>CM026399.1:13933345-14168826 GCA_014843695.1 Archivesica marissinica | reverse complement strand
CATCATAAAGAGTATTGCCCATCATAGAGAGTATTACCCATAGACAGTATTACCCATCATAGAGAGTATTACCCGTCATATAGAGTATTACCCGTCATATAGAGTATTACCCATCATAGAGAGTATTACCCATCATAGACAGTATTACCCATCATAGACAGTATTACCCATCATAGACAGTATTACCCATCATAGAGAGTATTACCCACCATAGACAGTATTACCCATCATAGACAGTATTACCCGTCATAGACAGTATTACCCATCATAGACAGTATTACCCATCATAGACAGTATTACCCATCATAGACAGTATTACCCATCATAGACAGTATTAACCACATAGAGAGTATTACCCACCATAGACAGTATTACCCACCATAGACAGTATTACCCATCATAGACAGTATTACCCATAGAGAGTATTACCCACCATAGAGAGTATTACCCATCATAGAGAGTATTACCCATCATAGAGAGTATTACCCATCATAGACAGTATTAACCACCATAGACAGTATTACCCATCATAAAGAGTATTACCCATCATATAAGTATTAACCATAGACAATATTACCCACCATAGAGAGTATTACCCATCATAGACAGTATTACCAGTCACAGACAGTATTACCCATCATAGACAGTATTACCCATCATAGACAGTATTACCCGTCATAGACAGTATTACCCATCATAGAGAATATTACCCGTCATAGAGAGTATTACCCATATAGAGTATTACCCGTCATAGACAGTATTACCCATAGAAAGTATTACCCATAGAGAGTATTACCCATCATAGACAGTATTACCCATCATAGACAGTATTACCCATAGAGAGTATTACCCATCATAGAGAGTATTACCCATAGAGAGTATTACCCATCATAGACAGTATTACCCATCATAGAGAGTATTACCCGTCATAGACAGTATTACCCATCATAGACAGTATTACCCATCATAGACAGTATTACCCGTCATAGACAGTATTACCCATCATAGACAGTATTACCCATCATAGACAGTATTACCCATCATAGACAGTATTACCCATAGACAGTATACCCATAGAGAGTATTACCCATCATAGACAGTATTACCCATCATAGAGAGTATTACCCATCATAGAGAGTATTACCCAACATAGACAGTATTACCCACCATAGACAGTAATACCCATCATAGAGAGTATTACCCATCATATAGAGTATTACCCATAGACAGTATTACCCAACATAGAGAGTATTACCCATCATAGACAGTATTACCCATCATAGACAGTATTACCCGTCATAGACAGTATTACCCATCATAGACAGTATTACCCATCATAGAGAATATTACACGTCATAGAGAGTATTACCCATAGAGAGTATTACCCATCATAGAGAGTATTACCCATCATAGACAGTATTACCCATCATAGACAGTATTACCCATCATAGACAGTATTACCCATCATAGAGAGTATTACCCACCATAGAGAGTATTACCCATCATAGAGAGTATTACCCGTCATAGACAGTATTACCCATCATAGACAGTATTACCCATCATAGACAGTATTACCCGTCATAGACAGTATTACCCATCATAGACAGTATTACCCATCATAGAGAATATTACACGTCATAGAGAGTATTACCCATAGAGAGTATTACCCATCATAGACAGTATTACCCATCATAGACAGTATTACCCATCATAGAGAGTATTAACCATCATAGAGAGTATTACCCACCATAGACAGTTTTACCCACCATAGACAGTATTACCCATCATAGACAGTATTACCCATATACAGTATTACCCACCATAGACAGTATTACCCATCATAGACAGTATTACCCATATACAGTATTACCCATCATAGAGAGTATTACCCACCATAGAGAGTATTACCCATCATAGACAGTATTACCCATCATAGAGAGTATTACCCACCATAGACAGTATTACCCATCATAGAGAGTATTACCCATCATAGAGAGTATTACCCATCATAGACAGTATTACCCATCATAGAGAGTATTACCCATCATAGACAGTATTAACCCATAGAAGTATTACCCATCATAAGAGTATTAACCATAGACAGTATTACCCACCATAGAGAGTATTACCCATCATAGACAGTATTACCATCACAGACAGTATTACCCGTCATAGACAGTATTACCTCATAGACAGTATTACCCGTCATAGACAGTATTACCCATCATAGAGAATATTACCCGTCATAGAGAGTATTACCCATCATAGACAGTATTACCCATCATAGACAGTATTACCCAAAAGTATTACCCATAGAGAGTATTACCCATCATAGACAGTATTACCCATCATAGACAGTATTACCCATCATAGAGAGTATTACCCATCATAGACAGTATTACCCATCATAGACAGTATTACCCATCATAGAGAGTATTACCCGTCATAGAGAGTATTACCCATCATAGAGAGTATTACCCGTCATAGACAGTATTACCCATCATAGACAGTATTACCCATCATAGACAGTATTACCCATCATAGAGAGTATTACCCATCATAGACAGTATTACCCATAAAGTATTCCCATAGAAGTATTACCCATCCATAGAGAGTATTACCCATCATAGACAGTATTACCCACCATAGACAGTATTACCCATAGAGAGTATTACCCATCATAGACAGTATTACCCACTACATAGAGAGTATTACCCGTCATAGACAGTATTACCCATCATAGACAGTATTACCCGTCATAGAGAGTATTACCCGTCATAGACAGTATTACCCCATAGAAGTATTACCCATCAAGAGAGTATTACCCTCATAGACAGTATTACCCAGTATTACCCATAGAGAGTATTACCCATCATAGACAGTATTACCCATCATAGAGAGTATTACCCATCATAGAGAGTATTACCCATCATAGAGAGTATTACCCATCATAGACAGTATTACCCATCATAGACAGTATTACCCGTCATAGACAGTATTACCCATCATAGAGAGTATTACCCTCATAGACAGTATTACCCATCATAGAAAGTATTACCCATCATAGACAGTATTACCCATCATAGAGAGTATTACCCATCATAGACAGTATTACCCATCATAGACAGTATTACCCTCATAGAGAGTATTACCCATCATAGAGAGATACCCATCATAAAGTATTCCCATCATAGAAGTATTACCCAAAAATACCCATCATAGAGAGTATACCCTCATAAAGTATTACTCATAAGAGTATTACCCATCATAGAGAGTATTACCCATCATAGACAGTATTACCCATCATAGACAGTATTACCCATCATAGAGAGTATTACCCATCATATACAGTATTACCCGTCATAGACAGTATTACCCATCATAGAGAGTATTACCCACCATAGAGAGTATTACCCATCATAGAGAGTATTACCCGTCATAGACAGTATTACCCATCATAGACAGTATTACCCATCATAGAGAGTATTACCCCTCATAGACAGTATTACCCATAGACAGTATTACCCATAGAGAGTATTACCCATCATAGACAGTATTACCCATCATAGAGAGTATTACCCATCATAGAGAGTATTACCCATCATAGAGAGTATTACCCATCATAGACAGTATTTCCCATCATAGAGAGTATTACCTGTCATAGACAGTATTACCCATCATAGAGAGTATTACCCGTCATAGACAGTATTACCCATCATAGAGAGTATTACCCATCATAGACAGTATTACCCATCATAGACAGTATTACCCGTCATAGAGAGTATTACCCATCATAGAGAGTATTACCCATCATAAACAGTATTACCCATCATAGAGAGTATTACCCATAGACAGTATTACCCATCATAGAGAGTATTACCCGTCATATAGAGTATTACCCGTCATATAGAGTATTACCCATCATAGAGAGTATTACCCATCATAGACAGTATTACCCATCATAGACAGTATTACCCATCATAGACATTATTACCCATCATATACAGTATTACCCGTCATAGACAGTATTACCCATCATAGAGAGTATTACCCACCATAGAGAGTATTACCCATCATAGAGAGTATTACCCGTCATAGACAGTATTACCCATCATAGACAGTATTACCCATCATAGACAGTATTACCCATCATAGACAGTATTACCCATCATAGAGAGTATTACCCATCATAGAGAGTATTACCCACCATAGACAGTTTTACCCACCATAGACAGTATTACCCATCATAGACGAACCCAAACAGTATTACCCATCATAGACAGTATTACCCATCATAGAGAGTATTACCCATAACAGTATTACCCATCATAGCACCCAAACAGTATTACCCATCATAGACAGTCTTACCCATCATAGAGAGTATTACCCACCATAGAGAGTATTACCCATCATAGTCAGTATTGCCCATCATAGAGAGTATTACCCAAAATAGACAGTATTACCCACCATAGACAGTATTACCCATCATAGAGAGTATTACCCATCATATAGATTATTACCCATAGACAATATTACCCAACATAGAGAGTATTACCCACCATAGACAGTATTACCCGTCATAGACAGTATTACCCGTCATAGACAGTATTACCCATCATAGACAGTATTACCCGTCATAGACAGTATTACCCATCATAGAGAATATTGCACGTCATAGAGAGTATTACCCATAGAGAGTATTACCCGTCATAGACAGTATTACCCATAGAGAGTATTACCCATAGAGAGTATTACCCATCATAGAAAGTATTACCCATCATAGACAGTATTACCCATCATATACAGTATTACCCGTCATAGACAGTATTACCCATCATAGAGAGTATTACCCACCATAGAGAGTATTACCCATCATAGAGAGTATTACCAGTCATAGACAGTATTACCCATCATAGACAGTATTACCCATCATAGAGAGTATTACCCCTCATAGACAGTATTACCCATAGACAGTATTATCCATAGAGAGTATTACCCATCATAGACAGTATTACCCATCATAGAGAGTATTACCCATTATAGAGAGTATTACCCATCATAGAGAGTATTACCCATCATAGACAGTATTTCCCATCATAGAGAGTATTATCTATCTATCTATCTATCTATCTTCCTATTAGTCAAACCCCTGATGGGGACCTTAGACTTTGACGCGCGTCAACTGACAAGAATGTTAGTAAGAGATGAAATAAAAGATGATAAAAAGAATGATGTTAGGTTGGTTAAAAACAGGTTAAGAACAGGGCAGGTTTATTTAGGGAGAAACATGTTCAATCCGACTTGCAGCCAGACTGAACTGTGGGCCAGACAAGGTGACAATATCTGGGGGCAAAGCATTCCAGTGGACAATGGTTCTTGGAAAGAAGGAATATTTATGGTAGTCAGTCACTGTTTGGATCTGTCGGAATGCTTGGGAATGGGATGTTCTGGAAGATCTTGTATTTGGGGTAAGGTAGTTTTCAGCTTGAATGGCAACTTGGTTATGGAGGATGTTGTGGAACATAACCAATCTTTGGTCGATGCGACGAAGGTCAAGGCGTCTCCAATTTAGGGAGTTCAACATTTCTGTGACACTGGACGTTCGGCCGTAGTCTTGTTTGGCCCAGCGGGCAGCTCTGCGCTGTACAGACTCAAGCTGGTCTATGAGAACTGCCGTATACGGTGACCAAATCGTGGAGCTATACTCAAGCTGGGGCCTTACCAGTGTCTTGTATGCTGTTGATTTTAACCTTTCTGAGTGTACTTTGATGTTTCGTCTTAGAAAACCCAATGTTTGACTTTTTTGCTGATGTTGTCTATGTGTTTGTTAAAGTTTAAATCACTTGATATTGTTACTCCCAGGTATTTTGCTGAAGAAACAGTTTCTAAGAAGGTATTATGCAGACGATATTTCGTGGATATGACTAGTTTGCGTTTGGTGATCTGAATAACCTGGCACTTTGATGGATTGAATTTCATTTCCCATTTGGATTCCCATTGTTCAAGCTGGTGTAAGTCTTGCTGTAGTAGGCTGGAATGAGAAGAAACAGTCAGAGAAAGATAAAGAGCTGTGTCATCGGCGAAGAGGCGGACTTTAGAGTGTTTGACAAAATCTGGGAGGTCATTGATGTATATGAGAAAGAGGAGTGGTCCGAGGACCGAACCCTGTGGGACACCGGAGGAGACTGGTATGGTACTTGACTTAGAGCCATTGACTACGACGGACTGTGACCTGTTGTCTAGGAAGCTTTTAATCCATGAGCGAGTTTGACCCCTTATGCCATAATAATGTAGCTTATACAGGAGCTTTTCATGGTTGACCATATCAAAGGCTTTTGAGAAGTCAAGGAGTATTAAGTCAACTTGACTTCTCTGGTTTATGGATTTGAGGATGTCGTCTATTAGCATGAGGAGTTGGGTTTGACATGACCTTTTTTCTCGGAAACCATGTTGTAGTTCATAGAAGAGGTTGGCTTGTGTGAAGTGCTTTGTTACGCTAGATGAGACAATGTGTTCCAGTGTTTTGCACAGGATACAGGTAAGAGAGATTGGTCGGTAGTTTGCAGGGTCGGACTTTGTGCCTTTTTTATAAATAGGGGCTACATTTGCCATTTTCCAGATATCAGGTAGGGTACTGGTCTGCAGAGACTTTTTGAAAAGTTCACATAGGATTGGGGCCATTTCTTTGCAGGTGTTTTTGAGTACTATTGGTCTAATTTGGTCTGGTCCTGCAGCCTTATGGGGGTTGAGGTTTTTGAGGAGTTTCTCAACGCCATTAACAGAGATGTCGATATCTGGCATAGGGTCGTGTGAGCTAAACGTTGGGTGTGAGGTCTCTCTACCTGTATCTGCCATATCCTGTACTTTCATTTCAGCCAGGGATTTTAGAGAAACAGGGGACTTGGGGGTGAAGACAGATTGAAATTGTTCATTTAGTATTGTGGCTTTGTCTGTGTCTGCTGTGTGTAGTTTATTGTGCTTTTTAAGAGAGTCTATTCCAACAGAGTCTTGTCTGGAGAGTTTTAGTAGTGAATATAGTTTTTTATTGTTTGGCTTGGGTTCAGGTTGTTGTTGTTGTTCATCTGAATTGCTGGTATTTACGTTAAGTATGTCACCTAGATATTTTTGATATTCTATTTTAGTTTGTTTTCTACAGAGGTGTTTTAGTTTAAGATAGTGTATTACCTGTCATAGACAGTATTACCCATCATAGAGAGTATTACCTATCATAGACAGTATTACCTATCATAGAAAGTATTACCCATCATAGACAGTATTACCCATCATAGAGAGTATTACCTGTCATAGACAGTATTACCCATCATAGAGAGTATTACCCATCATAGACAGTATTACCCATCATAGACAGTATTACCCGTCATAGAGAGTATTACCCATCATAGAGAGTATTACCCATCATAAAGAGTATTACCCGTCATATAGAGTATTACCCATCATAGAGAGTATTACCCATCATAGACAGTATTACCCATCATAGACAGTATTACCCATCATAGATATTATTACCCATCATATACAGTATTACCCGTCATAGACAGTATTACCCATCATAGAGAGTATTACCCACCATAGAGAGTATTACCCATCATAGTCAGTATTGCCCATCATAGAGAGTATTACCCAAAATAGACAGTATTACCCACCATAGACAGTATTACCCATCATAGAGAGTATTACCCATCATATAGATTATTACCCATAGACAATATTACCCAACATAGAGAGTATTACCCACCATAGACAGTATTACCCGTCATAGACAGTATTACCCGTCATAGACAGTATTACCCATCATAGACAGTATTACCCGTCATAGACAGTATTACCCATCATAGAGAATATTGCACGTCATAGAGAGTATTACCCATAGAGAGTATTACCCGTCATAGACAGTATTACCCATAGAGAGTATTACCCATAGAGAGTATTACCCATCATAGAAAGTATTACCCATCATAGACAGTATTACCCATCATATACAGTATTACCCGTCATAGACAGTATTACCCATCATAGAGAGTATTACCCACCATAGAGAGTATTACCCATCATAGAGAGTATTACCAGTCATAGACAGTATTACCCATCATAGACAGTATTACCCATCATAGAGAGTATTACCCCTCATAGACAGTATTACCCATAGACAGTATTATCCATAGAGAGTATTACCCATCATAGACAGTATTACCCATCATAGAGAGTATTACCCATCATAGAGAGTATTACCCATCATAGAGAGTATTACCCATCATAGACAGTATTTCCCATCATAGAGAGTATTACCTGTCATAGACAGTATTACCCATCATAGAGAGTATTACCTGTCATAGACAGTATTACCTATCATAGAAAGTATTACCCATCATAGACAGTATTACCCATCATAGAGAGTATTACCTGTCATAGACAGTATTACCCATCATAGAGAGTATTACCCATCATAGACAGTATTACCCATCATAGACAGTATTACCCGTCATAGAGAGTATTACCCATCATAGAGAGTATTACCCATCATAAAGAGTATTACCCGTCATATAGAGTATTACCCATCATAGAGAGTATTACCCATCATAGACAGTATTACCCATCATAGACAGTATTACCCATCATAGATATTATTACCCATCATATACAGTATTACCCGTCATAGACAGTATTACCCATCATAGAGAGTATTACCCACCATAGAGAGTATTACCCATCATAGAGAGTATTACCCGTCATAGACAGTATTACCCATCATAGACAGTATTACCCATCATAGACAGTATTACCCATCATAGACAGTATTACCCATCATAGAGAGTATTACCCATCATAGAGAGTATTACCCACCATAGACAGTTTTACCCACCATAGACAGTATTACCCATCATAGACAGTATTACCCATATACAGTATTACCCACCATAGACAGTCTTACCCATCATAGAGAGTATTACCCACCATAGAGAGTATTACCCATCATAGTCAGTATTGCCCATCATAGAGAGTATTACCCAAAATAGACAGTATTGCCAACCATAGACAGTATTACCCATCATAGAGAGTATTACCCATCATATAGATTATTACCCATAGACAATATTACCCACCATAGAGAGTATTACCCATCATAGACAGTATTACCCGTCATAGACAGTATTACCCGTCATAGACAGTATTACCCATCATAGACAGTATTACCCGTCATAGACAGTATTACCCATCATAGAGATATTACACGTCATAGAGAGTATTACCCATAGAGAGTATTACCCATCATAGACAGTATTACCCATAGAGAGTATTACCCATAGAGAGTATTACCCATCATAGACAGTATTACCCATAGACAGTATTACCCATAGAGAGTATTACCCATCATAGACAGTATTACCCATCATAGACAGTATTACCCATAGAGAGTATTACCCATCATAGACAGTATTACCCTCATAGAAGTATTACCCATTACCCATAGAGAGTATTACCCATCATAGACAGTATTACCCATCATAGAGAGTATTACCCGTCATAGACATTATTACCCATCATAGACAGTATTACCCATCATAGACAGTATTACCCGTCATAGACAGTATTACCCATCCTAGACAGTATTACCCATCATAGAGAGTATTACCCCTCATAGACAGTATTACCCATAGACAGTATTACCCATATAGAGTATTACCCATCATAGACAGTATTACCCATCATAGAGAGTATAACCCATCATAGAGAGTATTACCCATCATAGAGAGTATTACCCATCATAGACAGTATTACCCATCATAGAGAGTATTACCTGTCATAGACAGTATTACCCATCATAGAGAGTATTACCTGTCATAGACAGTATTACCTATCATAGACAGTATTACCCATCATAGACAGTATTACCCATCATAGAGAGTATTACCTGTCATAGACAGTATTACCCATCATAGAGAGTATTACCCATCATAGACAGTATTACCCATCATAGAGAGTATTTCCCATCATAGAGAGTATTACCATCATAGAGAGTATTACCCATTATAGTGAGTATTACCCTTCATAGACAGTATTACCCATATAGAGTATTACCCATCATAGAGAGTATTACCCATAGAGAGTATTACCCTTCATAGAGAGTATTACCCATAGACAGTATTACCCATCATAGAGAGTATTTCCCATCATAGAGAGTATTACCATCATAGAGAGTATTACCCATTATAGTGAGTATTACCCTTCATAGACAGTATTACCCATAGAGAGTATTGCCCATCATAGAGAGTATCACCCACCATAGAGAGTATTACCAATAGAGAATATTACCCACCATAGAGAGTATTACCCACCATAGACAGTATTACTCATAGAGAGTATTACCCATCCTAGAGAGTATTACCCACCATAGAGAGTATTACCCATCATAGAGAGTATTACCCATAGACAGTATTACCCACCATAGAGAGTATTACCCATAGACAGTATTACCCGTCATAGACAGTATTACCCATAGAGAGTATTACCCATCATAGACAGTATTACCCACCATAGAGAGTATTACCCATCATAGACAGTATTACCCATCATAGAGAGTATTACCCACCATAGACAGTATTACCCATCATAGACAGTATTACCCACATAGAAGTATTACCCATCATAGAAGTATTACCCCATAGAGAGTATTACCCATCATAGAAGTATTACCCATAGAAGTATTACCCCATAGAGAGTATTACCCACCATAGACAGTATTACCCGTCATAGAGAGTATTACCCATCATAGAGAGTATTACCCATCATAGACAGTATTACCCATCATAGACAGTATTACCCATCATAGAGAGTATTACCCACCATAGACAGTATTACCCTCATAGAGAGTATTACCCATAGAGAGTATTACCCACCATAGAGAGTATTACCCATCATAGACAGTATTACCCATCATAGACAGTATTACCCATCATAGAGAGTATTACCCATAGAGAGTATTACCCACCATAGAGAGTATTACCCACCATAGACAGTATTACCCGTCATAGAGAGTATTACCCATCATAGAGAGTATTACCCATCATAGACAGTATTACCCATCATAGACAGTATTACCCACCATAGACAGTATTACCCATCATAGACAGTATTACCCACCATAGACAGTATTACCCATCATAGAGAGTATTACCCATCATAGAGAGTATTACCCATCATAGAGAGTATTACCCATAGACAGTATTACCCATCATAGAGAGTATTACCCATCATAGACAGTATTACCCATCATAGAGAGTATTACCCATCATAGAGAGTATTACCCATCATAGACAGTATTACCCATCATAGACAGTATTACCCATCATAGACAGTATTACCCATCATAGAGAGTATTACCCACCATAGACAGTATTACCCATCATAGAGAGTATTACCCATCATAGACAGTATTACCCATCATAGACAGTATTACCCATCATAGAGAGTATTACCCATCATAGAGAGTATTACCCATAGACAGTATTACCATAGAGAGTATTACCCATCATAGACAGTATTACCCATCATAGAGAGTATTACCCATCATAGAGAGTATTACCCATCATAGAGAGTATTACCCATCATAGAGAGTATTACCCATCATAGAGAGTATTACCCATCATAGAGAGTATTACCCATCATAGACAGTATTACCCATCATAGAGAGTATTACCCATCATAGAGAGTATTACCCATCATAGACAGTATTACCCATCATAGAGAGTATTACCCATCATAGACAGTATTACCCATCATAGACAGTATTACCCATCATAGAGAGTATTACCCATAGAGAGTATTACCCATCATAGAGAGTATTACCCACCATAGACAGTATTACCCGTCATAGAGAGTATTACCCTCATAGAGAGTATTACCCATCATAGACAGTATTACCCATCATAGACAGTATTACCCACCATAGACAGTATTACCCATCATAGACAGTATTACCCATCATAGACAGTATTACCCATCATAGAGAGTATTACCCATCATAGAGAGTATTACCCATCATAGAGAGTATTACCCACCATAGACAGTATTACCCATCATAGAGAGTATTACCCACCATAGACAGTATTACCCTCATAGAAGTATTACCCTCATAGAGAGTATTACCCATCATAGACAGTATTACCCATCATAGACAGTATTACCCATCATAGACAGTATTACCCATCATAGACAGTATTACCCATCATAGAGAGTATTACCCATCATAGACAGTATTACCCATCATAGACAGTATTACCCATCATAGACAGTATTACCCATCATAGACAGTATTACCCATCATAGACAGTATTACCCATCATAGAGAGTATTACCCATCATAGACAGTATTACCCATCATAGACAGTATTACCCGTCATAGACAGTATTACCCATCATAGAGAGTATTACCCACCATAGAGAGTATTACCCATCATAGAGAGTATTACCCACCATAGAGAGTATTACCCATCATAGAGAGTATTACCCATCATAGACAGTATTACCCATCATAGACAGTATTACCCATCATAGAGAGTATTACCCATCATAGAGAGTATTACCCATCATAGACAGTATTACCCATCATAGAGAGTATTACCCATCATAGACAGTATTACCCATCATAGACAGTATTACCCATCATAGACAGTATTACCCATAGACAGTATTACCCTCATAGAGAGTATTACCCATCATAGAAGTATTCCATCATAGACAGTATTTTCCATCATAGACAGTATTACCCACCATAGAGAGTATTACCCATCATAGACAGTATTACCCGTCATAGAGAGTATTACCCGTCATAGACAGTATTACCCACCATAGAGAGTATTACCCATCATAGAGAGTATTACCCATCATAGAGAGTATTACCCATCATAGACAGTATTACCCATCATAGACAGTATTACCCATCATAGAGAGTATTACCCTCATAGACAGTATTACCCATCATAGAGAGTATTACCCATCATAGAGAGTATTACCCATCAAATCATAGACAGTATTACCCATCATAGACAGTATTACCCATCATAGACAGTATTACCATCATAACAGTATTACCCATCATAGACAGTATTACCCATCATAGAGAGTATTACTCACATAGAGAGTATTACCCATCATAGAGAGTATTACCCATCATAGAGAGTATTACCCGTCATAGACAGTATTACCATCATAGAGAGTATTACCCATCCATAGAGAGTATTACCCATCATAGAGAGTATTACCCGTCATAGACAGTATTACCCGTCATAGACAGTATTACCCATCATAGAGAGTATTACCCATCATAGACAGTATTACCCATCATAGACAGTATTACCCGTCATAGAGAGTATTACCCATCATAGAGAGTATTACCCATCATAGAGAGTATTACCCATCATAGACAGTATTACCATAGACAGTATTACCCATCATAGAGAGTATTACCCATCATAGACAGTATTACCCATCATAGACAGTATTACCCATCATAGACAGTATTACCCGTCATAGACAGTATTACCCATCATAGAGAGTATTACCCACCATAGAGAGTATTACCCATCATAGAGAGTATTACCCGTCATAGACAGTATTACCCATCATAGACAGTATTACCCATCATAGACAGTATTACCCGTCATAGAGAGTATTACCCATCATAGAGAGTATTACCCATCATAGAGAGTATTACCCATCATAGAGAGTATTACCCATAGACAGTATTACCCATCATAGAGAGTATTACCCATCATAGACAGTATTACCCATCATAGACAGTATTACCCATCATAGAGAGTATTACCCGTCATAGACAGTATTACCCATCATAGAGAGTATTACCCGTCATAGACAGTATTACCCATCATAGACAGTATTACCCACCATAGACAGTATTACCCATCATAGAGAGTATTACCCATCATATAGAGTATACCCATAGACAGTATTACCCACCATAGAGAGTATTACCCATCATAGAAGTATTACCCATCATAGACAGTATTACCCATAGACAGTATTACCCATCATAGAGAGTATTACCCATCATAGACAGTATTACCCATCATAGACAGTATTACCCATCATAGAGAGTATTACCCATCATAGAGAGTATTACCCATCATAGACAGTATTACCCATCATAGACAGTATTACCCATCATAGACAGTATTACCCATCATAGACAGTATTACCCATAGACAGTATTACCCATCATAGACAGTATTACCCATCATAGAGAGTATTACCCATAGAGAGTATTACCCATCATAGAGAGTATTACCCATCATAGACAGTATTACCCATCATAGACAGTATTACCCATCATAGAGAGTATTACCCATCATAGACAGTATTACCCATAGAGAGTATTACCCGTCATAGAGAGTATTACCCATCATAGAGAGTATTACCCATCATAGAGAGTATTACCCATCATAGACAGTATTACCCATCATAGACAGTATTACCCATCATAGACAGTATTACCCATCATAGACAGTATTACCCATCATAGAGAGTATTACCCATCATAGAGAGTATTACCCATCATAGAGAGTATTACCCATCATAGACAGTATTACCCATCATAGACAGTATTACCCATCATAGACAGTATTACCCACCATAGACAGTATTACCCATCATAGAGAGTATTACCCATCATAGAGAGTATTACCCATCATAGAGAGTATTACCCATAGAAGTATTACCCCATAGAAGTATTACCCATCATAGACAGTATTACCCTCATAGACAGTATTACCCCATAGAGTATTACCCCATAGAAGTATTACCCATAAGTATTCCCACATAGAGAGTATTACCCATACCCATAGAGAGTATTACCCATCATAGACAGTATTACCCACCATAGACAGTATTACCCATCATAGACAGTATTACCCGTCATAGAGAGTATTACCCGTCATAGAGAGTATTACCCCATAGACAGTATTACCTCATAGACAGTATTACCCATCATAGACAGTATTACCCATCATAGACAGTATTACCCACCATAGACAGTATTACCCATCATAGAGAGTATTACCCATCATAGAGAGTATTACCCATCATAGAGAGTATTACCCATCATAGAGAGTATTACCCATCATAGACAGTATTACCCATCATAGACAGTATTACCCATCATAGAGATATCCCATAGAAGTATTACCCATCATAGACAGTATTACCCATGTCATAGACAGTATTACCCATCATAGAGAGTATTACCCATCATAGAGAGTATTACCCATCATAGAGAGTATTACCCATCATAGACAGTATTACCCATCATAGAGAGTATTACCCATCATAGACAGTATTACCCATCATAGACAGTATTACCCGTCATAGAGAGTATTACCCATAGAGAGTATTACCCATCATAGAGAGTATTACCCACCATAGACAGTATTACCCATCATAGAGAGTATTACCCATCATAGAGAGTATTACCCATCATAGAGAGTATTACCCATCATAGACAGTATTACCCATCATAGACAGTATTACCCATCATAGACAGTATTACCCATCATAGAGAGTATTACCCATCATAGAGAGTATTACCCATCATAGACAGTATTACCCATCATAGACAGTATTACCCACCATAGACAGTATTACCCGTCATAGAGAGTATTACCCACCATAGACAGTATTACCCACCATAGACAGTATTACCCATCATAGAGAGTATTACCCATCATAGAGAGTATTACCCATCATAGACAGTATTACCCATCATAGAGAGTATTACCCATCATATACAGTATTACCCATCATAGACAGTATTACCCATCATAGAGAGTATTACCCGTCATAGACAGTATTACCCATCATAGACAGTATTACCCATCATAGACAGTATTACCCGTCATAGAGAGTATTACCCATCATAGAGAGTATTACCCGTCATAGACAGTATTAGCCATCATAGACAGTATTACCCGTCATAGACAATATTACCCGTCATAGACAGTATTAGCCATCATAGACAGTATTACCCGTCATAGAGAGTATTACCCACCATAGAGAGTATTACCCATCATAGAGAGTATTACCCATCATAGAGAGTATTACCCATCATAGACAGTATTACCCATCATAGACAGTATTACCCATCATAGAGAGTATTACACACCATAGACAGTATTACCCATCATAGAGAGTATTACCCATAGACAGTATTACCCATAGACAGTATTACCCATCATAGAGAGTATTACCCATCATAGAGAGTATTACCCATCATAGAGAGTATTACCCACCATAGACAGTATTACCCATCATAGATAGTATTACCCATCATAGAGAGTATTACCCATCATAGAGAGTATTACCCATCATAGACAGTATTACCCATCATAGAGAGTATTACCCATCATAGACAGTATTACCCACCATAGAGAGTATTACCCACCATAGACAGTATTACCCATCATAGAAAGTATTACCCATCATAGAGAGTATTACCCATCATAGAGAGTATTACCCATCATAGACAGTATTACCCATCATAGAGAGTATTACCCATCATAGACAGTATTACCCATCATAGACAGTATTACCCATCATAGAGAGTAATACCCATCATAGACAGTATTACCCATCATAGACAGTATTACCAGTCATAGAGAGTATTATCCGTCATAGACAATATTACCCATAGAGAGTATTACCCGTCATAGAGAGTATTATCCGTCATAGAGAGTATTATCCGTCATAGATAGTATTACCCATAGAAAGTATTACCCGTCATAGAGAGTATTACCCATCATAGAGTGTATTACCTGTCAAATGATAATATGTTCAACAGGCTAGATTATCGGTTGATCAGTGAAAATAGGATAAAACTATTGAGATATTTTAATTACGGATGTAAATTGGAAAAATACACCGAGCATAGGAATACGCCGAGCATAGGAATACGCCGAGCATAGGTTCCACCATTCTAATGACCAGTATAAAATGCTAATTGCACTTGCCGTATATTATTATTTTCTTAAGTAGTGAAAACAATTTCAAAACTATCGCAACGGTGTCGGTCGGCACCCGTTTATATGGGGAACTGAAGACTTCAGGGCACCTATGCACGGCGTACGTGTTATATTTTATTTATCCACCATCATTTGTTGAATATCTTATTTTGATATAGTACAGCATTGAATAAAACATTTATTGGTCTTAATCAGAAATTGTATAGAAACTATTTTTCGGGTTAGGTGTAGATTTTTTAAAATTCGGATAGCTACCTGAATTGGTCATACACGTGACAGTGGCAGCAGGCTACCGATACATTCAACGGAACCATGCTTCAGCTCTGTCAGCGAAATTAGAACTCTATAAATATTTTAAATACGGATGAAAATGGAAAATACGCCGAGCATAGGAATACGCCGAGCATTGGTTCCACCTCTATATCATCTATGTAACTTGTGGTTTGGGGTCTGGTTATATATGACACCGAATACGTCTCTTTTTTAAGTTTTAGTTTTGACGCATACTAAAACTCTGGCAATAACTTCAGTGGCCAATAATGGTAGACGAAACCTGCAAGTGCACACACTACTAAATAGATACTAAATACATATCCTATACAACTATCATGCACCAAACGATATTTATTCTAGTGGACCATCTTTTGAGAATTTCAAAAGATGATTTTCCAACGTAGAATAGCCATCGGAGGCCACACAATTGTACGGAGGATGGGCTTCAAGATGCTCTAAGTTGCCCATGATGGTACCATCGTAGACACGATGGTACCATGATAAAATGGTACCATTGTAGGCCCTGTGGGACTATAAATTTAGCTGATAAGTTAGTTTGTATTGCTATATTATATCTTATTGTAGAGTGGTGGAACCTATGCTCGGCGTATTTGTCCATTTGTACATCCGTATTTAAAACACTGTCGTGACGTCATACCTATGTACTTGCATTATTATGGACACACACACACGCACACGCGCACGCGCGCGCGCACACGCACGCATGCACGCACACACACACACACACACTTGAAATATACATGATATCAGTCATGTTGGCTTCTGATGGAAATGTATATTTCCACAATGTTTGACTAATGGAGAAACGTTTATCCATTTGAGAAGTGAATGCATGAATTCGTTTTATTTAAGCACTATATGACTAGGGGAGAAATAGAAATACATGATTTCTGTCAATGAAATACAGAGATATGCCAATTGCTTATTTGTTGAAAATGCAACTTCGTGCACTGCTTGGTCAATGGTGGAACGTTCCACCCTTTAACAAATAGAAATACACGATTCCAGTTTCTGTTAACTTTCGATAGAAATGAATATTTTGCACTATTCTACCATAGATAGCTGTTTTTATGTGATATTTAGTGTGGGGAAAATAGTGCAGCTATTTTCACACTTTAGCATAATTGCGAAATAAATGAGCTACTTTTGCTCAACTATTTGTTGTGTCTTCAATACTACCCCTCACTTTGTAGAGTCTTTATTAGGCAGCCTGCAAAAGTTCTCTGTTTTATGTGGAATAAATAGGCCGATATGTGCCCTAAAAAACGGAATTGGGTGGAAAATCCGTTGTTATAAAGGATCCTGTTAATTATGTTTTTGTTCTCTGTTTTTATCGTTGTTTCCTTTGAACATAATTGTATTATTTACATCTGTATAATAATTATTAAATTATTAAATCTCGACGTATATCCAATGGATGTTTTTCTGTAAAAAAAAAGTTCTCGATTAATTAACACGATTTTGATAAAATCACAGTTACAATACCGTAACACCAGGCTGCGGAACAACTGTGAAAACAAAGGAGTCTAACTAAAAGCACCAATATATATTTCGGGATAAATCCAACTTTATCTACCAAGGGAGGTAATAAAAAACCAGCATTGTCTCTCATTTCGTTCACGACAGTAGTAAACTTCTTGAACGTGTAGTTATTGTCTTTCGTTTTATTTCTGTTCAGCAATTCTGAATATGCATTCTAATTTGCTGCATGTAAATGGTTTTCACACAAACAATTTACAAGCAAGTCGTCCTATATTACTAGTGGAACTGCGCAGTAAACTACACGCTGCTTGCCTGGAAAGTTAATTACTGATCTTGTTAACATGCATGTCTGTGTATATTTGCTTCTGCAAAACAGAAGTATATCCCTATGTTACGACAATACCATACTTATATAAAACTGGAATCAACTGTGAGATACAACCTCGTTAAAGAGAAGACAAGAAGGCATTATGTAATGTTGTTATTCTCGGAGGAGTAGTTTCCCTTATAATATAGTGCCTCTCCAGTGTTGATGGATGAAGCTTAAAGCTTTATAATACAGATAGAATAATCCGTGATATATTTAAATGTGCATATTTTGTTAAACGTTTTTGAAGCGGATCTGTAGTTCAGTGATATAACGCTGGACTGGTAATTCACGGGTCGCATGTTCGATCCCCCATCTAACCCTAATAAAATTAACTTGTGATCGATCCCTGGATTACCAGTCCAGCGTGTTACCACCGGACTACAGATCCGTCTGTGCACTGTATGGGTGTGTGTGTGTTTACCTTTATTTATCGTCGCTACCGGTTACCCATATGAGCGCCGCCTCCTGAAGAGATTAGTCATTTTAGAATGTTGGAGGATAGTGCAATGATACAGACAGAGACCCAATCCAGAGTCTCCTCTGGTTCTTTTACGTGCACGGTGTAAAGCACCGACACGAGACCTCGGTTTAACGTCCCAGACTGTTAATTTGATTAGGGTCAGACGGGGGATCGAACCTGCGATCCCTGGATTACCAGTCCAGCGTGTTCCACTGGACTACAGATCCGTCTGTGCACTGTATGGGACTGTCACGGTACGCTTAAATAAGCGTTGCTTTGAGCATATGTGTGACACTATTTTTACATATTTTGAGTATTTACAACATTGTAATGCGTACACGTTTTTCGGTTAAATATAATGTATGCCGGATGTTGAACAAGTTTTTTAATTACTTCAGTCATGCTCACCTCGGTAGCGACTAATAATGATGGTGTTGGTTTTTTTGGCGCACGATCTACCAGTATATTTCATCTTTAATAACTACACTCACCCAAATTCCTAATCGGGGGTTTTTTATAACATTTTGGAGCCAACTAATAATCATACACTACTGTGGAAGTCGTGATAGCGCGGTGGATGCGCGTTCGCTTCAGTGCGAAAGGTCCGGAGTTAGAACCCCGCTGGAGCCGTAAGATTGTGCCCTTAGGCAAGGCATTTAAATTCCACGTTACCTCTTCTCTCTCCCTCGTGGCTATGGATTCCATCAGAAATGAGGGCTCGAGAGTGATTAATATAGGTTAGAACTTGTTTCGCAATCGAGCTAAAATAAATTTGTATAAACTAAGCCAATCATACAATATAAATATGTTCATATTATCATTTAAAGCATTTTATTCTAGATGAGTGTACAGCAATTCATTGCATAAAGATCTGTAATAAACTGCATCAATTAAGATAATATGAATATATGTATTGTAATACAGTCTACATTCGTTATGTCGAATTCCGTCGGACCGAACAAAATACTTCGACATAACCGAAGTTTGACTTAACGAAATTCTATATAAACGGAGCAAGTTATATGTAAAATGATAATGTCTGAAACGGGACTTTGATCCGACTTCGAGATAACCGGACAATTCGACATAACCGACTTTGGTTATTAGTTTGCTCCAAATACTTTAAAATACCAGGTGACCTATTAGGAATTTTGTTGAACGTATATTGGACAATTGGAAATTTTTGTTCAAGAACTCATTTACATTGAAATGATACTATGTGGTAACCGTATGGAATCAAAATTGCTATATCTTATGAAATCCCCAGATAAGTTGCTTTGCAATGAAACAAAATATGGTGTGGAAGTCGTGATAGCGCAGTGGTAGCGCGTTCGCTTCAGATGCGAA
The DNA here is from genome assembly GCA_014843695.1 of Archivesica marissinica. Classification (NCBI taxonomy): domain Eukaryota; kingdom Metazoa; phylum Mollusca; class Bivalvia; order Venerida; family Vesicomyidae; genus Archivesica; species Archivesica marissinica. The sequence goes on along the minus strand of CM026399.1, from coordinate 14,147,825 downwards.
AGGCCCGGCGTTCGAGTCTCACTGGAGCCGTTACGATTGTGCCCTTAGGCAAGGCATTGAAATTCCACATTGCCCCTTCTCTCTCCTTCATGGCGATGGATTCCATCAGGAATGAGGTCTCGAGAGAGATTAATATAAGTTGAAAGAACTTGTTTCGCAATCGAGCTAAAATTAATTTGTATAAACTAAGCTAAATATGTAGAAATTTGAAATTATAATAAAGGTGGTTATACCATGCTCAAATTTGTCATAGAAGAACCATATATCAACCCACTTTCAAATATTGATGGATATATGTATAATGCATACTAGCTAATGTGTTACCCATTCACTGCCGTGACGTCTGTTATATTTCATTAGGAAATATAGACAATTGCTATGCGTGGAAATTGTGGAACACGCCTTCTATAATAAGAAGTAATTCCAAATAAATGGCGTATAATTTGGCTGGACAGTTTCTTAATGGACTCTAGTATGTTGTCAGAATGTCAATGCCGTTACAATGTCAGCGGCAAGCAATAATTATCGTTTACGGAATGCCGGTAATGTAGCAAACTACTTATGTTGGAAACAGTCTACAAATACTAAACTGCAATAATAGACATCTTAGGGGTGAACTATCCAGTGTTATGATCATTTATGATAATAAAAACTAAATCTCATTATTGTGCACATTCTTTATCATTAATCCCCACCGTAGAAGGTCAGCGAAGGGGTTAGCGTAGGGGTCAGTGAAATGTTCAATTTACTGTAGATATCAACGAGCTTGTTAGAGAAGTGTTCAATTTACTGTAGATATCAACGATAGGGTCAGAGAAGTGTTCAATTTACTGTAGAAATCAACGAGAGGGTTATAGAAGTGTTCAATTTACTGTAGAAATCAACGAGAGGGTCAGAGAAGTGTTCAATTTACTATAGATATCAACGAGCTTGTCAGAGAAGTGTTCAATTTACTGTATATATCAACGAGAGGGTCATAGAAGTGTCCAATTTACTGTATATATCAACGAGTTTGTCAGAGAAGTGTTCAATTTACTGTAGATATCAACGAGAGGGTCAGAGAAGTGTTCAATTTACTGTATATATCAACGAGAGGGTCAGAGAAGTGTTCAATTTACTGTAGATATCAACGAGCTTGTCAGAGAAGTGTCCAATTTACAGTAGATATCAACGAGCTTGTCAGAGAAGTGTCCAATTTACTGTAGATATCAACGAGCTTGTCAGAGAAGTGTCCAATTTACTGTAGATATCAACGAGCTTGTCAGAGAAGTGTCCAATTTACTGTAGATATCAACGAGCTTGTCAGAGAAGTGTCCAATTTACTGTAGATATCAACGAGCTTGTCATAGAAGTGTTCAATTTACTGTATATATCAACGAGCTTGTCAGAGAAGTGTTCAATTTACTGTAGATATCAACGAGAGGGTCAGAGAAGTGTTCAATTTACTGTATATATCAACGAGAGGGTCAGAGAAGTGTTCAATTTACTGTAGATATCAACGAGCTTGTCAGAGAAGTGTCCAATTTACTGTAGATATCAACGAGCTTGTCAGAGAAGTGTCCAATTTACTGTAGATATCAACGAGCTTGTCAGAGAAGTGTTCAATTTACTGTAGATATCAACGAGCTTGTCAGAGAAGTGTCCAATGTACTGTATATATCAACGAGAGAGTCAGCGAAGTGTTCAATTTTACTGTATATATCAACGAGAGGGTCAGCGAAGTGTTCACTTTACTGTCGATATCAACGAGAGGGTCAGAGAAGTGTTCAATTTACTGTAGATATCAACGAGAGGGTCAGAGAAGTGTTCAATTTACTGTAGATATCAACGAGAGAATTAGAGAAGTGTTCAATTTACTGCATATATTAATTAATCTTTTCAGTGACACACTTTGCACGTACAATGTAATTAGGTAGTATACGCTACTTACAGTATAACGCGTCATCAATTAAACAGCGTAGTCTGTAATAGATAGATAGATAGATAGATAGATAGATAGATAGATAGATAGATAGATAGATAGATAGATAGATAGATAGATAGATAGATAGATAGATAGATAGATAGATAGATAGATAGATAGATAGATAGATAGATAGATAGATAGATAGATAGATAGATAGATAGATAGATAGATAGATAGATAGATAGATAGATAGATAGATAGATAGATAGATAGATAGATAGATAGATAGATAGATAGATAGATAGATAGATAGATAGATAGATAGATAGATAGATAGATAGATAGATAGATAGATAGATAGATAGATAGTAGATAGATAGATAGATAGATAGATAGATAGATAGATAGATAGATAGATAGATAGATAGATAGATAGATAGATAGATAGATAGATAGATAGATAGATAGATAGATAGATAGATAGATAAGATAGATAGATAGATAGATAGATAGATAGATAGAGATAGATAGATAGATAGATAGATAGATAGATAGATAGATAGATAGATAGATAGATAGATAGATAGATAGATAGATAGATAGATAGATAGATAGATAGATAGATAGATAGATAGATAGATAGATAGATAGATAGATAGATAGATAGATAGATAGATAGATAGATAGATAGATAGATAGATAGATAGATAGATAGATAGATAGATAGATAGATAGATAGATAGTAGATAGATAGATAGATAGATAGATAGATAGATAGATAGATAGATAGATAGATAGATAGATAGATAGATAGATAGATAGATAGATAGATAGATAGATAGATAGATAGATAGATAGATAGATAGATAGATAGATAGATAGATAGATAGATAGATAGATAGATAGATAGATAGATAGATAGATAGATAGATAGATAGATAGATAGATAGATAGATAGATAGATAGATAGATAGATAGATAGATAGATAGATAGATAGATAGATAGATAGATAGATAGATAGATAGATAGATAGATAGATAAAGATAGATAGATAGATAGATAGATAGATAGATAGATAGATAGATAGATAGATAGATAGATAGATAGATAGATAGATAGATAGATAGATAGATAGATAGATAGATAGATAGATAGATAGATAGATAGATAGATAGATAGATAGATAGATAGATAGATAGATAGATGATAGATAGATAGATAGATAGATAGATAGATAGATAGATAGATAGATAGATAGATAGATAGATAGATAGATAGATGATAGATAGATAGATAGATAGATAGATAGATAGATAGATAGATAGATAGATAGATAGATAGATAGATAGATAGATAGATAGATAGATAGATAGATAGATAGATAGATAGATAGATAGATAGATAGATAGATAGATAGATAGATAGATAGATAGATAGATAGATAGATAGATAGATAGATAGATAGATAGATAGATAGATAGATAGATAGATAGATAGATAGATAGATAGATAGATAGATAGATAGATAGATAGATAGATAGATAGATAGATAGATAGATAGATAGATAGATAGATAGATAGATAGATAGATAGATAGATAGATAGATAGATAGATAGATAGATAGATAGATAGATAGATAGATAGATAGATAGATAGATAGATAGATAGATAGATAGATAGATAGATAGATAGATAGATAGATAGATAGATAGATAGATAGATAGATAGATGATAGATAGATAGATAGATAGATAGATAGATAGATAGATAGATAGATAGATAGATAGATAGATAGATAGATAGATAGATAGATAGATAGATAGATAGATAGATAGATAGATAGATAGATAGATAGATAGATAGATAGATAGATAGATAGATAGATAGATAGATAGATAGATAGATAGATAGATAGATAGATAGATAGATAGATAGATAGATAGATAGATAGATAGATAGATAGTAGATAGATAGATAGATAGATAGATAGATAGATAGATAGATAGATAGATAGATAGATAGATAGATAGATAGATAGATAGATAGATAGATAGATAGATAGATAGATAGATAGATAGATAGATAGATAGATAGATAGATAGATAGATAGATAGATAGATAGATAGATAGATAGATAGATAGATAGATAGATAGTAGATAGATAGATAGATAGATAGATAGATAGATAGATAGATAGATAGATAGATAGATAGATAGATAGATAGATAGATAGATAGATAGATAGATAGATAGATAGATAGATAGATAGATAGATAGATAGATAGATAGATAGATAGATAGATAGATAGATAGATAGATAGATAGATAGATAGATAGATAGATAGATGATAGATAGATAGATAGATAGATAGATAGATAGATAGATAGATAGATAGATAGATAGATAGATAGATAGATAGATAGATAGATAGATAGATAGATAGATAGTAGATAGATAGATAGATAGATAGATAGATAGATAGATAGATAGATAGATAGATAGATAGATAGATAGATAGATAGATAGATAGATAGATAGATAGATAGATAGATAGATAGATAGAGATAGATAGATAGATAGATAGATAGATAGATAGATAGATAGATAGATAGATAGATAGATAGATAGATAGATAGATAGATAGATAGATAGATAGATAGATAGATAGATAGATAGATAGATAGATAGATAGATAGATAGATAGATAGATAGATAGATAGATAGATAGATAGATAGATAGATAGATAGATAGATAGATAGATAGATAGATAGATAGATAGATAGATAGATAGATAGATAGATAGATAGATAGATAGATAGATAGATAGATAGATAGATAGATAGATAGATAGATAGATAGATAGATAGATAGATAGATAGAGATAGATAGATAGATAGATAGATAGATAGATAGATAGATAGATAGATAGATAGATAGATAGATAGATAGATAGATAGATAGATAGATAGATAGATAGATAGATAGATAGATAGATAGATGATAGATAGATAGATAGATAGATAGATAGATAGATAGATAGATAGATAGATAGATAGATAGATAGATAGATAGATAGATAGATAGATAGATAGATAGATAGATGATAGATAGATAGATAGATAGATATAGATAGATAGATAGATAGATAGATAGATAGATAGATAGATAGATAGATAGATAGATAGATAGATAGATAGATAGATAGATAGATAGATAGATAGATAGATAGATAGATAGATAGATAGATAGATAGATAGATAGATAGATAGATAGATAGATAGATAGATAGATAGATAGATAGATAGATAGATAGATAGATAGATAGATAGATAGATAGATAGATAGATGATAGATAGATAGATAGATAGATAGATAGATAGATAGATAGATAGATAGATAGATAGATAGATAGATAGATAGATAGATAGATAGATAGATAGATAGATAGATAGATAGATAGATAGATAGATAGATAGATAGATAGATAGATAGATAGATAGATAGATAGATAGATAGATAGATAGATAGATAGATAGATAGATAGATAGATAGATAGATAGATAGATAGATAGATAGATAGATAGATAGATAGATAGATAGATAGATAGATAGATAGATAGATAGATAGATAGATAGATAGATAGATAGATAGATAGATAGATAGATAGATAGATAGATAGATAGATAGATAGATAGATAGATAGATAGATAGATAGATAGATAGATAGATAGATAGATAGATAGATAGATAGATAGATAGATAGATAGATAGATAGATAGATAGATAGATAGATAGATAGATAGATAGATAGATAGATAGATAGATAGATAGATAGATAGATAGATAGATAGATAGATAGATAGATAGATAGATAGATAGATAGATAGATAGATAGATAGATAGATATCTTTTATTCCACCATATGATGAGATACATGTACATAATAAACACAGACAATTGATAACAAAATGAACAGATGAAATGGAACATAGAACTTTTTACACATATATGCACTATAATATATTATGTGTGTATATTTCTACATCTACACACATAATATACACATACACACAGATACACAATACATACATACCTACCTACATGCATATACACATATACATATATACACACATATACATACATACATACACCCATGCATATACATACATATACACAGACATACAGACTACTGGATATGTCATTGACATTAATATATGCACTATATTAACCATTTTATTAGCTATGTATACATATCTTTGTAGATCTGAGATCTTGTATTCATTACATTCATTATATTCATGAATACTTTCATGAAGTATGTGTACGTTACTTAGGAAAAGGTTCGTCTTTTCAACTACAGAAAAGTCGTTGTTATTTCTAAGACCGACTCGAATTAATTCCAAAGCATGTCCAAAGTAGCAACCCTAAACGAAAACGAAAGCATTAGGGAATCAGAATTGGACAATTTTAATTGTTTTCAAACCCAGTTTGTAAGGGTATATTACATTAATAAATAGTTTAAGCATTTTGCTAAATGATGCATATATCTTAACATTAATTTGAAACATTGCACTCTCTGTGACTCACTCATAATTGAAGTTGGAAATCCGGATAACATTTCAATAATTTAATCTCTATAATACATATTACTGAGGCTAGTATATGTATCATGTCCCAGAGAGTTATGAAAACTCTTCCACATATTTTGTCTGGTAGCGTCGTTTACTCGACAAAACAATACCAGATGGATTGCTATGGAGATAATATCGCGATGGACATTCCAGCAACAAATCGTTTCGATAGCTAGGTGGACATTGCAATTATCTCCATGTTCGTCCTAGCCCGTTGTGTGACAAACCCATATTGATATTTAATAGTTTACATACTAGTATTTGGATCTAACGCTTCCTTATCGCTATATTAAAATTACAATAACGCGATGTCGTAACTATAATTATGTGAACAGCTGCATCAACTTCAACTATTAGTATTTGTAGTTTATGTTTAAAGCGACATTGCATCGCAAAAAAAAATGCATTGTTCACGTATAAATGCATTGTTCACGTATAAATGCACTGCTACTATAAATTCCTTCGAATACATTCGAACGCAAATATTGAATCAATAAACAGTGTTTTTGTGGTCTACAGACTTTCAAAAGTGAATGTAGGATTTCATATACTGGTCATCCACGCTCCTGAATTAACATTTCTTTGTCATTGTAGTCAATACTAAACGCTTGATACTGTCGTTTAGAGATAATAAATATAACTAAGATTAGTCTACAAATAAATATGCATAGGCACAAATGTGAGATATAACGGTAAATCTGTACCATAAATCGTGTTATTCGGGATACACAGGATGTATTACGCATGCATGTCGACCCTGTATACATTATTTTGTTATGTCAACAAACCGCGTATACGACGCTTATTTATTAGTTGAAATACTCAGTTTTTGAGGCAAATATTTGGAAACCAATTATACCATATAATAGGAAATGACATTCTGTATAAATTTGCGTTTTCACCGATGTAGTGTCGCTTTAATGTATCCATGGACACTGACGCTTTAAGTATTTGAACAGTTTCTCTACATCTTATATTTACTACACACAGTAACTTGGCATTGCCATTCGCCTTGTACCCTTTAACCCATTCAACACTAATTAACTGACATGGACTGGTGCATTCAACACCAAGTCACTGACATGGACTGGTGCATTCAACACCAAGTCACTGACATGGTATTTTTAGACCAATAAATGAATAAGAAAATTACATGTGGACCAGTTCATTTATCAAAATGCGTAATTTTGTCTAAAAATAGTAATATTACTGGCAAAAAGTACAGATCCTGATGAGACGGCTCATTTAGATCAACACTTTTTGTAAGCCTACTTAGAGGTATGTGGTGTTGAAAGGGTTAAACTTTTTTTCATATCTTTTCTACAAAAGCTATATACACTACCTTTCATGAAAATGCATATTTTAGCAAAGAGAAAAATGAACTATATTAGTCATCAGGACTATATTCGACTCGGATGCACTTCCGCCTATTTACATATATATACAACCTTAATTGTCAGCAGATGAGATCCAGACGGATCTGTAGTCCAGTGGAAGTCGTGATAGCGATGTGCGAAAGGTCCGGAGTTCGAACCCCGCTGTATCCATAACGATTGTGCCCTTAGGCAAGGCATTTAAATTCCACGTTGCCTCTTCTCTCTCCCTCGTGGCGATGGATTCCACCAGGAATGAAGTCTCGAGAATGATTAATATAAGTTGTAATAACTTGTTTCGCAATCGAGCGGAAATAAATGTGTATAAACTAACCAGAGGAGACTCTGGAATGGGTCTCTGTCTGTATCATTGCACTATCCTCCAACAATCTAAAATATCTAATCTCTTCAGGAGGCGTCGCTCATATGGGCAACCGGTAGCGACGATAAATAAACGTAAAACACAAACACATGAGAAAAGAAGGTATGTCAATCATTTTTGTAAAGTATCACCTTATGTAGCACATCAAGACAACGTGTCTTTATCTGAAAACAAGTTGATACAACTGAATACGAACATCACCTAAGAGAAGAAGTGAAGGTTGGTTGTAGTTAGTTTCATGTTTCATTGTATCGACTGTTTTACAGTACAGATACTTTGTTGCATCGGGTTATAAAGGATTGAATACGCAGCACATTGTATCTTATGGCACACACGCAGTCCCTGTTGTGCTAATGAGACAGAAACCCAAGCTGTCACGATTTCTTAGAAATTCTATGCAAATATCTATAATTTTTGACTCACTGGAGACTACGTATTGTCTGCCGAAAGTAATTATACAGCCAGGAATATTGCGCCGTTTACTGCCTGTTTTGACGCCTACTTCAATTAAGACTAATGATAAAATTAGACATCTAGTAGTTAGCAAGCGGCCGTGCTAGAATATAAAACTGAAAGACTGTAGTTTACTGCCGTAGATGATAAGCAATAAATGGAGAAATAATCAGCCGTTATTGACATTTACTGGGAAAAGTATTAGTTTTCACGTGCAAAATAACGGTTTTTATTCATATTGTTAATATGATTACTATGAACATTCTGCCTAAAAAATATAAACTAACGAATACGGTGTGTTGGAAAAGAAGACTACATTTGGGATTTCTCCTCTGATTTTAACTTGTGTTGCGTATGCACAGTTGGTGTCGCTTCGGTATTGGGGTTTAGAATGACACCGACAGCCTAGCCCCCGGGCAGCATTACGAACATAAAGACCACTGGTAGGAACGACGTCGTATGAATAAAGACCACCTCCTATGGAAGACGACCTACGAATAACTACCATCTCCTAGGGAAGACGACTTCCGAATAAAGTCCATCTCCTAGGAAAGACGACTTACGAATAAAGACCATCTCCCAGGAAACGAAATAGAACTTCTGAATCTCCTAGGAAAGACTACTTCCGAAGAAAGTCCATCTCCTAGAAAAGATGGCTTCCGAATAAAGACCATCTCCCAGGACACGAACTAGAACTTCTGAATTTCCTAGGAAAGACGACTTCCGAATTAACAGCTGAAAAGTCGACATATGACCTAAGCTGTTGGTGAGACCTCCAACACAAAATAACTTGACCACAACCAGGAACACGGTCGTTTGTAGCATGACTTTCAATACTTCCCAGTTCTGTTCAATGCTTGTTACAAATACGTGGTGATATACCAGTCGGCAATGGCTTCTATCACTGTCGTCATTCATGATAGATTTGTACAATGGAGAAGTTTCTGTGTGCCGCAAGGGACATGGGTGGTAAAATGCCGGCATAAAAATGTCAGTAGATCAACTGAATACATATACGCTGACAAAAACGTCACGCAAGGTCTTGGTAATAGATTTCTGTCACGGAAACTAAATAGTTTCCCATTAAATGATTCCGACAAATTCTGAAACGTTTGTGATGATTTTAAGTGTGTAGCAGCCGTGATACTGTGGTTTCTCAACTGGTGTATTGCGGGAATACTTTCTTAGAATTGTAGTTCAATCAGAACTCATTTAAATATAATGAAGTATTGAACACATACTACCATACATATTATTTCAGTAAGCTATTTATTGCCAGGAAAATGTAAAATCGTTCGTGTTGTTTGTCCAACACATTTTGATAAGCACACTCATCATCATCATCATTATCACCGTCATCATCATCACCGTCATCACCAGCATCATCATCATCATCACCGTCATCACCATCATCATCATCATCATCATCATCACCGTCATCATCATCACCATCATCATCATCACCGTCATCATCATCATCATCATCATCACCGTCATCACCATCATCATCATCATCATCACCGTCATCATCATCATCATCATCACCATCATCGTCATCACCATCATCATCACCAGCATCATCATCATCATCTCTAGTGATTGCCTCAATCTGTCAAGAGAATACTCGCAATATGTTAAAAATCACTATGCACACTATTAGCAGCCAGAACTGACCAATCAATGTTCCTATTTGTACAATTGCATCAAAACTAGATAACATTCTTCTCGTATTTAATAGGATTGTGTGTTGGCCAGGACCGATTGGAAGGCATACAGGGTTGTCTGGTCAACCACAGCTTTAGCCAGGTTCTTTCACCACAGTTCACTGTATAGAATATTCGCATATCTAGCTAAGGACACGCGCTCACTAGGTATCGCTTTACATGACAATAAACGAACAGTTGTTAATGGCTTAATACTTTCTTTCGGTGAGCCTTTGCTTACAACGAATCAATTATTGGCTTCATCTATTCAATGGACACGTCCCCCGACTTGCATGGCTACGAATAGTTTCTTAAATTTGTCCTCATCTCTCAAGAACGTACTATACCGTATAATATGTTCGTCGGTACATCCTGTGTACTTCGTCGGTACATCATGTGTACTTCATCGGTACATCCTGTGTACTTCGTCGGTACATCCTATGTACTTCGTCGGTACATCATGTGTACTTCGTCGGTACATCCTGTGTACTTCGTCGGTACATCCTGTGTACTTCGTTGCAAGACTTATACAGTATATATATTGGCCTCATATCTCGGTTATATCGCATTATCCGGTTATCTCGAAGTCGGATCAATGACCCGTTTCAGTCAAATTTCGGTTATGTCGAAGTATTTTGTCTGGAATTCGACATAGCGGATGTAGACTGTACGTTCGTTACATACTCTTCTTCCGCTCTACATCAATCATTACGGAGAAACTATTCATGAACGATATATGTGCCTTATGTATTGTTTAAGCCAACCAAAAATGATTCATTACAATTTTAGCATCGCGTAATATAGCGAAGACAATGTGCGTTCCAAAACTCATCCATTTCCTTGTAGAATGGATGGAAACTATTGATTTCTCGGTTGTACACTTTGCGTGTATGCCGTCAGTGAATCTGAAAGGAAATTATATACTGTACGGTGAAAAAACGGTAAAAAGGAAAACTGTTTTGCTGGAACTATAATCTCAAGCTAAAGAGTTTGTCAATGAAACAACGCAAATGGTTATTTAAATGGTTTATAGTCGCATCTTGAACGAGTTTACATCTGAGTGGCAATCGAGACCATTTTATATCCAGATTTACGGCTAAGAATTGGCACATACGTCGCAAAATATTTTAAGAATTTACTTATTTTGGCTCTTACAACTGACAACCGTTTGTGTTTAATTTTCCAGGAACCTACTGGTGCATACTGACACAATGAAATGCCTAGACATGTCTCTAATCTTATCCCAGAGAAAGTGTGGGGTATATGGATGCATCACAGCAATGTGCAAGTCTAATTAATTTAAGGTTACCACGCTGGTAGCAGGTTCGATCCCCCGTCTGACCCACAGTCTTCCAGATGGCACTTTAAACCTAGGTCTCGTATCGGTGCTTTACACCGTGCACGTAAAAGAACGACAGGATATTCTGGAATGGGTCTCTGTCTGTATCATTGCACTATCCTCCAAAATCTAAAATGACTAATCTCTTCAGGAGGCGTCGCTCAAATGGGCAACCGGTAGCGACGATAAATACACATAAAACACACACACTACTTGATCCTCTGTATTATGTGTGTCGTTGTATGTTATATGTGACTTATGCAATAAACACTGTTTAAACAGTGATAGAGTAACCTCTGATATAGCAGAACCGCACTAGAGACATATTAGAATATAGTCAGAGAGCTACACAGCTGGGCAAATATGACATTCATGATCTGATTTAATATGTAGCGCTTGGCATTGAGCTGCTGCGAGTGTCACTATTCCAAATAAATCGCGTAGTGGCCGAAACGGACATGGCACTTTGGTATAAATATTTCATATTTGATCCACGAGTGTTATCTTAGAATGTGTCGTTCTGCACTCAATTTTATACAAATTTAGTTGAGCTCTATTGCGAAACAAACAAGTTCTTACAACTTATATCAATCACTCTCGAGACCTCATTCCTGATGGAATCCATCGCCACGAGGGAGAGAGAAGAGGCAACGTGGAATTGAAATGCCTTGCCTATATGACACAATCGTAACTGCTCCAGTAACGGCTCGAACTCCGGACATTTCGTACCTGAAGCGAACGCGCATCCACTGCGCTATCACGTCTTCTACGTGCACTCTACGTGTGCTCTCATCGAATGGAATTCTTGTGTGACATTCCGTCTACTGCTGCATAATAGTATGCGAGCATATGCTGGGAAGGTTTTAAAAAACAATCACTTTGAATTTCACATGTGCCTTGCGGTTTATACACGGTCACCTGGTCCGGGTTATACAACTGCTCTCCATTTCCAAACTCAGTCACAAGCTGTGTGATTGATTGATCTGAGTGCATATCTCAGATTCAACCAATCAAATGTCTTGTTGTTGAGTCTTAGATATGAAAAACGCTTTATATACATTTTAGTTTATACCAAAAAATTTGAGCTCGATTGCGAAACAAGTTCTTTCTACTTATATTAATCACTCTAGAAACCTCATTCCTGATGGAATCCATCGCCACGAGGGAGAGAGAAGAGGCAACGTGGAATTTAAATGCCTTGCTTAAGGACACAATCGTAACGGCTCCAGCGGGGCTCCAACTCCGGACCGTTATGACATTTTATAACATTGGGGCCTGATATTATAGATGATTATTAGTTTGCTCTAAATATTGTAAACCACCAGGCGAGCGATTAGATATTATGTTGAGAAAACACAACTGTCATTGAGCTAAGCACAACTATAATAGCTGGATTGTACCCATATGTAAGGCTTTTAAATTCCACATTGCCTCTTCTCTCTCTCTCTCTATCTCTCTAGATTCCCTCTTGCGGGATACACTCGCCATTCGATATTAACGAACACAATTTCAAAATAAAGCTGGTATTAAGTCGGTATTACTTGTAACCATCGTTTTTCTTTATCCCCAAATAAATCAAATTCCATCAGGAAAATGATTAATATAAGCTGTATGAATAGCTTCGCAGTCGAGCTAAAATAAATTTGCATAAACCAACTATACTCTCTCCAATAGTTCAGTTTAACAAACGTGTCATTGTCTTCATTTCTTGCGAATACATATGTGACTAAGCCCTAAATGCTTTGATATACGGACTAAATATCAATGTTCGATTTGTCGTCAGGAAGCCCATCCAAAGCGTGCCTGAACAGACGGACAAACGCAAAGCAACAGCTCCATTCTCTGATATTCTCGGGGGTAGTTTAGATTCCAGGTTATTCCTAACAGAAATCGTTATATCTTTCGGAATATTTTGCTTGTCTACGGTTTGACATGTTGCTTGTTGCTATAAAAACAGCGCTGTCGCCCAATGTAACCTTGCAATTAACGCTTAATTGATGGTGAGAAACGTGTATGTGCACAACTCAATTTAAGGCAAAATGGCCATAAAACATCATTACATACCACTAATTCAATATAGCACAGCTTACTATTATGTGTGGCTGCTTTCTGTGAAAACATCTTTGATATAATGAATGCCAACAATGTAACTTGACGTAAATCTATTTGTATACCCGCATCTGTCTTGTAATTGTGTCTCATAGCTACATAATTATCTTGTCCTTTTCGTTTCAACACGTCTTAGTGCATTGTTAATAAGACATGAACACAATTCTTTACTTGATGGAGTACATTAAACTATTCAGTTCTAGCAAATAAACATACACTAAGATCCTTCCTTAGTTCAGTTCTAGCAAATAAACATACATTAAGATCCTTCCTTAGTTCAGTTCTAGCAAATAAACATACACTAAGATCCTTCCTTAGTTCAGTTCTAGCAAATAAACATACACTAATATCCTTATTTAGTTCAGTTCTAGTAAATAAACATACATTAAGATCCTTCCTTAGTTCAGTTCTAGCAAATAAACATACATTAATATCCTTCCTTAGTTCAGTTCTAGCAAATAAACATACATTACGATCCTGCCTTAGTTCAGTTCTAGCAAATAAACATACATTAAGATCCTTCCTTAGTTCAGTTCTAGCAAATAAACATACATTACGATCCTTCCTTAGTTCAGTTCTAGCAAATAAACTTACATTAAGATCCTTCCTTAGTTCAGTTCTAGCAAATAAACATACATTAAGATCCTTCCTTAGTTCAGTTCTAGCAAATAAACATACATTAAGATCCTTCCTTAGTTCAGTTCTAGCAAATAAACATACATTAAGATCCTTCCTTAGTTCAGTTCTAGCAAATAAACATACATTAAGATCCTTCCTTAGTTCAGTTCTAGCAAATAAACATACATTAAGATCCTTCCTTAGTTCAGTTCTAGCAAATAAACATACATTAAGATCCTTCCTTAGTTCAGTTCTAGCAAATAAACATACATTAAGATCCTTCCTTAGTTCAGTTCTAGCAAATAAACATACATTAAGATCCTTCCTTAGTTCAGTTCTAGCAAATAAACATACATTAAGATCCTTCCTTAGTTCAGTTCTAGCAAATAAACATACATTAAGATCCTTCCTTAGTTCAGTTCTAGCAAATAAACATACAATAAGATCCTTACTTCGTTCAGTTCTAGCAAATAAACATACATTAATATCCTTCCTTAGTTCAGTTCTAGCAAATAAACTTACACTAAGATCCTTATTTAGTTCAGTTCTAACAAATAAACATACATTAAGATCCTTCCTTAGTTCAGTTCTAGCAAATAAACTTACACTAAGATCCTTATTTAGTTCAGTTCTAGCAAATAAACTTACACTAAGATCCTTCCTTAGTTCAGTTCTAACAAATAAACTTACACTAAGATCCTTCCTTAGTTCAGTTCTAACTAGGGATGTCAATGAGTAGTGATTTTGGTACTCGAGTACTCGTAAAGGTATTCGATCGAGTACTCGAGTACTCGGTTACCGTTACCGTGGGAACGAACTGTATTCCTGCAAGGAATCTTATAGTCCGGGGCAACGATTTGTAGCAAATTACGGAACTCTTCCCCTTCCACTATACTGAGAGGAACATAGTCTGATATGATCATATCCGCTATGACTTGCGTGATTGTATTCCGCGTTGGCAGACGATCTCTTCAAGAATGAAGTCATAGGCATCTGTTTCGCTGTGCCATTAGAGGTGAGGCCTTCTGCTAGATGCTTCAGCCTCAGATGACTATGCAGGTTGGTAGTGCCACCAGTAAATGTCAGACTGGCATCGCACAACTTGCAAGAAACAGTCTTGTCAAGTCTTGCAAAGTACTTCGATAACACAGATTTAGGTGGAGGCATTCTCACAATTCGCTTATATTACTATACTACTAAGTACTAGTATATTCTAAATATTTCTTCACAGTTTAACAGCGTTAACGTTAATGGCAAAAGTTACGATATTTATTATTTAACAACTATTTCGGTATTGCCCAGCTATGGGTAGCTGCTTAAAGTTCTAAATTGAGTAATCAATTAAGTATCAATTATTATATCAAAACAAGTTCCGACCACCAGACAAAAGATGTCATTCACACGACAGACAATCGGACGACCTGCCTCAGTAATGACGACACTGATTTGCATCAAACTTACGCTTCCCAATTAAGTTGAATCAACACCTTAATTATTCGGTCACTGTGGCCAGCTCTGTGTGATATACAGGTATTGTTAATCACCATGACACGCTGTATATTGCATTGTTTGGCATAGCGGAAGTTTCGCTAATCCCACTGATCACGATTTGTTCACAGGCAACTCCATATTTGCGCAAAATAAAGATTTGTTGATTTTATTTTTTTAATCGAGTACTCGATTATCTGAAAAGTATTCGATACTCGGACGTTCGATCGAGTACTCGAGTACTCGTTGACATCCCTAGTTCTAACAAATAAACAGACACTAAAATCATTACTTAGTTCAGTTCTAGCAAATAAACTTATACTAAGATCCTTCCTTAGTTCAGTTCTAGCAAATAAACTTACACTAAGATCCTTCCTTAGTTCAGTTCTAGCAAATAAACTTACACTAAGATCCTTCCTTAGTTCAGTTCTAGCAAATAGACTTACACTAAGATCCTTCCTTCGTTCAGTTCTAGCAAATAAACTTACACTAAGATCCTTCCTTAGTTCAGTTCTAGCAAATAAACATACATTAGGATCCTTCCTTAGTTCAGTTCTAGCAAATAAACTTACACTAAATCATTACTTAGTTCAGTTCTAGCAAATAAACTTACACTAAATCATTACTTAGTTCAGTTCTAGCAACTAAACTTACACTAAGATCCTTCCTTAGTTCAGTTCTAGCAAATAAACTTACACTAAATCATTACTTAGTTCAGTTCTAGCAAATAAACTTACACTAAAATCATTACTTAGTTCAGTTCTAGCAAATAAACTTACACTAAGATCCTTCCTTAATTCAGTTCTAGCAAATAAACTTACACTAAAATCATTACTTAGTTCAGTTCTAGCAAATAAACTTACACCTTTTCTTCTATCCACTACCAGTGAGGAAGTGGGTGTGATTGCTCAGATGAATTCGATAATTAGCCCAGGCTCATCCGTAGCCAAGTGGTTACGGTCATTGTCTTCAAATAACGTGCCCCTCACCGCTGTATGTTCGAATCCCCCTGGGAACATCGAATTATTTCAAACTATCCAGCTGGTTTGCGGTAGGTCGGTGGTTCTATCCGTGTGCCAACATGTGCTTGGTTTTCTACTCGGAGAGCATCCGGGGTCTACCTCCACCAATCATAATTAGAGTTTAAAGTTTATTTATTTTACAACGATTTGAAGCAAGTTCTAACAACTTATATTAATCACTCTCGTTGATGCGGATGAAAGAGTAAATGTGGTAATTCGTGTGGGAGGAAACCGGAGTACCCGGAGAAAACCCACCTGTCCGATCTCTGGCGACCACCGTACCATCTCACATACCTCCCTGTCCGAGGATCGAACCCGGGTTGCATTTGTGAGAATCTAACCACTAAGCCTAAGCTAGTGGTGCGACGTTAAACAACAAAAGACAAAGCACACACAGATAACGCCTGCTTTCTAGTACAAGTTCCATCAATGTTACCTCTGTCGCCGATTTGTTGAGAATCAATTGCTCCTCATTGCTTTGGTTTGAAGCACAGTTTTCATTTTTATTTTGGTCAAATTATGTTAATGTATTGGTTTGAATGTGTGCACAGTATCACAACATAAGAACGGCAATATAAACTGTATCAAATCATACACCGTGACGATTACCCACACGTGCACGTGGCCACGTGCATGCTTACACCAATATGCACGAGAATTTCATGGTGGGTGCAGAGAATCGGCATTCGTGTTCATTTCAATGTTCTATTACAGAAACTACACCAAGGAACACACTTTTGTTTCCGTTATTATTACCGTGCCGCGTAGAGTAGGGCGCTCGTGCAATTGGCATGTTACAAGCCGGACCTTGCCGGGTGCAGGTATGTGTTATGTTATAATGTTTATAAAAGGATATTTCATCAGTATGCACAACATCATTTCATAAAATTTATATAAATAAAATTGATGCGGTCTCCAAGACGGAGTGGTGACCGAGTGGTGGTTACGTTCTCTGAATGTCAATCATTTGGCGTCCGACCACTGTGGGTTCGAGTGTCATTCCTCCCTGTGTATCCGACCTTCATGTAAGAAACCTATCAATGTTGCTTACGGTAGGTCGGTGGTTCTACCGGTCGGAGGTCGCCAATGTGTTAAATACGTTAAGTGTAATATATTTCGTTTATCTACCGGTTCGTCTATCAGCTGTGGTTTCGTCTATTTTTGGCAATTTATGCGGTAGCATGGGGGAGGTGCTTGGGGTGGTATCCCCTCAACATGGTATGGTAGTTTACGGATTCATGCGTATTGAAAAATGGTTTACTGTAGCACATTTGGCAAATTAATATAAAAAAACATACTCTCATCCACCTGCATATAGTTTATTCAAATTAAATTAGCTTGGTTGCGAAACAAGTTCTTTTTTAACATTAGTGAAAAGGCTCTCGAGAACTCATTCCAGTGGCCCCGAGATTATAAATCTTTTCTCAGATCTCAAACTCAAGCTCAAGTGATCTGATTGGTTGATTCTGAGTGTTACTGTCAGCTGAACCAATCAGACGATTGAGACTGAGTTTTGAGATTGGAGAAAAGTTTTATAACCTCGAGGCATGATGGCACTGGCCTTGTCAGCTCAGTTTGGTAGAGGTGCCCGACTAGTGTTCTGGAAGTTGCGGGTTCAAAGTGCATGTGTTGTACCATGTTTGTTGATTGTTTGTTTCACTTGGTTACTTTTTCTCTAATGGTAACTAAAATGCCCATTATTTCATTATACTATATTGAATATCACACCGATACATTTCATACCTCCCTTTCTATTTTATTTTTATACTTATACAACGATTGCGAAGCAAGTTTTAACAACTTATATTAACCACTCTCGTTGGCTCGGATGAAAGCGTATACGTTGTCATTCATGTAGGAGGAAACCGGAGTACCCGGATGAAAACCCACCTGTCCGATCTGGCGACCATCGTACCATCTCGCATACTTCCCTGTCATACCCCTTGTTGCCCAGTTTCGAAGAAAGTGGAGTATATTGCTTTGTACAAGCTGTCTATTAGCCGAGTTACAATGAAATGACTGAATAAAGTTGTGTAATAATTGTCATGTAGCAATTGCAGCGATATTCAATGTTTGTCAAAGACCGGTCGGATGTCACTATTGTTACCTGCGCCTCGGGTTAAACATTTGTAAAAACGTTGGTATCTGAACGTGTGGCAAAGTGTATGGATGAAATGAATGTGCACGTTATTCATTACGACATTTCATTTCCCATGGCTTTGCTCACATTTTGAACAGTTGGTCACTGTTTTCATATAAAATAAAAAATTTAAAATAAATCAACAGTACATACAAGACAAACACGTGCATCACTTTCTGTTACATGTAAGCCTAACGGCAAGTCAATACCATTTCTCACAGAATTGTAATAAGCTCCTTTTATAAGAACTGTGATTTGGTAGAAGCAACTAGACGAGAGCACTGTCAGTGCCCACACAGCCGGGACAGTCAAGATCGGCTTCCGCAGCTGCGACTAAGCATGTACCGCTTCCTTCCCGCACTGAAATACCAGTAGTGGAGCACAACTATGTAACATACACATACAGATAATTGTTATTGCATATGTATTGATGATTCTCCTGCATGACAAGTGACGCGACAGTCAAACTGTCTATTCGAATTACAATATATGTCAATCGTTTGACGTCTATAGAGTTTTGAAACACTTGTAGCTAAATATTTTAATTTGTGAACTATACATGATGGGTGTATAATGCAATGTGACGTCAGCAACAATGTTGTGGTGTCTGTAGAGTTTTGAAACACATGTAGCTAAATGTTTTAATGTGTGAACTATACATGGTGGGTATATAATGCAATGTGACGTCAGCAACAATGTTGTGACGTCTATAGAGCTTTGAAACACATGTAGCTAAATGTTTTAATGTGTGAACTATACATGGTGGGTATATAATGCAATGTGACGTCAGCAACAATGTTGTGGTGTCTGTAGAGTTTTGAAACACATGTAGCTAAATGTTTTAATGTGTGAACTATACATGGTGGGTATATAATGCAATGTGACGTCAGCAACAATGTTGTGACGTCTATAGAGTTTTGAAACACATGTAGCTAAATGTTTTAATGTGTGAACTATACATGGTGGGTATATAATGCAATGTGACGTCAGCAACAATGTTGTGACGTCTATAGAGTTTTGAAACACATGTAGCTAAATGTATTAATTTGTGAAATATACATGATGGGTATATAATGCAATGTGACGTCAGCAACAATGTGCCTTCCCAGCGAATGTTCAGCAGTGCATGACTTTTATTGTACAAACTGTTGATTTAGTGGATGACATTTTCTTTTCTGCTTTCCAATTAATTATTGAGTTTTATCAGTGAAAGAAAATGCTGTCTTTCACCCTTTTGAAACAGTGGAAGGTGGCATTGTCTGCATCACTGCTGGTGTTTGGTATTCCTCCGCGCAGTTGTATGCACTTTTGTACTTTAGCTATTTTCTGACAATCATAAACAGATAGTTAACAAATAGTCTGTTCTAATGAATCTGTTTTGTCTTGTCTTTTTCAATATTGACAGCAGACATAACCTAACTTGAAAGTAATAACGGACCTTTTTTCCATCTTCTAACGCGGTTGTATATTGTATTGACACGAAGCTCTCTGCGCGCAGGGGCATGTAAAATAAATAAAATTGGATAGGATATATGTTAGCCAAAATCAATCATTGAAAATCATAAATAAAAAAAAGGTTTGTGTTTATATGTGTAAGATAGGATGTTCTTTCACCTCGTGATTACCGAAATATGTTATTAACCCTTTCAACCCCACAGGCCTCTAAATAGGCTTATGAAAAGTGTAGATCCAGATGAGCCGGCTCGTAACGAGCCGTCTCATCAGGATCTGCACTTTTTTGCCAGTAATAATTATTACTATTTTTAGATAAAATTACCCATTTTGATAAATGAACTGGTCCAAAGGTAATTTTCTTATTAATTTATTGGTCTAAAAATAGCATGCACCAATCCATGTCAGTTACTTGGGGTTGAAAGAGTTAAGTCGTGGATAACCACGTAATCACTTAAATAAATGCCACTATCACAGTAATAAACACAAATATCCTGTATATATTTTGAACAACAACACATTTAATCTGACTAATTGTTAGGACGCTTAATTAGCGTTTTTTCAAAAGCGATGACAAATTGCTTGCACTGTGAACTGTATTGTATATATAGCTGAACATTGTATGCATCAAACAAATTAGGTAGATGTATATAGTTCATGTTTCATAAACACATATCCGACAAATCAACATCTTTAGTATCCGACAAATCCTCGAACCGGGAAGTATGTGAGATGGTACGGTGGTAGCCAGATCGGACAGGTGGGTTTTCTTCGGGTACTCCGGTTTCCTCCC
This sequence comes from Archivesica marissinica, assembly GCA_014843695.1. Classification (NCBI taxonomy): domain Eukaryota; kingdom Metazoa; phylum Mollusca; class Bivalvia; order Venerida; family Vesicomyidae; genus Archivesica; species Archivesica marissinica. The sequence goes on along the minus strand of CM026399.1, from coordinate 14,126,411 downwards.
ACATGAATGACCACATATACGCTTTCATCCGCGCCAACGAGAGTGATTAATATAAGTTGTTATAACTCGCTTCGCAATCGTTGTAAAATAAATAAACGTTTAAACTTAAATATCCGATTATATCATTTGTCTGTGTAATGACTAGAGACTTACATTAACAGTGTCCAATCCGTGCTTAAACTTAAAGCTATGGGGATAACCGACCGAAATAATGCTCAATTAGCAATTCTGACCTGGTTTGACATGAACATAATCTCTCATTTCCCCCTTTTGGTCATTTACGACCCGACCCCACTCCACTAAAAATGAAACAGCACTTGTGTTCATCTAACTGAACGGATTAGGCTAGTAAAGCAGTGTGGGGCTCACACTACCCCCACCCCTATCCAAAATAAATCTGTCCAGCATAGGTTCAATATGCGACTATGCATTCTTAGCGTGTATATCGTATACATTTAGCATAAACAAATCTAGTTTCTAGTGTATACAAATTTATTTTAGCTCGATTGCGAAACAAGTTATTTCAACTTATATAAATCACTCTCGAGACCTCATTCCTGATGGAATCCATCGCCACGAGGGAGAGAGAAGAGGCAATGTGGAATTTAAATGCCTTGCCTAAGGGCACAATCGTAACGGCTCCAGTGGGGCTCGAACTCCGGACCTTTCGCACCTGAAGCGAACGCGCATACACTGCGCTATCACGACTTCCACATCCACTTTCTAGTTTCTATCATGTACATGTGATTTTGTATCTGCCGCTAGCTAGGGTTAAACAATACAGTTGCAGAATGTGAACGAAACACAACGTCTTATTAAATATTCTCCTTGCATTTAAATTCTAGTATTATATTTCGATCGGAAGAGAAAATGTTCATATAGGGATAGAGTATAGATTATACAAAGTAAGACGTTCATTTTTACAACCCCTGCTGGGAGCCTCATGTCATAATGTTAAGCAATACAAAAAATAGTTCACTGTATAATTTTCAAGTTAGTTTCTGTCGGCTGTCAAATCGAAACCGATGCAATTCATTAGAACATATTAGTTTATAATTAATTTAAACATATATATTTTCTATCATGTACAACAATTGAAATAAGGAATTGGACAGAAAGCTATACAGCTTATGGTTGTCCTCTCCTTAGAGAGTTTTAGTATTATTATTATACATTTGTATTAATTTTAAAATGATCTTTTTGATGATCGATTCCCATTTGAGGCAATGCCTTATAGTACAGTACAAATCGGACATTGGGGTAGGAAAAATTTGAACAGAAATGGGAATAATGGTTTTGTTATGTCAAAAGCCTGTGTAATATGACACAATAAAATCTTATTCTCAACTCTTGGTGGAAATATATTTTTTGCACTTTCACATTTTTTCGAAATTTTTACCAGGAATTTCTGGAATTAATTTTTCTACAAAATATGAAGATACGCATATTTGATTTATAGTTTGGAAGTAATGAATATAATATATCTACATAGCAAGAATGCAATTTGAATGTTATCTGAACAAAAATACTTGCCTTTATGGACATTTTACGCTCTTTAGTGAATTTCAGAAATATCATATATTTTAAAAGTTGCGTACATATGCAGTGTTTTATTTGCAGATTGATTTGTGCTCTGTAAAATATATTAAATTCCAAGGACAACATCTGTACATTGTTTGTCTAAACATTTAGTGTTTATTACAACAGAATTCAGGGATATGTATAAACACATTATCGGTCAGTGCTTTCGATTGAAAACCCTCAGTATGTTATAATATACCGTACATGTATTATGTGTTTGCAATAATATTACGCTAAACGTATATCATTTTTAGCCATGTTTAAATTAGTAGACAAAGTCAGGAATCATACCAATTATTAGTATAATGTGATACATCCGTCAAATGTTGGTCACTGTCACTCGTTAATTTCATCAGGTCTAGGCCAGTTTGTACATGACTGATTGCAGTTCCGACATACAACACTGCACGATAACCCTAGTTTTCTGCAACTACAACTTGAGGTTTTACAGCCCGTCTTGCAGGAACAGCGTACTATTTTCAGTATTTTCTCTGGAGCAGGTGGCATATCAGTTCGTCGGGGAACAAGCATGTTTCCGTGCAACTCCCAGCCATACTCAGTTGGATCAATAACGATTCCTTTCCATTCTAACATTTGTGCATATGCACGTAAACTATGATACTTGCAGGCATATCTTGTAGGTGGCAAAGACTTCGGGTCAATGTAGACATTGTTAGTGGCTACTTTCCGCAGAAACGAGTCAACACGCAGTTGATTTAATGTAACTTGGTCTGGATTGCCTCCATATAAGCATATCATTGCAGCTTCACCCGCATTAACAATATCATCCTTGGTAATGTCTTCTAGATTCTCATTGAAAACTGAAGCACACTTACGAAATGAAGGACTTCTTTTGAAAGTCTTCAGAGCTGCTGACTTACCAATGCCACTAGGCTTGGACAATGTGTCGCAGCCAAGAAATGCATGCAGAAAAAGTATATTGTTACATATTTCAGGACCAAGATGTTCCTGGACCTCTCTGACACTGCAACATTTGTTCTTTTTTCCTTCTGAAATGAGATGTATGCTATTCTCAAGGTTCCTGGCATGGTAGCACAACATTACTAATAAATCAGTGTCTTCACCAACGACAATTGTGTTCTGGCATAGCGAAGCATCTAGAGCTGATTTCACTATTAAGTAGTCAGCATCTGACTTGGCATTAATCACATTCACTCCAGCCTCCGCCAAATAACCTGACAATATGTTTATGAACTTCTGTTTGTTCCTTTTGTTTAGAAGTACCTGCTGTTTCGTTGAACTCATTATCATATCCAGTTCAATCTTAATTTCAGCCCCAGTTTGACAGCCTGTTCGTCTCATGTGTGTATTGTCTTTCGTTGATGGTCCATCTTCATATCCATCAAAAATGACTGTGCATGACTTGTACTTTTCAGTGCAAAATTTAACATACGTCTGACATATGGCCTTGTATGTTTGACCTCTCTCCCATGGGATCTTTTGCAGCACCACCATCTAGGACATAGCATACATTTGCATTCTGGTCAGTTATTTTGTGTTTGTTGGCAACTGTCTTGAGCATTTCAGTTTGGAGAGATGACTTGTTTGCTTGACGCATCAGGCTGGGGCTCTCGAACAATGCTGATGGGAAGGAACACAGTTCATGGGAGAAAAACATGTCTAAATCCTCCTCGGGGACTTCGTTGTGAGCTGTTGATATCATTCTTTGAAAAAGAAGCTGTGGGTATACCCTGATCATTTCATTTTTCATCTCTGTATTTGCATCATCGCACATAGGAATGGCTTGTTTGTTTCTTCTGAACACATAGTATTCTGCCGCTTTGCCTGTCATATCGGTAAGAATAGCTTTACCAATTTCATTTGCCCTATCCACTGACACTCTTTCATCGGCCACTACACCACTTGATATGCTTCTCAGCTCAGGTTCCGGTGTAAATGGGTTTCTGTTCACCAGATAATCAGCCATCACTCTTATATCATTATCATCTTTAGCAAGTCTAGACTTTCCGCAATCCCTATGTTGTTCGCTCGTTACGTTTTGCTTACCAGTTAGTTGTTGCATGGCATAATTTATTTCCGAACAACCAGGTCGAGACAAAACCCACATTGTCCTTTGTAGCTCATCGAACCCTCTTCCCCGAGTCAATCCACCAACTGTTTTTATACTCCTCATCAGGACCTGTTCAATTATGAGATCTGTACTAAGACCTGCCCAGTATCTTTCACTCCGTCTAACAACATGCTTTCCTTCCATAAAGTGTTGATACACATATGGATGCTTGCTTTGTAAGTCAAGCATGTTGGACAAGTAGATGTGTGATGATTTTGTATAGGCATTATGTCCAGATGCAGCCATGTATGGAAGCATATCCAAAACAGCTTGGAGGTGTAATTGCCAGTCACCTGTTCTTTCAGCCTTGATGAATTTCTTCAAGATGTCAAGCATTTCTATGTATTGTACCCAGAGTCTTGATGTTCTTCCTTTACTTTTCATTTCTTCTAGTTTAGCTTTCCATGTGTGTGCTAAATTCGTAACAATATCAGATCTCAACGCAGTCTTGATATCCAGATTTTTGTTCATCAGGTTGTCTAACACTTTCATAACTTCATCCATTTCTTCACACCCTTCTGTATTACCAATCACATCATCTTCACTTTCTCTGTCTCCATTTGCTCTGTCAAGATTAATTGCATCCACTTCATCTTCAGTGTTCTGTTCTACCAAATTCTCAGTCTCTTCTCTATCCTTCTGCGTCTATACACTAATATAGCTGGATAAGTCGATGTCAAAGCAGATAGACACAAGAATGGTACCGAGTGCCAATTCCGCCAAGGCATGGCCTCGCACGGCTCGTGAAATTGCCTTGCCACTTAGCATGTGTGGAACAGTGTTATCTGCATACACTGTCTGAAATAGCTCTTTCAGACCTGAGTCAGTCATAAGATGGCCTATACAACCCATGTAGCTCATCTGCATGTGAAGTCCACCCAACCGAAGAACTATCTTCTTTACATGGCTAGTTGGTGGCTCTGTGTCTATTATGCATTGAGCCTTCCACCAACGTGGCTGATCAAATGTCAATACAGGTGTGACGTTATATACCTGTGCTTGTTCTGCTTCAAAGACGAGGGTGGAGTATATACACGTTTCATTTGATGGATCCATGTCAATCATCGGCATGAAGAATGTAGATGACACACCTGGGTGACTTCCATCGTAAATCATCTGCATGGTACCATTCCATAGTGGTGACATCGGTCTTAGTAACCACGATATCTTCCAAAGTATGTCTATATTGTACGTCTTGTCTTCTGTGATAGACTTCGGCAAGGCTTTAAAAACTAACTAAACTAAATTCGGTAGTGTATTCTGATTCTTGTCATTTCCACAATATCAGAAGTAGAAAGGTTTGCCCTAGGAATAATCATTTTGGATCTGCTTTCTGGGGTGGTAACATGTCATGCTACTTTAATTAGAAGAAACAAGTATACAGTTCAAAATGTTTAGAATAATTATGTATTACTGAAAATATGCTTAAAATATTACCAAAATGTTTGATTATGACTCAGATATATGAATTCTTATTATGTAGAGTAGTATTATTTACCATTATTGATACAATCCCGATTCTGTATACTACCATGTCTGCTTCAAACTGAGTTCTAAGACTACTGTTTACATACACAATATTAATGTATCCGGAAAAAAGCTTATATAAATCGTTTTGAATATAATAATAAATATAACAGCAGTAAAGCAAGTGAAACTTTGTCAAAAATGTCAGAAATTTGACCTTGACCTTGAAAATGGGTGTCAAGGTCATCCTTAAATGACTGTACACTTTCTTAATTTGTTTACATCATTATACTCATGAGTATTTAGGGAGTATTAACTGTTTGTGCCTACATATATTTGGATAATGCTATATATCGTCACTTCATGCTTTTACCAATCATGGTGACCTTGACCTTGAAATAAATTATATTTCCACCACGCTCAGAAAAAAAGATTCTATTTTTTCTGAAAGATGAAACCTTATAGATGATGACAATATAGGTGCACTATCTGTTCAATTTTTTTCTCTGGTTCGGTCATTTTGTTGGCTAAATGTACTGCACTATTAGTTCATATTAGAAATGTGTTTTCCAACAGTTCCACTCGGTGAAGTAATCCATGAGGCATTGCACGTTGGAAAAAACACAAATATTGTTTAAATACCTCTGCTCTATATATATCTTATATACCTCTGCTCTATATATATATTATATACCCCTGCGATTATAGGGTACTCGTGAATGAGAGTAATGAAAATAACAACATTTAAATATTTTCGAAATATAATGTGACTATTTATCTGTTTTTGCTCATTTTCCTGTTTGCAGTTCTAGCTTGTACCATATAAACTAAGAATTCGCAAGAACAAATTCGAAAAAGGGCGAGGAACGAAAGCAGGACTTGTTCACGCTACTACTGCCAAGGTCGGGGCCATACATAACGTAACGACAGTGTTGTACGCTTCCGACATCTTTAACATCGCATTCTATATTCCAACTATAGATTGGTTTGTTTGTCATATGATAACTATTCAGTTATTGAAGAGTCAACATACCATGTTCAGCGCATTCATTTAAAATGTCTAAAACAGGTTCTTGGCGTTCGTTTATACAAATTTATTTTAGCTCGATTGCGAAACAAGTTCTTACAACTTATATTAATCACTCTCGAGACCTCATTCCTGATGGAATCCATCGCCACGACGGAGAGAGAATAGGCAACGTGGAATTTTAATGACTTGCCTAAGAGCACAATCGTAACGGCTCGAGCGGGGCTCGAACTCCGGACCTGAAGCGAACGCTCATCCACTGCGCTATCACGACTTCCACTTCTTGGCGTTCGTCAACTGTGTGTTTTACGTTTATTTATCGTCGTTACCGGTTGCCCATATGAGCGACGCCCCCTGAAGAGATTAGTCATTTTAGATTGTGGAGGATAGTGCAATGATACAGAAAGAGACCCATTACAGAGTCTCCTCTGGTTCTTTTACTACGTGCACGATGTACAGCACCGACACGAGACCTCGGTTTAACGTCCCATCTGAAAGACTGTTAATTTTATTAGGGTCAGACGGGGGATCGAACCCGCGATCCCTGGATTACCAGTCCAGCGTGTTACCACAGATCCGTCTGTCAACAGACGACTAATACTTATATATACAATGAATGTGGTCGAATGCAAATATGGGTAATGCATTTTTGTATCGGATTATGAAAGATCCAGATTCTTTGTATAAGTTGTGTCATGTATCCGATGCTAACGGTAATTTAGTAAATAGTAGGTATATAAGTGCAAAACGAGTGTTGTCTGGTTTGCGGTTTCAATACCTTTGGGAAATGTTAACATTAATAATTCCCAAATAAATAACGTAGTCGAATGCAACTATTGGTAATGCATTTTTGTATCGTATTATGAAAGTTCCAGATTCTTTGTATAAGTTGTGTCATGTATCTGATGGTAACGGTAATTTAGTAAATAGTAGGTATATAAGTGTAAAACGAGTGTTGTCTAGTTTGCGGTTTCAATACCTTTGGGAAAATGTTAACATTAATAATTCCCAAATAAATAACGTAGTCGAATGCAACTATTGGTAATGCATTTTTGTATCGTATTATGAAAGTTCCAGATTCTTTGTATAAGTTGTGTCATGTATCTGATGGTAACGGTAATTTAGTAAATAGTAGGTATATAAGTGTAAAACGAGTGTTGTCTGGTTTGCGGTTTCAATACCTTTAGGGAAATGTTAGCATTAGTAATTCCCAAATAAATAACGTAGTTAAGGATTTGCAACAGTTGTTTTGGTGATATCACCACATCTGCTAAGCTGAATAGCTATTATAAATTTAGTGAACTGAGCGTGGAAAACTATTTAAGATATATAATAGTGGATGTCAAACATAGAATAGCATTGTCTAGATGTCGATGATCTCTTCATAGATTAACCATAGAATTAGGAAGGTGTGTATGTGTTATGTTTATTTATCGTCGCTACCGGTTGCCCATATGAGCGCCGCCTCCTGAAGCGATTAGTAATTTTAGATTTATGGAGGATAGTGCAATGATACAGACAGAGACCCATTGCAGAGCCTCCTCTGGTTCTTTTACGTGCACGGTGTAAAGCACCGACACGAGACCTCGGTTTAATGTCCCATCTGAAAGACTGTTAATTTTATTAGGGTCAGATGGGGAATCGAACCTGCGATCCATGAATTACCATTCCAACGTTTTAACCACTGGACTATACAGATCCGTCTGTAAGGAAGGATTAGAAGCCAGCGATATGTACTAACTGTAATATGCGAGTTGTTGAGTCTGAATATCACTTTGTATTGGGTTTGTCCATTTTATTCCAGCTTAAGATCGTTATACTTAACAGATATTACTATGCCCAATGTAGAAACGTTTGTAAATACTACGAAGTCAACTCAGTCAGGGATATAATTAACAAGCTGGCTAAATTTATATATATTGCCATAGTTAACAGTAATACTTTATTTATTCCTGTGTGCGAGAACAAGGGAAGATAATTCTGCAATTCCCAACTAGCGGGTATTTTGGAAAGTCTGCATAATCAAACATATACGAACATGACAGTATGGCCAGTTTAGATCACACTTTGTAGTAAAGATTAGTCAACTATCTACGAACATGACAGTATGTCCTAGGGTGATGTCTTTAATTTCATTTATCCTTCCATTTCTTAAAGTTTCATGGCTTATATGTTGTAGTTTTAATCTATAATTTCTTATTTTGTGTATCTAATGTAAAATCCATATGTTAAGTAGGTTCCTCGTCAGTTTACGTGTACTATTTAAAACATGTAAAAATCGAAATTATATAATGTGTTCCGTACTTTTATCACATGACTTTAACCCTGCATTCTACATTTTGCAATCTTTTGATTTTTATTGTTATATGTGTGTTATGTTACATGTTTATGTAAAGCGCTTTTGAACGTGTAATCTTTATATGATAAGGGCGCCCAATAAGAATGGTATAATAATAATATGGCCAGCTTATATCACACATTGTAGGTTAGTAAACTATCTACGAATATGACAATAAGACTGGGAAATGGCACATGCTGTAGAAACGTTAACCTACCTCTTGATCATAAACGATAGCATTGATACATGCACGAGTGTGTTTTACGTTTATTTATCTTCGCTACCGGTTGCCCATATGAGCGACGCCTCCTGAAGAGATTAGTCATTTTAGATTTTTGGAGGATAGTGCAATAATACAGACAGAGACTCATTCCAGAGTATCCCCTGGTTCTAGTACGTGCACGGTGTACATGCACGAACATTCACTACATTAGGTTGTTGTCTGTATTAACGGTATGTTTTAAGCGTAATCACGTGACGTCAAGTACGTTTGTTGAATGGATAATAGGTAACCCTACATCATGATATCGAACATAATTGTGTCGAAAAATTGGATAGTTCGACATTATTAATAATTTTATGCACAAACCAGATATATAACATACTTTTCTCAAAATATATATACATTATAACCTTCATCGCTTGACGTGTTCTTGGCGATAGACATTGTAAAATGCGTTTGCCAATAAAATATCTTGAATCTTGAAACTCGAGTATCTTGGTAAAATATGCACAAACACAAACTGCAGTTGATTCCACTTTAATAACCAAAACAATGTTTGCATAAACATGAAGAACTTTACAAATAAAACTGATAAATGAACAGTCAATATAATACAATATATACTGGATTTAACAAATTCTGGTCGTTTCAAAAATACAAACAAAATACGAGGTCGATTCTTACCTTAACTAATGACACAAACGATTACAAACAATATACTGCATGTATTACACGCGTATTTATTATGATAACGTTAAGAAGTACGCCCATCACGGTATATAACTAAAGAGTCTACAACCGTAACGTTAACGTAACATTATAGCAGAGTGAACGTATTTGGATTATCAACAATAAAGACATGAGTCGACCCATCTACTATAATGACACGCTAAATTTTACATTTGGACATATTAGTTTTATAATACAATAAACCACACTTATACCTTCAAATGCATGCGTTTTCTCAGTGAAAGAAAACACTATCTTTCACTGTTTTCAAACAGTGGAGGATGGCATTTTCTTTTCAACTAATATTAGTTCAATCATAGTGTATCGCATTCAGCATAATAATTATAATATACACAACATAGGTACAAGAAGAAATCATGAAAGTACAAATTGTTTGGGCCACACGTTTAAACATATTTATAAAAACGGCCCTCACGAGTATTATTCGTATTCCTATTGTGTGTTTTACGTTTATTTATCGTCGCTACTGGTTACCCATATGAGCGACGCCTCATGATGAGATTGGTCATTTTAGATATTTGGAGGATAGTGCAATGATACAGACAGAGACCCATTCCAAAGTCTCCTCTGGTTCTGTTCGTGCACGATGTTAAGCACCGGCACGAGACCTCGGTTTAAACTCACATCTGAAAGTCTGTTAATTTTATTAGGGTCAGATGGGGGATCGAACCTGCGATCCCTGGATTACCAGTCCAGCGTGTTACCACTGGACTACAGATCCGTCTGTGTATTCGTATTCGTGAGTGCATGTACTTTTATAGTTGAGCTATTCTCTGACAATCATGCATAGGTACCAGGTCTATTGCATTTCTAGTCTGTCGTTCTTAATTTTGACAGCAGGCAGAAATTAACTTTAAAATTATATCGGAAATATGTTTTATATTTCTAATATTCAAACTTTAAAATTATATCGGAAATATGTTTTATATTTCTAATATTCAAACTTTAAAATTATATCGGAAATATGTTTTATATTTCTAATATTCAAACTTTAAAATTATATCGGAAATATGTTTTATATTTCTAATATTCAAACTTTAAAATTATATCGGAAATATGTTTTATATTTCTAATATTCAAACTTTAAAATTATATCGGAAATATGTTTTATATTTCTAATATTCAAACTTTAAAATTATATCGGAAATATGTTTTATATTTCTAATATTCAAACTTTAAAATGATATCGGAACTATTTTTTATATTTCTAATATTCACATTACCATACGTGGTTATGCTGTCGTGTATTGGAGTGAAATGAGGTCCCCGGCAGTGGCAGTAAATATGAATACAAAATATATTAACCAATTATTTATTCCAAACCAGAAATTTTTGGTTTTTATAAGTGTAAGATAAGATTTTTATTTCATCTCGCGATCACAGAAATATTGTATTTTTCACGAGTGGTGTTATGTGAAATTAATTCTTACACTAATAAACACAAATATCCTCTTATTTCTAATTCTCAAAAGATCTATATCAAATAATACGACGTTCATTAATGTGTGGAAGGCGTATTAGCGCAGAGATAGCGAGTTCGCTGCAGGCCCATTCGAGCCCGGCTGGAGCCGTTACGATTGTGCCCATTGACATGGCATTTAAATTCCACGTTGCCTCTTCTCTCTACTTCGTGGCGATCGACTCCATCAAGAATGCGGTCTCGATAGTGATTAATATAAGTTGTAAGAACTTATTTCGCAATCGAGCTAAAATAAATTTGTATAAACATAAACATTTTTGAATGTACATTCTTCGAGCTTAATCACGATGTGGCACTCTATAAAACTGGAGTCGATGCATCATTACTGTAACATCTTAAACTTAAATATATATAATGTATGCACAGTTGCGGAAGCGATAAAAACCATATTCAAGTTCGAAGCTATATTATGAAATGTATGTAAATTAGCTACACCTGCCCATGAAACAGGATGATGTTTCAGTATTTATTAGAACGATCATTATGGGTGTGCTACACTCGCAAAGTCATCATGTAAGCAACAACACTATTAGTATTAATCCTTTATTACCTCCATATACACGGAAAGCAGGAGAGCGGGAAAGGATCCGCACATGGAACAGTACGGAGCCCTATATTGTCAATAACAAGTTTGGATTGGAAAACTATTTAAATGTTGTTTAATACAGAAGTTCATTATCCAGATTTCGAACATCATTTCACAACCTTTGTATTGAAACAGGAATATATGACCACGTGAACGCAGAATTTGTAAATCCTGTACTATGGAAAATATTGAAACGGAATATCATGTTCGACGGCTAAGAATATTATATGTAACTTATCAAAATGTATTTACTTTGAAAGCAAACACGCATTGATTAAATATATTTAGTACTATATTTACATAGAAAGTGAGTGTTACTTATATACCTCTATATACAGTTATGTGCTCTTCTGAAGATGTATACCTAACGCTGAATAGAACTATTCATTGTCGCATTCCTATATATATATAACAGTGTGTACTGGTCAGAAAACTAGGTGTTCTATATATGGGACGTATTCTATACCACAAGACATAGAAAACGCACACCTACATTATATGATTATTATTACATGAAAACAAAATACGAAGGATTCCATCAACGATATATCACATCTTTATTACAAAACACAAACTGAATAACTAAAAATATTCCAAAATATGTAAAACTATGTATTTACATAGTTATTGTTTTTCATGTAAAAACACGCTTATCCGAAGTGTGCGTTTTCTATGTCCTCTGGTATATGTTCTAAGGACCCCGTACGCTCCCGTAGATGCATCAATTTCTGCATCGCCATATGTGGAATATATTAAAACATTGACAGCTTTACAGATTACATCGGCCAGTAAACGACATCATATATCTATACAAGGCTGCTAATAGTTATAGACGTGACATGGAGCTGGCAGACAGAACCGCATACGTTCTAATCTCAAAACACATATATTTACACATAAGCTGAGAACGTCAGCTATACCAACGGTCCTTCCGTATATAGACTACCCCTGTATTACAGGGGACATAACTGAAATAACATAATATTAAAATAGTAGCTAAAACATATACAGTCTACATCCATTATGTCGAATTCCGTCGGACCGAACAAAATATTTCCACATAACTGAAGTTTGTCATAACGAAATTCGATATAAACAGAGCCAGTTATATGTAAAATGATAGTGTCTGAAACGGGACGTTGGTCCGATTTCGAGATAACGGGTTAATTCGATATAACCGACTTTGACATAGCGGATGTAGACTTATATAAATCGATCAAATATATATATAGCCATGACGATGCTATATCACAACATACGGCACCAATAGAAACAATAGCATATACACTTCTGCAGTCAGCTGAAACGGGACTTTGATTTCCAGAAAACCGGAAAGTTCTATATAACCGACTTTGACATAGCGGATGTAGACTGTATATAAATCGATCAAAAATATCTAAAGCCATGACGATGATTTATCACAACATACGGCACAAATAAAATACAATATCATATACACTTCTGCAGTCAGCTGATAATATCTTAATGATAATTAGTATTCATACGCATACAGCATTCATTTTACCCATTATATGCATACAGAGATTTCTTGTAGGCAAGAAAAAAACATAATAAATTTGAAATTAGAAAACTCACGTACCAGTTTCTATACACAGAAAAGTATTGCCAAAATACCCAGCTTGGTCATACTCTGATTTCATCAACACGTATTCCTGTTGCGTATGAATATTATGGAGAAACAGAACTATGAAATGAGGTGAAAGAAAATGACTATCTTAGTCAAACCAAGATTACATATTGTACAGAAATGTTCCAAGTACATTATTAAAATGTTAAAAAGGTTGGATTTCTTTACCAAAATACTCTAGTCATGAGCCCGTATCAAACTAGAACAAGCCGTATCATAACTAGTTCCTGAGAAAATAACGCATGCGCACGCGGTGGTAGTTTGTTTACCTCCCGTAGCGTGTCAGCGTGTCAAATTTTACAGAAAACAGATGTGTGTAATTTCGTGGTAATACGTTAATGTTGTTCGTGTATCTAATTCAGTAATTGTGAGTTATTCATGATTTCGATTATTAAATGTTCATATTCATATCAAGGTAATAAAGACGTTATTACGTGGCTAGTTTCATATCAGCCTAGGTAGCGACCCAGTTTGTTTACTTCCTGTAGCGTTCCGATGTGTCAAATCTGACAAATAACAGATGTTTGTAGTTTCGTGGCAATATTTCAATCATTTTCGTGTGTTTATTATCATTACTTGTGATTTATTCCTGATAAGTGGATAACGGAGAGCATTGTTTAGATTATTAAATGTTAAAATTCATATCAAAGTAATAACGACTTATTTACGTGGCTAGTTTCATATCAGCCTAGGTAGCGACCCTTCGGTCTCAGACTGGTTCCGAGTTACCGTGGGTCGCTACCTAGGCTGATATGAAACTAGCCACGTAATAACCTCTAAATATTAATCGAAGTGTCGTCTGTGCTTTACAATATGACTCATGTGTTATTCATTTATTAAATAAATGCAGTGCAAGTTCGTAGTATTCCATAATATAATTATGTGCGTGTTATTTATTACGATTCCTGTGAATAGATGTACATAATGGCAGTCATTTCATATACCAGTATGATAACACGATATATCAAATTTCTTTGGCTATAAGTCAAACATTGGACGTGTTTTAACGTATCGTGATCACATAGCGTAGCGATATTAGTCTAGACTCGTAATGGACAAATACTTTAATATATGATATTCTGATGTACGATATATTATCACATTAGGAGTCAGCACTAGTTGTATCTCGCTTAAATCCTGCAGCAGACGACAATTCCTCAACGTTATTTCATTCTAAGTGCGGAGAGTGTTTTGTTACACAAGTCCAATCACTGCGATGTCTCACCTATTTAAATTTAGAATAAATAATATTGCTTCTAATTTTAGAATAAATATATTGCTTCTACTTTGAGAATACTTACTTGTGCTTTTCAAACGAATTTAAGGCAGTGCATTATAAGAACATTGTAGTTCTCCAATTAAATAACTGCGAACACATGTTCAACATGGTTAGAGTGGAATCCTGAAGAGACAGTACACTACAAATGGTTTTGAAGTGGTGTTACATGCCATCTAGTGTTGCGTTTGTGCTGTTGTTTGCTCGGGTTTACATCTGCATCAGCACCATTTGGGGCTATATCGCCGGCGGTTGTGTGTGCTGTTATACATGGATGATTTGGTTTTGTATAGAACGTTATGTGCGTATTTACGTTTTACGTTTATTTATCGTCGCTACCGCTTGCCAATGTGAGTGATTCCTCCTGAAGAAATTAGTTATGTTGGAGGATAGTGCAATGATACAGACAGATAACCATTCCAGAGTCTCCTCTTGTTCTTTTACGTCCACGGTGAATAGCACCGACACGAGACCTATGTATACAGTACCATTTGAAAGAGTGTTGATATTATTGGGGTCATGTGTAGTTACTATAGTCTGAATTGTTCAAGTTGTTGTAAATCTACTGTGAAATGAAATAAAACGTGAACTGTCTGAACAGACCAGAAACTCTAAACAGCTGAAGTCAAATTATATAACCAGATTGCATTCTATGCGTGTCCAATTATAACTATAATTTTGTATAATTGTGGTCATTTTAGACTGTTGATTCTATGTGGTAATTATTACGTCAACGATGTATAGGCTTTCTTGTATGCTTTCTCAGTGAAATAATACACCGTCTTGGCATTTTCTCTGTCAATGCATGAGTTTCGTATTCCTCCGCGGTTGGGTGTACTTTCATTGTTTAGCCATTTTCTGATAATCATTAAGAGTTAATTATAGAGTAATATATTCTAATGAAGTTGTTTTGTCTGTAGATCAAACAGAAACTAACTCTTAACATTTTACTTGGACTATTTCTTAATAAGGACGTTCACACTAACAGAAGTGGTTGTGTGGTTGTGTGTTGTAGTACAATGGCAGGGGAGCTAAAATGAATACAATTGGTAAACCAATATTATATTAGCCCAGATAATTGGAAATCATAAAAGAAAAAGAAGAGTTATGTTTATTAGTGTAAGATATGATTTTATTTCATCGCGTGATCATCGAAATATGTATTTCCACGAGTGACGTTAGCCAAATATCGATGATCACAACTATCCTCAATATTATTGGCTTCGATCATGCATACTAGTGTGACAAATTTAATCAAAATATCTTTACTTGGCACAACAGAACCGAACATAACTCTGTAATATCGAATTCACGTTTATACCTGTTGCACTTTTTTTTATTATTATCCGCAATATAGTGCCACCGTGACATACATAATTATAGTCAGTATACAAAACACACATTTGCCAGTCTTATATCAACAAACTCCAAAATTACTTTGAACAATCTTTGCAAATTCATTTCCCATGCTAACCCGTTAATAAATATAACATAATATAACATGGTAAAATAATGCTGTTATATGCCAACAGCATTGAAATATCCACTGGAATTATATGCTCTTTGTTAAAAATCCATGTCTTTGTATTGACAATGTTTGTATTTGCTATAAACATATATATATGTTTTATGCAATAAACATATTGAAATGTTAATTTTATTTCTAAAACTTGGAGTACTCCAATACTCTGTTTATGTTATATCCAGATCAGTATATATTAAAACCAACAACATAAAATAACGATTATATATATATATATATATATATATATATATATAATAACTTAAAACTATATTATACATATACATTCAGCAAAATTCTTTTATCGGTCATACAGTATTGTACAGTATTTGTAGCAGACTAATAAGTAATAACCATCTAATATCAATGATATAGTCTTATTTGATACGTTTTATTACAGATCTTTATGCAATGAATAGCTGTTTAACCCATTCAACCCCAAGTAACTGACATGGACTGGTCCATGATATTCTTAGACCAATAAATGAATAAGAAAATTACATTCGGACCAGTTCATTTATCAAGATGGGTAATTTTGTCTAAAATTAGTAATACTACTTGCAAAAAGTGCAGATCCTGATGAGACGGCTCATCACGAGCCGGCTCATCTGGATCTACACTTTTTGTAAGCCTATATAGAGGTCTATGGTGTTGAAAGGGTTAATCATCACTCATCTGGAATAAAAATGCATGTTGCGTTGTATGATCATTAGTTGGTTCCAAATACTATAAAACACCGGATGACCGCTTAATAATATCGTTGAATACATAGCCACTGGCATCACTAACCATAATATGTCTGATAGATTCAACTTAACATGTTTATGAAGCCACGCCTCACTAGCATACTCACATATTCAAACCATTGTAACTACACAATCCAAGCACATTTATACATGAATAAGTACTGTCGATCATGAAGCATACTGTTATATGCAGACATATGAATGAATGTATTTTGACATTAGCTTGGCACACACTAACAAACATACTGACGTTCGCATGAAGCTCACCCCGTCATGTAACGGTTTATTTGATATATACTATTTACATCGCTATTGCACTTCCTTCTCTGTATCAATTTTCGTATGAATTATCCTCACTAATGATATGCAGCTGACACGCGTAATCGAAGTTGCGGTCATGCGAATTCGCAGTGTTGGCAAGCGTCTCTCTCAAGAAAATGCGTGTTTGTCTTACAGTTTACCCTGTTCCAAGGACGATCTATTTACCTAATCCGGAAAGTCGCATATCTAGACTAAATACATTGTAAATGCGAAGCTTGCTCTTTTGTTCTTGTGTCATTGAAAAGAATAATTAAAATAAGTATAAGTAATAAATATTTTCCATCGGGGTATGAACTACAGCTTATATACTTTAGCTTTGGTTAACGTTGGCCTCCTCACACTTGAATCACGCCCAATGTAGTTCATACACTGATGGAAACTATTAACTCGCGATGTATTCCTTAGAAGCGTCGTCTGCTTGTATAAGTAAAGGTGGTGGGTAGTGTATATTGCTTAATTGATAACATAATCAAGTACAGTGAGTGAAGTTTTCCACACGATTTGCCGGTACTTCGCAATAGCATAATAGTGTATATGTTTGTACACATAATATACCATTACCAATCATTCAACAGTATCGCTGTCAATTAATGTTTCATTCCAACCACATCACCGTTGACAATTAACGACTCGTCCCAACCACATCACCGTTGATAATTAACGACTCGTCCCACCCGCATCACCGTTGGCAATTATCGACTCGTATCAACCTCCGTACAGTTGGCAACAACACCAGTGCCAACCGCATTCCGGTTGCAACTGACGACCCGTTCGAGCCTCTTTCCGGTTGTGAATCCCCGTTATCAAGTAACCACTCGCCATAAGCACCTTCCATTGTCTCTCGAATATCGAAGAAGTATGTCACTCGCGGACTTTATATAAGCATGTCCAATGGACAAGTCTGGTGGTAATTAATGTACGCATGCTTATTAATAGAGTGTACTTGGAGTGTTAACAACTATTCAACTTGAGGGCGTGTACATTTGTTCTGACATAGAATATGAAGATTTGATTGGTTTGTGGAGCACGATATTATATGTGTGAAGTGTACACGTGTCATATGTTTTTTCAATACATGCATTACGGTTGATATATCATCACGACTTTATGTGTATCGTGGACACATGTTATGTTTTCAATAATTGCATTATGATTTATATATATACCTATTACGGTTGAAACAATTTAATACCTTCACCAGACTCTTATCTCTTGTACACGTTATTTCTAATTACTTGAACACCATCGCAGGCAAGGAGTATGTGTATGGTATATAGTACCTATTCACTATTAACACTGCTTTGTCTGAACGTTCTTTGTGCTGGTCGACATACTATTGTAACACGTATGTCCACTGGAATATATACACCATATACTTGCACCATAGTAGAAACGTCATTATATTATAGTACACACCACATGTACACACGTTGAGCAAACCTGCTTGTACTTGTTAAACCATCCTTCATAAATTAGAGCTATCTTTCAAACAGCTATAATTTCCACAGTTGTAGGAGAAATGACGTAATAAGGCTGATGACGTATAATACTGAGGTCAGAGTACCTTGTCGAGTGACAGAGTTACTAGAGCTCCCCAAAGCAGCACTGCCTTCACCTGTAACATACAAAAATGCATTAGTCGTTGCGCAAAACCGTAACACACAAGACATATATAGTAGTTACCGAGGTTCACGTTAAGGGGCTATGGCTTCTCGAATATGCTAGATATTGACCCAGAATAAATAAATATTTTGAAAATCAACAACAAAAGCTATATCGCCACGCATCATTTATTTAGATTAACTATTGGTCCAAATACATGCACGGTGCTTAGAAATCGAAATTTGAGTTTGAAAATGTATGGTTAATTAACGATAATCAAGACCAATAGTATGCAGCCCATACCAACCAACATAAATGAACAGTTTATGTCGATGGCTTGATTAGTCTAAACATAATTTATTGCTTTCAAATAACATGCATATATACAACACACTGCACAATACTTGTTCAACAAATGAAATGTAACGAATATTATACGAGTGAAACTGTTATAATTTAGAATAAGGTAGATGACTTGTATAGTTATGCTAGAAACATGTTCGAACTTGGTTTGTTTTTGGTTGCGAAATTAAGTGACATAATGTTTGGGAGACGAAACAAGCTACCATAGGACACAGTCACTCTTAATAAGCATTAGCTATTGACCCATACATAACTTTGTAAACCATTGACATAACTGTTAATAAATTATGGTTGCTATGGGTTACATATATTCATATATTATTCTAGAGCTTCACCAATTAAGCAAACACTTTAAACTCAAGTTTCGGTTTCTAAGCACCATGCTTGTCGCCAACAGTTAATTTAATACATATGAAACGTTGCGATTGTGTCATAATTCTTTATTTTCAAAGTGTCTAGCACATATTAGAAACTATATCCCCTTAATATATGTACCATATGCTTGGCAATTATACAACAAACTTTCATTACACTGTTTGGTTGCATCTAGAAGTAGATAGTGAGCAAGTTTCTGACAAATTCGTTGCAGAACCACAGATGGACGGGTTCAGATACTGGTAGTAAATGTTGCATAAATATGTTAATTATCAGGGATCCAGAGCCTGTAACTTCAGTGATCGTGGGTCGTCTAATTACATAAACAGTCTGAATATCTCACTGAAACATGTATAAACAGTCTGAATATCTCACTGAAACACGTACACAAAGTCTGCATATCTCACTGAAACACGTATAAACAGTCTGGATATCTCACTTAAACACGTACACACAGTCTGGATATCTCACTGTAACACGTATAAACAGTCTGGATATCTCACTGAAACACGTATAAACAGTCTGGATGTCTCACTGAAACACGTATAAACAGTCTGGATATCTCACTTAAACACGTACACACAGTCTGGATATCTCACTGTAACACGTATAAACAGTCTGGATATCTCACTGAAACACGTATAAACAGTATGGATGTCTCACTGAAACACGTATAAACAGTCTGGATATCGCACTTAAACACGTATAAACAGTCTGGATATCTCACTGAAACATGTATAAACAGTCTGGATATCTCACTGAAACACGTATAAACAGTATGGATGCCTCACTGAAACACGTATAAACAGTCTGGATATCTCACTGAAACACGTATAAACAGTATGGATGCCTCACTGAAACACGTATAAACAGTCTGGATATCTCACTGAAACACGTATAAACAGTCTGGATATATCACTGAAACACGTATAAACAGTCTGGATATATCACTGAAACACGTATAAACAGTCTGGATATCTCACTGAAACACGTATAAACAGTCTGGATATCTCACTTAAACATGTATAAACAGTCTGGATATCTCACTTAAACACGTATAAACAGTCTGGATATCTCACTGAAACACGAATAAACAGTCTGGATATCTCACTGAAACACGTATAAACAGTCTGGATGTATTACTGAAACACGTATAAATAGTCTGGATATATCACTGAAACACGTATAAACAGTCTGGATATCTCACTGAAACACGTATAAACAGTCTGGATATCTCACTGAAACACGTATAAACAGTCTGGATATCTCACTGAAACATGTATAAACAGTCTGGATATCTCACTTAAACATGTATAAACAGTCTGGATATCTCACTTAAACATGTATAAACAGTCTGGATATCTCACTTAAACACGTATAAACAGTCTGGATATCTCACTGAAACATGTATAAACAGTGTGGATATCTCACTTAAACACGTATAAACAGTCTGGATATCTCACTGAAACACGTATAAACAGTCTGGATATCTCACTGAAACACGTATAAACAGTCTGGATGTATTACTGAAACACGTATAAACAGTCTGGATATCTCACTGAAACACGTATCAACAGTCTGGATATCTCACTGAAACACGTATAAACAGTCTGGATATCTCACTGAAACATGTATAAACAGTCTGGATATCTCACTTAAACATGTATAAACAGTCTGGATATCTCACTTAAACATGTATAAACAGTCTGGATATCTCACTTAAACACGTATAAACATTCTGGATATCTCACTGAAACACGTATAAACAGTCTGGATATCTCACTGAAACACGTATAAACAGTCTGGATGTGTTACTGAAACACGTATAAACAGTCTGGATATCTCACTGAAACACGTATAAACAGTCTGGATATCTCACTGAAACACGTATAAACAGTCTGGATATCTCACTGAAACACGTATAAACAGTCTGGATATCTCACTTAAACACGTATAAACAGTCTGGATATCTCACTGAAACACGTACAAACAGTCTGGATATCTCACTGAAACACGTATAAACAGTCTGGATATCTCACTGAAACACGTACAAACAGTCTGGATATCTCACTGAAACACGTACAAACAGTCTGGATATCTCACTGAAACACGTATACAGCTTGTACGCGCACAACATAGGTTATATTACAATTCAACAAAATTACGTATATTTTATTGCACGTTATATTTCTCAGAAACATATACTTTTATTGAAAGTTGGATTACTCGGAAAAAATGCAAATTACACGCTTTATTTCACAGAAACAGAAATACATGTAAAGTTGCTATTTTCGCACTCAAAACTTTCGATATTATTAAAATAGCAATGTAGACGTATACACTATACACGTGCGTATATTGAGCACGTAAGGTTACACACATATATGTAGTGCATAAATGAGTGCATGATATATAAAGCATGTGCATAGAATAAACTTAAAAAATAAATACACATATAATTTGATATTTGCAACACACGTTATTTATATAATTATTCACCGTACACATTAATTCAAGGTTATATGTGTGTATATACACGTGCAAGCGCGTGCCTAATATCACACATTCACTTTGAGTAAAGCATGAGGGGCTATTGAATAAACAAAGCCTTATAAATTCGACACAGAAATGGAAAATATTTTGACAACCGATTATGGAAATGGTATGAATGTGTATGCAAATCGTAAATGTGTTATCATAGAATATTGTAAATGGTAAATAAATGGGAAATGTATTGTCTTGAAAATATTTAAAGTCCCAAATTTTCGAATGGTTGACTATTCAATATATTTGGACCAAATAACATATACTATTAAAAGGTGTGTCTATGTAATTTTGCTAGTATTATTGTGTACGTACACCTAATCTATAATGTTACATTTAAGAGGCCTGTTACATGGAAGTCGAGATAGCGCAGTGGATGCGCGTTCGCTTCAGGTGCGAAAGGTCCGGAGTTTGAGCCCCACTGGAGCCGTTACGATTGTGCCCTTAGGCAAGGCATTTAAATTCCATGTTGCCTCTTCTCTCTCCCTCGTGGCGATGGATTCCATCAGGAATGAGGTCTCGAGAGTGATTTATATAAGTTGAAATAACTTGTTTCGCAATCGAGCTAAAATAAATGTGTATAAACTAAGGAGAACCCAAACTACATCTAAGAAGCCCCTAATTAAGGAGGACTAGTTCAGAATTAATTAGGTCAACATCTATTAATAAATCTATCTATCTCTAGTTGTGCGATCTACATACTCAACAAGAATAGTGTGATTAGATGAAAAGTAAATGTGCAACAGCAATCGTTGCGATCATTGGTCACATATCTTTATTAAGGATACAGTTGTTGCTTCACATGTTAGTTTTGATGTTGTTTAAATAAAGTTCGCGAATTGGTTATGCCAATAACTGTCGTATACGCCGTTTGCTTAATAATTGAATTATATTGCCTGAGAAGATTACTTTGGGAAAGCGTGTATTCTGAAATAATAAAGTATACATATAGTTTTTATATTATATAATATACAGAAAGCTAAAGGTGTTTACATCCGGAAGAGTCGTATCTAATGTTTGCTAAAACGTGTGTCCTGACCCTTTGCTTTTCTTGAAATTATAATGTTTTGTATTGTTTGTAATATATTTTATTTATGTAAAATGAATTGAGCAATAAAATATGATTAACTCTTTCAGCGCCGACTAAATTGAGAGCATGTGCAAGCAACATAGATCCAGATCAGCCGCGGCGTAACGCCGCGTCTGATCAGGATCTATGTTGTTTGCTATTCGGATAGGTGCTTCAGCTCCACTGTCTGAAGAGCAATCAACATACAGCCTGATCAGACGATACGTTCTGTTCTGTCTGATCGGGTTTTGCAAAGTCGCTTTTATGCGACATTGGCGGTGAAAGAGTTAAACTAAAAAAGACATTTTCCGTAATACTGAATTGTTGCTGCTTTAAACAAAAGTGAATAGGCCAAAACTAAATATACAGTAAAACCTATGCTTAGCAGCCAGACAAGGGAATCACATAATATTGCTGCTTAACAGAGGTCAAATGTATAATAAAACAACATATTGGGAATCTATTGAAACTGGCTGCTTAATAAATGTTGGCTGCTTAATGGAGGTGCCCACTAACACAGGTTCGACTGTATCTGAAATAGTCCTTAGAAACAAAACACATCAACTAAGCGGTTATAGAACACTGCGGAAAATATAGACGTTAATGGTTAGGCATATTTCGGCGGAGGGATCGTACCTATTAGTGACAATTAGATACAAAGCAACTGTATATACATGTGCTATATCGACACACGCGCGCGCGCACGCACGCACGCACGCACGCACGCACGCACGCACGCACGCACGCACGCACGCACGCACGCACGCACGCACGCACGCACGCACGCACGCACGCACACACGCACACACACACACACACACACGTGTATTTATATATATTGTGAAGAAAATAAAAGCAAACTAAATTACATTTTACATGGGTAATGCGATTATTTCAATGGGATAATGTGGTTATTTCAATGAGATAATGTGGTTATTTCAATGGGATAATGTGGTTATTGCTATGGATAATGTGGTTATTTCAATGGGATAATGTGGTTATTGCTATGGGATAATGTGGTTATTGCTATGGGATAATGTGGTTATTTCAATGGGATAATGTGGTTATTTCAATGGGATAATGTGGTTATTTCTATGATAATGTGGTTATTTCAATGGGATAATGTGTTATTGCTATGGGATAATGTGGTTATTGCTATGGGATAATGTGTTATTGCTATGGGATAATGTGGTTATTTCAATGGGATAATGTGGTTATTTCAATGGGATAATGTGGTTATTGCTATGGGATAATGTGTTATTGCTATGGGATAATGTGTTATTGCTATGGGATAATGTGTTATTGCTATGGGATAATGTGGTTATTGCTATGGGATAATGCGGTTATTGTTATGGGATAATGTGTTATTGCTATGGGATAATGTGGTTATTGCTATGGGATAATGTGGTTATTGCTATGGGATAATGTGGTTATTGCTATGGGATAATGGTTATTGCTATGGGATAATGTGGTTATTGCTATGGGATAATGTGGTTATTGCTATGGGATAATGTGGTTATTGCTATGGGATAGTGTGGTTATTGCTATGGGATAGTGTGGTTATTGCTATGGGATAATGTGGTTATTGCTATGGGATAGTGTCGTTATTGCTATGGGATAATGTGGTTATTGCTATGGGATAGTGTGGTTATTGCTATGGGATAGTGTGGTTATTGCTATGGGATAGTGTGGTTATTGCTATGGGATAATGTGGTTATTGCTATGGACTACAGTTGTCAATGTTATGTAACAATGTGTTTGTTTAGTAGTATAATAAGATTATTATAATGGGAAGATCATTGTTATGCGATAGGACGGTTATTTTAATGAGATTAAGTGGTTATTTAAATGGGATTTATATAATATTTGTTTTTTTATTAATGGGAGATAAGCAATTTTTTCATCAAGTGGTCACCGAAATTTCTATGTTCAAGAGTTGCATAACCACGAGTGAATAACAAATTTTGGGTGACAACGATATTAAATAAATTCCTATCTGACACTAATATTTTGTTTTTTTTATGCTTTCCATCCATTATTAATCAACAGTTACTAAATATTATTCGACCCTGTCGAGAGCCTCATGCCTGTTGTGACCCTCTCTCTATCATTCCAGTACACAAGTGCATTCAATAACGTGGACAACCTGACAAAACGAATTAGTTGCTAACATGGCTTTGAGGAATCTGTCAATATCAAATAAATGACTGCAAGTAACCTCCACTTCATATTGGACTAAACGTTCCACTGCATGTACAGATGTATATCTAAGCGGACGTAAACGTAGAGTAAAGGGGAGTAATCCGTGACTGAACTAAAGGGAGACTATGCATACTACTTCTACTAAAAGTACAAACAATAGTTCCGACAAAAACAGTGAAAACGGAAATGCTATCTTTCAATGTTACAAAATAGTGTATAAATAATTCTGTCATGCTTTGCAATAAATGATTGAGTTTTCTCAGTGAAAGAAAACTCCATCTTCCACTGTTTTGAAACAGTGAAAGGTGGCATTTTCTCTGGCACTGCTTGAGTTTCGTATTCCTCCGCGGGTGGATGTACTTTTGTATGTAAGCTATTTTCTGACAATCATGAACAGTTAATTATAAAGTCATATATTCTAATTAATTTGTTTATTCTGATTAATGTGTCACTGATTGCATCGTCGATGACGCATTGATATTCTTATAATTAAGAAATTTCACGAGTGTTCGGATTTTACCGAAATCCACTGAAATGATATCAATTTGAACTCGGAAATAAACGGAATCTACCGGACGTGTTCGTTATATTTAATTAGCATAAAGTAGTCCCCTTGTCTACCCGGTTAGACATATTTATCTCACACCCCAAAAAACGGCACCAAAAGCCTGTCTACAGGTAAGAACATGCGGTTATTGTTCGAGATAATGTGTTTATTATAATGAGATAAAGTGCTTATTTTGTAATGGAACAATGTGGTTATTGCAATGGAATAATGTGGACTTGTAATGATATATCATGGGGAGATAAGGTTTATGCAGTGGGATTAGATGGTTACTAGTAACAGGATAAACTAATTATTTGGATAAATTGGGTATTGTACTGGGTGTGATAAAAAAGCGTAACAGAAGAAGCATGCAGTGCGCTAGACATACAGATGGCGAGAAAGGTGCCTGAGCACTTGCTAGCTCGGGATCCCTTGTGCTTTTCAACCTCGCTTTCATATGTGGAATCATCATTACCAGGGTAGTATGGCCGGTTGGAATTGTCTCCGTTTGTATTCGGATATTTCGAGCTCCCTCTGACATCTTGCCTCCCAGGCTTGCCTGTCCTACCGTTGTTGCCGTCCCATGGTGCATTGCCCGGGTTACTTCCTATGTTCACACCGTTTTCGTAAACTGGAATATCTGATATTAACTTAGGTGTTGGTTCTATGAACATAGGTCCAACCGTGGTTTTGTACTTGGTGTGGATTGAATAATCTGCAAATATATAAATCATCTGTACAGTGTATGACCTGCAGGTATTAATTGTTTGTAAATAGTATACATGTGCAGAATCACCACATGTACGCTTCCATCCGGGCCAATGACCGTGATTAATATAAGTTGTTAAAACTTGCTTCGCAAGCATTGTGAAATAATTAAAGTTTAAAAAAAAGAACTTTAGAGATGCTGCTTAGAATAAGTGGTGTTATAAAAGAAAACATAGAATTAATTTTTGTTCTGTTTTTTTTTATAATTTTAATACAAATTTATTTGAGCTCGATTGCGAAACAAGTTATTACAACTTATATTAATCACTATCGAGACCTCATTCCTGATGAAATCAATATCCACGAGGGAGAGAGCAAAGACAATGTGGAATTAAATGACTTGCCTAAAGGCACAATCAATACGGCTCCAGCGGGGCTCGAACTCTGGGCTTTTCGCATCTGAAACAAACGCGCTACCACTGCACTACCACGACCTCAACAGTGTGTGAACAGACACCACGTTGAAATCAAGCAATTATTCTTGTGTCAAATACCAGCGCTGGGATTGGATCTCTGCGAGGCAGTGCTATCCACTAGTTATTTATTTAATATTTATATTTTGTTAAATAAATAACTAGTGGAAGTCGTGATAGCGCAGTGGATGAGCGTTAGCCTCAGGTGCGAAAGAGCCGGAGTTCGAGCCCCGCTGGAGCCGTTACGACTGTGCCCGTAGGCAAGGCATTTAATTTCCACGTTGCCTCTTCTCTCTCCCTCGTGGCGATGGATTCCATCAGGAATGAGGTCTCGAGAGTGATTAATATAAGTTGTAATAACTTGTTTCGCAATCGAGCTAAATTAAATTTGTATAAACTATATGTTGTTAACTACTGTCAACGACACTGCAATCATTGGATGGATATCTCACCTTATGCTCCATTGTGCCCCTGGTCATATGCCAACAAAATAATCTAAGGTCGGCTGAATACTGCATGCATATTGGGACGGTTATTTATGATGGACTCAATTCTACAGTACAAACATTTATGAACAACAAAAAATTGTTTAAGGTCCTAATCGGCCGAAAACGTGGCCGGACCGCGCCCTTTAATATCGTCATAGAGATACCAACATAGTTACAATCGACTGTTGAAACAACTATCACATGATAAGGAGTTTAAGACCCTTCTCCGAAGTTGAGTCATACTTTTAGCTCATTGCCATTTGAAAGTGTCTTTGAATATTATCGTGTGTGTTTTACGTTTATTTATCGTCGCTACCGGTTGCCCATATGAGCGACGCCTCCTGAAGAGATTAGTAATTTTAGATTTTGGAGGATAGTGCAATGATACAGACAGAGACCCATTCCAGAGTCTCCTCTGGTTCTTTTACGTGCACGGTGTAAAGCACCGACACGAGACCTCGGTTTAACATCCCATCTGAAAGACTGTTAATTTTATTAGGGTCAGACGGGGAATCGAACCTGCGATCCCTGGATTACTAGTCCAGCGTTTTACCACTGGGCTACAGATCCGTCTGTTAAATTTGCTGAATATTATCAACCTATGCAGGGTTAATTGATTGTATGACATAGACTGTTTGTGTTTATTATTTTTAGATTGGAATTAATTGAATGTAAGACATAGACTGTTTGTGTTTATTATTTTTAGATTGGAATCAATTGAATGTAAGACATAGACTGTTTGTGTTTATTATTTTTAGATTGGAATTCATTGAATGTAAGACATAGACTGTTTGTGTTTATTATTTTTAGATTGGAATTAATTGAATGTAAGACATAGACTGTTTATTGTTAGATTGGAATTAATTGAATGTAAGACATATACTGTTTGTGTTTATTATTTTTAGAGTGGAATTAATTGAACGTAAGACATAGACTGTTTGTGTTAATTATTGTTAGATTGGAATTAATTGAATGTAAGACATAGACTGTTTGTGTTAATTATTGTTAGATTGGAATTAATTGAATGTAAGACATAGACTGTTTGTGTTTATTATTGTTAGATTGGAATTTATTTCATTGAGTGATCACCAACATTTATATTTCCACGAGAGTTGTAGCCAGTACTAATAGAATAAGTGGTTTCTTTTCTAGAAAGCTTTAGCAACACTTAGTGCTAATTCTGTCAATATATTACAATTTCCTAAGAAAGCAAATCTACAAATGTTGGAATAGTTGATCGTTTCCAGTAATATGTCTTTTATATATTGCGCTCTAACAGTGATATTCGCCTTATGACTTTCATAGTACAAACAATTTCTTTTATTTCTTGGAATTGTATTTGGCTTATGCCAGCCACCTACCTGTTTCTATGACAATCGGAACCTTGTTACAGTGAATCTATATTGATTTGAGTGGGGTTTTTTATTTATCCAAAAATAATAAATGCAATTTCGCTTCCTACTCCTTGAAAGAACATTATCTGATAAAATCCGAACATTTCCAAGGAATTTTTAATCGAATTAATTCAGCACTTGCTTGGCAAGCTAACTATTTAGCATCATATTATATATTTTCTTAATGTACAGTGTATTTAGTATACTCACATTTGAGTGAATTTAAACGTTTAAACAAATATTTAATAGTAAGGGGATATTTGTTTGTTTCAGTGAATAATCGAACTATATTCCACAGAATGGACATTGAACGCATTAGTATCACTCGTGGCGCTAATATTAACACTTTTTAGTTGATATCTGGATATTCAAAGCTAAAACACTGTCGTGACGTCATACCTTTGTGCTTGCAGTCCATTATTATTAATATTGGACTGTTGTCAAAAGGCCAGAGTATTATAATAAATCCTACGCGTAAGTGTACGAAATTAAACAATTTTAATTAGGAGGATCTTGCTATATTAGGAGGATCTTGCTATATAAGTGTGTGTTTTAAGTAACTATATGTTTACATATTGGATCGTTTCGATTTATATCCTATACTTAAACGTCTGCATGCAAATAACACCGGTCGACTTTATGCGTCATTCTATATGTTTGTCAAAACACAGACCAACTGCAATAAAGTTAATCCAAGTATAACACCTGTTTAGTGGCTGGTTACAATCACGTAATGACAATGAAACTGTAACAATTCTAAATCAAAAGGACAGCCAAAACCATAGCTACACATTTATAGTCACCCGTTGAACATGCGCATAGTCAGGATACACAAACACTTTTGAATGTATTTAGTGTAGACATTTCAACAATTGCCATGGATACACGGAATCTCTATCTCGTGCCTGAACAGACATGCTTTGGAAGTCTCAACAATAGTATACCCCCTCCCAAGAAAACAAGACAAAATGTTTTTCAAACCGCATACAATTTATTTGTACTGCCGGCGCATTGTTGCAATGGTTAGATTATTACAATTTATTTGTACTGCCGGCGCATTGTTGCAATGGTTAGATTATTACAACCCATTACAATTTATTTGTACTGCCGGCGCATTGTTGCAATGGTTAGATTATTACAACCCATTACAATTGATTTGTATTGTCGGCGCATTGCTAGTCCTTGACTTAGTCCTATATAGTTCCACTGGCAATCAAACCCATACCATATAATAACATAGCTTCTTCATCGTTGCCAATCTTGTTCTCGGCATAACAAGTGTATTCCCCAAAATCGTCTTGCTGTATGTCTCTCACTCGTAAACTGAGTGTTTTACGCGTACTTTCCTCGCTACCACTGTACAGTTCCACCTGTAACATACATGGATATCATTTCATTAAAGTCTACAGTTATTTGTGTTTTTTTCTTCAATAATGGACATATACGTAAGTAAGTTTTTATTAAAGTGACATGTGCACATTTCAACAAATATATATAGCAAATATTAAATAACAAGAAGACGCATCCGGCCCCGTGGGCCTATAAGTCACCTAATAATATGCATTCAATAATAATTATATAGTGTGAACAGAAGTGATCTGATCATTAGATTAATAAATTGAAAATTGAAAAATATGGCGCTGTTCACAATTCATGTGAGTTATCAATGTACAAATAATTAAAAACATGTCCATAAGACACATGTGTCCCAGCTTCTTCTTTTGTCTACAATGATAAGGTCCAATACCGTGACCTAAATATCGCGGTAGTACAAACAACTCGGCCGAACGCAAACACGCACAAGAGCAGATGTGAGTCCCTCACATTGGGGCACAACAATAATTGCAATGGTATACAATGGTATACAATACTGCCACCGATTTCGGCCGGCCGCGTCACTGATTTCTTATATATTACATACAGTCTACATCCGTTATGTCGAATTCCGTCGGACCGAACAAAATACTTCGACATAACCGAAGTTTGACTTAACGAAATTCGATAGCTATATGTAAATGATAGTGTCTGAAACGGGCCATGGTGGTTCTGTATCAATCGACTAATTTTTGCAACGGAGTCACCATTTAAACAACTTGAGAGAGCATTGTACATCGACCATTCCTACCAAATGTTGCCAAGATCGGTGGTTCATGAGAAGATGTTTGAAGAATTTGTGTTATTTTTAGACGAAGATAGCAAATCTGTAAATGCTACGCTCATGGAATATGATAGTGAAATTTGGCTACTATTGGCATAGCAGTTTGGGCGAAGAAGAAGTTTTATATCTATAATAAATTATTAATAGAATGATCTTTTGACCGTTCATCAGCCATCTTGGAAGACAAAACCATCTAATTTTGATAGCAATTGCATCAAGGGGATCGCCTCGTCAATACCTTCGAGTTGATATATGAAATGTCCGTATTCGCTCAAACATAATAATTAACCCCATTATGGATCCCTGGGTCATCATTTGAACAACTTGAAAAGCATTGTACATCGATCATTCCTACCAATGAGCTCAGGCGAGCTCAAAACAGTTCAAGTATTGGCAGATCTTTAAGATTTAGATTATAATATAATCAGTTGGCGATTTTTCAGGTTCGTGTCGCGAATCGTAAACACTGAGATAAATGAAAATTGCATATTCGTATTTAAAATTAAAAACAGCATATGGCTGGATTTTGAAGCGTTAATTATTGGATTTGCACGAAATACAAGATGATCTGTGATTTTTAATGCCCCCCCCCCCACATACACACACACTGAACTGCATGCTCTAAATATATCCTCCAAATATATCCTCCAAAATAGAAATCCTTTTCTAAACCCTTAACGACTAATGTTCAGATATTTATAAGCGTTTCGATGCTTTTCTAATTTGAATTAAACATATTTCAGTTCTGGTCATTTTTGATATTACGCCAAGTTACTAAAGTTTCCATATATATACCTGGTACCAACATCTAGTACACAGTACGATCCCTTGTCTGACCCTAATAAAATTAACAGTCTTTCAGATGGGACGTTAAACCGAGGTCTCGTGTCGGTGCTTTACACCGTGCACGTAACAGAACCAGCGGAGACTCTGGAATGTGTCTCAATCTGTATCTTTGCACTATCCTCCAAAAATCTAAAATGACTAATATCTTCAGGAGGCGTCGCTCATATGGGCAACCGGTAGCGACGATAAATAAACGTAAACAAAAAGTACGCAGTGGACATAATTAACTTAAGCTTTTAGTTTTCAGTTCAATTCACATATCACGATACCAATGTATGTTTCTGTATATTTCTCAATGTATATTACATGTATCCTGATAAATAAATATGCTTAAACCAATCCATATAGCACGATATCAATGTATGTTTCTGTATATTTCTCAATGTATATTACATGTATCCTGATAAATAAATATGCTTAAACCAATCCATATAGCACGATATCAATGTATGTTTCTGTATATTTCTCAATGTATATTACATGTATCCTGATAAATAAATATGCTTAAACCAATCCATATAGCACGATATCAATGTATGTTTCTGTATATTTCTCAATGTATATTACATGTATCCTGATAAATAAATATGCTTAAACCAACCCATATAGCACGATATAAATGTATGTTTCTGTATATTTCTCAATGTATATTACATGTATCTTGATAAATAAATATGTATAAAACCACAATAGAAACCCGCATTATAAATGCAACGCGATATTGAGGACGATACCATTACACTAAGATATAGTGAAACACGCTTTTATTATGACTAAGTGATTGTATCTCATTATACCTGGTCGATACCAACTACCTGTATCACCTATATTGTTTTTATTTTATTGGTTTTTGGTTTATATACATATTTCACATATCGCGTTGGGCCAGTACCAACTACCTGTATCACCTATATCGTGTTTATTTTATTGGTTTTTTTGTTTATATACATATGTCACATATCGCATTGGGCCAGTAATTACAGATGATGTCATGTGACATTATTTATTGATAATTTCCATTCAATGACTCACAATATCCAGCCTTACAACCGGGAATTTAAGCAGTATATCTACACCATTCTTACAACAAAAATATGAAAATGCTAGTGAGCAGCTTGAACATAATTATATTATTTTGATAAGACAAACACTTCATTTATAAGTTAATTCATATATTACCTGATATTTGTCTTTGTTGAAAAAATCCACACCTGTTTCGCCTTTCTGCCAATACATGACTGCGTGTGGATAGGCGGTTATTTCACAGTCTAGAATCGTCTCTCGTCCCACATACTGACCAATCCGTTTTGTAGGTAACGAAACCTCTGGTGCAACTATGACATGCAATTAACCCATTAGGTGTTAAATGGACATTTAGAAATAGAGACACAAGTACATGTACGAAAATAAATGTATTGGTGAAAGTGTTAAGAACGCAGTATTCTCCGGTATGACACAATTGGAAATCTTTTGAATCTCAATTCAGATATAACACTGTCCATTCGATATCCCTATAGAATCAGAATTATTGTATTACACTCTGTTCAGTTTGCATGTATCATACGGGATTCATTAATTGGTAAAATTATACTATACATATATAGGTCTGAAGGGAACTCATTAGCTGATGAAATTAAGACTGTGCAATGTGTGAGTATACCTCCATACATGGCTGTCCGATTAGCGCAGTGGTTACCGCGCTCACTTCTCACCAATGCAACCCGGGTTCGATCCACGTACCGGGAAATATGTGAGATGGTACAGTGGTCACCAGATCGGACTGGTGGGCTTCCTCCGGTTTCTTCTCACACGAATGATCACATTTACGCTTTCATCCGCGCTAACGAGAGTGATTAATATAAGCTGTTAAAACTTGCTTTGCAATCGTTGTAAAATAAATAACGTTTAAACTTTAAACCTCCATACATGTATCATGTATTTAGTAAGATATATAAATAGTTCCAATATGACATAAGTATTCCTACTGTGGCGGACATTTTGTATGACTTAAAACACTATTGTGACGTCATACCTTTGTACTTGCAGTCCATTATTATTAAGTATGTATTAAATCATACGCGTAAATTTACCAAATTAACAATTTTAATTAGTAGGATCTTGTTATATAAATGTGTGTTTTAAGTAAGATATAAGCCTCAAACGGATCCAACATGTAAAATGTTGGTAGTGTCTTCGGCGCTACCCGCTTCACACAGTCCAATAGTTTACATATTGAATCGTTTTTGGCTTGTATCCTATACATAGTTTACCAGATATTATATCAATTGTACAGTAGCGTACTTTAGTTTTCATCATAGACTATTTATGTTTTCATCCCATCACCCTGATTCATACCTTGTTGGAAAGCTCTAAATGGACATATAGTTTGTATCGTTTCACAAATTTAGTATCACTAACGAATAAACAATAATCTGCCTGTCAAAATAATCCGCGCCAACGAGAGTGATTAATATAAGTTGCTAAAGCTTATTTCGCACTCGGTTATAAAATAAATACAGTCTATTATTAGTTGAGCCCAAACATGATACTGATATCAAACAAAGTGCAGGCGAATGATTACGTATCTAGTACAGTAGTAGTAGAAGTAATCTTTATTTACATCTCATCATTGTACGTACAATATTTACAATAATATTACATGTATAGTTTACATAATAAAAGTACAAAGCCACTCCAACATGGAGTTATGTAAGAGATGAACAAAATTATACATACTCATTTATCACAGTATGTTAGGGATAAAGCTGCAATAACCCTGCTAATCGGATATTAAAAACTGCTCTAAGACGATTATAAAACACTGAAATGCAAAATAGGTACTATTGCACACTGATTAAGAATTGGTCATATGGAATCTAACTTCGCTTTGATCAGATCATAGCGAATATGATTATCCAGAGATATTACAGATGAACTAAAAATGCAGTTAGAAATAATGACATTATTCACAAATTAGTTGTTAAATTAAAGTGTGTTAAAATACGTTTGATTTGTCCGCCGTTTTCAATTTAACAGCAGACATAATCTAACTTGAAAACTATACCGGAACTATGTTTATTGTAAACGCTCACTCTTTATATACATTATTTATTTACAATATATATAAGTGGTTATGCGGTTGTTTCTTATAGTGAAATGAGTCCCCCGGGAGTAGCAGTAACATGGAATAACAGTTAATAAAGCGCATATTAGCCAAACTTCATTGAAACCATAACAAAAAGGTTTATATTAGTGTATGACCAGATTTTATTTCATCTCGTGATCACACGAATAATGTTTTTAAATGTCGGTGATCGCTCAGTGAAATAAATTCCAATCTTAAACAGAAGAGAAAACAGCGCCTACTTGTTCTGTTCTGCAATAAATTTCTTAGTTTTCAAAACACATCTTGTAAAGTATATTTAAATAGTTATTTGTTCTGCAATACATTTCTTAGTTTTCAAAACACATCTTGTAAAGTAAATTTAAATAGTTATTTGTTCTGCAATACAATTCTTAATTTTCAAAACACATCTTGTAAAGTAAATTTAAATAGTTATTTGTTCTGCAATACATTTCTTAATTTTCAAAACACATCTTGTAAAGTAAATTTTTATAGTTATTGGTAGTTATTTATAGTTTCCAATTTTCGAAACCCTATTTCGTGGCGGTGTTCCTAGCTCAGAAACATTACTCTTGGTTAACTTTTACTAACTAGTATTTATAGTGCACTTCCAATTATCACACACTACTTTAAAAGTGCGTGTTGCATGTCAATTTCGTTATCATAAATAAATAACGTATCACCAGCAGAAAGTAAAATAAGCAATTTAAGGAAAACAAGAGCATCGGCTGTGTCCATATGAATATTGACACCATTTATATAGTAGTAACCTTTGTCTTCATGCTTATTACATTTTCATGCTACATACATTTAAGCTTTTTGTATTAATATTTTAATTGTGATTTTTTTCCAACATCCATTTCTCCACACAGCATCAAATGCCTGTTTAAAATCTACAAAGCAACAATAATACTTTTTATCAATACTAGACTTTTTAGAATATAAGACTATAAATGTTACTGTTTGTGGGGTGATTTGTATCTAAATCCTGCTTGCGTAGAGTTTATAAGACTGGTTTTTTCGACATATATGTTCAATCTACTATGTAAATAATGTTTTCGAAACAATAACGGTAATGGGAGGTAATTTTCTGGCTCTATTTTTATACATTGGTTTTATTCTGAGTGAATACATTCAATATTTAAAAAATCCCTTACCCACCCTCTATTTGAAGTGTATGGTAGGACGAATGTCCCGCGATGAAATGTAGAGTAGAACAATAGCCCCACAATTAAAATGTATAGCATTATAATGCAAAATATTAATATTAGCACAAGTGTTGAATATTTCCCCTGATACATAAACAATCCTAACTCATGTTTATATATATAATTAGCTAATCAGTAAAGTGATTTGGGTGTGTTGAATCCAATTATAATATGCGAAGTCAAACACTCAAATATGCAAGTCCAATGTTTCTATGATGGAACAGTTGGTTCTTTCTCAATCGTTGGTCTCTTGTGTCCTACACATAATACTATTTCAGGTGGAGGGCTTTTGTCCAGCCTGCATTTAACCTGGGGCTTATATCCGGTCTTGCATTTCAACTAGAGGAATTATGTCCAGCCTTGCACTTACTATGGGGTGAGCTTTTACCACCTTCATATTTTTAATGCACCGAACTTACCTAAATGTATATATTGGAATATGATTCTGGAAGCATACAAACAATCTAAACTATTCTAACGTTACAATACATTATTTCAACAAGGACAGACATAATCTAGATTATAAAGATATAACCTACATTCCACGTGCACCTTGATTTGCCTTGTGACAGCGGGATCCACGGTGTTGTATGCCACACATTCGTACGTACCATCGCAATACCTGGACACGTTATGGATGATCAACACCTCTCCCGTCGTCCCAATCCCTTCAATCAACAAATATATACACAAAAGGAAATTAACACATAATTATTCTAATCAATGAATTTGATTATATTTTGCAGATATTATGCAAAATAAAACAATAAAACGATTCCATGAAGCGTGTTGTCTGGACATTGTAATCTTAGAGGGAAACATGAACGCCGAAGCGATAAAAGTAATTATTGCTGCTAACGCTTATGGTCCAACCTAATTACTTGCAACAGATAAGTGCATTTAATATCAAGCATGGAGGTTATAAAACGTGTCTCAAATTTCAAACTCAATCTCAATCTTTCTGATTGGTTCAGCCAAATCTCGGACTCAACCAATCAAATTACTTGAACTTGAGGTTGATACTCTTGCACCGCTATCATATTTCCCGCCTAATAGTTTTATAGTCGAATTACTTAGTATACAGACTGTATAATCCAGTTAACCATCACTGCATCGCGGCTGTCCAGACAACAAACTTTACGCCAAATAATAAGTTAAATGACAAAATATTTATATCGGGGCAAATTAAATGGATACAAGCTGTATACAAAATTAGATAAAACATGGTCTTCATAAATTTGGGATTTTAACAAAAGTTTCAAAAATTAATACGCATAGGATTACATTGTACTAAATAAATAAAGAAAAGGATGTAAATACATGAAAATTAATAGGTGGAGAACTTAGTAAAGATCGATAAAAGTGTGTCAAAGAAAGCTGAAATTTAAGGTTGATATTATAAATCACAAAATTGTGCGCTTAAAAATTCTAAATACGTTGAACAATAGAGGCCGTCATGGCTTCCTAATTCTACTACTATATTAGCGAGTCTAAGCTAGCCTGCCAGGTAAATATCTACTCGACATCTGACTGGTTCTCCTTGAAATATCTTATTATCTCTGGTACCCTACCACACAGCTAGACAGCTAGCAAACAACAATTCCACACAAAATCTAAGCTAGTAGGCAAATTGCGGAAATTTTGTAAAATCGATATATTGAATTCGATTTGTGATCTGCAGCTACACGTCATAGATATTAATAAATATAACAATGTAGAGATAGCCTGTATGTCAACCCATGAAACTAAAATGAAACTAGAGGATAACACTCGGAGAGATACAAACCCCCGCCCTAGTATTTTACACAAACACAAATGCCTGATTGCACACGATTGTGATTTTACATTGAAAGGTCAACCTCAATGCCATGTGGTATGGCTTTATTTGAAAGGTCATGATGTGTACTGCGGGTGTTCCATTGAAACTATTGACCATCATCGAGTTACAAGCATGCATAGTATACTATAGAAGTCAACGAGAGTGCTGCCCGCACTGACTGACCACATGCATTAACCGATTTCTCCCAAAATTGAATTAATGTTCTCATGTTATCATAGACAAACTCTCTACATTAGTATATAACCACAGTTTCATCAAACTTCATCAACAACAGTTTGAGTGTTCCTGTCCACAGACGCACAAACGCAGCCAAATACAAGAATCTCCCTTCCTAACGGCGCGGTCAACATCGGTGCATAAATAGTAGGGTTTTTTTCTAGAGCGGAATGGCATGGCCCCTCCCTTTTAAAACAAAATATTTAAACACAAACATTTTATTTATATATATATATATATAAGCCCCACACATATGGCTTCGGTCACTTAGAACTCGTCTGCCCCTTTTCGCCAATATGTACTGCCTGTTTGATCAATCATCGTAATTTAGCACACTTTTCTAGGGACTAATCCCAAAATACCCATTCCGGTCCATTCCGCACATTGCGGTTCGTAATGCACCCTGTCGCTTTTCTGACCCACTCTGCCATTTTTTTCACTCTAGAAGAAACCCTAAAATATTTACATACATGGGTTGCATGGCATTTCAAGGAAAATGCTAATTTAAGATTGTCTGGAATGACTATTGTTGCTACCAATGCGGATATGATTGAACATTTTAACACTTTTGTTACGCGGAGACATACAGACTACTCCCGCTATTTAACACTGATCTAAAACGTACACAATCGTATTGTTTAAAGCTCTTTTTCCACTCATTCAAAACCTGGTTACATGCGCTGTTGGTTTGCTATTTCTAAATTCTAATATCCTAATAGTTCAAGAGCATACTTTCAAAGCCAACACTATTGCAAATGCCAGATTTCAAATGAGTCTATAGAAAATGTAACGTTTTAAGTACATTTTTGTTGTTCTACTGTGACGTAAATTGTGACGTAATGAAACACGTGATTAAGCGTTTCTACAGCGACACACTCTAGTGCAACATTAAGTCTATACCGTCCATTTCTGTCGAAATGTAACCTATAACATTTCGACCTTCACTGCTATCGTCAAATAGGTATTCTGTAAAATTTAATAATCTGTTGAAGTTAGGCATTCTGTAAAGTTGCAGTTAGGCATTCTGTAAAGTTTAATAATCTGTTGCAATTAGGCAATCTGTAAAGTTTAATAATCTGTTGCAGTTAGGCATTCTGTAAAGTTTAATAATCTGTTGCAGTTAGGCATTCTGTAAAGTTTAATAATTGGTTGCAGTTAGGCATTCTGTAAAGTTTAATAATTGGTTGCAGTTAGGCAATCTGTAAAGCTTAAGCTATGTATTCTGTACTGGGTTAATTCTATTCTATGTAAATGTTTAATACAACACAATCTTAACAATGAGATGGTACGATGGTCGCCAGACCGGACAGGTGTGTTTTCTCCGGGTACTCCGGTTTCCTGCCACATGAATGACCACATATACGCTTTCATCCGAGCCAACGAGTGATTAATAGAAGTTGCTAAAACTTGCTTCGCAATCGTTGTAAAATTAAAGTTTAAAAAAACAAAGAATACGGATACAGATCAATAGGCATATATCTATTTCTAAAATTGACGACATTATTTCATAATATTAACTATTTGAAATAACTACACGTACACATGTTGCGTTTTTGTTTTGTTACACTTATAACATATTGTTCGATATGTAAGTTATCGAAAACAAGACAACAGAAAGCAGTCCAATAAAACCCAATAACAAACTACGATGGTTTTAGAAACAAAATGGTATTCATGAGTGCATTAGATTGTGGCGTGTTTAGGAGTATACAGTTGAGGGAGGCAGGGATGTGCAGCGTGTCGTGTATCATTCCCTCTGTAAGTAAACCACACACATCATATATTAGTCAGTTACTGTCATCTGTAGGAAACTTTAGAACATTACAATAAGAAAATGCATATACATGAAGGGTATTCGTTCGTTTCGTTGAACCATCGAATTATAGTTCACGAAATGAGCATCATTTACAGTAATATTATCGCTAGAGTGGTACTGTTATCTTTCAATGTACATGTACTTGAATGAAATATATGTCAATCATTCGCATATACAAATAAATGGTATTTTGATGTTATGCTTGTCACAGCGAGTATTCCCAGGACTTGATTCAGCATTAGAACGCCGTGCTTATGTGATGTCGTAAATTACATAGTTCGAAATCCTTCACGTTGACATTAGTTTAAAATATGACTTGAAACCATACATGATAGGCAGTGAGAATAAAATGTGTATTTCGCTGTTACAGTTAAATATCACATTTTATTTCACTGATACCCTTTTCTATTGCCCTGAAAATCGTGCAATAAGTATAGTTATCATAGCAGCTTAGACGAGATACGAGTGTTGGTAATACAAGTCTTGTGAAGCAGTTGACTTATACATCACTGTATTACTTAGATATGTGTCGTTATTTGCCTCCCACACTACTGTCTACCACACAGGCTATGTTTTTCATCACGTTTTCTGGTTTGATATATATAATTGATGTAATAATACATAGTTAGAATGTTCCCATACGTCTTGAACTATGTGTTGTTTTTTGGGTACGTTTATTTATTGTCGACCGCATGGAACCATGCCTTCAATAATGTGTTAGTCTCCTTTTTTGAAGGAGGATAGTGCAGATACAGAAGACGCTTCGATTGCAGAAGAATCCCTGGTTAGTTTACATGTCCGGTATATAGCATCGATGCATGGTCCCATCTGACTTATTTTAATATTATTAGTTTCAGACGGGGATCGAAATGTTCTGTACTTGTCGGTAGATATAAACGTTAGGATTTATTTTCAAGCTAACACCTAGGCATTAATGCGCCTGCAACATGCGCAGCGGTCACAATTTGTTTAGCTTCAGTCACAATAATGGCATTAGCTAAGTAGAATGTGCTGAACACAGAGATATTCTGATAATTACTGTTTAATATTTCAATTTGCCATCAAACTAGTAATTCATTACGATTTTACAAAACAAAAGATAATAGTGGTTATTTTAACGAACATCTGGAACAGCACACAGACTTGTTCATCAATAGTCTATATCTGTCAGGATTATAGAATTACATCGTCTGATGGCATCATGGCTAATGTGGCCAACTCCGGTATTGCTTGGATAGATGACTTCGCATTGGCGATGCGTCAAAAGTGAAAATGAAATTGATCTAGTTATGTTTTGGAAACTGTTCAAGCATTGTCCTAGGGTATTGCAAAAGTACAATGGCTTTAATATGCGGTTGTTTTAACATATGCTGCAACATATCACATAGAAACATGTGTTACCAACCCTCGTAAACCATTGTTTATGTATTAGGAGTGACAATAATAAGAGACATCTGTAATTATCTATTACCTCCCTTGGTAGATAGTCTGATTTATTCCAAAATGTGAATAGGTTCTTTTAGTTAGAATCCTTTGTTTTTACTGTTGTTCCCTAACCAGATGTTGCGGTATGATAAATGTGATTTTATCAAAAACGTGTTAAGTGATAACATTATTTTACAAATAAGTACCCATTGCATATATTGTAGGAGATCTGTTGAGATATAGTAATTTAATAATCATATAAAGCGATAGTGGGATAACATTTTTAGCATGTTGTGCAAAGGAAACAACGATAAAAACAGAGGAAAACACTTAATAGGACATATCTACTTTTAGGGAGTATTCAGGGGCAGTAACTGAACGATGTCTCTCATTAAATGCTTGTATACGTTTTTCTTTAGATTGTATCCACGAACATAATAGGATGAGAGTAAAAACTTTTAACAGTTCCAGATGGAACAGCTGAGCTCACATCCGCCAATTTATTGTACAAAGACTTTCTGACATTGCATGACCAAACCATGAAACGTAGTAATTCAAATATCGTATTAGTGATGTAATGATTTGACGTAGTAACAGTTCCAGATGGAACAGTTGTGCTCATATCCGTATTGTATTGTACACATACTTTCTGACATTGCAAAACCATGAAAAGTAGTAATTCAAATATCGTATTTATTTTAAATTAGTGATGTAATGATTTGACGTAAAAAGTCATCTACGTCTAGACACAAAGAAACAGCGTGCCAAAGGCTGGTTATACCTGTTTGTTGGAG
Source organism: Archivesica marissinica (assembly GCA_014843695.1). Taxonomy (NCBI): domain Eukaryota; kingdom Metazoa; phylum Mollusca; class Bivalvia; order Venerida; family Vesicomyidae; genus Archivesica; species Archivesica marissinica. The sequence continues at coordinate 14,084,162 of CM026399.1, read as the reverse complement.
AGTGTAGGCACAGGAATCGATGAGCGTATAAGAACCGGGGTCCAGATCTAGTCCTGAGGAAAACAATAGAACAAAACAAATCAATTAAGAGGGCACCTGGGGAAACTAATGGGTGAATAAACATGCAGGCGGAGAAACAAAACATGCATAGCCACTCGAGGGAAACTACAAAATGTACACACACCCTAGGATGGAATAACTACATATCTAGCCACTGCATAGGAAAGAAAATGATAAAGGTCAGACCATCTGGCTCTGTGCCTATAGTGCTGGAATATTACTTTAAAACTGGTTTGCAGTTTAGCAAATAGTAGTAAATTAGTCTGTATGTCTCCGTATAGTTTAGCGAGTACTGAATGCTAATCTATTCTTAAATTAAGACCATAACAAAGAGTTGGTACTAATTACTAACTATATCCGTGCACATGATTAGTTGACGCATTCGTAAGACAATCAGATAATGATCCGGTTGGTGCAAAGCATACAGTTAATTATTAATAACGAATATACGAACATGTTTGTCAGCAAAACTGAGTTATTTGGTCAATATAAAAAGCAAAATACAGTTTTGAAGATTTCAACATGGCATAGACTGTACACACACAACACTCAAACATATGTACACACTTTCTTTAGTCTGTATACCCTCGTTCGGCATTTTGTACCACGTCACATCCGGCGTAGGTACACCCGTTACGTTGCAGACTAACGTCACCGTATCGCCTTCTCGTACCGTCTGGTCATGGCTGGATAACTCGTTTATAATTTTGGACGGAACTGCGAATCGAATTAATGATGATTAGTCAGATCCTACAAAATGACCGGCATATAAATTGTCATTTACATTGTAACACTCCAAGAGCAGGCGGACCTGTAGTCCAGTGGTTAACACGTTGGACTGGTAATCCAGGGAGCGCAGGTTCGATACCCCGTCTGACCCTAATAAAATTAACAGTATTTCAGATGGGACTTTAAACTCTTGAATGGGTCTCTGTCTATACCATTGCACTGTCCTCCATAAAATCTAAAATTACTAATCTCTTCCGGAGGCGTGGCTCATATGGGCAACCGGTAGCGACGATAAATAAACGTAAGACACACCCACACGCTCCCAGAAGGCCATACCTAGTTCTTATTGTGTCTCACGTCTATGTAACGTTTATTCATACATTCTAGACCGATTACGAAACAAGTTCTTAATCAAGTTCACATTCCACATGGAATCAACCACCATGAGGTAGAGAGAAAGGTCAATGTTGATTTGAATATATTTGCCTAATAACACCACCACCTTGGTTCTCGAGGTGATCGAACTCGAGTACGAGGAGACGGACACCGTATTCAGTGTAGCACGGAGGGTCGCATACAAACCAGGGTCAGAATTTATAAATCTTTTCTCAAATTCAAGCTCGCCGAAAGGCTCGCTTAACCCATTCAACACCAAGTAACTAACATGAACTGGTCCATGATATTCATAGACCAATAAATGAATCAGAAAATCACATTTGGACCAGTTCATTTATCAAAATGGGTAATTATGTCTAACAATAGTCATATCACTGGCAAAAAGTGCAGGTCCTGATGAGACGGCTCGTCACCAGCCGGCTCATCTGGATCTACACTTTTTGTAAGCCTATTTGAAGGTCTGTGGTGTTGAAAGGGTTAATAGCAACTTTCCAAATACTCGTTTCATAAAATAGGGTATGAAATTACAAACTCTTGTAAGATCCTATATTTGGCAGAAAATGAGAAGCCGATAGAAATTCGTAAATTTAACCCAAAAAACCGTGATTTCTTATACGAGAATAAGTGTTGTGCATCTTACCTAATACTATTAACATGACGGTTTTGGTCTTGACTGGGTTGGTGTTAATCTGGCACGTGTATTGTCCTCGATCAATGTAGGCCGTCTTCCGGATATGTAGGTTCCAGTCGCGTGTATAAGGTCTCTCAATGCTAATGCGAGGATCGTCTATAATACGCCGGTCATCCAGTGTCAGCAAGGTCGACCACTGATCCGTCCATACCACCTTCATGTACAGTGATATATTAATGTTCTGTTAATGGCATGTCTCCGTGGCATAGTGGTTAACGTCATTGACTGCCTATCACTAGCCACGACCTCGTGTCCTCGTGTCCTCGTGTGTGTTCATGACCTTTTTCTCTTGTTTTTATATTGATTTATTTGCCCATATGAGCGGCGTGCAGTTTACCTGGGTAGACTCCAGCGGTTCCACCAGTATTTGGTGCACTAACCTCCGTATGAAACTGCCAACTGTTTCATATAAAGAGACACGGTCTGGGCGGGGCTCGAACCCATGACCATCAGTGATGATAGGTTACAGTGGTATACAAGTCATCGACCTTAATAACCACTCGACCACGGAGGCGGACCAGAGTCTTGCAAAGAGGTAGTCATTATGCATACTACAGGTCAGTGGTTCTAGCCAGCTGCCCACCAGTGTCTGACGCAATGTTCGAATGCACGAAATGTATTCATAAATAATAATTTAAAGTAGGTTCAACAGCATACATCATAAGTAATACTGACAACATACAAAACACGATGATGCAGTTGGAATAGCGCACTGTACCTAAAGTAGATACGCCAGGTAATTATCACGAACAAGTTCGTAATGGAAATGAATGATCGTCACTAACTTAACCTTCTAAGCAATCAAATTATGCACAAGTGTTTAGTTTAACGTTTCGATTCAATGCAGATAGTGTCGTACACACTGATATATTATTTAACGAATAATCTTATTGTTTACACAATTCCATATATCATCATATTCCATAACAATATAATTATATATACTTAGTTTCTCTACTTTTCTCTTTTAACATTACTATGTAATTCCAATGTGCAGTTTTCACTTATAGTCCTATCTTTTGATTGCTTTTGATGTGTATATATTTTGAGGACTTCATGCAGATTAAATGAGTTATCTCGTAAAATCTTTATTATTATTATTATTTAGTCGGTTACATACATTTTTATTAAATTAACTACTCAGATGCCAATGCTTGTGTAGTTATGGCGTTATTTATAAACGCAATCACTGGTCGCCATTTTGTATATACTGCTAACAGCTTTAGTGTTGTCAAATACCGCTACCCAAACTTCATTTGATGGCAATGCGATTGTTCGTGCCTTGAAGGATTAATTGTTATAGTTGTGTATTGTTCTTGTGATAGACACGTCGTGTTCTTGTGATAGACACGTCGTGTTCTTGTGATAGACACGTCTTGTTCTTGTGATAGACACGTCTTGTTCTTGTGATAGACACGTCGTGTTCTTGTGATAGACACGTCGTGTTCTTGTGATAGACACGTCTTGTTCTTGTGATAGACACGTCGTGTGTTTCTGATAGACATGTCGTGTTCTTGTGATAGACACGACACGTCTTGTGTTTGTGACATACGTGTCTTGTATACGTGCGATAGGCGTGGCTTTTTATTTGTGATATATGTGTATTGTACCTTGTCCGTGCGATAGACACGTCTTGCTAACATACAACGCGACTTCATAAAGATAAATCGAACTTTCTTAAATTATATAAAGCCGGTCAAACATATTCACTTCATAGCTGTAAAATTGCGTGGAATCATGTTATAATTGGACAGTTACACGAAGCAGAGGCGTATCATTTGCAATTATATTTCTTTTTGTTTCCCCTTACAACATGTGATAAGGACAAACAATAAGGCGAATGGATACCCTCCATCAAAACATATTCAGGTTTGAGAAAACTTTACATAAAGAAATATTATTTTGTTAGACCAATATGCAAAAGTTTATTGAATTGTTGCAATCTAATAAAAGAAATATCCTATATAAGTTAGCTTTATTCTATAATAAAGCAGTTGACATTAAAATAACGCTCTTAAATAATATGACATAAATCCAATATCAGCACTATTTATTGTTCATCCTCATAATTAGATGCATTTTCTTATTATTATCAGATTCTATATGCCACATGACCACGATAAAATTGTTGTATATATTTACATCATATATGTTTGTATATATGTATTTGACGATGTACCATGTACAAGTCTTAATAAAATTTCTGTTCTGTTCATATTAAACTACGCAATCAGCAAACCCGATCGAGAATCGTTCCGCCACGATTAGCCTGTCACACTGTAGCATTGTCCAGCTGACTAGTGGAAGACCAGAGAGTGTACCTGTCCAGCTGGCTAGTGGAAGACCAGAGGCAGAGAGTGTACCTGTCCAGCTGACTAGTGGAAGACCAGAGAGTGTACCTGTCCAGCTGGTTAGTGGAAGACCAGAGAGTGTACCTGTCCAGCTGGCTAGTGGAAGACCAGAGAGTGTACCTGTCCAGCTTGCTAGTGGAAGACCAGAGAGTGTACTTGTCCAGCTGGCTAGTGGAAGACCAGAGAGTGTACCTGTCCAGCTGGTTAGTGGAAGACCAGAGAGTGTACCTGTCCAGCTGGCTAGTGGAAGACCAGAGAGTGTACCTGTCCAGCTGGTTAGTGGAAGACCAGAGAGTGTACCTGTCCAGCTGGCTAGTGGAAGACCAGAGAGTGTACCTGTCCAGCTGGTTAGTGGAGGACCAGAGGCGTAGAGTGTACTTGTCCAGCTGACTAGTGGAAGACCAGAGTGTACCTGTCCAGCTGGCTAGTGGAAGACCAGATAGTGTACCTGTCCAGCTGGCTAGTGGAAGACCAGAGAGTGTACCTAGTTAGCCCCCCCCCCCCGTGTTTGAACCACTGGGCATCCCGTGTATAAGTTGATCGGTATTTTGTATTAAGCAATGTGTCGAATCATGTGTTCAACAACAAGGTACAGACTTGCACGTGATCACGTGGTGTTGATGAATCTTTCGCTACAATTTCAAAAGCAAGTTTAACTCTTTCAACACCAAGTAACTGACCTGGACTGGTCCATGATATTCTTAGACCAATAAATGAATAAGAAAATTACATTCGGACCAGTTCATTTATCAAAATGGGTAATTTTTTTCTAAAAATAGTTATATTACATGAAAAAAGTGCAGATCCTGATGAGACGGCTCGTCACGAGCCGGAGATCATTATGAGACGGCTCGTCACGAGCCGGCTCATCTGGATCTACACTTTTTGTAAGCCTATTTAGAGGTCTGTGGTGTTGAAAGGGTTAACATGGTATGTATAAACATGTTATTCCTGAATAACGTGGAGATACCGGTATTTTTTTAAATTCCGTTTTTTTAGTTCTCTATCAACATACAATGATTCAAAATCAGTATATAGAAACAATACAATATACTAACGTAAATTCGTGTCTTTATATAGAATGTCCATGCTATATCGCATAAATATTAAATAACAATACAATGAATATGTATGCTGGAGAGAACGGTCATTGTCATGAGTATTAACAGATTAGCAAAAGAGATTAGAGAGAAATGTAAGAGAGAAGAGGTATTAATACACCACATTCATCAGGAAAAACATCGAGTGTGGGTGGGATAAAAACAATCAGATTTCCCAAACAATATTCCTACATAGCCAAAAAATGTTATTTTTCGCGCGAAAACAATACCACGTCTTGGGATGCCCCATTTCGTGCTATTCCAATTCACCAGTCGTCCATATTATACCGACACCATAAGAAACTGTGCACTTTTTATATTGAGCTTTACATTTTAGTTACACATTTTAGAATTATGGAGTTTACTATCGTGAGTGAAGGAAATAATCCTTCACACTAATTTACCCAATAGTTCGCACATTTTTATACAAAATGTGCCTATAGTTATATCTAAAAGAATATAAATTTTGCCTCTAAGGCAAGTTCACAGTTTCTTTTTGGTGTCAAGTGTATGTTGCTACATTGAGTTGCAGTATGTTGCTACATTGAGTTGCAGTATGTTGCTACATTGAGTTGCAGTATGTTGCTACATTGAGTTGCAGTATGTTGCTACATTGAGTTGCAGATCTGTTTGCGGTGTAACTCTATTTTGGAAGCTAAGTACAATATGTACAGAGCGCATTCAGATTAGTAATGCATAGAATGTATTTGAAAACAGTGCCTTTATGCTGAGAACGTTCTCAGTTGATCATATTTATTCACGTGCCTACTTTGTACGAACACGTCATAAGTAACTTTATTTTTCAGAAATATGTTTTGCACACAGGTCTACCGATGCCTAATCGTCCAGTAATTGAGTACTTGACGTATGAACTGTTCGGTTATGTTTACACACGGCATTGTCAATATTTGCAATGTATTTAAAAGACGAGAACCACTCGCTTACTGCATTGGCTGTCGATCAACCTCCGGAGACGCACAATATATTTGAGCATTTCAAATAAATGTCCATTAGGAGTGAATTACACATTGTGGGTTCTCAAGAGTATTGTGGTTTGCAGTTTGCAAGAATATTGTGATTTGCAGGTGCAGTTCCATAACGTGTTGTGAGTAGATATTTCTCAACGTGTTGGCGTTCTGAATATTATAGACGTAAGCAGTGTTTGAGATGAGTTCAGTGGATGATTCTCCAATGATATACTAGAGGACATTGACAACGCACACCTACATTATATGACTATTATTACATGAAAACGAAATATATTCCAAAATGTTTAAAGCTATGTATGTATATAGTTATTGTTTGTCATGTAAAAACACACTTATTAGTGTGCGTTTTCTATGTCCTCTACTAGATTGTAAATACAATACAATACAATACAATACAATAAGTTTATTGCATAAAACAGACACATGTTTATAGCAATTAAACAGTAGAAACAGGCAGTGACATGGAATTTTACAAAAGAGCATAATTATAGGTTATTAGTATTCAAATACATGTATATGATATAAAAAGGTGTTAGGTTCGTTGTTTATTTCCAAAATATATAAATAAATGACAAATTTACTTGAGACATCAGGGTGTCCAGGGTTCACTCTGTCAGAATATTTGTCTGCGCCACTTATGTCACCAATTGAAAAACAACTGGAGCCAATTTGAAATAAACTTGGAGCCAACAACTAAGAGCCATATAATTAACAGATTACTATTTGAAGCCATGTATTTGACAAAACATGTTGTGCAAAAACAATTTTTGTTTAAAGTAAATATGTTCGCCAATTCACAAATATTTAGCGCCAGTATTTCATTTTGTCAATTTTCAATTGGTGCCATTAGCCGTGCCTAAAACAAACGGTCCAAATATATGCACTAAATCATTCGCTGGTACATAACAGATAGGACACCAATATCAACTTCACAGAACTGTCGTACTTACGCCAAATCGTAAGTCGGTAGTATCCATCGAAGTGATTGGTTCTTTTTAAATAGCAACCAACAACACATATCGAAATCTCGTTACTTCTAATTTACGAGGTATCTTAGATACGTAAAACCGTTCCCAGAATGCAACGATGAAGCTAGAATTAAGCTAGGCGCAACGACGAAGCTAGAATCAAGCTAGGCCTCGATCGCTTTCAAAGAATATTGTTTAACTTGTATGTATTTAGTAGTACTATTTACCTTGTGTTCCCCGAGGTAGTCTACTGAACATGGCAGGACAGCGATATCTTTTTCTTGTACAGTAACATTGATGACAGGCACATCGAAGCTCGGCTCCAGCCCAAACACTAACAAAAAACATAGCAAGGCACGGTTATATTCATATACTCGGATATGCAGCATAGGTGCTTATAATACACGCGATCATACAATAGTAACCGTGTGATTTAAGTATACACGTATACAAATATATACTCACACGAAAATGAAAGTGTGCACTTTGCTTGGTTAGAGGGAGACTTTTATACTTATATAGATCTATTGAAGCAAAATATAGGCACATTTGGTATCAAAATGTGCAAACATGTATTGGCTACACGATGTTTTACTTTTAGTTGAAATTTGATCATTATCAGAACAGTGTTCTACGTGTGAATATTAGTATAGCATTGTCCCTCTAACCAAGTGCACACTTTTTCGTGTGAGTATATAAATATAGAATATGTCACACAACTGACTATTTGTTTACGCTATGTGTATCAACATGTATCTGTACGTTACCCGGGCACCCGTGTAACATAACAACAGGGAAACTCATATCTTAAACTAAGTATGAATTTAGCTTAATTTGTATTTATATAAATATTGCAACACATATTTACACTCAACAAAATTCCCTAGTCGGTCACCTGATGAGTTACAATATTTGGAGAAAAGTGATAACCCTATCATACCAGTATTCATCTCATCTTGGTTTGTTACCGGTTTTTGTTACATATCTGTACACAATAAATTGTTGTATAATCATCTGGAACAAAATGCAATTAATGACAAGAATGTTTAACACCTAATATTAAGTCCTCTCCAAAATATATATCTGTGTTTGATATGAAGACATGATTCATCAACATCACTGCCACAGATGAACGGACACGCACTTCCGAAGCTGTATTTCACAAATATGAAGATGCCGTTGAACCAGCACTTTGTACACAGGGATTAGTTTACGAATTATTCATACAAGAAGAGCCTGTGGTCGTTCACGGACCTGTAATTTCGCATTGATTCTTCATCCCCAGAACCAGTTATCATTTATTCCACGTGAATAATAGTTTCTACTTCCGTGCGTTTGTTTTATTTTCCGAAAATTGAGACGTGTCGTACTTCATCTGAATGGCGCGCCAGTAATACAATAAAGTATTAATACACACGTGATACACATGTGATACACACGTTATACACACACGTGATACAGATGTGATACACACATGATACACACGTTATAAGCAAACACTAAAAGTAAACTAAGCGCGTCATCCGAAGGACGTGCTGCGATCGTCACACTAAGGACGTCTATGATCGTAATATGAAGTATTCGCAAAGATCGTCACATGAAGGACGCCTAGGATCGTAATATGAAGTATTCGCAAAGATCGTCACATGAAGGACGCCTATGATCGTAATATGAAGTATTCGCAAAGATCGTCACATGAAGGACGCCTAGGATCGTCACATGAAGAACTCTCTAAGATCGTCACATGAAAGACTCGCTAAGATCGTCACACGAAGGACTCGCTAAGATCGTCACACGAAGGACTCACTAAGATCGTCACATGAAAGACTCGCTAAGATCGTCACATGAAAGACTCGCTAAGATCGTCACATGAAAGACTCGCTAAGATCGTCACATGAAAGACTCGCTAAGATCGTCACATGAAGAACTCGCTAAGATCGTCACACGAAGGACTCGCTAAGATCGTCACACGAAGGACTCGCTAAGATCGTCACACGAATGACTCGCTAAGATCGTCACATGAAAGACTCGCTAAGATCGTCACATGAAGAACTCGCTAAGATCGTCACATGAAGAACTCGCTAAGATCGTCACATGAAGAACTCGCTAAGATCGTCACACGAAACTCGCTAAGATCGTCACATGAAGAACTCGCTAAGATCGTCACACGAACTCGCTAAGATCGTCACATGAAAGACACGCTAAGATCGTCACACGAACTCGCTAAGATCGGCACATGAAGGACTCGCTAAGATCGTCACATGAAGGACTCGCTAAGATCGTCACATGAAAGACTCGCTAAGATCGTCACACGAAGGACTCGCTAAGATCGTCACATGAAAGACTCGCTAAGATCGTCACATGAAAGACTCGCTAAGATCGTCACATGAAGAACTCGCTAAGATCGTCACACGAAGGACTCGCTAAGATCGTCACATGAAAGACTCGCTAAGATCGTCACATGACAGACTCGCTAAGATCGTCACATGAAGAACTCTCTAAGATCGTCACACAAAGGACTCGCTAAGATCGTCACATGAAGAACTCGCTAAGATCGTCACATGAAGAACTCGCTAAGATCGTCACACGAACTCGCTAAGATCGTCACATGAAGAACTCGCTAAGATCGTCACACGAACTCGCTAAGATCGGCACATGAAGGACTCGCTAAGATCGTCACATGAAGGACTCGCTAAGATCGTCACACGAAGGACTCGCTAAGATCGTCACATGAAAGACTCGCTAAGATCGTCACATGAAAGACTCGCTAAGATCGTCACACGAAGGACTCGCTAAGATCGTCACATGAGAGACTCGCTAAGATCGTCACATGAAAGACTCGCTAAGATCGTCACATGAAGAACTCGCTAAGATCGTCACACGAAGGACTCGCTAAGATCGTCACATGAAGAACTCGCTAAGATCGTCACATGAAAGACTCGCTAAGATCGTCACATGAAGAACTCGCTAAGATCGTCACACGAAGGACTCGCTAAGATCGTCACATGAAGAACTCGCTAAGATCGTCACATGAAAGACTCGCTAAGATCGTCACATGAAAGACTCGCTAAGATCGTCACATGAAGAACTCTCTAAGATCGTCACACGAAGAACTCGCTAAGATCGTCACATGAAGAACTCGCTAAGATCGTCACACGAACTCGCTAAGATCGTCACATGAAAGACTCGCTAAGATCGTCACACGAACTCGCTAAGATCGGCACATGAAGGACTCGCTAAGATCGTCACATGAAGGACTCGCTAAGATCGTCACACGAAGGACTCGCTAAGATCGTCACACGAAGGACTCGCTAAGATCGGCACACGAAGGACTCGCTAAGATCGGCACATGAAGGACTCGCTAAGATCGGCACATGAAGGACTCGCTAAGATCGGCACATGAATGACTCGCTAAGATCGGCACATGAAGGACTCGCTAAGATCGGCACATGAAGGACTCGCTAAGATCGTCACATGAAGGACTCGCTAAGAACGTCACATGAAGGACTCGCTAAGATCGTCACATGAAGGACTGTCTGAAATCACCATACGATTGACTAGTTAAGATAACCAATAACAATGAAGGACTCACTAGATCATGAAGGACTCTAGGTTGCTCTAAGATCGTCATGACAAAAGAAGAACTCGCTAAGATCGTCACATGAAGGACTCGCTCAGAACGTCACATGAAGGTCGCGCTAAGATCGTCATGACAAAAGAAGAACTCGCTAAGATCGTCATAAGAAGGTCGCGCTATGATCGTCATAATAAAAGAAGGACTCGCTAAGATCGTCGTCATATGAAGGTCGCGCTAAGATCGTCATGACATAGGAAAGACTCGCTAAGATCGTCACATGCAGGTCGCGCTAAGATCACCATAGAATATGTAGGACTTGCTATGTTCGTCATGAATATGAAATACATTGATATCACGTGCGTCATACTGCGAACTATCACCAGACTAAACTCGCCCTGTTAAAAGTATGCCAATCGTTTACGTTCACAATATGAGTGTGTTAAAATGTTACACCCTCTAGCACAACATACCACCGGGTATGTTGTGTCCCGTCCTGCGTATGATATAATAACTGGCCAAAGCTCTTATTACTTTGATAGTTTAGGCTAGATTGTATCCTACTAAAGCCGTTGAGTACATATTGCTAACTATGGAAACGTTTTAGAGAAAAAATGTTCTATATTATTTAGTGGGTTTGCTGTGGTTTACGTTTATTTATCGTCGCTACCGGTTGCCCATATGAGCGACGCCTTCTGAAGAGATTAGTCATTTTTAGATGTTTGGAGGATAGTGCAATGATACAGACAGAGACCCATTCCAGACCTCCTCTAGTTCTTTTACGTGCACGGTGTACAGCAACAACACGAGACCTCGGTTTAAATTCCCATCTGAAAAACTGTTAATATTATTAGGGTCAGACGGGGGATCGAACCCGAGATCCCTGGATTACCAGTCCAGCGTGTTACCGCTGGACTACAGATCCGTCTGGGTTTGCTGGGTTGGGGAGTGACGTGTTAGCTTATCGATGTATACTACATGTACTCGCGATATGGTGAGTCTGCAATTGCACACGGGTTACTACGGTAACAAGGAAATTGAGACATATAACCACGAAGCTTCAGAAACCCATACAGCGACGATCCATCATCTAAAAGTCATGTCCAATCTTAATATATCAATATGTGTATTTTCTTCGCAATTCACGAATGTCGAACATAAGAGAACTTAATAAATATCGAGTAGATTTCTAGGAAATGTACTAAATTGATTTATCTTATAACAATAGAATAAATGTATTTTACGATGCCAAATGTCGCGTCAAGTATTTTTGTTTATTCAGAAAAAAAACACTTTACATTATATGGGCAGAAGTAATCCCGTTTTGGGGTATTACGTTAATCGTCTATCTGATTATTGGATTCATCATAAATATCTCGCTCAACGAGACGTGTGTGCGTGATTCATACATAACTAGTTACGTCATTTCCTCTACAGAACCTTAGTCAATTGCATTATATATAATGTATATACGAGCTGAAATGTGTGCCAATTGGATGACGGTGAGGTAGCCGAGTGTTAGGGAACTAATTGTAATATAGTAGTGAATTATACGTAACGGTATTAGTCGGTAAACTGTGATATATCAGTGAACTAACTGTACTATAGCATTACGTTCACAGTATGGTATTAGTCGGTAAACTGTGATATATCAATGAACTAACTGTACTATAGCATTACGTTCACAGTAAGGTATTAGTCGGTAAACTGTGATATATCCGTAAACTAACTGTACTATAGCATTACGTTCACAGTATGGTATTAGTCGGTAAACTGTGATATATCAGTGAACTAACTGTACTATAGCATTACGTTCACAGTAAGGTATTAGTCGCTAAACTGTGATATATCAGTGAACTAACTGTACTATAGCATTACGTTCACAGTAAGGTATTAGTCGCTAAACTGTGATATATCCGTGAACTAAATGTGCATATCAGTGAGTTATCCGTGCGATATCAGTGAACTAACTGTAATATATCAGTGAATTATCTGTAGGATATCAGTGAACAAACTGTAATATATCAGAGAATTATCTGTAGGATATCAGTGAACAAACTGTAATATATCAGTGAACTATCTGTAGGATATCAGTGAATTATCTGTAGGATATCAGTGAATTAACTGTAGGATATCAGTGAATTAACTGTAGGATATCAGTGAATTATCTGTAGGATATCAGTGAAGTAACTGTAATATATCAGTGAATTATCTGTAGAATAACAGTGAAGTAACTGTACTATATCAGAGAATTATCTGTAGGATATCAGTGAATTAACTGTAGGATATCAGTGAATTAACTGTAGGATATCAGTGAATTATCTGTAGGATATCAGTGAATTATCTGTAGGATATCAGTGAATTAACTGTAGGATATCAGTGAATTAACTGTAGGATATCAGTGAATTAACTGTAGGATATCAGTGAATTAACTGTAGGATATCAGTGAACTAACTGTAATATATCAGTGAACTAACTGTAATATATCAGTGAACTAACTGTAATATATCAGAGAATTATCTGTAGGATATCAGTGAATTAACTGTAATATATCAGTGAATTATCTGTAGAATAACAGTGAAGTAACTGTACTAATCAGAGAATTATCTGTAGAATATCAGTGAACTCACTGTAATATATCAGTGAATTATCTGTAGGATATCAGTGAACTCACTGTAATATATCAGTGAATTATCTGTAGGATATCAGTGAACTAACTGTAATATATCAGAGAATTATCTGTAGAATAACAGTGAAGTAACTGTACTATATCAGAGAATTATCTGTAGGATATCAATGAATTAACTGTAGGATATCAGTGAATTATCTGTAGGATATCAGTGAATTATCTGTAGGATATCAGTGAATTAACTGTAGGATATCAGTGAATTAACTGTAGGATATCAGTGAATTAACTGTAGGATATCAGTGAATTAACTGTAGGATATCAGTGAATTAACTGTAATATATCAGTGAATTATCTGTAGAATAACAGTGAAGTAACTGTACTAATCAGAGAATTATCTGTAGAATATCAGTGAACTCACTGTAATATATCAGTGAATTATCTGTAGGATATCAGTGAACTCACTGTAATATATCAGAGAATTATCTGTAGAATAACAGTGAAGTAACTGTACTATATCAGAGAATTATCTGTAGGATATCAGTGAATTAACTGTAGGATATCAGTGAATTATCTGTAGGATATCAGTGAATTATCTGTAGGATATCAGTGAATTAACTGTAGGATATCAGTGAATTAACTGTAGGATATCAGTGAATTAACTGTAGGATATCAGTGAATTAACTGTAGGATATCAGTGAATTAACTGTAGGATATCAGTGAACTAACTGTAATATATCAGTGAACTAACTGTAATATATCAGTGAATTATCTGTAGAATAACAGTGAAGTAACTGTACTAATCAGAGAATTATCTGTAGAATATCAGTGAACTCACTGTAATATATCAGTGAATTATCTGTAGGATATCAGTGAACTCACTGTAATATATCAGTGAATTATCTGTAGGATATCAGTGAACTAACTGTAATATATCAGAGAATTATCTGTAGAATAACAGTGAAGTAACTGTACTATATCAGAGAATTATCTGTAGAATATCAGTGAACTCACTGTAATATATCAGTGAATTATCTGTAGGATATCAGTTAAATAACTGTAATATATCAGTGAATTATCTGTAGGATATCAGTGATCTCACTGTAATATATCAGTGAATTATCTGTACGATATCAGTGATCTCACTGTAATATATCAGTGAATTATCTGTAGGATATCAGTGAACTAACTGTAATATATCAGTGAATTATCTGTAGGATATCAGTGAATTATCTGTAGGATATCAGTGAATTATCTGTAGGATATCAGTGATCTCACTGTAATATATCAGTGAATTATCTGTAGGATATCAGTGAATTATATGTAGGATAGCAGTGAACTAACTGTAATATATCAGTGAACTAACTGTAATATATCAGTGAATTATCTGTACGATATCAGTGATCTCACTGTAATATATCAGTGAATTATCTGTAGGATATCAGTGAACTAACTGTAATATATCAGTGAATTATCTGTAGGATATCAGTGAATTATCTGTAGGATATCAGTGAATTATCTGTAGGATATCAGTGATCTCACTGTAATATATCAGTGA
The DNA here is from genome assembly GCA_014843695.1 of Archivesica marissinica. Classification (NCBI taxonomy): domain Eukaryota; kingdom Metazoa; phylum Mollusca; class Bivalvia; order Venerida; family Vesicomyidae; genus Archivesica; species Archivesica marissinica. The sequence continues at coordinate 14,069,120 of CM026399.1, read as the reverse complement.
ATTATCTGTAGGATATCAGTGAATTATATGTAGGATAGCAGTGAACTAACTGTAATATATCAGTGAACTAACTGTAATATATCAGTGAATTATCTGTACGATATCAGTGATCTCACTGTAATATATCAGTGAATTATCTGTAGGATATCAGTGAACTAACTGTAATATATCAGAGAATTATCTGTAGAATATCAGTGAAGTAACTGTAATATATCAGTGAATTATCTGTAGGATATCAGTGAACTAACTGTAGGATATCAGTGAACTCACTGTAATATATCAGTGAGTTAATCATACGGTATTATTCGGTAAACTGTGAGATATCAGTAAATTAACTGACAAGTGTCAGTGAGTTAATCATACGATATTATTCGGTAAACTGTGAGATATCAGTAAATTAACTGACAAGTATCAGTGAGTTAATCATACGATATTATTCGGTAAACTGTGAGATATCAGTAAATTAACTGAAATATATCAGTGAGTTAATCATACGATATTATTCGGTAAACTGTGAGATATCAGTAAATTAACTGAAATATATCAGTGAGTTAATCATACGATATTATTCGGTAAACTGTGAGATATCAGTACATTAACTGAAATATATCAGTGAGTTAATCATACGATATTATTCGGTAAACTGTGAGATATCAGTAAATTAACTGAAATATATCAGTGAGTTAATCATACGATATTATTCGGTAAACTGTGAGATATTAGTAAATTAACTGAAATATATCAGTGAGTTAATCGTACGATATTATTCGGTAAACTGTGAGATATTAGTAAATTAACTGAAATATATCAGTGAGTTAATCGTATGATATTATTCGGTAAACTGTGAGATATTAGTAAATTAACTGAAATATATCAGTGAGTTAATCGTACGATATTATTCGGTAAACTGTGAGATATTAGTAAATTAACTGAAATATATCAGTGAGTTAATCGTACGATATTATTCGGTAAACTGTGAGATATTAGTAAATTAACTGAAATATATCAGTGAGTTAATCATATGATATTATTCGGTAAACTGTGAGATATTAGTAAATTAACTGAAATATATCAGTGAGTTAATCGTACGATATTATTCGGTAAACTGTGAGATATTAGTAAATTAACTGAAATATATCAGTGAGTTAATCATACAATATTATTCGGTAAACTGTGAGATATCAGTAAATTAACTGAAATATATCAGTGAGTTAATCATACGATATTATTCGGTAAACTGTGAGATATTAGTAAATTAACTGAAATATATCAGTGAGTTAATCATACGATATTATTCGGTACACTGTGAGATATCAGTAAATTAACTGAAATATATCAGTGAGTTAATCGCAAGGCATCATGTAGTTAACTATAACTTAACATCGAATTCATTGCAGTTTTAATGGCGTATCTTACGACTTTCATTTCAGTTTTATAAACACTTTCCATAATATTTTCAGTTGGACTGCTCGTGCCAGGAAATACTGAAATATTTATTGAAAATAAAAGAAACGTCAAATATTCTATGTCTTGTAGTACAAAGTCGTGTTCAAGTAAACTGATTTCATAAATGAAAAGGAGCCATTTAATCAGATCCTGGGCTCTCGCTTAGATTACTTTCGCTCACTTATGAAAACAGGCTATTCAGTCGGAAGAAAAGCCTCATTCAGAATCCTGAGTGCGAATTCTCTAATTTCATCCATTGCGCTTTTCATATGGAATATCTAACTGTTTGGAGAAGCGCTTGTTCTTTCATGGAAGACGTTAGTGGTATTGATTGACCCTTGAGGCGCGCACATCCGAGGCGATCATGTATTGAAGATCAGTTCTTCAGACAGTGAAGTGTTCTTAAATCATACCATTATGTCAAATTCAGCCGCGGAGTTCTGTCGGATATGCTTCAGCTATCAAACTGTCCACATCTATATTATATACTAGTAACGATCTGAGGAATGTCGATCTTATTTGTTTTGATATTTGATTACGTATTACTAATTAGCATATTGTAAACGTCATGTAGTGTAGTGTAGTGTAATACGGCGGGCGTAACCAACTGTCCACTCGATATAATACGAGTATTTCTGCCGAATGTCTATTACAAATTTACAACGACTGATTCGATTGGGTAATGCAAACGTTAAACAACCAATCATATGTGGGAAAATATAAATACTACATTAGCACTTGCTTCCCTTACATACAGACGGATCTGTAATCCAGTGGTCCACTCGTTGAACTGGTAATCCAGGGATCGCATGTTCGATCCCCGATCCCCCGTCTGACCCAGAGGTCTCGTGTACAAGATACAAGAAGCTTTATTTAACGTCGGATTACATTTACAAATAACATTAGCTCGGTACTTTACACCGTGCACGTAAAAGAACCAGATGAGACTCTGGAATGGGTCTCCCAATCTGTATCATTGCACTATCCTCCAACAATCTAAAATGACTAATCTCTTCAGGAGGTGTCGCTCTTTTATGGGCGACCGGTAGCGACGATAAATAAACGTAACACACACATACACTGCCCATACATGTGCACCAAAGGTGTGCATTTATATTTATGAATTCAGAATCCTGTTTACAAAAACAGTTTACGTAAGAACGGTCTATAATGTCAATGTTCATAAAACGTCTGAAGTAACAATGTAATGGTGTTGTTCGAGTGCATATACTTGATATGTTCGTATCACTAAACGCTAACACTGGCTATACCTCAGCCAGTTTATTTTCTGGAATACGATCAACATGTGTTGCGTTTATTGAGGTATACATTACATGTGTGCTGTTTAAGGTGTGTGCAAGGACTTTACATACACATTAAACAACACAAATGTATTGTATATTGTTTGGCAACATTAAGCTGAGACTCATTAATCTCCGCCAAAACCTTCGTAAGTTTCCGTGAACTACGACCAGGACATGCGTTAGGTTTTTACCGTTAATATTTGAATCAAGTCAGTAAGTAAGTGTACCATAATCGAAAGCTCATATATTACTTCGGAAATCCGATTATTAACGAAGTAAGTTCACGGAATATGCAAATGTCTCAGTTTAATATTGCCAAACAATACCTAACTAAATAAACGCAACACAGGTATGTGTACTTTACGTTCATTTATCGTCGATACCGGTTGCCTATATGAGCGGCACTCCTGATTATATTCGTCATTTTATATTGTGGAGGGTAGTGCAATGATACAGATAGAGACCTAATCCATAGTCCCAAGTGATTCGTGTACGTGTATGATGTAATGTACGACACCGTACACCGGTTTAAAGTCGCATGAAAACGTCAAACAAGTCATTTTAGTATGGTATGAGGGTGTCGAACAATGTTTTGGTTTTAGTCCTTATAGTTATCATATGAAAAAGGGCATGCCTCCAAGCATGCTGAAGCATATAGTAATTTGGAAGGTATGTTGCGACTGTGATGAATGAGAAGATCCCCCCGCGCCCCGGTACGCGTAATATTAACAAGTTTGCAGGTGCGCGTGGTTGCTACGTTTTCTGTAAACAGAATATAAATGGCAGCCATTATTTCTCTTGTCTATTTCAATCAATTATCGAAAAAATAATAAACTATTTGCAACGATGTGTTATTACATTCGTTCGATGTATTTCAATGGCCAAACAATGTTTATAATGTATCATACTATTGCGTTTGTTGATTTTATTCGACTACCAAAACGTGTTACGCCCAATGAATGACGTCAGTTAAGCTCGTGGTTGTTCGCAGTTTGTTTGTGTATTATCAGTGGTTAGAGATATGGGTCCGTTTGACTCGTTTCATTCGAGATGACACAGATTTATTTAATCTAGCTCATAGAACGCTCAGCTCAGTCTACACGATGTCCGGTAGAGCATACTTCCGGGAAACGAATTATATTTAGTTCAATATCGATGACACTCGTTCCTCATCTCGTGTTATTTGTCAAGAGCTCGCGAGTACATTATTGTCTAAAATTAGACTGGGTAAAACCATCGATGATATTAATACGTGCGTAGTACCGCCCACTTCTGTCAGTCTCGTAATATCTCCGCCCTACATATGTTACCGTGTTGTAAGCGCAAATGACATAATGGGGATTCAACGTTAGCAACACATTAGTGTTGCAAGTATAATTCTTATAACAATAATGGAGGCAGGAATTAATATTATTTGAAAAACTGACTTACTGATATTGTTGTATAAAACTAAATGTATGGCATTGTAGAAACTACATTTAAGCATAACTGTTTTAAAACAGTAGATAATGTTTAATATATAATATATGATTAACATCAATTTCCCCTGCAAACAGACAGATATGTGAAGAATATATAACAATAGTAAAACGTGTACAAGATATGTGGTACATGGTGTCGGAAGAAACAATACAATTCTGACTATATTTTGTGTGTTGATATTTGTGAAAAAGATGTGCAGCATTTATATAATACATTTTGTGAGCTAACGAGTTAAGAACAACTCCAACGTGTACGTTGAACAGCATAGCATAGAGTATGTGCCGTGTAAATATATCAGCAGAAAGAGTGTCTGTTACGTCATCTGTGAAAGAAACACGCCATAGAAAACACATTTATAAAATACATTTACACAACAGCAGTAGATACATGTATTAGTATATGCTGTAACAATAAAGACATAATAACAACCGTATGTATGTGTTATTACCTGAAATATGAAACAAGAACAGTTATTAAAGAGAACATCGATTATGTAAACTATGTAACCAAAAGTCGGTTGAATCGGAGTATCACTTGAAACAAGAACATTTATTAATGGCGGCAAGAAGCACATGAAATGTTCAATCAATAAATTGATGGAAGGTATCCGCATAATTCACGATTTGATACAACCAATCACAAATCTCGACACAAGAGTTGTGTCCATTCAACCCATTTGCTAATTATGTATCGGTTATACGATTGTTATTGTTATATACATGTATATAGAGCAATACAATATTATCAAATCAAGAGTTGTTGACTTTAGAACATATGTACAGTCGCAATGCAGGCATTTCAGAACTCAATATGAAGTTTTTTGTATTGGATACATTACACAACAAACACCTCAGATTCATCCAATGAAAACGTTTGAACTTTCGTTTGAAAATCGTCAATGTGTCTATGCGCGGTTTTTTTAACGTCAATGTGTCCATGCATGGTTTATTAACGTCAATGTGTCTATGCATGGGTTTTTTAACGTCAATGTGTCTATGCATGTTTTTTTTAACGTCAATGTGTTTATGCATGTTTTTTTAACGTCAATGTGTCTATGCATGGTTTTTTCAACGTCAATGTGTCTATGCATGGTTTTTTTAACGTCAATGTGTTAATGCATGTTTTTTTAACGTCAATGTGTCTATGCATGGTTTTTTTAACGTCAATGTGTCTATGCATGGTTTTTTTAACGTCAATGTGTCCATGCATGGTTTATTAACGTCAATGTGTCTATGCATGGGTTTTTTAACGTCAATGTGTCTATGCATGTTTTTTTAACGTCAATGTGTTTATGCATGTTTTTTTAACGTCAATGTGTCTATGCATGGTTTTTTCAACGTCAATGTGTCTATGCATGGTTTTTTTAACGTCAATGTGTTAATGCATGTTTTTTTAACGTCAATGTGTCTATGCATGGTTTTTTCAACGTCAATGTGTCTATGCATGTTTTTTTTAACGTCAATGTGTTTATGCATGTTTTTTTAACGTCAATGTGTCTATGCATGGTTTTTTCAACGTCAATGTGTCTATGCATGGTTTTTTTAACGTCAATGTGTTAATGCATGTTTTTTTAACGTCAATGTGTCTATACATGGTTTTTTCAACGTCAATGTGTCTATGCATGTTTTTTTTAACGTCAATGTGTTTATGCATATTTTTTTAACGTCAATGTGTCTATGCATGGTTTTTTCAACGTCAATGTGTCTATGCATGGTTTTTTCAACGTCAATGTGTCTATGCATGGTTTTTTTAACGTCAATGTGTCTATGCATATTGTTTTTAACGTCAATGTGTCTATGCATATTGTTTTTAACGTCAATGTGTCTATGCATGTTGCTTGTGACGCCAATCACTATACAGACACAAAGTGCATATTTGCTTGATCGATTTGTAACGTTGTTTATTTTGCTTTTTTTATAATATCATCAAGTAAATAATTCCAGGAAACTGGCAATTCTAATCAATATAAAATTATCTAATACTGTTGGTATATAGGATCAATTTGCGTATTTGAATGAGGCAAACTTACACATGAACTTATCAAGAAGCTATCAGGAACCGAGCAGTGGTGCGAATACTACTGCATGCAGCTTGTCATGTGTGTGTGTATGTTTTACGTTTATTTATATGGTTGCAGGATACAACTTAGATTAAGTTCAACATTAATTATGAGGGTATGTTTGTGTTTTACATTTATTTATCGTCGCTACCGGTTGCCCATATGAGCGACGCCTCCTGAAGATTTTCATTTTAGATTGTTGGAGGATAAATGCAATGATACAGACAGAGACCCTTTCCAGAGTCTCCTCTGGTTCGTTTACGTGCACGGTGTAAAACACCGAAACGAGACCTCGGTTTAAAGTCCCATCTCAAAGACTGTTAATTTTATTGTGTCAGACGGGGGATCGAACCTGCGATCCCTGGATTAGCAGCTTGTCATTCGAAGGTTAACGTTACTTATTTAATATGGATTGTCAACGAAAGCATCCATCAATATGTAGGATTATAAAACACTGTATTTACACACTGGCCCAGGCATTTACACAGTATAGACTAGTGCTCCTGGTAATTAAGAATCGCCCAGAGTTGAATGCTAGTCAGAGGAATTTCGGCTTAGTTGCAGCCTGTGTATTGAACAACGACCGCCTGCGCCATAATTCAACCTGACCAAGACCCCTACTGTAATAATGATATTCCAAATAGGCGACTCATTCTATTATCATGCGATTAATAGTATACCTTTGTTAGCAGTAGCCGTTACAAATGGGCTCTTAGGCAAGGCAAGTCCACATTGCCTCTTCTCTTTCCCTCATGGCGATGGATTCCATTAAGAATGAGGCCTTTTTAAAGTTTAAACTGTATTTATTTTACAACGATTGCGAAGCAAGTTCAAACAACTTATATTAATCACTCTCGTTGGCACGGATGAAAGCGTCCATGTTATCATTCGTGTGGGAGGAAACCGGAGTACCCGGAGAAAAGCCACTTGTCCGATCTGGCAACCACCGTACCATCTCACATACATCCAGGTCCGAGGATCGAACCCGGGTTGCATTGGGGAGAAGCGAGCGCGCTAACCACTGCGCTAATCGGACAGCCTTGATGAGGAATGAGGCCTCGAGAGTGATTAAAATAGTGCAATAAAACGTGTTTCCCAATCGAGCTAAATTGAATGTGTCTAAATTAAGATACATTTTATCATATCGCCCCCACCCCTGGTTAAGAGGGACGACAACTCCAGAAAGTATAGTAGTCATGTTTTAGTCATTTTATCGTTATATGATAGTGAACGATACAGAAGACATGCCCGGCACACAAGACCTCGGTTTATAGTCCCATCTGAAATACTGTTAATATTATTACGGTCAGATGGAAGATCGAAATTACGACCCATAGGGTCGCAGTCCAACGTTTTAACCACTGGATCACTGACACCTTCTCAGTGTTGATTGGATTTAGTAGTAACGAACACTTTATATCAGGTCATTGAATTCCTAACTTCACAGCGAACACGGTCTCGTGTATAGAGAAACGCGTGCTGTTTCATTCCATCTAATATCTATATTGATATTTCGCTTAGAAAATTCATATCAAGAAAGGAATTTGAATAGCATAATGGTAATGATATATACCCTGTCAAACGTGTCTACAGCAGGCGATACGGTCATCGTTACTCTGGGGAACGGAGTATTACTGTATAGTCGTAACACAGACACGGCCTATGCACAGAGGACAGCTACACGCAGACATACTCCGGCCACAAAGGACTGGCCAAAACACGGAAATGTCTTTCTATATTAAATTATTATACACTCCACTTGGTTACTGTATAATCATTGAGAGGTCTGCGTTGAAGTAAATTGTATTTAGATCGTATGGATAAAAGCAATGACAAGTGAGGAAGTGGCAGGTTCGCAAACTGCTAATGATCGTATGTAATTTTAGCATTTAGCAAACATTTTTAGTTCATACAAATATACTATAGCTCGATTGCGAAACAAGTGTTTACAGCGTCAGATTACTCACTCCCGATACCTCATTCCTGGTGGAATCCATCGCTATGATGGAGATAGAAGAGATAATGCGGAATTTAAATGCCTTGCATAAGGACACACTCGTTACGGCTACTGCTAGGCGCCTGTCACTGCGCTATCACATCGCTACCACTACGCTATCACCGTTCTAGCACTGCGATATCACTGGGCCACCACTACGCTATCACCGCTCTACCACTACGCTATCACCGTTATACCACTGCGATATCACTGCGCCACCACTATGCTATCACCGTTATACCACTGCGATAGCACTGCGCCACCACTATGCTATCACCGTTATACCACTGCGATATCACTGCGCCACCACTATGCTATCACCGTTATACCACTGCGATATCACTGCGCCACCACTATGCTATCACCGTTATACCACTGCGATATCACTGCGCCACCACTATGCTATCACCGTTATACCACTGCGATATCACCGCGCCATCACTATGCTATCCCCATTCTACCACTGCTATATTACCGTGCTACCACTGCGATATCACCGCGCTACCACTGCACTATCACCTCGCTACCACTGCGATGTCACCGCGCTACTATTGCGCTATCACACGCTACCATTGCGCTATCACGCGCTACCATTGCACTACCATTGCGCTATCACGCGCTACCATTGCGCTATCATCGCGCTACCACTATAATATAGGACATGTTTGTTTCAGTGTATGATCGGTATCGAATGGATGTTGAAAGCAATAATTATCACGAATGGCGCAAGCATAATTATTAATGACAGCTTTCAAATTTCATGAGTTGAATGTAATTCGATAATACAAAGCAACGGACACATTTTCCTGTATGCTTGGAGAGTTTATTAAGATGGAAAACGCTGCGTCAACGTGTTAAATAACGATGTTTTATAGCATGACCATAAGCGTAAACGGTAAAAAGATCATCAAACTCTAATTTGATCAATCTCTATCGTTCATGTGAAAGCATAGAAGACACTACGTCCAGCTCCTCTTAGTGACTTTTGTTTATGTATCTGGTTATGTTTTCAGTTGCAATAGTAGTATCTTGCTGTGTATGAATGGTTCAAAATGCCATGTATTTGTGTTCGAGTCCCTAAGCTGACCCGTAAATCTCTATGCGTACTTTTTTATTGCAGTTGTGTCGATAGTACTAATTTCGCGGTGACGTTGAATATATTGATTTATTACTTATGTTTTGCCGTTATTTGTCTACCATAATACGGTCTACCACCCAGGCTGATACGCTGTGTTTTCCTGTCTGATATTACGTTTGCTGGTTTGATGCGGTCATGAGCCCGTATCAAACTAGAACAAGCCGTATCATAACTAGTTCCTGAGAAAATAACGCATGCGCACGCGGTGCTAGTTTGTTTACCTCCCGTAGCGTGTCAGCGTGTCAAATTTTACACAAAACAGATGTGTGTAATTTCGTGGTAATACGTTGTATGTATGTTCCTTTAATGTCAAACCCCTCGCGGGGACTTAGACATGGTTTCCTGGGCAGGCTTAGCCGACCTAAGCGATTAACCAGTACTAAGCAATGTGTGTGAGGTGCCTTGCTCAATGACACTACATACGTGGCCAGACCGAGTATCGAACCCGGGACCGTTCGATTCCAAATCCGACGCTCTACCACTGGACCACGGACGCCACACTTATGACGCCACGTTAATGGTGTTCGTGTATCTAATTCAGTAATTGTGAGTTATTCATGATTTCGATTATTAAATGTTCATATTCATATCAAGGTAATAAAGACGTTATTACATGGCTAGTTTCATATCAGCCTAGGTAGCGACCCAGTTTGTTTACTTCCTGTAGCGTTCCGGTGTGTCAAATCTGACAAATAACAGATGTTTGCAGTTTTGTGGCAATATTTCAATCATGTTCGTGTGTTTATTATCATTAATTGTGATTTATTCCTGATAAGTGGATAACGGAGAGCATTGTTTAGATTATTAAATGATACAATTCATATCAAAGTAATAACGACGTAATTACGTGGCTAGTTTCATATCGGTAATTTGATATCAAAATACCTCGAGTCGATACCTAATCTGACATGAACTAGCCACGTAATAACCTCTAAGTATTCATTCAACCTCAAGGTCAATGCGTGTACCTTGCTTATCTATGATGCAAGCTATATAATGCATTTAATTATTCGGGTTAAAAATAACCCCACCTCGACGTCGCGCGTCACGTCGTTGATAATTTTAATACACCATAATTTCAATGCAAATTACAGCAATTCATGTGTGACTTTTACTTTTTCAATTTTGCTGAGAAATTGTACGCATTGGGCATTCCTGTGTGTGCGCCTGACCCTTAATAGCTCTATGCGTAATACGTATGTACATTACACCGTACATTTCTCAGGGAAACTAACATATATCTAGCTGTTTTATTTATTTGTACTATTCGGTCGATCGGTCTTCCTTGTACCATTACCAGACTACACCCATTGTCACGCGTACTATTCGGTCGATCGGTCTTCCTTGTACCATTACGAGACTACACCCATTGTCACGCGTACTATTCGGTCGATCGGTCTTCCTTGTACCATTACGAGACTACACCCAATGTCACGCGTACTATTCGGTCGATCGGTCTTCCTTGTACCATTACGAGACTACACCCATTGTCACGCGTACAATTCGGTCGATCGGTCTTCCTTGTAGCATTACCAGACTACACCCATTGTCACGCGTACAATTCGGTCGATCGGTCTTCCTTGTAGCATTACCAGACTACACCCATTGTCACGCGTACAATTCGGTCGATCGGTCTTCCTTGTAACATTACGAGACTACACCCATTGTCACGCGTACTATTCGGTCGATCGGTCTTCATTGTAACATTACGAGACTACACCCATTGTCACGCGTACTATTCGGTCGATCGGTCTTCCTTGTACCATTACGAGACTACACCCTATGTCACGCGTACTATTCGGTCGATCGGTCTTCCTTGTACCATTACGAGACTACACCCATTGTCACGCGTACAATTCGGTCGATCGGTCTTCCTTGTAGCATTACCAGACTACACACATTGTCACGCGTACAATTCGGTCGATCGGTCTTCCTTGTAGCATTACCAGACTACACCCATTGTCACGCGTACAATTCGGTCGATCGGTCTTCCTTGTAACATTACGAGACTACACCCATTGTCACGCGTACTATTCGGTCGATCGGTCTTCCTTGTAACATTACGAGACTACACCCATTGTCACGCGTACTATTCAGGAACTACTGGGATTTCCCAAATCTACTCGGCTACCACAGACGCACTCAGAATACACCAGCATTCCTCGGACTACCCGGTCCTACTATGTCCTATGTAACCAATTCGGTATATCTTCCTTGTAACTACCCGGATTACACTTGACAATGAACCATTTGTGCTACCTCGGAATAATTCCGAATACTCCAGAACTAGCCAAGCTACCCGGAACAATTCGGGATATCTCTCAACTACTCACGTGTATAGCTATATGTTTACTATTTAAATGTAGTTAAATAATGATCTTGTAAAAACACGTAATTAGATGATCACTTTCACTGGAGAGAACATGACACCGCGGATCTTCAAAGCTGTATCGCTTAGCGATGCTCAGACTGTCAATTAAAGCTTGGATAATTCAAACACTGGTCCCGTTTTGGTAAATGATCATATTACACATGCTAGACAACTTAATGTGTGTCCACAAAGCTGCATAAAAAGATATGAAACTAATCATTCCTCCAATAATTGAACAAGAATTCAAAATAAACTAAAGCACATGCCATTTTCCCAGAAAATCGCTCTATTCCTATCCTGGGCACTATTCTCATCTAGCACGTTCCCGCCTTTCTTTACCAACGTAGTTTATTTACCTTAATTTATATTTTATTATCGAAGTTCTTTTACAATTTCCTATCATTTCACGTAAACACACATCAAACCGAATTGTTGTGTCTTGCAAACAGATGAGCATGTTTTCCCATGATTATAATTGATTCCTTGTGTTTTCGTAGTTAAGGCAGTGGATTTACGACCTAATCAAACTCTATAATAGAGATTCAGATCAATGGCACAGTTGACGCCGCTCCATTGTGAACATTCTGTCGTGAATAATGTATTACTTCTTGGTTAAAAATACCTTATCTTGTGTCAAAATTCTTACTCCATTGTCCATATAAGTTTCAATGGTGAAAGTGTTATTACACACTGTCAACTTTAGATGTATGTGTTTCTGCTCAGTTATACATTTGCAAACAGATACGACAAATCCACTTTACACGAAAAAAGGTTAATGCAACGTTATTCGCAGAAGCGGAACCAGGGGGTGATCAGGGGATCCTTAATTTCCCCGAGTGATTTTTCATCTTATTAATTTCTACAAAATGCTTACACGAGCACCTATCCTCATTTTTCACTACAGGTACCAGGAAATTGACCATTTGGTATTCGGTTTTTCAAACTATTTCGGGGGAATATTGTAGGATCATGCATGTCATATATCATAGTACATGGTACAGATGTCGTACCAGTAAGGACAATGTCGAACAACACCCTACCTATCTAGTGGTACAAGAGACCATACTGTACAATAACATATTATCTATATAGTGGTACAAGAGACCATACTGTACAATAACATCCTATCTATATAGTGGTACAAGAGACCATACTGTACAATAACATATTATCTATATAGTGGTACAAGAGACCATACTGTACAATAACATCCTATCTATATAGTGGTACAAGAGACCGTAATCTAGTGGTAAAGAGACATACTTCAATAACATATTATCTATATAGTGGTACAAGAGACCATACTGTACAATAACATATTATCTATATAGTGGTACAAGAGACCATACTGTACAATAACATATTATCTATATAGTGGTACAAGAGACATACTGTACAATAACATATTATCTATATAGTGGTACAAGAGACCATACTGTACAATAACATATTATCTATATAGTGGTACAAGAGACCATACTGTACAATAACATATTATCTATATAGTGGTACAAGAGACCATACTGTACAATAACATATTATCTATATAGTGGTACAAGAGACCATACTGTACAATAACATCCTATCTATATAGTGGTACAAGAGACCATACTGTACAATAACATCCTATCTATATAGTGGTACAAGAGACCATACTGTACAATAACATCCTATCTATATAGTGGTACAAGAGACCATACTGTCCAATAACATCTAATCTCTCTATTCGTACAAGTGGTCATACTCTCCAACAATACCCTATGCATAGTGGTACAAGAGACCATGCTGTCCAATACCATCCTATCGATCTAATGGTACCAGTTGTCATACTGTCTAATAACGCACTAACTGATTATGCCAATCACTAACCGTCTATGGTTACCAGTAACCGCATTGTACAATAACACTGTATCCATCCATTGGCAGAACGTGACCATACTGTCCAATAACACCCTATCCGTCCTATGGTACAAGTGACCATACTATCCAATAACACCCTATCCGTCATATGGTACAAGTGACCATACTATCCAATAACACCCTATCCGTCATATGGTACAAGTGACCATACTATCCAATAACACCCTATCCGTCCTATGGTACAAGTGACCATACTATCAAATAACACCCTATCCGTCATATGGTACAAGTGACCATACTATCCAATAACACCCTATCCGTCATATGGTACAAGTGACCATACTGTCCAATAACACCCTATCCGTCATATGGTATACATGGTCATACTGTCCAATATCGTCCAAACTGACCGTGTTAATCAGTATTATCAATGACCACAGTGTTTAATAATACCCATCCGTCCAATTGTAGTGTGTAGAAGTAACAACAATGTCGACTAACTCCATAATTATCCGTAGAATGGTACAAGTGGTCATACTGTCCAATAACGTCCAGCTAACCGTATTAATCAGTATTACCAATGACCACAGTGTTTATACTAATACCCATCCGTCTAACTGTTGATTGTAGAAGTAACAACAATGTCGACTAACTCCATATCCGTAGAATGGTACAAGTGGTCATACTGTCCAATAACGTCCAACTGACTGTGTATTAATCACTTAAGCACACTCTAGACAACATTTCGCTAACCTTTCATGTAAAATAATTCAATAACCAATGCACAAATTGCTGTTTGATTCAATTATTTCGCGACAAAGTATTTTGGTTAAGTTAGTTTTTTTGTAATTTAGGAATAATAGTCGACAAACACAAGTACTTACAGAATACAGAATAGTGTGTGCTGTCTTTTTTAAGCCATTATTTTTCATCGAGTTCGAAATTCTTTGCGACGATTCCAGAAGTGTGTTAAGTTATTTTAATTTTTGGAAGATACGCAAAAGACGCCATGATTCCGGAAGTGTCACTGCTCTTTCCGGTGTCAAGAAACCGATTCCAGCTACCTTGGACATCGGTTTATAGTCCAATCAGAAAGACTGTTATTATAATAGTGAGACATGGGAATTGAACTGATGACCCATGATTGCTAACGTGCAGACCACTCATACGTCCAACTTAGGCTTACGCATTACAGTTCATGAATATTATTATACTGACACCATAAAAACCTGTGCACTTTTATATTTAGCGCGTTACTCTAGTTACTACCTGACACAGAACGTGGCATATAACATAATGCCGTCTGATCAGGCTCTTGCTGTTTGCTATTGGGATAGTGGAGCTCAAACACGTGGCTGAATAGCAAACAACATAGATCCTGATCAGACACGACATTACAAACAATTATAAATACGCTTAGAAATAACGTCATTAAGTGCATTGTTGTATCATATATCACGACAGTCATGCGCAGGTATATTACAGGAAACGTTTTGTTGATGCTATGTATAATGCTGTATCCAGTATTAGGTGTATACGCGAACTATTTTGAATTCCCTTGTACAATGAACGACTTTAAAAACCGCTTCATATTATACAGTAATGGGGTGATTTTGAACATTTGTAATTTGCGGAATTTCATAACATTTGGCGCAGACGAAGACTTGACTATTGCTCTCTATGTGCAACGACATGCTATTATTCTCTGTACGACAGTATACTCATGCTAGTTTTGATAAGTTGTCATATGCCAAGAATATACCCCAACAACGACAAAAGTAGTGCGTTGTTAAAGTCGTTCAGTGTACACTGAAAACATTAAAAAACAATCACTAACTTTAACATATTATGTCATTACACGTGTAACAGTATAACTACGTGTATTTACATGTACCTGATTTGGGTACATTTTCATGTTCATATCTTTCCTGGACCAACAATGCCGCAAGCTTTCCATTAGGATTAAAGTTAATTCCTTAAAGTCCTAAAAGCCCTTGAATAATATTAATATTTCAAAACGCTTAAAAACAACACATTGTCATTTAAATTCTGAATTACACAGAAGAGATGACAACAATTAGAGAGAAAGAGAGATATAAAAGGAACAACACTTCGCTGCGAGCATGCATATATATTGTGATGAACGCTTGGCTGCTATGCAACACGCAAGTCCAGCAAGAAGATGACAAACGAGTTTTGTACTTGTTCAAACATACATAGAGAAGCAGACTTTCACAAAAACTCCAAAGGTCCCAAAATTCCCTTCTCTGTAGTAATATCCCTTCTCTCAAGTTTAACTTACATGTATTTTTTAGATTAGTTTGTTTTTGTGTAATCAGTATTCTACTTATATAGGCATCATAATATGCATCGTAGTCATGCCACAGTAATACATCAACCATTGAAATCCATAACAACACGTTGCTTAGCAAAACGTCTACGTCACCTAGCAACAATAAATCGACCTCGATATCTGGCATGGTGGTTTTAATTCTTTTCTCAGATCTCAAACTCATGTGTATGTGTTCTTTATTTGTCGAGATTGCGATTTTGCACTCACCCAATCAAAATGCATGATACTAAATTTAAGATTATAGTAACGTTTGAGAACCTCCAAGCCTGGACTATTTTAATAGCCCGATACATAGACAATGAATGGTGTATTTCTTAAAACACCGGCAATAAGCAATGTGAGGTGGGTATTTTAGTAATATGTGATGATAAGTACAAAATGCGTTTGTCACCGTCGCATATAGTGTGCCATTGTGGCTACCTATCGTCTCAAAGTTAGGGATATTTTCAGCTGCAAGCAATCCTGAAATGCAAATCAGTATGTTGAATTACTATTATTATATACGTGTATACAGTTGTACCATCTCAATCGTTTGGGTCTGCTCTTACCAAAACTAAACAAAATAAAAGAGAATCGATTATGGTGTATGTATTCCAAATACTATGGCATTATACCTGTGCATATAGAAATGTAACGCTGTGCATGAATTCTGACAAATGCTTTGTAACAATCCTTAAATTGTCATCTACCAATTAGTACCGTTTTTCAATTACTATTCGTAAGTAATTTATTTGGAGGGTTACACAATAGTAATGGGGGGTAAGTAAATTAATACATGCCACAACATATATATTGTCTTTATTGAAATAATATTCATTAAGTGATTAACTTTTACACAGCAGCAATGAGTGTGTTATTGCGTATGTTACAAAGAATGATACATACTTATTGTTCTACCTGCTCTCAACAAACAAACAAACAAAATCAATTAAAAAAAATTAAATAGTACATGTACTATTAATACAGATATATCATTAATAACACGCGTACAGAACGCTGTAAATATTGCATATATATAATGTGTTGCAACTGGTATATGTCTGAAACTTAGTTATACAATGTGTGCAGTTAAATATATATATTAACTATAGACACATAAGTGTAAATAAAATGCAATGTATTGTATATTGGTGCATGTAACGTGTACCTCTTGCATGTCTTATACATCTGTTATTATCATCATTATTAATCTTACAGCATAGTTTGAGTTTAATCATATTTTATTTCATTCAGCATGATAATTATAATATACAACGCATAAGCACCAGAACATAGCATGATAATTATAATATACAAAGCATAAGCACCAGAACATAGCATGATAATTATAATATACAAAGCATAAGGACAAGAACATAGCATGATAATTATAATATACAAAGCATAAGTACAAGAACATAGCATGATAGTACACATGGTTTGGGCCATACGTTTTACCAACACTAGAAAACGGCCCGCACAAGAACGTCACATTAGTGTAAAATTAAACAACATTGTTAACTACGGAGATGACATGATACCTGTTGCGCATGTTCTCAAAATTCAAATATTTGAAGGGTGTGAAACATTCGTTCAATAATAGACAACGGTCAGTTATTGCCCCCTTTAATAATGATATAACCTCTAAGTTGGTTTCCTCTGTTTTCATCGTGGTTTCCTTTGCACCATATGCTACCAATATGCATCCGTTTTCTAATCTTATATTTATTAAATATTAAATCTCAACAGATATCCTACAGTATATCCATTCGATACTTTAATGTAGAAAATTGTTAACTATTATTTAACATGATTTTGATAAAGTTAGTGTTATCATACTGCAACATATGGTTAGGGAACAACAGTAAAACAATGAATCACAACTTAAATGACATATAATCAATAATAGATCCCCCACCTTTGATTATGTACATATGTTTAAAAGTAGTACTTGCCTAATACATATTAATACATATAAAACTTATGTATTTGATATTCCGTCATTTGTAAATTTAAAAAAATAAATGGCCTATTTCAAATTCAAATACATCTTGTGTTGTTTAATTAGTTCAGCAAATCAAACTGAGCTAACAATAGGAGAGCAAATGTGGATAACGTTTCTGGGAAACAGATTAGCATAAAGTTGGTGGAGTGAGTTAATATGCCATAAATATATTTATGGATAAATCGGGCTTTATCTGCCAAGAGCGGTAATAGAAAAATCCAACAATGTCGCTCATTAATATTCATAACTAATTTGTGTAAAATTTGCAACAGCAAACACGAATATAAGTACTCGTATTTCATTTCCTACGTAACTGTCATGGCATAAGCTTCTGTCACAACCCAAACTGACAGCTAGTATGTGTCTGTATTCAATCTATTTGAACGTTTACATAAAACACCAATCAGGGGTATTATCAAAGTATTTACCAGCAACATCACATATTGCGCAACTATAAGCAACGTGTACAGTTGGTATAGAACATTCAGATATCGTTGGGAAAAACTTGAATATGTTTGAAGTTGTATGTGATTTATGTTTTGCATAAAGAATTCAGGCAATTGCAAACTGAAGGTTGGTATACTATATTATGTGACGGAGGAATACAGTATATAAACACAGTGACGTTATTCACAGGTGCGCATTGGCTATGTGAAACGTTATATTTGGAAGATTTTTGCTCTTTTGCAGTTTGATTTGAATATCTCTTCACAGTGGATGTGGTATCAGAAGAAATGAAATATTGGAAATATAAATGAACAGACTGTATGTTTTTACTTTTTACTATGTATATAATAGGCAATTTATTTGTTGATTTACAACCTATAGTAGTACGAGATATTGTGAATTTTGCAACAATACGTAAAATAGATTGGTCACATATTTGAAAATCCGTTGGAGAATTTGTACATTCTACAAACTACAATAATGATAAACGGATGTATTCGAATAAAATTCATGGACAACTGTCTGTGTTTAGGGGGCACGAAGATACTTAAAGGTTATTACTGTTGGCACCGACTATAATTAATATGCTATTAAATTTGTTCTGAATAGAGATGCCAGCTGTCAAAGACATCAGATAACATGCAAAGAAGCTGTAAACCTCATGTATGGGTATTCTGAATCATATATGTGAGTTTTGACGTAACCATGACGAAAAGGGGATTACCAGAGCAAATAGGGGGATTTATTTGTCATGCTTGGAAAGATTATGAATAATTAATTATAATTTACATATCACGAAATATTCACATGCGTTGGGAAAATGGAGGAAGATCTTATTTTGCGTATATTCTTAAAAGCCAATTTTATTTTTTTTGTTTTATTACATTGTATTGAAGTCTGCCTCCGTAGTCCAGTTGTTACGGTCACTGACTTGGATACCACTGTAACATAGCATCACTGAACGGCACGGGTTCGAGAACCGCTCAGACCGTGTCTCGTTTATATGAAAAGTTGACAGTTTCTTACGGAGGTTGGTGCACCAAATACTTAACACTTACACTGGAGCATGTTCAGGAAAGGTGCTATTAGGTAAACTACCCGCCAGCGATATAGCACAATATTGTGCTGATGAAGGCGTAAAAACCCGAACAAACAAAACAAACAAACAACATTGTATTGCATACTGGGAAGAAAACGTGTAGCTATTTATAAACCTATAAACATCTAGCTACCAACTTGAAACATGTTTTCTATTTAGTGTTAACCCTCGTCGTTAGGA
Source organism: Archivesica marissinica (assembly GCA_014843695.1). Lineage (NCBI taxonomy): Eukaryota > Metazoa > Mollusca > Bivalvia > Venerida > Vesicomyidae > Archivesica > Archivesica marissinica. The sequence continues at coordinate 14,049,401 of CM026399.1, read as the reverse complement.
TCTAGGTCCAGTGAATATATACCACTGTAAACTGTACCATTTGCTCCTGTTTTAGATATCAACACGGACGAGCTGCCTCTCTCCGAGTGCTATTCTCTAAGTTTGCTCTGCGATATCGTGTGCCGATTGTGTGTTGGTCTCGTGCTATATAGCTTAATACGATCATATATTTCTGAAAATTCACAGGTTAATTCATTCCGTTTTGTATACTTTAAATATAACCCTTTTCTGTAGAGTATGTGAGTATGTGATTTTAGACAGCGTGGTGGACCTATGCATGTGTATGACAACAGAGATGATCTTCTAATGAGTATGTGCTTGTAGACAGCGTGGCGGAACTATGCATGTGTATGACAACAGAGATAGCATTCTAATGAGTATGTGATTTTAGACAGCGTGGTGGACCTATGCATGTGTATAACAACATAGATGATCTTCTAATGAGTATGTGATTTTAGACAGCGTGGTGGACCTATGCATGTGTATGACAACAGAGATGATCTTCTAATGAGTATGTGATTTTAGACAGCGTTGCGGAACTATGCATGTGTATGACAACAGAGATAATATTCTCTATCATCTAATCAGCTCGTGTGTAACTCCCTCGTAGATGCGACTATTCTCAGCAGACTGTCAACACATGGATTGATTCGACAAGACAGAATGCAAAACCATGCAATGCGACGAAGGAGTGGAATGCCAAACCATGAACTAATTCGAGATGACAAAACAAAGTCGTTTCAAATGATTTAATGGTGTGACAATAGTGTGAAGCAATATTAATGTTTTCTCCACAACAATATTAATGTTTTTATTAACTTCATAATTCCTTCCACCAATCGAAACTCTCTAACAATCTTAAGGGTTCTATTCTTATCTTTTTAATCAGTTCTGCAAAAACCACTTTCATAAATCATAGGCATGATGCTGCAGAATACTAGCATATCCCTAAATCAACCTTGCGAAGCAACATTACTATCCGCTCAGTTAAATGTTAATCATGGTTTTCTGACTGATATTTTAAGGACAGACCGAAGAGAGATCACCTGATCATAAACGACACAGACCTGTAAACCACACATACTAACCTTAAAACAGAACAGATCTCTATAACATGCAATGTTGAAGTAGTTGCGGAATATCGGACCAATTTGATCACAAGTCTTTGCTTCAGGTGTGAGTCAAACTCGTTTTAAATTGCATCTTCCTCTGGCGTAGGTAAGTATTGTGAATCGTAGCTATAATACTATAGTATGGAGATACTCTAATGTCTCACCATGCTTGTACAAAACATCACTAGTTGCTCTCCGCAGGTACAGTACCTCACAATATTCATTTAAATGTTTATGTTGCACACAGTGTGTGTGTGGGTGTGTGTGTTTTACGTTTATTTATCGTCACTACCGGTTGCCCATATGAATGACGCCTCCTGAAGAGAATTCTGGAGGATAGTGCAGTGATACAGACAGAGAACCATTCCAGAGTTTCCTCTGGTTCGTTTACGTGCACGGTGTACAACACCGACACGAAACATCGGTTTAACGTCCCATCTGAAAGACTGTTAATGTTATTAGGGTCAGACGAGGGATCGAATCTGCGATCCCTGGATTTTGCACACAGCTTTCATAGTGAAGGCATATCGTAATAGTTGTATGGATCGATTTGATTAGTTCTGAAAATAACCATCCAATGGAATAGGCCATATCTTACATGTATTGCCATGCTTTGTGTATCATCTTGAACCTTTTGGCCTTATGGAACATATGCTAATAAACCTATCAATACTGACTAAATCGTTTGTAATTGATCGTAGCGTAACCCTTTCGGGATAGGCCGTGACTCGGGAAGGACCGTGATTCGGAAAGGGCCATGACTGGGAAAGGGTCTTAAACTAATCGTACTAGAACGTGTGACCCGGCCGGTTGGCATTTCTATGAATTGCACATTGTGGTATCTAAATGCATCTGTAATTATGACTGAAGCAATGCAATGTGATTAATCTAAATATTATAACCATCTAGAATAATAACTGAAAATAAATTGCCTGTTATTAATGAAGCCATCATGTGCGATCATTCGGATTAGATGAACTTCCGGAATCCTACTAACAACAAGGCAATTTATGCAGTTTCTCTCAACAATGAGTATGCAAAATGTCATGCTGCTCCACTACCTTCTCATCTCGTATATTGATGATTATACACTGATGAACATCTATTACGACTCTCCATGGATGGTCGATATTAGAATGAGTTATACATGGTATATGTCATGAGCACAGTATGATTTGAACCAGGGACGATTCCCCCATTAAGAACTAGTTAAGATTTATGCTGCCATGGTCAAAGTAATTGCGATAGTTTTTACTTATGGCACATACATGTACATCGTACAACATTGTCGTGTATGTATACCTAATTATGTATGCCTATTTTATCTATGTACTTTTTCGTGCATTTTTATACATCAATACATGTATTCTTGTAATTCTCGTGGATGTATACCTCATGTCATTGTCATGTAGTCATACCTCGATTATTAAATAACTGTCATGTATTCATACCTCGATTATTAAATAAATGTAATCGTCCTGAAAATGCCTTATTTATTGACGTAATCGTCTTGTATTTATACCTCATTGATTCTTGCAATCGTCCTGCATATACATCTTATTTATTAATGTAATCGTCTTGTATTTATACCTCATTGATTCTTGCAATCGTCCTGCATATACATCTTATTTATTAATGTAATCGTCTTGTATTTATTTCTCATTGATTCTTGCAATCGTCCTGCATATACATCTTATTAATTAATGTAATCGTTCTGTATTGATGTCTCATTTATTAATGTAATAATCCTGTATTTGCACGTCAATTATTCATGGAATTGTCTTGTATTTATTTATACCTCGTTCATTAATGTAATCGTCCTGTATTGATTTATACCTCATTCATTAATGTAATCGTTCTGTATGTGTACCTTATTTATTAATGTAATCATTATGTATTCATACCTCATGTATTACTTAGGACAACATACTAAAAAGTGGTATTCAGATTCAATCACATTACACATGCATAATTTACAAATTCGATTATTTCTATGAACTCCAGAGAATCTACGAAATTCTATGTCAATGTTATGTGAACACAATCTAGAGCATGTTAATTGTTTACTTATTGTACTACTCGAGATATTTTTCATAACAAATAGAAGTTGTCTAAGATAGTCTAAGTGTTGATACATTCTGAATAATTTTTAACAATGAATAACTTCTAAATTCGCAGACAGGACAGGGTGTGTATAGATATAAATCATTATCATTTTATATCACAAACCAATCGTATACTGAAGATGCACAATTGCTCTTAGAAACTCAATTTGCATATTTCTGATTAGTAAATTATTGATCAACCCGATATAGATAGCTATTACACGTGAATCTTATACATCAATGGACATTAGATAAAGCTGAGATACTTTATTGATTCATTCATTCGAAATTTAAATAAGCACTTATGCTGCAATTATTACGAATGCATAAACTCCCCAATGAATGCGATATTGATCTATAAGATGGAGTTCTACAAGGCGGCGCAGTCCCTCCAGAGTTGTATCTACATAAGATAACAAAAACCCGACGCTAAATGTCAGTTTTGGCGTGATGAACAAATTAAGCTGACAATTATTCATAGTCGAGGGAGACAGCTTTTATCACTGTTTTAATTCTCGTAATTCATTACATGTTTTGTATATTCTGCATTGTCAAACAATGCGAATAAGAACATAAATCTGCGTCATTTAATCAGTATGCGTTTAAGTCACGCATATAAGTTGGAGTTATTGTTTCGACATATAAGAACATTGTGTCAGTTTTCGGCTTAATCTTCATATTTTTTCTTAAAATAATGTTGATCTAATGATAGAAATATCACGTATTGTCTTCGTCAATAAATACCTTTTGCCATTCTTCACTTTCAACAATTGCTTTCAAGTCATTGTAGTCCCACTAACTGTACTATAAGCTTAGGCTTGCCTACGCCATTCTTGTCTAAGACAATCGACATGGAATTGATATATATTATATCTTTATTTCTGTCTCATCTATGTACAGTACATACATTTCAATTTATATTATAACACATACGTTGCACACAGCCATTCTACAACAAATTATAATAGACAATAGCATATTACAATAACGTTAAACATGTTTTACTTTCTTAAAGCTATGTAAAAACTCGCTAATCATAATACTAAAAAATATTTAAGATTCTGACAGGGAAAAAGAGCACTATTGCGCAAATTAGAACATGTCTTAAGAAATCAGAACCACATCTGATCAGATCAGTGATGGAGCGTTTACATAGTTCACATAAAAGTGTTGACAAATAAAATAATGTACACATTATTTACATAGGTAAGATATGGTTTAGATTCATATAGTACATAACACTATATATGTGATCTGTGTTATATTAGTGTAGATATAGAAGCAATCCTTGTATATCGTTTCGGCACTGTGGCATCTAAAGAACAAGTGACGAATTTAAATGATCCTATATGTACGTAAAATATGGTATATACATTAACATGTACTCATCTAGACAGGGTGCCAGTTTGTCGATTTTTCACTTTTTAACTTCTGGCAAATGACATGATCAGAAACTCAATACGGCCCAATTAATAGTTTCGGTGTTAAAATATATTTATTTGACTGACCAGGCAACATATATCTACGCCTGTTCCCAGGTTAATACTCGTCGTGTGTGTATTCATAAACAACCCTTAGCCAAGATTAGATCCAAATGCTGCTGGACTTGGTATCAACATTGTTCTTATACGGGTCGATAATTTGCTCTTTATGTTTGAATCATAAAATGCAGACTAATAAAATAGTGTGTAATAATGACATGTATTGCAATTTGATTGTGTTTATATTGTTTATTTAACATGTAATCCTTGTATATCTAGTAAAATATAGAGGTTGTGTTGGGGAGTTTAGTCGCACATGGATTGCCCTATTCCTGCAATATTAATGAAAGATGAGGAACTTGCTCATTGGTTTCATATCCTTTGGATTTCTAATTTATTAACGCCATTTAGTAATAAACTACTTTGACTATGTTTTCTAGAATTCCACCATATGCTGCAATACACTTACATACCGTCTGTAATGCAGGGCATTTCTAATATGCATGTGAGATGGTAAGGTGGTCGCCAGATCGGACATGTGCGTTATCTCCGGGTACTCCGGTTTCGTCCCACACGAATGACCACATAATACGCTTTCATCCGCGCCAACGAGAGTGATTAATATAAGTTGTTAGAACTTGCTTCGCAATCGTTGTAAAATAAATAAACGTTTTGCCGATCAAATTGAACCTTGAATATACAGTCAACTCTGTCGCAAGCAGTTGTCCAAATGAATCACAGAAAGTGGCTGCTAAAATGTATAATAAAATAACATAGTTTGAATCGGAAAACTGGCCGATTAACATAATTATGTTGGTCGTTTAATAGAGGTGACTATAATATGTTTCCGACGTTTGGACAAAATGTAGTCAAAGACTAATTGATCGATATTAAAATTATTGGATTAAAGACAGAAAGAAAAGTGTGCTGTATTTATCTTAGAATAGCTTATCAAGCTATTATAGTTACACAGTTCATGTTTCTGTTGATAAAAGTTTGTTAATTTGACCTACTAACCTATCTAAATCACGAAAGTTACTGCCTATCGAACGTGGTCTAAACATTTTGCTTATACATATTGTTGCCACATATTTACGATAAAGATTTGATCATATTCGCTCGTGTCGGAGTAGTGACATTTCCATGTTTGAAACATGTCCACGCCTCAATCACACTAACTCTGGTATGTCACAATATAAACGCATGCGCAGTTGCCGTGTGTGATAGGAAACTGCAGCACTATTCATAGCAATTACTTACAGTACACTAGCAAATATACACATACTTTTACTGTTTTTATTGATAATTGATGTACTGATATCTTTTTTAAAAAAGTGTCTCATTTACTTGAATCCAAAACACGTTTAGTAATTAAGTTGGCTCGAAACCAAATATATCTGATTGGTCCCAAACTAATAAATATATAATTTTATGATGACATCTGAAAGACATTGCAAACACATGTAGTCATCTTTAGCTGCATCAACAAGAATACATCGGTTAATAGAAATAACAACTGGTTGTGAAGTATAATAAGGTCTGCTTAAGCGATGTAACCGTATCATTAATATTCCAAATCTAAAATATCAAATATCTCACAAACTAAATTAATATTGAATTCCAAATCTAAAATATCAAATATCTCACAAACTAAATTAATATTGAATTCCAAATCTAAAATATCAAATATCTCACAAACTAAATTGTTATTGAATTCCAAATCTAAAATATCAAATATCTCACAAACTAAATTAATATTGAATTCCAAATCTAAAATATCAAATATCTCACAAACTAAATTAATATTGAATTCCAAATCTAAAATATCAAATATCTCACAAACTAAATTAATATTGAATTCCAAATCTAAAATATCAAATATCTCACAAACTAAATTAATATTGAATTCCAAATCTAAAATATCAAATATCTCACAAACTAAATTAATATTGAATTCCAAATCTAAAATATCAAATATCTCACAAACTAAATTAATATTGAATTCCAAATCTAAAATATCAAATATCTCACAAACTAAATTAATATTGAATTCCAAATCTAAAATATCAAATATCTCACAAACTAACACAAACTAAATTAATATTGAATTCCAAATCTAAAATATCAAATATCTCACAAACTAAATTAATATTGAATTCCAAATCTAAAATATCAAATATCTCACAAACTAAATTAATATTGAATTCCAAATCTAAAATATCAAATATCTCACAAACTAAATTAATATTGAATTCCAAATCTAAAATATCAAATATCTCACAAACTAAATTGTTATTTTGCAGAAGGGTGTCCAAACACCTTGCCTGGAATTCCTTGCGAATTGTTTACTAAGAACAGTGTTTCGTGCCAGACAAGAAATAAAACCAAAATAGCAATTGAAGGCGGATACTTCTCGTGCAGAATGTCTCGCTCTGTTAGTATGTTCTGTATTATCTTTAGCAAGTTTCAATTTGACATCCCGAACACGTTCGCTACTGTACAGAGAAACAAACTTCTGCATTCACAAACAGATGCACAGGTGTTTATGAAACAGAAATACATTGTTTTTATTAAACTTTTATCTTGACATCTAATCGCTTTCAACACTCCGTGGGAATTTAGATAAATCGGTTAAAGTTTGTAAACATTTGATAACATTTCAAGAGTCGTATTTTCTAACAGAGAGAACAAGATTGCTTTGAATACTCGGGACCGCTCAACAAGACATAGTGAAAGGTCATTCGGTTATTCTCATATATTTGTTTGTCATGTTAATTGTTAATTGCATTAATTGAATTTAGATAAACCGGTTAAATGTGTAAACATATTTATAACTCTTCAAGAGACGTATTTTCTTAACAGAGACATACAAGAATGCTTTGAATACTCGGGACCGCTCAACAAGACATATTGAAGGGTCATTGGGTTATTCTCATATATTTGTTTGTTCAGTTCCTTGTTAATTGCAAGAGCGATACCAGGCGGACAGTTTGTAATTAGTTAGCGAACGAGTTGAAACTGTTGCAGGTATGTTAACATTGGACTGACGTACGTACACAGTGGTATAATAGTTGAAACGAAACGGTTGCAGGTATGTTAACATTGCACTGACGTACGTACATAGTGGTATAATAGTTGAAACTGTTGCAGGTATGTTAACATTGCATTGACGTACGCATTGGTATAATAGTTGAAACTGGTGCAGGTATGTTAACATTGCATTGACGTACACAGTGGTATAATAGTTGAAACCGTGGCAGGTATGTTAACATTGCACTGACGTACGCATTGGTATAATAGTTGAAACTGTTGCAGGTATGTTAACATTGCACTGACGTACGCATTGGTATAATAGTTGAAACTGTTGCAGGTATGTTAACATTGCACTGACGTACACAGTGGTATAATAGTTGAAACTGTGGCAGGTATGTTAACATTTCATTGACGTACGCATTGGTATAATAGTTGAAACTGGTGCAGGTATGTTAACATTGCATTGACGTACACAGTGGTATAATAGTTGAAACTGTGACAGGTATGTTAACATTGCACTGACGTACGCATTGGTATAATAGTTGAAACTGTTGCAGGTATGTTAACATTGCACTGACGTACGCATTGGTATAATAGTTGAAACTGTTGCAGGTATGTTAACATTGCACTGACGTACGTACGCATTGGTATAATAGTTGAAACTGTGGCAGGTATGTTAACATTGCATTGACGTACGTACACAGTGGTATAATGGTTGAAACTGTGGCAGGTATGTTAACATTGCATTGACATACGTACACATTGGTATAATAGTTGAAACTGGTGCAGGTATGTTAACATTGCACGGACGTACACATTGGTATAATAGTTGAAACTGTGGCAGGTATTTTAACATTGCATTGACGTACGTACACATTGGTATAATAGTTGAAACTGTTGCAGGTATGTTAACATTGCACTGACGTACGTACGCATTGGTATAATAGTTGAAACTGTGGCAGGTATGTTAACATTGCATTGACGTACGTACACAGTGGTATAATGGTTGAAACTGTGGCAGGTATGTTAACATTGCATTGACATACGTACACATTGGTATAATAGTTGAAAATGGTGCAGGTATGTTAACATTGCACGACGTACACATTGGTATAATAGTTGAAACTGTGGCAGGTATTTTAACATTGCATTGACGTACGTACACATTGGTATAATAGTTGAAACTGTGGCAGATATATTAACATTGCATTGACGTACGTACACAGTGGTATAATAGTTGAAACGGTTGCAGGTATGTTAACATTGCACTGACCTACACAGTGGTATAATAGTTGAAACTGTTGCAGGTATGTTAACATTGCACTGATGTACGTACACAGTGGTATAATAGTTGAAACTGTGGCAGGTATATTAACATTGCATTGACGTACACAGTGTTATAATAGTTAGAAACTGTGGCAGGTATGTTAACATTGCAATGACGTACGTACACAGTGGTATAATAGTTGAAACTGTAGCAGGTATGTTAACATTGCATTGACGTACGTACACATTGGTATAATAGTTGAAACTGTTGCAGGTATGTTAACATTGCACTGACGTACACATTGGTATAATAGTTGAAACTGTGGCAGGTATGTTAACATTGCATTGACGTACGTACACAGTGGTATAATAGTTGAAACTGTGGCAGGTATATTAACATTGCATTGACGTACACAGTGGTATAATAGTTAGAAACTGTGGCAGGTATGTTAACATTGCATTGACGTACGTACACAGTGGTATAATAGTTGAAACTGTAGCAGGTATGTTAACATTGCATTGACGTACGTACACATTGGTATAATAGTTGAAACTGTTGCAGGTATGTTAACATTGCACTGACGTACACATTGGTATAATAGTTGAAACTGTGGCAGGTATGTTAACATTGCATTGACGTACACATTGGTATAATAGTTGAACCTGTTGCAGGTATGTTAACATTGCACTGACGTACACATTGGTATAATAGTTGAAACTGTGGCAGGTATGTTAACATTGCACTGACGTACACATTGGTATAATAGTTGAAACTGGTGCAGGTATGTTAACATTGCATTGACGTACGTACACAGTGGTATAATAGTTGAAACTGTTGCAGGTATGTTAACATTGCAACGGACGTACACAATGGTATAATAGTTGAAACTGTGGCAGGTATATTAACATTGCATTGACGTACGTACACAGTGGTATAATAGTTGAAACTGTGGCAGGTATGTTAACATTGCATTGACGTACGTACACATTGGTATAATAGTTGAAACTGGTGCAGGTATGTTAACATTGCACGGACGTACACATTGGTATAATAGTTGAAACTGTGGCAGGTATGTTAACATTGCATTGACGTACGTACACATTGGTATAATAGTTGAAACTGTGGCAGGTATATTAACATTGCATTGACGTACGTACACAGTGGTATAATAGTTGAAACTGTTGCAGGTATGTTAACATTGCACTGACCTACACAGTGGTATAATAGTTGAAACAGTTGCAGGTATGTTAACATTGCACTGACGTACGTACACAGTGGTATAATAGTTGAAACTGTGGCAGGTATATTAACATTGCATTGACGTACGTACACAGTGGTATAATAGTTGAAACTGTAGCAGGTATGTTAACATTGCATTGACGTACGTACACATTGGTATAATAGTTGAAACTGTTGCAGGTATGTTAACATTGCACTGACGTACACATTGGTATAATAGTTGAAACTATGGCAGGTATGTTAACATTGCATTGACGAACGTACACAGTGGTATAATAGTTGAAACTGTGGCAGGTATATTAACATTGCATTGACGTACACAGTGGTATAATAGTTGAAACTGTGGCAGGTATGTTAACATTGCATTGACGTACGTACACAGTGGTATAATAGTTGAAACTGTTGCAGGTATGTTAACATTGCACTGACGTACACATTGGTATAATAGTTGAAACTGTGGCAGGTATGTTAACATTGCACTGACGTACGTACACAGTGGTATAATAGTTGAACTGTATAATAGTTGAAACTGTGGCAGGTATGTTAACATTGCATTGACGTACGTACACAGTGGTATAATAGTTGAAACTGTGGCAGGTATGTTAACATTGCATTGACGTACACAGTGGTATAATAGTTGAAACTGTGGCAGGTATGTTAACATTGCATTGACGTACGTACACAGTGGTATAATAGTTGAAACTGTGGCAGGTATGTTAACATTGCACTGACGTACGTACACAGTGGTATAATAGTTGAAACTGTGGCAGGTATGTTAACATTGCATTGACGTACACAGTGGTATAATAGTTGAAACTGTGGCAGGTATGTTAACATTGCATTGACGTACGTACACAGTGGTATAATAGTTGAAACTGTTGCAGGTATGTTAACATTGCACTGACGTACGCATTGGTATAATAGTTGAAACTGTTGCAGGTATGTTAACATTGCACTGACGTACGCATTGGTATAATAGTTGAAACTGTTGCAGGTATGTTAACATTGCATTGACGTAGGTACACAGTGGTATAATAGTTGAAACTGTTGCAGGTATGTTAACATTGCACTGACGTACGTACGCATTGGTATAATAGTTGAAACTGTGGCAGGTATGTTAACATTGTATTGACGTACGTACACAGGTGTATAATAGTTGAATCTGTTGCAGGTATGTTAACATTGCATTGACGTACACATTGGTATAATAGTTGAAACTGGTGCAGGTATGTTAACATTGCATTGACGTACGTACACAGTGGTATAATAGTTGAAACTGTGGCAGGTATGTTAACATTGCATTGACGTACGTACACAGTGGTATAATAGTTGAAACTGTGGCAGGTATATTAACATTGCATTGACGTACAAAGTGGTATAATAGTTGAAACTGTGGCAGGTATGTTAACATTGCATTGACGTACGTACACAGTGGTATAATAGTTGAAACTGTGGCAGGTATATTAACATTGCATTGACGTACGTACACAGTGGTATAATAGTTGAAACTGTGGCAGGTATGTTAACATTGCATTGACGTACGTACACATTGGTATAATAGTTGAAACTGTTGCAGGTATGTTAACATTGCACTGACGTACACATTGGTATAATAGTTGAAACTGTGGCAGGTATGTTAACATTGCATTGACGTACACATTGGTATAATAGTTGAACCTGTTGCAGGTATGTTAACATTGCACTGACGTACACATTGGTATAATAGTTGAAACTGGTGCAGGTATGTTAACATTGCATTGACGTACGTACACAGTGGTATAATAGTTGAAACTGTTGCAGGTATGTTAACATTGCAACGGACGTACACAATGGTATAATAGTTGAAACTGTGACAGGTATATTAACATTGCATTGACGTACCTACACAGAGGTATAATAGTTGAAACTGTGGCAGGTATGTTAACATTGCATTGACGTACGTACACATTGGTATAATAGTTGAAACTGGTGCAGGTATGTTAACATTGCACGGACGTACACATTGGTATAATAGTTGAAACTGTGGCAGGTATGTTAACATTGCATTGACGTACGTACACAGTGGTATAATAGTTGAAACAGTTGCAGGTATGTTAACATTGCACTGACGTACGTACACAGTGGTATAATAGTTGAAACTGTGGCAGGTATGTTAACATTGCATTGACGTACGTACACAGTGGTATAATAGTTGAAACTGTGGCAGGTATATTAACAATGCATTGACGTACACAGTGGTATAATAGTTGAAACTGTTGCAGGTATGTTAACATTGCACTGACGTACACAGTGGTATAATAGTTGAAACTGTGGCAGGAATGTTAACATTTCATTGACGTACGCATTGGTATAATAGTTGAAACTGGTGCAGGTATGTTAACATTGCATTGACGTACACAGTGGTATAATAGTTGAAACTGTGACAGGTATGTTAACATTGCATTGACGTACGCATTGGTATAATAGTTGAGACTGTTGCAGGTATGTTAACATTGCACTGACGTACGTACGCATTGGTATAATAGTTGAAACTGTGGCAGGTATGTTAACATTGTATTGACGTACGTACACAGTGGTGTAATAATTGAATCTGTTGCAGGTATGTTAACATTGCATTGACGTACACATTGGTATAATAGTTGAAACTGGTGCAGGTATGTTAACATTGCAACGGACGTACACAATGGTATAATAGTTGAAACTGTGACAGGTATATTAACATTGCATTGACGTACGTACACAGTGGTATAATAGTTGAAACTGTGGCAGGTATGTTAACATTGCATTGACGTACGTACACATTGGTATAATAGTTGAAACTGTTGCAGGTATATTAACATTGCATTGACGTACAAAGTGGTATAATAGTTGAAACTGTTGCAGGTATGTTAACATTGCACTGACGTACGCATTGGTATAATGTTGAAACTGTTGCAGGTATGTTAACATTGCACTGACGTACACAGTGGTATAATAGTTGAAACTGTGACAGGTATGTTAACATTGCACTGACGTACGCATTGGTATAATAGTTGAAACTGTTGCAGGTATGTTAACATTGCACTGACGTACGCATTGGTATAATAGTTGAAACTGTTGCAGGTATGTTAACATTGCATTGACGTGTACACAGTGGTATAATAGTTGAAACTGTTGCAGGTATGTTAACATTGCACTGACGTACGTACGCATTGGTATAATAGTTGAAACTGTGGCAGGTATGTTAACATTGTATTGACGTACGTACACAGCGGTATAATAGTTGAATCTGTTGCAGGTATGACAACATTGCATTGACGTACACATTGGTATAATAGTTGAAACTGGTGCAGGTATGTTAACATTGCATTGACGTACGTACACAGTGGTATAATAGTTGAAACTGTGGCAGGTATGTTAACATTGCATTGACGTACGTACACAGTGGTATAATAGTTGAAACTGTGGCAGGTATATTAACATTGCATTGACGTACAAAGTGGTATAATAGTTGAAACTGTGGCAGGTATGTTAACATTGCATTGACGTACGTACACAGTGGTATAATAGTTGAAACTGTTGCAGGTATGTTAACATTGCACTGACGTACGCATTGGTATAATAGTTGAAACTGTTGCAGGTATGTTAACATTGCACTGACGTACACAGTGGTATAATAGTTGAAACTGTGGCAGGTATGTTAACATTTCATTGACGTACGCATTGGTATAATAGTTGAAACTGTGCAGGTATGTTAACATTGCACTGACGTACGCATTGGTATAATAGTTGAAACTGTTGCAGGTATGTTAACATTGCACTGACGTACGCATTTGTATAATAGTTGAAACTGTTGCAGGTATGTTAACATTGCATTGACGTAGGTACACAGTGGTATAATAGTTGAGACTGTTGCAGGTATGTTAACATTGCACTGACGTGTACCATTGGTATAATAGTTGAAACTGTGGCAGGTATGTTAACATTGTATTGACGTACGTACACAGTGGTATAATAGTTGAACTGTTGCAGGTATGTTAAGATTGCATTGACGTACACATTGGTATAATAGTTGAAACTGGTGCAGGTATGTTAACATTGCATTGACGTACGTACACAGTGGTATAATAGTTGAAACTGTTGCAGGTATGTTAACATTGCAACGGACGTACACAGTGGTATAATAGTTGAAACTGTGGCAGGTATATTAACATTGCATTGACGTACGTACACAGTGGTATAATAGTTGAAACTGTGGCAGGTATGTTAACATTGCATTGACGTACACATTGGTATAATAGTTGAACCTGTTGCAGGTATGTTAACATTGCACTGACGTACACATTGGTATAATAGTTGAAACTGTGGCAGGTATGTTAACATTGCATTGACGTACGTACACATTGGTATAATAGTTGAAACTGTTGCAGGTATGTTAACATTGCACTGACGTACACAGTGGTATAATAGTTGAAACTGTTGCAGGTATGTTAACATTGCACTGACGTACGTACACAGTGGTATAATAGTTGAAACTGTGGCAGGTATATTAACATTGCATTGACGTACGTACACAGTGGTATAATAGTTGAAACTGTGGCAGGTATGTTAACATTGCATTGACGTACGTACACATTGGTATAATAGTTGAAACTGTTGCAGGTATGTTAACATTGCACTGACGTACACAGTGGTATAATAGTTGAAACTGTTGCAGGTATGTTAACATTGCATTGACGTACGTACACATTGGTATAATAGTTGAAACTGTTGCAGGTATGTTAACATTGCACTGACGTACACATTGGTATAATAGTTGAAACTGTGGCAGGTATGTTAACATTGCATTGACGTACGACACAGTGGTATAATAGTTGAAACTGTGGCAGGTATGTTAACATTGCATTGACGTACACAGTGGTATAATAGTTGAAACTGTGGCAGGTATGTTAACATTGCATTGACGTACGTACACAGTGGTATAATAGTTGAAACTGTGGCAGGTATGTTAACATTGTATTGACGTACGTACACATTGGTATAATAGTTGAAACTGTTGCAGGTATGTTAACATTGCACTGACGTACACATTGGTATAATAGTTGAAACTGTGGCAGGTATGTTAACATTGCACTGACGTACACAGTGGTATAATAGTTGAAACTGTTGCAGGTATGTTAACATTGCACTGACGTACACATTGGTATAATAGTTGAAACTGTTGCAGGTATGTTAACATTGCACTGACATACACAGTGGTATAATAGTTGAAACTGTGGCAGGTATGTTAACATTGCATTGACGTATACATTGGTATAATAGTTGAAACTGTGGCAGGTATGTTAACATTGCATTGACGTACGTACACATTGGTATAATAGTTGAACCTGTTGCAGGTATGTTAACATTGCACTGACGTACACAGTGGTATAATAGTTGAAACTGTGGCAGGTATGTTAACATTACATTGACGTACGTACACAGTGGTATAATAGTTGAAACTGTGGCAGTTATGTTAGCATTGTATTGACGTACGTACACATTGGTATAATAGTTGAAACTGTTGCAGGTATGTTAACATTGCACTGACGTACACAGTGGTATAATAGTTGAAACTGTTGCAGGTATGTTAACATTGCATTGACGTAGTACACAGTGGTATAATAGTTGAAACTGTTGCAGGTATGTTAACATTGCACTGACGTAGTACGCATTGGTATAATAGTTGAAACTGTGGCAGGTATGTTAACATTGTATTGACGTACGTACACAGTGGTATAATAGTTGAATCTGTTGCAGGTATGTTAACATTGCATTGACGTACACATTGGTATAATAGTTGAAACTGGTGCAGGTATGTTAACATTGCATTGACGTACGTACACAGTGGTATAATAGTTGAAACTGTTGCAGGTATGTTAACATTGCAACGGACGTACACAGTGGTATAATAGTTGAAACTGTGGCAGGTATATTAACATTGCATTGACGTACGTACACAGTGGTATAATAGTTGAAACTGTGGCAGGTATGTTAACATTGCATTGACGTACACATTGGTATAATAGTTGAACCTGTTGCAGGTATGTTAACATTGCACTGACGTACACATTGGTATAATAGTTGAACTGTGGCAGGTATGTTAACATTGCATTGACTACGTACACATTGGTATAATAGTTGAAACTGTTGCAGGTATGTTAACATTGCACTGACGTACACAGTGGTATAATAGTTGAAACTGTTGCAGGTATGTTAACATTGCACTGACGTACGTACACAGTGGTATAATAGTTGAAACTGTGGCAGGTATGTTAACATTGCATTGACGTACGTACACAGTGGTATAATAGTTGAAACTGTGGCAGGTATGTTAACATTGCATTGACGTACGTACACATTGGTATAATAGTTGAAACTGTTGCAGGTATGTTAACATTGCATTGACGTACACAGTGGTATAATAGTTGAAACTGTGGCAGGTATGTTAACATTGCATTGACGTACGTACACAGTGGTATAATAGTTGAAACTGTTGCAGGTATGTTAACATTGCACTGACGTACACATTGGTATAATAGTTGAAACTGTGGCAGGTTATTAACATTGCATTGACGTACACAGTGGTATAATAGTTGAAACTGTGGCAGGTATGTTAACATTGCATTGACGTACACAGTGGTATAATAGTTGAAACTGTGGCAGGTATGTTAACATTGCATTGACGTACGTACACAGTGGTATAATAGTTGAAACTGTGGCAGGTATGTTAACATTGTATTGACGTACGTACACATTGGTATAATAGTTGAAACTGTTGCAGGTATATTAACATTGCACTGACGTACACATTGGTATAATAGTTGAAACTGTGGCAGGTATGTTAACATTGCACTGACGTACACAGTGGTATAATAGTTGAAACTGTTGCAGGTATGTTAACATTGCACTGACGTACGTACACATTGGTATAATAGTTGAAACTGTTGCAGGTATGTTAACATTGCACCGACGTACACATTGGTATAATAGTTGAAACTGTGGCAGGTATGTTAACATTGCATTGACGTATACATTGGTATAATAGTTGAAACTGTGGCAGGTATGTTAACATTGCATTGACGTACGTACACATTGGTATAATAGTTGAACCTGTTGCAGGTATGTTAACATTGCACTGACGTACACAGTGGTATAATAGTTGAAACTGTGGCAGGTATGTTAACATTACATTGACGTACGTACACAGTGGTATAATAGTTGAAACTGTGGCAGTTATGTTAGCATTGTATTGACGTACGTACACATTGGTATAATAGTTGAAACTGTTGCAGGTATGTTAACATTGCACTGACGTACACATTGGTATAATAGTTGAAACTGTGGCAGGTATGTTAACATTGCATTGACGTACACATTGGTATAATAGTTGAACCTGTTGCAGGTATGTTAACATTGCACTGACGTACACATTGGTATAATAGTTGAAACTGTGGCAGGTATATTAACATTGCATTGACGTACGTACACATTGGTATAATAGTTGAAACTGTTGCAGGTATGTTAACATTGCACTGACGTACACAGTGGTATAATAGTTGAAACTGTTGCAGGTATGTTAACATTGCACTGACGTATGTACACAGTGGTATAATAGTTGAAACTGTGGCAGGTATATTAACATTGCATTGACGTACGTACACATGGTATAATAGTTGAAACTGTTGCAGGTATGTTAACATTGCACTGACGTACACAGTGGTATAATAGTTGAAACTGTTGCAGGTATGTTAACATTGCACTGACGTACGTACACAGTGGTATAATAGTTGAAACTGTGGCAGGTATGTTAACATTGCATTGACGTACGTACACATTGGTATAATAGTTGAATCTGTTGCAGGTATGTTAACATTGCACTGACGTACACATTGGTATAATAGTTGAAACTGTGGCAGGTATGTTAACATTGCATTGACGTACGTACACATTGGTATAATAGTTGAACCTGTTGCAGGTATGTTAACATTGCACTGACGTACACAGTGGTATAATAGTTGAAACTGTGGCAGGTATGTTAACATTGCATTGACGTACGTACACAGTGGTATAATAGTTGAAACTGTGGCAGGTATGTTAACATTGCATTGACGTACGTACACATTGGTATAATAGTTGAAACTGTTGCAGGTATGTTAACATTGCACTGACGTACACATTGGTATAATAGTTGAAACTGTGGCAGGTATGTTAACATTGCATTGACGTACACATTGGTATAATAGTTGAACCTGTTGCAGGTATGTTAACATTGCACTGACGTACACATTGGTATAATAGTTGAAACTGTGGCAGGTATGTTAACATTGCATTGACGTACGTACACATTGGTATAATAGTTGAAACTGTAGCAGGTATGTTAACATTGCACTGACGTACAAAGTGGTATAATAGTTGAAACTGTTGCAGGTATGTTAACATTGCACTGACGTACGTACACAGTGGTATAATAGTTGAAACTGTGGCAGGTATATTAACATTGCATTGACGTACGTACACAGTGGTATAATAGTTGAAACTGTGGCAGGTATGTTAACATTGCATTGACGTACGTACACATTGATATAATAGTTGAAACTGTTGCAGGTATGTTAACATTGCACTGACGTACACAGTGGTATAATAGTTGAAACTGTTGCAGGTATGTTAACATTGCACTGACCTACACAGTGGTATAATAGTTGAAACTGTGGCATGTATGTTAACATTGCATTGACGTACACATTGGTATAATAGTTGAACCTGTTGCAGGTATGTTAACATTGCACTGACGTACATATTGGTATAATAGTTGAAACTGTGGCAGGTATGTTAACATTGCATTGACGTACGTACACATTGGTATAATAGTTGAAACTGTAGCAGGTATGTTAACATTGCACTGACGTACAAAGTGGTATAATAGTTGAAACTGTTGCAGGTATGTTAACATTGCACTGACGTACGTACACAGTGGTATAATAGTTGAAACTGTGGCAGGTATATTAACATTGCATTGACGTACGTACACAGTGGTATAATAGTTGAAACTGTGGCAGGTATGTTAACATTGCATTGACGTACGTACACATTGATATAATAGTTGAAACTGTTGCAGGTATGTTAACATTGCACTGACGTACACAGTGGTATAATAGTTGAAACTGTTGCAGGTATGTTAACATTGCATTGACGTACGTACACATTGGTATAATAGTTGAAACTGTTGCAGGTATGATAACATTGCACTGACGTACACATTGGTATAATAGTTGAAACTGTGGCAGGTTTATTAACATTGCATTGACGTACACAGTGGTATAATAGTTGAAACTGTGGCAGGTATGTTAACATTGCATTGACGTACACAGTGGTATAATAGTTGAAACTGTGGCAGGTATGTTAACATTGCATTGACGTACGTACACAGTGGTATAATAGTTGAAACTGTGGCAGGTATGTTAACATTGTATTGACGTACGTACACATTGGTATAATAGTTGAAACTGTTGCAGGTATGTTAACATTGCACTGACGTACACATTGGTATAATAGTTGAAACTGTGGCAGGTATGTTAACATTGCACTGACGTACACAGTGGTATAATAGTTGAAACTGTTGCAGGTATGTTAACATTGCACTGACGTACGTACACATTGGTATAATAGTTGAAACTGTTGCAGGTATGTTAACATTGCACCGACGTACACATTGGTATAATAGTTGAAACTGTGGCAGGTATGTTAACATTGCATTGACGTACACATTGGTATAATAGTTGAAACTGTGGCAGGTATGTTAACATTGCATTGACGTACGTACACATTGGTATAATAGTTGAAACTGTTGCAGGTATGTTAACATTGCACTGACGTACACAGTGGTATAATAGTTGAAACTGTGGCAGGTATGTTAACATTGCATTGACGTACGTACACAGTGGTATAATAGTTGAAACTGTGGCAGGTATGTTAACATTGCATTGACGTACGTACACAGTGGTATAATAGTTGAAACTGTTGCAGGTATGTTAACATTGCATTGACGTACGTACACAGTGGTATAATAGTTGAAACTGTGGCAGGTATGTTAACATTGCATTGACGTACACATTGGTATAATAGTTGAAACTGTTGCAGGTATGTTAACATTGCACTGACGTACACATTGGTATAATAGTTGAAACTGTGGCAGGTATGTTAACATTGCATTGACGTACACATTGGTATAATAGTTGAAACTGTTGCAGGTATGTTAACATTGCACTGACGTACACAGTGGTATAATAGTTGAAACTGTTGCAGGTATGTTAACATTGCACTGACGTACGTACACAGTGGTATAATAGTTGAAACTGTGGCAGGTATGTTAACATTGCATTGACGTACGTACACATTGGTATAATAGTTGAAACTGTTGCAGGTATGTTAACATTGCACTGACGTACACAGTGGTATAATAGTTGAAACTGTGGCAGGTATGTTAACATTGCATTGACGTACGTACACAGTGGTATAATAGTTGAAACTGTGGCAGGTATGTTAACATTGTATTGACGTACGTACACATTGGTATAATAGTTGAAACTGTTGCAGGTATGTTAACATTGCACTGACGTACACATTGGTATAATAGTTGAAACTGTGGCAGGTATGTTAACATTGCATTGACGTACACATTGGTATAATAGTTGAACCTGTGGCAGGTATGTTAACATTGCATTGACGTACGTACACATTGGTATAATAGTTGAAACTGTTGCAGGTATGTTAACATTGCACTGACGTACACAGTGGTATAATAGTTGAAACTGTTGCAGGTATGTTAACATTGCACTGACGTACGTACACAGTGGTATAATAGTTGAAACTGTGGCAGGTATGTTAACATTGCATTGACGTACGTACACAGTGGTATAATAGTTGAAACTGTGGCAGGTATGTTAACATTGCATTGACGTACGTACACATTGGTATAATAGTTGAAACTGTTGCAGGTATGTTAACATTGCACTGACGTACACATTGGTATAATAGTTGAAACTGTGGCAGGTATGTTAACATTGCATTGACGTACGTACACAGTGGTATAATAGTTGAAACTGTGGCAGGTATATTAACATTGCATTGACGTACACAGTGGTATAATAGTTGAAACTGTGGCAGGTATGTTAACATTGCATTGACGTACGTACACATTGGTATAATAGTTGAAACTGTTGCAGGTATGTTAACATTGCACTGACGTACACAGTGGTATAATAGTTGAAACTGTTGCAGGTATGTTAACATTGCACTGACCTACACAGTGGTATAATAGTTGAAACTGTGGCAGGTATGTTAACATTGCATTGACGTA
Organism: Archivesica marissinica; assembly: GCA_014843695.1. Classification (NCBI taxonomy): domain Eukaryota; kingdom Metazoa; phylum Mollusca; class Bivalvia; order Venerida; family Vesicomyidae; genus Archivesica; species Archivesica marissinica. Next base: position 14,027,787 of record CM026399.1, on the reverse strand, counting down.
CACATTGGTATAATAGTTGAACCTGTTGCAGGTATGTTAACATTGCACTGACGTACATATTGGTATAATAGTTGAAACTGTGGCAGGTATGTTAACATTGCATTGACGTACACAGTGGTATAATAGTTGAAACTGTTGCAGGTATGTTAACATTGCACTGACGTACGTACACAGTGGTATAATAGTTGAAACTGTGGCATGTATGTTAACATTGCATTGACGTACGTACACAGTGGTATAATAGTTGAAACTGTGGCAGGTATATTAACATTGCATTGACGTACACAGTTGTATAATAGTTGAAACTGTGGCAGGTATGTTAACATTGCATTGACGTACGTACACAGTGGTATAATAGTTGAAACTGTGGCAGGTATGTTAACATTGTACTGACGTACGTACACATTGGTATAATAGTTGAAACTGTTGCAGGTATGTTAACATTGCACTGACGTACACATTGGTATAATAGTTGAAACTGTGGCAGGTATGTTAACATTGCATTGACGTACACATTGGTATAATAGTTGAACCTGTTGCAGGTATGTTAACATTGCACTGACGTATACATTGGTATAATAGTTGAAACTGTGGCAGGTATGTTAACATTGCATTGACGTACGTACACATTGGTATGATAGTTGAACCTGTTGCAGGTATGTTAACATTGCACTGACGTACACAGTGGTATAATAGTTGAAACTGTGACAGGTATGTTAACATTACATTGACGTACGTACACAGTGGTATAATAGTTGAAACTGTGGCAGGTATGTCAACATTGCACTGACGTACACATTGGTATAATAGTTGAAACTGTGGCAGGTATGCTAACATTGCATTGACGTACGTACACATTGGTATAATAGTTGAAACTGTGGCAGGTATATTAACATTGCATTGACGTACGTACACAGTGGTATAATAGTTGAAACTGTTGCATGTATGTTAACATTGCACTGACGTACACAGTGGTATAATAGTTGAAAATGTTGCAGGTATGTTAACATTGCACTGACGTACGTACACAGTGGTATAATCGTTGAAACTGTGGCAGGTATGTTAACATTGCATTGACGTACGTACACATTGGTATAATAGTTGAAACTGTGGCAGGTATATTAACATTGCATTGACGTACACAGTGGTATAATAGTTGAACCTGTTGCAGGTATGTTAACATTGCACTGACGTACACATTGGTATAATAGTTGAAACTGTGGCAGGTATGTTAACATTGCATTGACGTACGTACACATTGGTATAATAGTTGAAACTGTTGCAGGTATGTTAACATTGCACTGACGTACACAGTGGTATAATAGTTGAAACTGTTGCAGGTATGTTAACATTGCACTGACGTACGTACACAGTGGTATAATAGTTGAAACTGTGGCAGGTATATTAACATTGCATTGACGTACGTACACAGTGGTATAATAGTTGAAACTGTGGCAGGTATGTTAACATTGCATTGACGTACGTACACATTGATATAATAGTTGAAACTATTGCAGGTATGTTAACATTGCACTGACGTACACAGTGGTATAATAGTTGAAACTGTTGCAGGTATGTTAACATTGCACTGACTTACACAGTGGTATAATAGTTGAAACTGTTGCAGGTATGTTAACATTGCACTGACGTACGTACACAGTGGTATAATAGTTGAAATTGTGGCAGGTATGTTAACATTTCACTGACGTACACATTGGTATAATAGTTGAAACTGTGGCAGGTATGTTAACATTGCATTGACGTACGTACACAGTGGTATAATAGTTGAAACTGTGGCAGGTATATTAACATTGCATTGACGTACACAGTGGTATAATAGTTGAAACTGTGGCAGGTATGTTAACATTGCATTGACGTACGTACACATTGGTATAATAGTTGAAACTGTTGCAGGTATGTTAACATTGCACTGACGTACACATTGGTATAATAGTTGAAACTGTGGCAGGTATGTTAACATTGCATTGACGTACACATTGGTATAATAGTTGAACCTGTTGCAGGTATGTTAACTTTGCACTGACGTACACATTGGTATAATAGTTGAAACTGTGGCAGGTATGTTAACATTGCACTGACGTACACATTGGTATAATAGTTGAAACTGTGGCAGGTATGTTAACATTGCATTGACGTACGTACATATTGGTATAATAGTTGAAACTGTGGCAGGTATATTAACATTGCATTGACGTACACAGTGGTATAATAGTTGAAACTGTGGCAGGTATGTTAACATTGCATTGACGTACACAGTGGTATAATAGTTGAAACTGTGGCAGGTATGTTAACATTGCATTGACGTACGTACACAGTGGTATAATAGTTGAAACTGTGGCAGGTATGTTAACATTGTATTGACGTACGTACACATTAGTATAATAGTTGAAACTGTTGCAGGTATATTAACATTGCACTGACGTACACATTGGTATAATAGTTGAAACTGTGGCATGTATGTTAACATTGCATTGACGTACACATTGGTATAATAGTTGAACCTGTTGCAGGTATGTTAACATTGCACTGACGTACACATTGGTATAATAGTTGAAACTGTGGCAGGTATGTTAACATTGCATTGACGTACACAGTGGTATAATAGTTGAAACTGTTGCAGGTATGTTAACATTGCACTGTCGTACACAGTGGTATAATAGTTGAAACTGTTGCAGGTATGTTAACATTGCACTGACGTACGTACACAGTGGTATAATAGTTGAAACTGTGGCAGGTATGTTAACATTGCATTGACGTACGTACACAGTGGTATAATAGTTGAAACTGTGGCAGGTATATTAACATTGCATTGACGTACACAGTGGTATAATAGTTGAAACTGTGGCAGGTCTGTTAACATTGCATTGACGTACGTACACAGTGGTATAATAGTTGAAACTGTGGCAGGTATGTTAACATTGTATTGATGTACGTACACATTGGTATAATAGTTGAAACTGTTGCAGGTATGTTAACATTGCACTAACGTACACATTGGTATAATAGTTGAAACTGTGGCAGGTATGTTAACATTGCATTGACGTACACATTGGTATAATAGTTGAACCTGTTGCAGGTATGTTAACATTGCACTGACGTATACATTGGTATAATAGTTGAAACTGTGGCAGGTATGTTAACATTGCATTGACGTACGTACACATTGGTATAATAGTTGAACCTGTTGCAGGTATGTTAACATTGCACTGACGTACACAGTGGTATAATAGTTGAAACTGTGGCAGGTATGTTAACATTACATTGACGTACGTACACAGTGGTATAATAGTTGAAACTGTGGCAGTTATGTTAGCATTGTATTGACGTACGTACACATTGGTATAATAGTTGAAACTGTTGCAGGTATGTTAACATTGCATTGACGTACGTACACATTGGTATAATAGTTGAAACTGTTTCAGGTATGTTAACATTTCACTGACGTACACAGTGGTATAATAGTTGAAACTGTGGCAGGTATGTTAACATTGCATTGACGTACACACTGGTATAATAGTTGAACCTGTGCAGGTATATTAACATTGCACTGACGTACACATTGGTATAATAGTTGAAACTGTTGCAGGTATGTTAACATTGCACTGACGTACACAGTGGTATAATAGTTGAAACTGTTGCAGGTATGTTAACATTGCACTGACGTACGTACACAGTGGTATAATAGTTGAAACTGTGGCAGGTATATTAACATTGCATTGACGTACGTACACAGTGGTATAATAGTTGAAACTGTGGCAGGTATGTTAACATTGCATTGACGTACGTACACATTGGTATAATAGTTGAAACTGTTGCAGGTATGTTAACATTGCACTGACGTACACAGTGGTATAATAGTTGAAACTGTTGCAGGTATGTTAACATTGCATTGACGTACGTACACATTGGTATAATAGTTGAAACTGTTGCAGGTATGTTAACATTGCACTGACGTACACATTGGTATAATAGTTGAAACTGTGGCAGGTATATTAACATTGCATTGACGTACACAGTGGTATAATAGTTGAAACTGTGGCACGTATGTTAACATTGCATTGACGTACACAGTGGTATAATAGTTGAAACTGTGGCAGGTATGTTAACATTGCATTGACGTACGTACACAGTGGTATAATAGTTGAAACTGTGGCAGGTATGTTAACATTGCATTGACGTACACATTGGTATAATTGTTGAACCTGTTGCAGGTATGTTAACATTGCACTGACGTACACATTGGTATAATAGTTGAAACTGTGGCAGGTATGTTAACATTGCATTGACGTACACAGTGGTATAATAGTTGAAACTGTTGCAGGTATGTTAACATAGCACTGACGTACACAGTGGTATAATAGTTGAAACTGTTGCAGGTATGTTAACATTGCACTGACGTACGTACACAGTGGTATAATAGTTGAAACTGTGGCAGGTATGTTAACATTGCATTGACGTACGTACACATTGGTATAATAGTTGAACCTGTTGCAGGTATGTTAACATTGCACTGACGTACACAGTGGTATAATAGTTGAAACTGTGGCAGGTATGTTAACATTACATTGACGTACGTACACAGTGGTATAATAGTTGAAACTGTGGCAGTTATGTTAGCATTGTATTGACGTACGTACACATTGGTATAATAGTTGCAACTGTTGCAGGTATGTTAACATTGCACTGACGTACACATTGGTATAATAGTTGAAACTGTGGCAGGTATGTTAACATTGCATTGACGTACACATTGGTATAATAGTTGAACCTGTGGCAGGTATGTTAACATTGCATTGACGTACGTACACATTGGTATAATAGTTGAAACTGTTGCAGGTATGTTATCATTGCACTGACGTACACAGTGGTATAATAGTTGAAACTGTTGCAGGTATGTTAACATTGCACTGACGTACGTACACAGTGGTATAATAGTTGAAACTGTGGCTGGTATATTAACATTGCATTGACGTACGTACACAGTGGTATAATAGTTGAAACTGTGGCAGGTATGTTAACATTGCATTGACGTACGTACACATTGGTATAATAGTTGAAACTGTTGCAGGTATGTTAACATTGCACTGACGTACACATTGGTATAATAGTTGAAACTGTGGCAGGTATGTTAACATTGCATTGACGTACGAACACAGTGGTATAATAGTTGAAACTGTGGCAGGTATATTAACATTGCATTGACGTACACAGTGGTATAATAGTTGAAACTGTGGCAGGTATGTTAACATTGCATTGACGTACGTACACAGTGGTATAATAGTTGAAACTGTGGCAGGTATGTTAACATTGCATTTACGTACGTACACATTGGTATAATAGTTGAATCTGTTGCAGGTATGTTAACATTGCACTGACGTACTCATTGGTATAATAGTTGAAACTGTGGCAGGTATGTTAACATTGCATTGACGTACACATTGGTATAATAGTTGAAACTGTGGCAGGTATGTTAACATTGCACTGACGTACACATTGGTATAATAGTTGAAACTGTTGCAGGTATGTTAACATTGCATTGACATACACAGTGGTATAATAGTTGAAACTGTGGCAGGTATGTTAACATTGCACTGACGTACACATTGGTATAATAGTTGAAACTGTGGCAGGTATGTTAACATTGCACTGACGTACACATTGGTATAATAGTTGAAACTGTGGCAGGTATGTTAACATTGCACTGACGTACACATTGGTATAATAGTTGAAACTGTTGCAGGTATGTTAACATTGCACTGACGCACACATTGGTGTCAGAATTCAAACTATTTAACGCATGTTTACATTGCAATTGACCATGAACCAATAAAACGGGTTTTATGCCGGCTCATTTCTTCTTCAGATGAACTTGTATTGGTAATCAAGTAGTTATAGATACAAACCAACATATCCACGACATAAAAGGAGATAGTGTACATGTAATGTTTCAACTCATATCGGCAGCAGTAGGTCAATACCTTGGCAACATATTGGCCACTCTTTAAAGTCGTACTATAAATGTGATTAGAAACGTCAAGTTAATAACATGGATGCAGTTAACATGTAACCATGGTTACCCGTATTTATATCCGTTGTGTGTATTAAAGATAAATGTACATTGTTTAGCATGTCAACTATAACTGGCAGTGCTAGATCATTTTAGGAAATTATAGTGATTTTCCTGTCCCGGCAAGTTCATTATGTTATATATTTTGGTATTTAATAGCTTAAGTATAATTTGCAACTACAGCGTACATAGTTTGAAACATATTCAGCAAATAAACGTAGCATTTCAGCGATTACGAGCAAGTCATCCGAATTTACAACGCAAACTGGCAAATAATTAACTCATCAATTAATTGTTTGTTTGTTCGGGTATTACGGCATCATCAGCACCAGTTTGGGCTATATCGCCGGCAGGATTGATTAAGTAATGTATACACCACATTTTGATATTGATTTTACCACAAGTTTTAAGACTACTGAGTGAAAAAACATATACTATTAAATTGTTAGGCGGGATGTCAGATAATGACCCAAACTACAGTATCGAAAGTAACTCAAAGTTCTTAGAAATTTCGTATGACTACATTATAGACTGCTTAATCATAGTCGCTAAATAATTACACATATTATTTACTTTGACGAGTCATGTTGACTACACGGAGGTGGAATTCGTTACTATACCATTGAAAGTGATATAGATATATAACGTCTTTGCATTACACTTATATGAATGCTAGTTATGTTATTCATAATTTATAATAATTGTTTTATATGTAATGTGTTGTACATATAATTGTTAATGTAATGTCAATATATATGTGAATCTCCCGAGAGGAGGAAATAAAGATTCAGTTCAGTTCAGTTCAGTTCAGACTATATTTTAAATAATGCTCACAATAAATGTATGTGTAATACACGTGTCGCTACGATTGGAAAATTAAATCCATGTGTCGACATTATATTACAAGTACTTTACGTATGCTTAACACTGGATAAGATGTGAGGTACATTAACATGCATATAACTGCAATATAGTACATGTATGTGTGTTTTACGTTCATTTATCGTCGCTACCGGTTGCCCATATGAGCGACGCCTCCTGAAGAGATTAGTTATTTTAGATGTTGGAGGATAGTGCATGATACAGACAGAGATCCATTCCAGAATCTCCTCTGGTTCTTTTACGTGCACGGTGTAAAGCACCGACACGAGACCTCGGTTTAACGTCCCATCTGAAAGACTGTTAATTTTATTAGGGTCAGACGGGGGATCGAACCTGCGATTCCTGGATTACCAGTCCAGCGTATAACAAAACTTTATGTATATTGATCTCTACTATTTATATATGGTATATGATTACATGTAATCTATATATACTATTTATATATAATATATTATTGCATGTAATTAACCTTTTACTAGTTGGCTATATCATTTAATTACATGTATTTATTTATATAGAGGAGCTTACATGAGTGGTGATAATTTATCACATTACCATAGTAACAACAACCATACATTGTACGGTAAAAATACAGTTCTGTTTGCCAGTATATGTTTGAACCTTATTACATTAAGCTACATCCATACGCCGTAGTAAATAGTTCCTGATAATCAAACAACATCACGCAAATCATCGACACAATATTTTTAATCACTGTATTCTTCTAGTTCATATTTAGCATTTTATTGATTTATCAGTTTATTTTCAACAAATAAAGCCTGAATACAAACAACATGTAATGTGTATTGCTAGATGTCAATATCTCATGCCGCGACCAACCAGAATTCGTCCAGGTGTTATTTAACGTGTGGTCATACAAGCATTTATGAGATGACTGTATTACACTGAATACAAGCAAAAGTATGAGATAAATATATTATTACACGTAGTCGATATCTACTATTTATCTATGAAACATTATGACATGCAATGAAAGTAATTGTGTGCTCTACACTACAATCACAGCTCGGGTAGATCAAACTATGCTCCTTTACCTTAGTTAAAATGTACAATTTGTCTTTATTTCAGAAACGTTTGATTCTGTATTGATTTAAATGCCATGTATCACGTCGATGTATGTACTGTATATATATTTAAATGCCATGTATCACGTCGATGTATATACTGTATATATATATTTAAATGCCATGTATCACGTCGATGTATGTACTGTATATATATTTAAATACCATGTATCACGTCGATGTATGTACTGTATATACATATAAATGCCATGTATCACGTCGATGTATGTACTGTATATATATATATATATAATATTTATATATTATTAATGCCATGTATCACGTCGATGTATGTACTGTATATATATTTAAATGTCATGTATCACGTCGATGTATGTACTGTATATATATATAAATGCCATGTATCACGTCGATGTATGTACTGTATATATATTTAAATGCCATGTATCACGTCGATGTATGTACTATATATATATATAAATGCCATGTATCACGTCGATGTATGTACTGTATATATATATAAAAACCATGTATCACGTCGATGTATGTACTGTATATATATTTAAATGCCATGCATCACGTCGATGTATGTACTGTATATATATATAAATGCCATGTATCACGTCGATGTATGTACTGTATATATATTTAAATGCCATGTATCACGTCGATGTATGTACTGTATATATATTTAAATACCGTGTATCACGTCGATGTATGTACTGTATATTTATTTAAATACATCATGTATCACGTCGATGTATGTACTGTATATATATTTAAATACACATGTATCACGTCGATGTATGTACTGTATATATATATAAATACCATGTATCACGTCGATGTATGTACTGTATATATATATAAATGCCATGTATCACGTCGATGTATGTACTGTATATATATTTAAATGCCATGTATCACGTCGATGTATGTACTGTATATATATTTAAATGCCATGTATCACGTCGATGTATGTACTGTATATATATATAAATGCCATGTATCACGTCGATGTATGTACTGTATATATATATAAATGCCATGTATCACGTCGATGTATGTACTGTATATATATATAAATGCCATGTATCACGTCGATGTATGTACTGTATATATATATAAATGCCATGTATCACGTCGATGTATGTACTGTATATATATTTAAATGCCATGTATCACGTCGATGTATGTACTGTATATATATTTAAATGCCATGTATCACGTCGATGTATGTACTGTATATATATTTAAATGCCATGTATCACGTCGATGTATGTACTGTATATATATTTAAATGCCATGTATCACGTCGATGTATGTACTGTATATATATTTAAATGCCATGTATCACGTCGATGTATGTACTGTATATATATTTAAATGCCATGTATCACGTCGATGTATGTACTGTATATATATTTAAATGCCATGTATCACGTCGATGTATGTACTGTATTGATCTAAATGCCATGTATCACGTCGATGTATGTACTGTATTTATCTAAATGACACGTATCACGTCGATGTATGTACTGTATTATATAAATGACATGTATCACGTCGATGTATGTACTGTATTTATATAAATGCCATGTATCACGTCGATGTATGTACTGTATTGATTTAAATGCCATGTATCACGCCGATGTATGTACTGTATTGGTTTAAATGCCATGTATCACGTCGATGTATGTACTGTATTGATATAAATGCCATGTATCACGTCGATGTATGTACTGTATTGATATAAATGCCATGTATCACGTCGATGTATGTACTGTATTGATATAAATGCCATGTATCACGTCGATGTATGTACTGTATATATATTTAAATGCCATGTATCACGTCGATGTATGTACTGTATATATATTTAAATGCCATGTATCACGTCGATGTATGTACTGTATATATATATAAATGCCATGTATCACGTCGATGTATGTACTGTATATATATTTAAATGCCATGTATCACGTCGATGTATGTACTGTATATATATTTAAATGCCATGTATCACGTCGATGTATGTACTGTATATATATATATAAATGCCATGTATCACGTCGATGTATGTACTGTATATATATATAAATGCCATGTATCACGTCGATGTATGTACTGTATATATATATAAATGCCATGTATCACGTCGATGTATGTACTGTATATATATATAAATGCCATGTATCACGTCGATGTATGTACTGTATATATATATAAATGCCATGTATCACGTCGATGTATGTACTGTATATATATATATAAATGCCATGTATCACGTCGATGTATGTACTATATATATATATAAATGCCATGTATCACGTCGATGTATGTACTGTATATATATATAAATGCCATGTATCACGTCGATGTATGTACTGTATATATATATAAATGCCATGTATCACGTCGATGTATGTACTGTATATATATATAAATGCCATGTATCACGTCGATGTATGTACTGTATATATATTTAAATGCCATGTATCACGTCGATGTATGTACTGTATATATATATAAATGCCATGTATCACGTCGATGTATGTACTGTATATATATATAAATGCCATGTATCACGTCGATGTATGTACTGTATATATATATAAATGCCATGTATCACGTCGATGTATGTACTGTATATATATATAAATGCCATGTATCACGTCGATGTATGTACTGTATATATATTTAAATGCCATGTATCACGTCGATGTATGTACTGTATATATATATAAATGCCATGTATCACGTCGATGTATGTACTGTATATATATATAAATGCCATGTATCACGTCGATGTATGTACTGTATATATATATAAATGCCATGTATCACGTCGATGTATGTACTGTATATATATATATAAATGCCATGTATCACGTCGATGTATGTACTGTATATATATGCCATGTATCACGTCGATGTATGTACTGTATATATATATAAATGCCATGTATCACGTCGATGTATGTACTGTATATATATATAAATGCCATGTATCACGTCGATGTATGTACTGTATATATATATAAATGCCATGCATCACGTCGATGTATGTACTGTATATATATATAAATGCCATGTATCACGTCGATGTATGTACTGTATATATATTTAAATGCCATGTATCACGTCGATGTATGTACTGTATATATATTTAAATGCCATGTATCACGTCGATGTATGTACTGTATATATATTTAAATGCCATGTATCACGTCGATGTATGTACTGTATATATATTTAAATGCCATGTATCACGTCGATGTATGTACTGTATATATATTTAAATGCCATGTATCACGTCGATGTATGTACTGTATATATATTTAAATGCCATGTATCACGTCGATGTATGTACTGTATATATATATAAATGCCATGTATCACGTCGATGTATGTACTGTATATATATATAAATGCCATGTATCACGTCGATGTATGTACTGTATATATATGCCATGTATCACGTCGATGTATGTACTGTATATATATATATAAATGCCATGTATCACGTCGATGTATGTACTGTATATATATATAAATGCCATGTATCACGTCGATGTATGTACTGTATATATATTTAAATGCCATGTATCACGTCGATGTATGTACTGTATATATATAAATGCCATGTATCACGTCGATGTATGTACTATATATATATATAAATGCCATGTATCACGTCGATGTATGTACTGTATATATATATTTAAATGCCATGTATCACGTCGATGTATGTACTGTATATATATTTAAATGCCATGTATCACGTCGATGTATGTACTGTTATATATAAATGCCATGTATCACGTCGATGTATGTACTGTATATATATTAAATGCCATGTATCACGTCGATGTATGTACTGTATATATATTTAAATGCCATGTATCACGTCGATGTATGTACTGTATATATATTTAAATGCCATGTATCACGTCGATGTATGTACTGTATATATATTTAAATGCCATGTATCACGTCGATGTATGTACTGTATATATATATATAAATGCCATGTATCACGTCGATGTATGTACTGTATATATATATAAATGCCATGTATCACGTCGATGTATGTACTGTATATATATATATAAATGCCATGTATCACGTCGATGTATGTACTGTATATATATTTAAATGCCATGTATCACGTCGATGTATGTACTGTATATATATTTAAATGCCATGTATCACGTCGATGTATGTACTGTATATATATATAAATGCCATGTATCACGTCGATGTATGTACTGTATATATATTTAAATGCCATGTATCACGTCGATGTATGTACTGTATATATATTTAAATGCCATGTATCACGTCGATGTATGTACTGTATATATATTTAAATGCCATGTATCACGTCGATGTATGTACTGTATATATATTTAAATGCCATGTATCACGTCGATGTATGTACTGTATATATATTTAAATGCCATGTATCACGTCGATTTATGTACTGTATATATATATAAATGCCATGTATCACGTCGATGTATGTACTGTATATATATATAAATGCCATGTATCACGTCGATGTATGTACTGTATATATATATAAATGCCATGTATCACGTCGATGTATGTACTGTATATATATATAAATGCCATGTATCACGTCGATGTATGTACTGTATATATATATAAATGCCATGTATCACGTCGATGTATGTACTGTATATATATATAAATGCCATGTATCACGTCGATGTATGTACTGTATATATATATAAATGCCATGTATCACGTCGATGTATGTACTGTATATATATATAAATGCCATGTATCACGTCGATGTATGTACTGTATATATATATAAATGCCATGTATCACGTCGATGTATGTACTGTATATATATATAAATGCCATGTATCACGTCGATGTATGTACTGTATATATATATAAATGCCATGTATCACGTCGATGTATGTACTGTATATATATATAAATGCCATGTATCACGTCGATGTATGTACTGTATATATATATAAATGCCATGTATCACGTCGATGTATGTACTGTATATATATATAAATGCCATGCATCACGTCGATGTATGTACTGTATATATATATAAATGCCATGTATCACGTGATGTATGTACTGTATATATATAGTTGTTATGTTATGAATATCTCATGTTGTTGCAAATCTGCTTCCTGAGAATATGAAAATGAACTGAAACTGAACAATTGATATCTACTAGTCATCAATAACAATTATATATAGTTTGCAAGAACTTTCACCTGGACAGCATTAATACATATGTGCATATGTATGTATTTTATGCAGTTTTATATTACTGGAAAGGAAAAGTCATGTTCAGACACTGGCCTTGTTTCATCAATAACGATTTCAGATAAAAGGTACTCTACAAAGACATATGTCTCGCTAAAACTTCAGCAATTTGGTAAACTTGAGACGAAAATTACTACCATTTCCTGGCGGTATCCTGGAATAAATGTTACCAAACTGGATACCCCGCTTTCACAGAGCTATCAGTTATGTTTAATGTTGATTTACTACAATGTAAACATTGAACTCTTCCCCTAAAGTAACATAAGAAGATGTATTATACGTATGAAGGATCGTTCACGTCATGGAAATAGTTATTATATCTGAAGAGATAAAACCTGTATTCACCTGCAAGATTGAGCATGTTCTCGCATAGATGATAAACTATTCAAACGAACCGTCACATATCATTTGCAGCTTTATCATAGTTAATTGGCTTCATTCATGCTTACATGTACTTGTGAACAGATATTAAACATTTGAATATAAACTATAAACATGTTAATACAAAACAGTATACACGTGAATACAAAATATCTGCATGTGGCTACAAAGCAGACACGAGTGAATACAAAGCATACACTACACGTGTGAATACAAACATACACGTGTGAATACAAAGCATACACGTGTGAATACAAACATACACGTGTGAATACAAACATACACGTGTGAATATAAACATACACGTGTGAATACAAACATACACGTGTGAATACAAACATACACGTGTGAATACAAACATACACGTGTGAATACAAACATACACGTGTGAATACAAAACATACACGTGGATACAAAACATATACACGTGGATACAAAACATATACACGTGGATACAAAACATATACGTGGATACAAAACATACACGTGGATACAAAACATATACACGTGGATACAAAACATATACACGTGGATACAAAACATATACACGTGGATACAAAACATATACACGTGGATACAAAACATATACACGTGGATACAAACACCACACATATACACGTGGATCAAACATATACAATGGATACACACATATACACGTGGATACAACACATATACACGTGGATACAACACATATACACGTGGATACAACACATATACACGTGGATACAACACATATACACGTGGATACAACACATATACACGTGGATACAACACATATACACGTGGATACAACACATATACACGTGGATACAACACATATACACGTGGATACAACACATATACACGTGGATACAACACATATACACGTGGATAAAACACATACACGTGTGAATACAAAACATATTAAGATGTGATATAAAGATGAAATTGATCTTGATAAGATTACGATGACGTTGGTGGTTAGAATAAGGCTTTGTAAACTGAAGAGTGTGTGTACTTCTTATTTTATATATTATGTTACTGTGTTCTACTGTATTAATTCAATATGAGGATGGTTGACCACAACATCGAATTATGTAGATTAATTATTTATTATTAAGTTGATCATATAGCATACCACTGCGGTAAATGTCCTGGAGTGTACGGAAACGCATAGTCAGAGGAATCAATAGTGTACGGGTCCGCGTTCTATGTGTTCTTCCCGTATACTAGACCGTATACTTCCCGTATACTAGACCGTATACTAGACCGTATGCTTCCCGTATACTAAACCATTCCCGTATACTAGACCGTATGTTTCCCGTATACTAGACCGTATATTTCCCGTATACTAAACCATTCCCGTATACTAGACCGTATATTTCCCGTATACTAGACCGTATACTTCCCGTATACTAGACCATATACTTCCCGTATACTAGACCATATACGTCACGTATACTAGACAATATACTTCAAGTAAAATATATACTAAACCGTATACTTCCCGTATGCTAAACCATTCCCATATACTAGACCATATACTTCCCGTATACTAAGCCATTCCCGTATACTAGACCATATACTTCCCGTATACTAGACCGTATACTTCCCTTATACTAAACCGTATACTTCCCGTATACTAGACCATATACTAGACCATATACGTCCCGTATACTAGACCGTATATTTCCCGTATACTAGACCGTATACTAGACCGTATACTTCCCGTATACTAGACCATATACTTCCCGTATACTAGACCATATACTTCCCGTATACTAGATACTAGACCATATACTTCCCGTATACTAGACCGTATACTTCCCGTATACTAGACCGTATACTTCCGTATACTAGACCGTATACTAGACCGTATACTAGACCGTATAATAGACCGTATACTTCACGTATAATAGACCATATACTTCCCGTATACTAGACCATATACTTCCCGTATACTAGATACTAGACCATATACTTCCCGTATACTAGACCGTATACTTCCCGTATACTAGACCATATACTTCCCGTATACTAGACCATATACTTCCCGTATACTAGACCATATACTTCCCGTATACTAGACCGTATACTTCCCGTATACTAGACCGTATACTTCCCGTATACTAGGCCGTATACTAGATACTAGATCATATACTTCCCGTATACTAGACCGTATACTTCCCGTATACTAGACCGTATACTTCCCGTATACTAGGCCGTATACTAGACCATATACTTCCCGTATACTAGATACTAGACCATATACTTCCCGTATACTAAACCATTCCCGTATATTAGACCGTATACTTCCCGTATACTATACCGTATACTTCCCGTATACTAGACCATATACTTCCCGTATACTAGACCGTATACGTCACGTATACTAGACAATATACTTCAAGTAAAATATATACTAAACCGTATACTTCCCGTATGCTAAACCATTCCCATATACTAGACCATATACTTCCCGTATACTAAGCCATTCCCGTATACTAGACCATATACTTCCCGTATACTAGACCGTATACTTCCCTTATACTAAACCGTATACTTCCCGTATACTAGACCGTATACGTCCCGTATACTAGACCGTATATTTCCCGTATACTAGACCGTATACTAGACCGTATACTTCCCGTATACTAGACCATATACTTCCCGTATACTAGACCATATACTTCCCGTATACTAGACCATATACTTCCCGTATACTAGACCATATACTTCCCGTATACTAGACCGTATACTTCCCGTATACTAGACCGTATATTTCCCGTATACTAGGCCGTATACTAGATACTAGATCATATACTTCCCGTATACTAGACCGTATACTTCCCGTATACTAGACCGTATACTTCCCGTATACTAGGCCGTATACTAGACCATATACTTCCCGTATACTAGATACTAGACCATATACTTCCCGTATACTAAACCATTCCCGTATATTAGACCGTATACTTCCCGTATACTATACCGTATACTTCCCGTATACTAGACCATATACTTCCCGTATACTAGACCATATACGTCACGTATACTAGACAATATACTTCAAGTATAATATATACTAAACCGTATACTTCCCGTATGCTAAACCATTCCCATATACTAGACCATATACTTCCCGTATACTAGACCGTATACTAAACCTTATTCTGCCCGTATACTATACCATATACTTCCCTTATACTAGACCGTATACTTCCCTTATACTAAACCGTATACATCCCGTATACTAGACCGTATACTTCCCGTATACTAGACCGTATACTTCCGTATACTAGACCGTATACTAGACCGTATACTAGCCGTATAATAGACCGTATACTTCACGTATAATAGACCATATACTTCCCGTATACTAGACCATATACTTCCCGTATACTAGATACTAGACCATATACTTCCCGTATACTAGACCGTATACTTCCCGTATACTAGACCGTATACTTCCCGTATACTAGGCCGTACACTAGACCGTATACTAGATACTAGACCATATACTTCCCGTATACTAGACCGTATACTTCCCGTATACTAGGCCGTACACTAGACCGTATACTAGATACTAGACCATATACTTCCCGTATACTAGATACTAGACCATATACTTCCCGTATACTAGAACGTATACTTCCCGTATACTAGGCCGTATACTTGACCGTATACTAGATACTAGACCATATACTTCCCGTATACTAGATACTAGACCATATACTTCCCGTATACTAGATACTAGACCATATACTTCCCGTATACTAGGCCGTATACTTGACCGTATACTAGATACTAGACCATATACTTCCCGTATACTAGATACTAGACCATATACTTCCCGTATACTAGATACTAGACCATATACTTCCCGTATACTAGATACTAGACCATATATTTCCCGTATACTAGATACTAGACCATATACTTCCCGTATACTAGATACTAGACCATATACTTCCCGTATACTAGATACTAGACCATATACTTCCCGTATACTAGATACTAGACCGTATACTTCCCATATACTAGACCGTATACTTCCTGTATACTAGACCGTATGCTTCCCGTATACTAGACCGTATACTTCCCATATACTAGACCGTATGCTTCCCGTACGTATACTAGACCGTATACTAGACCGAATACTAGACCGTATACTTCCCATATACTAGACCGTATGCTTCCCGTATACTAGACCGCATACTTCCCGTATACTAGACCGTATACTAGACCATATACTTCCCGCATACTAGATACTAGACCATATACTTCCCGTATACTAGATACTAGACCATATACTTCCCGTATACTAGATACTAGACCATATACTTCCCGTATACTAGGCCGTATACTGCCCGTATACTAGACCATATACTTCCCGTATACTAGACCATATACTTCACGTATACTAGACCATATACTTCCCGTATACTAGATACTAGACCATATACTTCCCGTATACTAGATACTAGACCATATACTTTCCGTATACTAAACCATTCCCGTATACTAGACCGTATACTTCCCGTATACTATATACTAGACCATATACTTCCCGTATACTAGATACTAGACCATATACTTCCCGTATACTAGATACTAGACCATATACTTCCTGTATACTAGGCCGTATACTGCCCGTATACTAGACCATATACTTCCCGTATACTAGACCGTATACTTCACGTATACTAGACCATATACTTCCCGTATACTAGATACTAGACCATATACTTCCCGTATACTAGATACTAGACCATATACTTTCCGTATACTAAACCATTCCCGTATACTAGACCGTATACTTCCCGTATACTAGACCGTATACTCCCCTTATACTATACCGTACACTTCCCGTATACTAGACCGTATGATTCCCGTATACTAGACCATATACTTCCCGTATACTACACCGTATACTTCCCGTATACTAGACCATATACTTCCCGTATACTAGACCATATACTTCCCGTATACTAGATACTAGACCATATACTTCCCGTATACTAGATACTAAACCATATACTTCCCGTATACTAGATACTAGACCATATACGTCCCGTATACTAGATACTAGACCATATACTTCCCGTATACTAAACCATTCCCGTATACTAGACCGTATTCTTCCCGTATACTAGACCGTATACTTCCCTTATACTATACCGTATACTTCCCGTATACTAGACCGTATGATTCCCGTATACGTGGATATACGAACTACGTACACTACCGGATATGGAACAACTTTCGGAATAATGTAAAGGGAAAGTGTTGGGTGGCATCTGGCATTTAAAACACTTAAATTTAAGCACTAAAACTCTCCTAGTCTATATGTCAGTTATATATTACTTCAACCAATTGCTCCACCCGGCCTTTCACAACGTCAAATAAAAGTGGTATCGCCCACGTAATGAAACTTAAAGTATTGTTTGGTAATTTGAAATGAGTAGCTTGCAATAATTATTGCACGTTGTTTTCTTAGTGATTAATTCCGTACATAATTATATAACATTCATTTTGCAACCGATTCCAAATGATTCCGCACAAAAACGCTTGATGTTTTGAAACAGTGCTAAGCGTGTACACATCTCGATGTAAATAATAAAATACTTCATTCCACGAGGAAACTTATTAAGTTAATAAGTGGTATGTCGCTACATTAAAATTACAATGTTTAGTTTAATCATATTTTATTGCTCAATTCGTTTTACTTTTATACATGTGAATACAAAACATGACATATTAAATAAAGACAAACGGGTCTGGCCACAAGTTCTAGCAACATTAGTTACGGCCCTTCCCGATTTAGTTACGGCATTTCCCGATTTAGTTACGGTCCTTCCCGATTTAGTTACGGCCCTTCCCGATTTAGTTACGGTTCTTCCCGATTTAGTTACGGTCCTTCCCGATTTAGTTACGGCCCTTCCCGATTTAGATACGGTCCTTCCCGATTTAGTTACGGCCCTTCCCGATTTAGATACGGCCCTTCCCGATTTAGTTACGGCCCTTCCCGATTTAGCTACGGCCCTTCCCGATTTAGTTACGGTCCTTCCCGATTTAGTTACGGCCCTTCCCGATTTAGTTACGGCCCTTCCCGATTACAATAACGCGATGGCGTAAATATATGTGAACGTTTAGTTACATCAACTCCATGCATTTGTATATCACTGCTGTTTAAGTATTTGAATAGTTTCTCTACAATCTTATATCTACTGCACACATATTCGCCTAGCAATGTGTGCCCCTTTAAACGTACTACAACATAGAAAGTACGCCAATCTACGAAAGACCGGTGGTGACATTCGCTATATCAATATTTCAAGAAATCACGAGTTCATGATTTCAACTTCACGAATTTCATGAGTAAGTTTAAATCGTGAATTCAAGAATTTGAAATCGTGAATTCGTGAACTAGCCACCGGCCTTTCATATCAATGAATAGCTAGTGGATACATTTATGTGCCTATAGTGTGCGATGACACAGCTGCCGTTACTATATTAGGAAATGAAAACAATGAAAATGTCATAGAAGATGTTTATTCATTAGACACAATCATAATGTTTAAATTTGAGGGGAAATGTTGAGAACAGTGTCTAAAAACCGATCAAATGTCTTCATGGTAGAAGTGGGCATGGCATGCCTAGTGACGTAGACAAATCAATAACAGAAGTGAGTATGTCTCTCGAAGTAGGCAAATCAGCCACGGAGGTGAGCATGTCTCGTGAAGTAGACAAATCAATGGCAGAAGTCAGTATGTATCGTGAGGTAGACAAATCAACAACAGAAGTGAGCATGTATCGTGCAGTAGACGAATAAACCACAGTAGTGAGTATGTCTCGTGAGGTAGGCAAATCAATAACAGAAGTGGGTATGTCTCGTGAAGTAGGTAAATCAATAACAGAAGTGGGAATGTCTCGTGAGGTAGGCAAATCAATAACAGAAGTGGGAATGTCTCATGAAGTAGGCAAATCAATAACAGAAGTGTGAATGTCTCGTGAAGTAGGCAAATCAATAACAGAAGTGGGAATGTCTCGTGAAGTAGGTAAATCAATAACAACAGTGGGAATGTCTCGTGAAGTAGGCAAATCAATAACAGAAGTGGGAATGTCTCGTGAAGTAAGCAAATCAATAACAGAAGTGGGAATGTCTCGTGAAGTAGGCAAATCAATAACAGAAGTGTGAATGTCTCGTGAAGTAGGCAAATCAATAACAGAAGTGTGAATGTCTCGTGAAGTAGGCAAATCAATAACAGAAGTGGGAATGTCTCGTGAAGTAGACAAATCAATAACAGAAGTGTGAATGTCTCGTGAGGTAGGTAAATCAATAACAACAGTGGGAATGTCTCGTGAAGTAGGCAAATCAATAACAGAAGTGTGAATGTCTCGTGAAGTAGACAAATCAATAACAGAAGTGAGTGTGTTTGGGGAAGTAGACGAATCAATGGCAGAAGTGAGTGTGTTTGGCGAAGTTGACGAATCAATGGCAGAAGTAAGTACATGTATGTCTCACGCAGTAGACGAATAAACCACAGTAGTAAGCATGCCTAGTGAAGTAGTCAAATCAATGATAGAAGTGAGTGTGTTTGGCGAAGTGGACGAATCAATGGCAGAAGTAAGTAAGTCTCGTGAAGTAGACACATCCACCACAGAAGTGAGTGTGTTTGGTGAAGTATGCAGATTAACTACTAGTATGTGATTCAGTATGCCTCGCGAATTAGACAAGTGACTATATACCTCGTGAAGTAGACGTCGTCTATACCAATGAGTCTGTCTCAAGAACTAGACAAATTAATGATAGAAGTTAGTACTAGTATATCGCGTCAAGTAGACACATTTATTATTAGAAACGAGTGTGTCTCACGAATTAGACAAATTAACGATAGAAGTGAGATGCATCCTGCTTTTCTATGTTGCTATAATCATGAAGGAAAACAATCATGTGAGTTTATTTATGAATTTATGAATGCAAATATATCAAAAACATACGTACACTGTTAGGCTTTATACAAAATATGCACATACCGGTCTGCTAGAACTCACCACCCAGTGACATGTCGCTTTGTTAACATTCCAATTGGCTAAATATGATCACATATTAGACTGCTTGTTAAAAGAGAGCAGACATATGTCAGTGATGGGGGGAGGGGGGTTGGGAGACTGTTTATTATAATCTAAGCATTACAGGGGTATGACACATCGATTCTAATTACTACGCTCGTGATCTTGATTCATTAGTTTATACACATTTATTTGAGCTCGATTGCGAAACAAGTTCTTATAACATATATTAATCACTCTCGAGACCCCATTCCTGATGGAATCCATCGCCACGAGGGAGAGAGAAGAGGCAACGTGGAATTTAAATGCCTTGCCTAAGGGCACAATCTGGATTCATCACGTCGGGAGCTGGGTCCAGACCAGCTGTATCTATATCCATTCACATACTAACAGGCCGACTTCATTCATCGTTCCGATGTCCGTGTCTAATTGCTGTGTGTTTACGTTTATTTATCGTCGCTACTGGTTCCCCATATGAACGACGCCTCCTGAAGAGATTAGTTATTTTAGATTTTTGGAGGATAGTGCATGATACAGATAGATTCGGTTTAAAGTCCCAGCTGAAAGACTGTTAATTGTATTAGGTCAGACGGGGGATCGAACCTGCGATCCCTGGGTTACCAATCCAGCGTGTTAACCACTGGACTACAGATTCGTCTGAATGATGTGTGTGTTTTATGTTTATTTATCGTCGCTACCGGTTGCCCATATGAGCGACGCCTCCTGGAGAGATTGATCATTTTAAATTGTTGGAGGATAGTGCAATGATACAGACAGAGACACATTCCAGAGTCTCCTCTGGTTCTTTTACGTGCACGGTGTAATGCACCGACACGAGACCTCGGTTTAGAGTCCCAACTGAAAGACTGTTAATTGTATTAGTGTCAGACGGGGGATCAAACCGATCCCTGGATTACCAGTCCGGTGTGTTACCACTGGACTACAGATCCGTCTGAATGTTGTGTCTGTACACACGCTATATAGTTCAGAGTTGTTGGTGCAGAAAATGAGGCATAACGTGTTGAAAGTGAAGCGCGTTGCATGTTCAATTAAGAGGACAAACAACATAAATTGATCGAAACTAGTATTGATTACACTTTTATCATGCTCACAGGTATCTAAAAGCACATTAAAGTATTAACTACCAAATGTTTCAGTTATGTGAGTGTGGATTCTGCCACGCCCGTGTATTTAGTGTTCATAAATGAATAACTTATGAATGGTTCAGTTGGTTTTCGCTTTGTGTGTTGTGGTTTAAAGTCACACGCGAAGCCGTCATTGGTGGAGGAAGACCGTATGTCCGCTCCGAGCAGTATTTCACGCACGGTCGGTTTCCTAGGTAGAACCATCGACCTTCCGTAAGCCATTTGGATAGCTTCCACATAAGAATTCGACACATGCAGCGGGGTTAGAAACTACAGTTATGGAGGACAAATGATTTGAAGCCGACGACCTTAACCACTCGGCAATGGAGGTCTCTAATCTCATTGTTCATAGTGTACATAGTTTGACGTGCTTAATTCTGCCAGATTGGATATGCATATACATAAAAACAGAGGTAATTTACAAAATATATGTTAATTGGGACTAATTTACCCGATATTTCGCACATTTTGATAACACATTTGCCTATATTTTGTTTTCTAAAAGGATATAATGTTTACCTCTAAGGCAATATAAATATTACTATCATGAGTGAAGAAAATAATCCTAAACACATTGCACTACTTTTCACGATATTTCGCATTAAGGAGAGAAACTATATAAGCTCTGCTTCAGTTTTAATCCTTTCCTATTCTTTGATTTTGTGTACATGGGATTGTATTGTTTTATGAATGTATATAGTGGAATAAATATGTTTAAACCAAGTGCACAGTTTCATGTTGGTGTCCGTATATATACTCGTTACTGAGTATTATATTAACATAGTTATGAATAACTAGTACGTAGAAAATTATACAAACAATAAACACTTCACACATTCGATTTACGAATGAGATCAATATATTAATAATCACACTCAGATGTAGTTATACATATTCAATATTGTGTCGCTATTATATGATACAATTACCAGAACAGAATGCCCAGATATAATGAGGGATAGGATTTGATTTCCAGATGGCCAGCTTGTGACATGAATTCCTAGTATGTGTATGTATCATGTGTGTGTTTTACGTTTATTTATCGTCGCTACCGGTTGCCCATATGAGCGACGCCTCCTGAAGAGATTAGTCATTTTAGATTGTTGGAGGATAGTGCAATGATACAGAAAGAGACCCATTCCAGAATCTCCTCTGGTTCTTTTACGTGCACGGTGTACAGCACCGACACGATACCTCGGTTTAATGTCCCATCTGAAAGACTGTTAATTTTATTAGGGTCAGATGGACGATCGAACCTGCGATCCCTGGATTACCAGTCCAGCGTGTTACCACTGGACTACAGATCGTTCTGCTGTATGTATCATCATATCGTTATATATGAATGGCTCCCACTACAGCTGTGATAGCTCGGAACAAACATGTTGCCATTGTAGGCGAGTATGGGCTATACATGTTAGTGTAGTATAGTATAGTGGAGTCGTTACAATCATGCTCTTAGGTAAGGCATTTAAATTCTACATTGCCTCTTTTCTCTCCCTCGTGCCGATGGATTCCACCAGAAATGAGGTCTCGAGAGTGAATACTATAAGTCATAAGAACTTGTTTCGCAATCGAGCTCAAAATGAGTATAAACATGTTAGTGTGGATATAAATTAATGCTCTGTAATCACAGAGCCAGTACGAAGCGTAATTCAGGTTCCTAGTTGCACCGTTACTCTATTAACACGATGTTAGATCAAAAAGTGTGTTAAAAGTGTGATTGCATAGTGTGCATAGCACGTGGCATTGTCCGCTAGAATGTACTGATTGCATAGTGTGCATAGTGTGTGGCATTGTCTGCTAGAATGTACTGATTGCATAGTGTGCATAGTGTGCATAGCATGTGGCATTGTCTGCTAGAATGTACTGATTGCATAGTGTGCATAGCATGTGGCATTGTCTGCTAGAATGTACTGATTGCATAGTGTGCATATCATGTGGCATTGTCTGCTAGAATGAACTGATTGCATAGTGTACATAGCATGTGACATTGTCTGCTAGAATGTACTGATTGCATAGTGTGCATAGCATGTGGCATTGTCTGCTAGAATGTACTGATTGCATAGTGTGCATAGCATGTGGCATTGTCTGCTAGAATGTACTGATTGCATAGTGTGCATAGCATGTGGCATTGTCTGCTAGAATGTACTGATTGCATAGTGTGCATATCATGTGGCATTGTCTGCTAGAATGAACTGATTGCATAGTGTACATAGCATGTGGCATTGTCTGCTAGAATGAACTGATTGCATAGTGTACATAGCATGTGGCATTGTCTGCTAGAATGAACTGATTGCATAGTGTGCATAGCATGTGGCATTGTCTGCTAGAATGTACTGATTGCATAGTGTGCATAGCATGTGACATTGTCTGCTAGAATGAACTGATTGCATAGTGTGCATAGCATGTGGCATTGTCTGCTAGAATGTACTGATTGCATAGTGTGCATAGCATGTGGCATTGTCTGCTAGCATGAACTGATTGCATAGTGTGCATATTGTGCATAGTATGTGGCATTGTCTGCTAGAATGTACTGATTGCATAGTGTGCATAGCATGTGGCATTGTCTGCTAGAATGTACTGATTGCATAGTGTGCATAGCATGTGGCATTGTCTGCTAGAATGAACTGATTGCATAGTGTGCATAGCATGTGGCATTGTCTGCTAGAATGAACTGATTGCATAGTGTGCATAGCATGTGGCATTGTCTGCTAGAATGAACTGATTGCATAGTGTGCATAGCATGTGGCATTGTCTGCTAGAATGAACTGATTGCATAGTGTGCATATTGTGCATAGTATGTGGCATTGTCTGCTAGAATGTACTGATTGCATAGTGTGCATAGCATGTGGCATTGTCTGCTAGAATGTACTGATTGCACAGTGTGCATAGTGTGCATAGCATGTGGCATTGTCTGCTAGAATGTACTGATTGCATAGTGTGCATAGCATGTGGCATTGTCTGCTAGAATGTACTGATTGCACAGTGTGCATAGTGTGCATAGCATGTGGCATTGTCTGCTAGAATGTACTGATTGCACAGTGTGCATAGTGTGCATAGCATGTGGCATTGTCTGCTAGAATGTACTGATTGCACAGTGTGCATAGTGTGCATAGCATGTGGCATTGTCTGCTAGAATGTACTGATTGCACAGTGTGCATAGTGTGCATAGTGTGCATAGCATGTGGCATTGTCTGCTAGAATGAACTGATTGCATAGTGTGCATAGTGTGCATAGCATGTGGCATTGTCTGCTAGAATGTACTGATTGCATAGTGTGCATAGTGGTGGCATTGTCTGCTAGAATGTACTGATTGCACAGTGCATGCATAGTGTGTGGCATTGTCCTCTAGAATGTACTGATTGCATAGTGTGCATAGTGTGTGGCATTGTCTGCTAGAATGTACTGATTGCACAGTGTGCATAGTGTGCATAGTGTGCATAGCATGTGGCATTGTCTGCTAGAATGTACTGATTGCACAGTGTGCATAGTGTGCATAGCATGTGGCATTGTCTGCTAGAATGTACTGATTGCACAGTGTGCATAGTGTGCATAGCATGTGGCATTGTCTGCTAGAATGTACTGATTGCACAGTGTGCATAGTGTGCCTAGCATGTGGCATTGTCTGCTAGAATGTACTGATTGCACAGTGTGCATAGTGTGCATAGCATGTGGCATTGTCTGCTAGAATGTACTGATTGCACAGTGTGCATAGTGTACATAGCATGTGGCATTGTCTGCTAGAATGTACTGATTGCACAGTGTGCATAGCATGTGGCATTGTCTGCTAGAATGTCACTTGGTACCAATGCATGTCATAAAGCGATGTAAGGGCCGTAACTAGTGTTGCTAGAACTTGTGCTAGAACCCGTGGTCCGACCCGTTTGCTGTTCCTTAAAATTGTCATGTTTTATATTATATACTTATGTAATAGGAATCGTACAATAAATTATGATTAAGCTAGGACAGACAGACACACAAACAGACACATAGAGACAGACAGGCACACAGACACACACAAACAGCTTTGCCGAATTTCGTCGGACCGAACAAAATACTTCGACATAGCCGAAATTTGACTTAACGAAATTCGATATAAACGGAGCCAGTTATATGTAAAATGATAGTGTCTGAAACGGGACTTTGATCCAACTTCGAGATAACCGAGAATTCGATATAACCGACTTTGACATAACGGATGTAGACTGTAATTAAAACATAAGAGCCATAATTATATAAAAAACATGTCACCTGGTGGTGGTTTATGAAACGAGAATTCTAAATATTGAGTTCCAGAGAATTAGTGTAACCATTTGGACATATAAACTTACTCTATTTGAGTCTAGACTAAAAGACAAGCTGGGGTTTTTTTTCACCTGTGTACAATAACAGGTTTAACTGTAGATCAATTATTTGTTTTACTAAGCCGTACGTAATTACAAATACCCCATGTGTTTGTTTGTGTGTCTATACCCGCTATGCGTTATTGAAGCATCGATTCCAATGCTGGAATACGGCGCTATACTGTACAGAAGTTATAGTTGATTTTCGAAATAAATATTCTAATTGACATTATGTATACAGAGGATGTGGTGCCATTCCTCAAGTGGTTCGTGGTTATTGTAAGATGCCTATCTCTTCCAAACCTCGATTTCTCGGGTTCTTAAGTTCGAGTTCGAGTTATTAAGTTCTTAGCCATCGGCCCACACCAGTAACTTAGGTTACTGGTTTGGGCCGATGCTAAAACTTGTGGCCAACCATTTAGTTTATACAAATTTATTTAGCTCGATTGCGAAACAAGTCCTTACAACTTATAGTAATCACTCTCGAGACCTCATTCCTTATGGAATCCATCGCCATGAAAGAGAGAGAAGAGGAAATGTGGAATTTAAATACCTTGCCTAAGGGCACAATCGTAACGGCTCCAGCGGGGCTCGAACTCCGGACCGTTCGCACCTGAAGCGAACGCGCTACTACAGCGCTATCACGACTTACATGACCATTGGCCAACCATGTGCATTATGTTTTTACTATTGATATGCAATAAAAGGTGATACATTAAACGAGTTAGGACCATGAAAGAGTCCACAGTGTATAACTGATAAAACATGACTACCTTCGCTTATAATGCACTAAGCACAACATGAAATATCACTGTAAGTGATGAATGCCCCCCACCCCTCCATAGTCGACGAAATTACAGTCCGGACTGGAAATATTCACTCGGACGGACGGACACACAGACCGTGCGAAAATTTTATCCCTCCCTAAGAGGTATAATATTGTGTTGAAAGTATTAATAAAATATCGGTATTGCGAAGAGCTTGGGACGTTGGGGTCAATGACTAATACGGGTAGAACTTGTCTAAACCATTTTGCTTTTCTAATTGCCTAGAATTCAATATTTGTTGTGGGGGGTTTTCGGGGTTTACAGTCATATTAACAGCCTATGTCATATTGCGTATGTCCAGCTAGTATTGGTGGTGGAAGTCTTTCGTGCACGCACTGGTAACCCGGGTAAACTACCGACCTTCCGAAAGCCAATTGGAAAGCTTTCTCACTTTAAACAATTCGATGCCAAACGTGGGATTAGCATCATATTATATGACATTATGTAAAGAGCAAATCTGATATTAATAAACTGTAATGAACTTAGCTACTGCACAGGGAAACAATTCTCAATTTAATTCCAGTAGAAATCTCACAAATGTTTTTTAAAGACAGGAAATATATTTGCATTTGTTTCTTGTACTTTATTGATTTCAGTGGCATCGTCAACGAAATTGAAGCCTAACGACGAACACGGACTACTTTAATTAACCCATTAAGGACTACTTTAATTAATCCATTAAGCAATGCTTTAATTAAACCATTACGAAAAAGAGCTGATGTAGTAATCATGATACATGTATATTTAATATTATAACTAGAAATATATGAGTTTTGTGGGGGGAAAAAAAATTAAATTAAATGTTTAATATTTTATTTATTTTATAACGTTTGCGGGGCAAGTTTTAACAACTTATAATAATCACTCTCGTTGGCGCGGATGAAAGCGTATATGTGGTCATTCATACCCGGAGAAAACCCACCTGTCCGATATGGCGACCACCGTACCATCTCACATACTTCCCGGTCCGAGGATCGAACCCAGATTGCATTGGTAATAGGCAATCGCACTAACCACAGCGCTAATCGGACAGTCAAATAGATGTTTGTGGTACTGATTGACACAATATGTACGCGTACAAAAATCCCACAACAAGAAGGAAATGAAAGTTCGGATCACATCTAATGGAAACGACAGAACAGTTCTAAGAGAGAAACGACAACGATGCATTAATCCATTTAATAATGAGCATAATCATGCATGACCCCTAGTTCTTAAATTCATCCTGGGAGTTGATGGACTTCTCAAGGAGAAGTGACATCACTTTAGCATTTGGTGGTTAGTTTGACAATGCGAACCGGGAAAATGTTCCCTGAATATGTTAGAGCTGAATAAGGTAGAATGGCCACTGTTTCGTAAAATAATCTGGAATGTATGGATGACCAATAACAGTAGCTGAAACATGCAGTATGTTATAACAGAAACAGCCACGTTCTGAAGTTGTTTGACCACACCATTCCTCATCATAGTTAAGTACGCCGTAGATGGAGCCGGTTGGCCACCTCATATTGCCACCGCCAGGGAAGTGATGCACCTGTTCTTTGCGGCTGGTCATTTTTATCTACATCAGCTATGGTCTATATTATTTACGGACGATAGTAGCACCATTATCAACAACCGTTCATAAAATGGCAACCCATAATGAATCATACCTAATGACTCTTCAACTGGACTTGTAGTGATATCGCCATTAAGCAAGACGTAGGCAATATTCACATACCGAATTGATCTATTTGACAGTTCAAATGTGCATAATGGAGATAATCACAATAAGCTTTAAGTTTGTATAGCTATACAATAGATATGTACTGTACATACTGAACGTTTGTATAGCTATACAATAGATATGTACTGTACATAATGAACGTTTGTATAGCTATACAATAGATATGTACTGTACATAATGAACGTTTGTATAGCTATACAATAGATATGTACTGTACATAATGAACGTTTGTATAGCTATACAATAGATATGTACTGTACATAATGAACGTTTGTATAGCTATACAATAGATATGTACTGTACATAATGAACGTTTGTATAGCTATACAATAGATATGTACTGTACATAATGAACGTTTGTATAGCTATACAATAGATATGTACTGTACATAATGAACGTTTGTATAGCTATACAATAGATATGTACTGTACATAATGAACGTTTGTATAGCTATACAATAGATATGTACTGTACATAATGAACGTTTGTATAGCTATACATAGATATGTACTGTACATAATGAACGTTTGTATAGCTATACAATAGATATGTACTGTACATAATGAACTTTGTATAGCTATACAATAGATATGTACTGTACATAATGAACGTTTGTATAGCTATACAATAGATATGTACTGTACATAATGAACGTTTGTATAGCTATATAATAGATATGTACTGTACATAATGAACGTTTGTATAGCTATACAATAGATATGTACTGTACATAATGAACGTTTGTATAGCTATACAATAGATATGTACTGTACATAATGAACGTTTGTATAGCTATACAATAGATATGTACTGTACATAATGAACGTTTGTATAGCTATACAATAGATATGTACTGTACATAATGAACGAATAAATATGTTTAAACCAAATGTGCATAACGTAAACACACATTGAGTTAGTGATGAACCTTGGACACGCTTTCGTGGTATAGACATGTGCACAAGTATGCACAATGTATGGATCATATTGAGCCATGAGCTTATCATTAGGATTACGTTCTAGTCCAAGGAGCTCTAATTCAAGCTCCTCCTATAGCTATCTCAAATCAACAAAATTGAGAGAGAGTCAAAGCAACCCCATCCGCAATCCGAATCTGTAACCAACATTACTCCAGCCAAACCAACGCGATCTCAAATCAACAAAATTGAGAGTCAACACAACCCCATCCGAATCTGTAACCAACATTACTCCAGCCAAACCAACGCGATCTCAAATCAACAAAATTGAGAGAGAGTCAACGCAACCCCATCCGCAATCCGAATCTGTAACCAACAGTACTCCAGTCAAACCAACGCGATCTCAAATCAACAAAATTGAGAGTCAACACAACCCCATCCGCATAACATTACTCCAGCCAAACCAACGCGAGTTGTACATGCATCAGACGCAGATCACCTGAGAACTAAAGCACACTTTATTGAATTGTCGTCGTGTATGTCATATGTCTCATTGGACAGGTATCGTCTGCAAAATGGACAATGTATGATATTGTATTAATTGATTAGTACCGTTCCACTGAATGTATCGTTTTCTGTACGTACTTGTATGTATGATATACGCTTCTGCAAAACAAGTTGGATAGTGTAATATTCGGTGGCGTCAGTGGTACATTGGTAGTGCGTCGGATTAGGAATTGAAAGATCATGGGTTATATACTCGGTCAGGGCATGTATGTCTTGTCATTGAGTATGGCGGCGGCTGCACCACACACACACACACACACACACGCACACGCACACGCACACCACACCACACCGCATCGCACCATGTTTGACATAAATGGAACATACATACATTACATAGTTACATACATACATACCTATATAATTATAGTGGTATGTTTCTACATACGGATGTTTTAAAAACGTGGCCAAATCACAAGTCTCAATTATATAAACATTTAAATTTAGATATCCAGAGCTATGCAAACTTGCACTATACCATGTCATCACCCCTCCCATACACACACATTTATTAATTGTTGTCATGGAAATTGGCAGGACAACCTTTCTTTAATGTCTTCATCTGCTTGGTTCCAAGGTTAACAATAGTGTACACATTTATAGATGGATCTGCTGCAACTTGGCCAGTCACAATATTTACCAGACCATATTGATTAGGCTCATTATTAATGGGATCAATGCATCGTTGTAGTTTCTCACTTAGAACTGTTCTGTCTTTTCCATTCGATGTGATCCGATCTTTCATTTCCTCCTTGTTATATGAATAAGACGGATGTTTTTCACGTGCCCTCGTGGTGTCAAACTTGTTCTCAATTGTATTACAGGCATGTACAACTATAGGCACACGTAGTGTGTGTCTCTTGTTTAAGAGTGTGTTTCAATTTGTATTACAGGCATATACAACTATAGACACATGTCTTGTGTGTCTCTTGTTCAATGGTGTTTTCAATTTGTATTACAGGCATGATGCACAACTATAGACACATGTCTTGTGTGTCTCTTGTTTTAAGAGTGTTTTCAATTTGTATTACAGGCATGATGCACAACTATAGACACATGTCTTGTGTGTCTCTTGTTCAATGGTGTTTTCAATTTGTATTACAGGCATGATGCACAACTATAGACACATGTCTTATGTGTCTCTTGTTCAAGGGTGTTTTCAATTTGTATTACAGGCGTGTACAACTATAGGCATATGTCTTGTGTGTCTCTTGTTTAAGAGTGTTTTCAATTTGTATTACAGGCATGTACCACTATAGGCATATGTCTTGTGTGTCTCTTGTTCAAGGGTGTTTTCAATTTGTATTACAGGCATGTACCACTATAGGCATATGTCTTGTGTGTCTCTTGTTCAAGGATGTTTTCAATTTGTATTACAGGCATGATGCACAACTATAGGCATATGTCTTGTGTGTCTCTTGTTCAAGGATGTTTTCAATTTGTATTACAGGCATGCACCACTATAGGCATATGTCTTGTGTGTCTCTTGTTCAAGAGTGTTTTCAATGTGTACTACAGGCATGCACCACAATAGGCACTTATCTTGTGTGGTTCTTATTCAAGAGTTTTCAATTAAGATCGCATTTGTAAAAAAACATTAAGATCACTTTACTTAAACATTACTATACATGGCCTACCGTCGATAAGTTTGCACGTACTACGACGTCAGCTCAGTCTGGGGAAATTAATAAGCTGGTTAAATTTATATATCCTTGCTACAGTTTAAAAGGATATTGTAAAATGATTGTACCTACACGACACAGGTCGGCATTTAGTAAATTTTGATGTGGCGTTGCACCAGTCAGTATTGTAACCATAGTGAATGATAAATTAAGAATAGAGGATCGTAATTGTAATGTGTGTAATGTGCTAGAAGATGAACATCATGTTATATTAGAATGTGCAATATATAATGACTTTAGAACAGTACTCTTTGAGAAAGCAATATTAGTTTATCATAATTGCTGTAATATGACAAAACGTGATATATTTATATTTCTCTTCAGTAATCAGTCATTGATAAGACTTTGTGCCAAAACCTGTTTTAATATACTACATCGTCGATACGTTTACCTTTGTAAATAATACCCTTTTTTATTATTATGTATCTATGATAGTTACATACTACAAGAGGCAGCTGCTAATTGGGTCATTCTCGATCTGATCTAGGGTGATAGCTGATTTTGTAAGAAATTTTTAATAGCACATTAGTGCTTGTCTTCAATTCTGTGTTTTATAACATGTTTGCTTCAAATAGTATATAAATTAGCAACTGTCGTTTCTTGGTTTCTTGGCTAATGTAAATAAATTATTACAATTAACAAGTGGTAACGCGCAATTTTTATAATGTGATCTGTTTTGTTGCAATATGTCTCTTATAACTATATTCAGAATAGCTATGTACTTTGATTGTTGTATTTGTCTTTGAATTATATGTATGTACATAGATGAGACTTGAATAAAGATGAAATCTACTTTTGACGTACAATATGCTCGAATTATAGCTGATTATACGTTCATATCATTATAAGAGAGCAAGTCCGCCTCCGTGGTCGAGTGGTTAAGGTCGCTGACTTGTATACCACTGTAACATATCATCACTGATGATCACGGGTTCGAGCCCCGCTCAGGCCGTGTCTCATTTATATGACAAAGTTGGCAGTTTCTTACGGAGGTTGGTGCACCCAAGTACTGGTTAACTGCTTGAGCCTGTCCAGGAAAGATGTTGTTAGGTAAACTGCCCGCCGGCGATATAGCCCAAAATGGTGCTGATGCAGGCGTAAAACCCGAAATATAACATTATAACATATGTATTAATCTTATCATATAAGAGAGCAAAGCAAGCGACCCCCTCACTACTCTGACTCCTGTGTGTGTGTTTTACGTTTATTTATCGTCGCTACCGGTTGCCCATATGAGCGACGCCTCCTGAAGAGATTAGTCATTTTAGATTTTTGGAGGATAGTGCAATGATACAGACAGAGACCCATTCCAGAATCTCCTCTGGTTCTTTTACGTGCACGGGGTAAAGCACCGACACGAGACCTCAGTTTAACGTCCCATCTGAAAGACTGTTAATTTTATTAGGGTCAGACGGGGGATCGAACATCTGACTCCTTCACTACAGCGCTATTATATCAGTTTGCTGTAAAGCTGCATATTTATTACAGCCAGTGTTCCATGGACCTGTAGTAACATGTAGATGCTTGATACAATACGATAGTAGACAGGCATCTTGTGTATATACGCAATCGGTCAATGTTGCTATAAATATATTTCATAATATATTTGGAGCAATCGACATCATGCTTGTTCTACGATTTGTTGGTTCTCGTAATTAACCATCTTAACCCATTCAACACCCAGTAACTGACATGGACCACAGGCACCAGACACACACAAATATATATATATGACCATAGGCCAAAACAAACTTTTTATTTTTGTGTCTGGTGCCTGTGACATGGACTTGCTTGTGCATGATATTTTTAGATCAATAAAGTAATAAGAAAATTACATTTGGACCAGTTCATTTATCAAAATGGGTAATTTTGTCTAACATTACTAATATTACTGGCAAAAAGTGCAGATCCTGATGAGACAACACGTCCCTAGCCGGCTCATCTGGATCAACAATATTTGTAAGCCTATTTACTTAACCCTTTCAACACCACAGACCTCTAAATAGGCTTACAAAAAGTGTAGATCCAGATGAGCCGGCTCGTGACGAGCCGTCTCATCAGGATCTGCACTTTGTGCCAGTGATATGACTATTTTTAGACATAATTACCCATTTTGATAAATGAACTTGTCCAAATGTGATTTTCTGATTCATGTATTGGTTTATGAATATCATGGACCAGTCCATGTGAGTTACTTGGTGTTGAATGGGTTAATAGTATGTAGTGTTAGTTTAAACATTATTTATTTCAGTATTTGTACATGTAATCAAGAAATGAACATTTTACATATAATTTAACAGCAGTAGACTGAAAGGGATTAGAACTAAAGAAAACTTATATAGTTCTTCTCCCTATCAATTGATTGATATACAATAGGCAGGAAAATAATATATAATATAACAATGAAAATACGTGAAATCTATTCTAGGTATTTGCTAAAGAATTTCAGACCTTAATGTATTAGTGAGTCAGTAGTTTTGGATGTAAAAAGGAAAATGGTTAATATTTAAAGGAATATATGAAGAAAGTTCAAGAACTTAAACTATCAATTCGGAGCACTTGAAGAAAAAGATATTAGTATAGAGAAAAGTGGTTGAATAGGGTCGGTTGTTGTGTCAATAACGACAGCATTCAGATTGGAATCCGCCATATGAACCTTTTAGAAGTCATCCATCTCAGAACCTTTCACTGCCAATAATGTATTCGTGTACCGTAAGGAAAATTAGGGTGTTGGTTGCAATATCCTTATTAATGTCACCGAGAAGTAGTGTGTTTAAGTTGACATTACAAATTGTGGACAGCTTATTGAAGAGTGTTATACGTAGTTGATCATAGAAATGGCATTGAAAGAAGAAGTGGAAGTTATCTTCTATGCCACCACATCTGCATAATGGTCATTCTACAATGTTCTTTAGAAGTAGGTGATGGTTTAGGGAACTACATTTCGTTCTAAGCCGTGTATGTAGAACCTGGGATCTTCTTTTCCCACAGTAAAATAGTTTTCCAATTTTACTTTTGTTAGTGTTAAGAAAGGCCTTGAAAGAATCCAGTGACTGAATATTTCTAGCCTCGTTAGGTAAGCTGTTCCATTCACGAAGTACCGATGGAAGGAAGGAATTTGAATATAGGGTAGTTCTAGCTGGAATAGTTAACAGATTATCAGACTTTCTAAGGTTATACCGAGTGGATTGGCCAACATCTTGTGGAACAAGAGATGAAATATAAGACGGGACAAGATTATTTTTCATTTTATAAAGTAGGACAAGTTTGTGTTTTCGTCTTCTGTCAGAAAGTGTTGAAAGTTCAGGTAATGTTGATAGGGTTAACCTGAACCGATATGTTTTAATATAATTCTAAATATAGTAACACCCACTCGTGTCGTCATCGTTACACGTATGACTGTTTCCTCTCGTTGACATTCCTTGCCATATTTAGCTTATTGTTACGTTCTAACGGATTGTTTGCTAGTGGAAATCGAAAGATTTATACCAAAAGCCGAATTACAGGGTCACAATGCGGCCCGTTACAATATAGTTCCTCATTATTTCACTACACTATCGCATCATCATTAACTTTCAGAGGTTTAATCGCTTTACAGCCAGCTATATCACGTTGCTATTGTTCTATATTCTAATTAATATACAGTATACTCGTATTTTAACAGAAAAATGGAATTGACACTGTCTTATGGACGGTATCACCGGATATTTGAGAATTCAGAAATGTCCATTAAGCTGAGATATAATCCTATTCAAGAATATAAAGTATCAACATACGCTTACAAATCTTAACCTGTTGATTATTTAAAGGTACGTAACCTGACAGACAACCATATTATCAAATATATTCAAAGTTAAGAAAGAAACGAACATTTCCGAACATTTCTGACTTCGGCAGTTTCCGGCTTATTCATGTGATGTTTATCGAGGACGCTCCATTTCAAACTGTTGCTACACAAGAAGCCAACCAATCACAGTGCTTTGAATATATATGTTCTCATTTTATCATTGTCTGACCGTCCTTCAACAATTTACAGAATATTTTCAAATAGATTGCTTCTCCAAATCACCTTCACCTATATACTATACAAACTATGTTAGAAAACTAAAACTCACTTTCCATGAAAGTATACAGAACAACGCTGGAAAATGAATTTTAAAATACATTATAGAAATACTATGTACAATATAAAGAATAAAACAATTGACTTTCTATTTTAACATTGCAATATTAATAGAAGCAAGATTTTAGACAAAACCCGTTGACTGAATATAACAGCCGGTACAATACATGGAGGATGGGTATTGTTCTTTTAGCATGCACAATGTAGTCATATGTTTATTTGCACAGTGAAATCCTAAGAACAAATGGTATGTAAGACTTGCTCGTGCTTGCAAATTGTAACAGATTATAACATTTTATTTCTATTACACGAGCTTTACTTGTATATATATATTTTTTTTAATGAGGGCATTTATGTGAACATATGCAATAAAAACACACATGAGAATGTTCAAATGTCCGATTAAGATAACAGTTTTCCGTACTTGAAATTTCCCCTTGTGTCTTTATAGTCTATACATATATATAGTCTTGATTTTGTATGCAGTGCTCCAGCTATGCCATATTAGTAGGGTGCCGCGCCATGTCCGTTGACCTGAGTGCCATATTAGTAGGGTGCCGCGCCCTGTCCGTTGACCTGAGCGCCCTGCCCTAATCCTTGGGAGCCCTGCCCTTATTTCAACCATTAAAACACATGTAAAAAATTATTTTTCAAATATTCTATTTCATTGTTTCTCAGTTCATGCGTGTACATTTCATAATATTGTACATGTATTTATAACATGTATTTATAATACAATCAAATGATATCCCAGAATGCACCAGAGATTATCCAGAAAACAGAATGTTCTCTGGTACCCAACTAAACGTGCCCTTTTCCCATCCGCACCCTAAATCCTAGCTGGAGCACTGATGTTTATTAACCATATGTAACACATGTAATGTACAACTAGTGTACATTCCTTAAAACATCAATGAATGAGTGGATTTAGAATTCTGCTGAAATTATAAATCGAGATTATTACATAGCAATTTAAATAAGTGGGAAATATTTCTCCTAACTAGTGTTTAGGGCATGCACAATACTTTACTACATGTAAGAGTAGTTATAATAGTGTGTTAATATGTGTTTTATTTTTAATTCTAACTTACCCTCTACAAGCACTCCAGTAAAACAGAGAACCAGCGCATGTACATACACATCCATCACGCAACTAAGGTTATATATCCACACACTTTTCACGGAATTTATTCTCCCCTTGTCTCTCGTCCACGTAGGTTTTGTATATCCAAGATAATGCACAAATCAACTTTGGATCAAGTTCCTTTAAAATCCATTATACTGATATGTGTAGAGAAATTCCTGGAAACAAAAACATGCGGGCATTATGTTCATAGATATCCATGGTATGTGAAACTAGCGCAAAGATTTATTGGTCTACATGGAGCGAATGTTCAGGATGTCCTATGGAAAGTTCCGAGTAATTACCCAATTAGTTCATAGACACATTCACACTAAACGTCGTGATTAAGTAATTAACAAGACAAAATGCAATACAATGGCTTAAGCTCATCTGTATATACAGCAGAGTATTCCTGGACGATGCTACAATATAGACAATAAACAAGAAAATCCAAACAAACGCATATCAACAATAAAATATCAACAATAAAATATCAACAATAAAATATCAACAATAAATAAACGATAAAATATACTGACACCAAACAGAAACTGTGTACTTGCCTTAGAGGTAAAATTTATATCAAAATGTGTGAAATATTGAGTAAAATAGTGCAATGTATGAAGAATGATTTTCTTCACTCATGATAGTAAAATCCATAATTCTAAAATTTGTAACGAAAACGTAACGCTCAATATAAAAATGCACCAGTTTTTTTATGTTGTCAGTATACAAACATTATTATTTAAAAGGAAAACCCCTCAAATTTACACAATACCTGTGTAAAATAATGCCTTTTCTGTGTATGTAGACTAGTAAAACTACTTTAATTCCCTATTCCGATTTGTTTACATGTATATATACATGGACATGAACATATACAGCTGAATGTTCACCAATGTGACAACACAATAAATAACTTGCTGTTCGATAATTTAATCGAATAAGCAATATTACGGAAATGATTCTCCCGAAATATATCTGGAATGAATACTGACAAGCTATATGTATGAAAGGGCAAGCTCTCTTATTTACCTA
The DNA here is from genome assembly GCA_014843695.1 of Archivesica marissinica. Lineage (NCBI taxonomy): Eukaryota > Metazoa > Mollusca > Bivalvia > Venerida > Vesicomyidae > Archivesica > Archivesica marissinica. Next base: position 13,988,518 of record CM026399.1, on the reverse strand, counting down.
ACACTCCAGTGGAATTACAACGAATTCAGAAATCAAGGATTATATTGCGATGCCAGGAAATTAGAAAATATTCATTAAAGCCAATTTTACGCACTAAATAATAACAGAGGTTTGGATGGTGAAGCTTTTCATGTTCATGAAAGTTGGGTACTGATTACGATTATCGATTGGCTCCTCAAACTGCATAATATTAATCATTGGAAACGATTACCGGTTTTAACCAAGCATTTGTCCTATAAAATTCTAAGCTTTTTCCGTTCTCTATGTATTTCCATTTGTACAAAAAGGCCATGCTAATGTGCTCACCGCTTGTCGTTTCCGGTAACGGACACACTAGAAATTGTTCAATCAAACAATAATTAGTTTCCTTGCTTCTGTTTCGATAATGTATTTGACATATCATGTCAAGAATAGTTGATTTACAACCAGAGTAGTAATTTAAATTTAAGATAGATGTATGTCTGAAATGTTGTGCTGATACACACATTTAATCTCTCCTTCTAAGCATATTCAGCTTAGTTTATACAAATTTATTTTAGCTCGATTGCGAAGCAAGTTCTTACAACTTATATTAATCTCTCTGGAGACCTCATTCTTAATGGAATCCATCGCCACGAGGAAGAGAGAAGGGGCAATGTGGAATTTAAATGCCTTGCCTAAGGGCACAATCGTAACGACTCCAATGGAGATCGAACTCCGAGCCTTTCGCACCTGAAGCGAACGCTCTACTACTGCGCTATCACGACTTCCACATATTTAGATTGGCCACCAAATTAACTGGAGACAAATTAATATTAAAATTATTCTGATGCAATTAAGATATCCACATTTTGGTAGATCAATTCACAATCATTTTCCATATATTTTCATTTATCCAGACTTTAAAATCTCATTTTAACTTACACCAATTAATTTAATAATTTTCGATTACATGGCAATTTTAATACATTTTGACGTCATAAACCAAATTTTCCATAGTGTGTGTGTGTGTGTGTGTTTTACGTTTATTTATCGTCGCTACCGGTTGCCCATATGAGCGACGACGCCTCCTGAAGAGATTAGTTATTTTACATTTAGGAGGGTAGTGCAATGATACAGACAGAGACCCATTCCAGAGTCTCCCCTGGTTCTTTTACGTGCACGGTGTAAAGCACCGACACGAGACCTCGGTTTAACGTCCCATCTGAAAGACTGTTAATTGTATTAGGGTCAGACGGGGGATCGAACCTGCGATCCCTGATTACCAGTCCAGCGTGTTACAGTGTTACCACTGGACTACAGATCCGTCTAATTTTTCCATAGTGTTGTGGTATCAATAATTTTAAAGAATTCAATCTAGCAACTAGCAACATTTTCATTTTCCATATATATATATATTCTTTATTATAGTCTCATCAATGTGACACAATATATACAACATGTAACAAAAGTAAAAACCTATATAATTGCACATTGCCTCTCTATAAGAGACTCGATACATATATTCTGAAAAATCAATAGCCGACAAAAAATCAATTAAACTTCAATTAAACCCAACATTACTTTATTATGTTCCATATACTTCAAATAACGTCAACACATTTGTAAAAGCACATATTATTTTCCATAAAATTCAATTAAACCTCAATTAATGCTAAAATTACATTATTATTTTCCATAAAGTTCAATTAAGCCTCAATTACATTATCACTTTTCCATAAAATTCAATTACGCCTCAATTAATGCTAAAATTACATTATTATTTTCCATAAAATTCAATTAAACCTCAATTAATGCTAAAATTACATTATTATTTTCCATAAAATTCAATTAAATATCAATTAACGCTAAAATTACATTATTATTTTCCATAAAGTTCAATTAAGCCTCAATTACATTATCACTTTTCCATAAAATTCAATTAAACCTCAATTAATGCTAAAATTACATTATTATTTTCCATAAAATTCAATTAAATATCAATTAACGCTAAAATTACATTATTATTTTCCATAAAGTTCAATTAAACTTCATACATCGCTCAATTACCCTCTTTATTTCCATATATTCGGACGTATCAATTTCGGCCTTGAGAAAAGATCTCTACTTACCGTTAAGTGAGCGTTAAGATGACTGTCAAACTACATCACATCCAAGTGTCATTAATACGCACTTTGCTCTTCGATCTTGATATTACTACCGGAAAATCCTCTCTTAAGATGATACGATCCTTTTTCCTGAGGTAAGAAGTATAAAACAATTTGAAATATCTGAAAAATGTAGACTGAATTGTACACTAGATGAGTTATGTTACTGTATTCATTTTAGTCTCATCTATGCTCAATTTACAAATAGTATTATACATGCATACAGCCGGCTCCGTGGTCGAGTGGTTACTGTCGCTGACTTGTTTCACTTTAAACTATCACCACTGATGGTCACTGGTTCGAGCGCCGCTCAGACCGTGTCTCTTTCTATGAAACAGTTGGCAGTTTCTTATGGAGGTTTATGCACCAAGTACTGGTTAACCGCTGGAACCTGCCCATGAGTGTTGCTGTTAGGTAAACTGCCAGTCGCTCAAATGGGCAACCGGTAGCGCTGTTAAATAAACGTAAATTTAAAAAAATAAAGAATTACAAGCATTTATTTGAGTCATGTTGCGGGATGGAGAGCAGACATTAAGAAACGCATGAACAGCGCCAGTAGCATGCCGAACCTGACACCAGTCTTACGAGCAACCATCGAACATGGTATCTGACCCAACATACCACCGGCATCACCACACGTCATACGCCCCCCTGATCACCAAGCCAGCCAACAAATGTACAACCCAAATGTCATAGTAATACCACATACAGTCTACATCCGCTATGTCGAATTCCGTCGTCCGAACAAAATACTTCAACATAACCGACATTTAACTTAACGAAATTCTATATAAACGAAGCCAGTTATGTGTAACATTATAGTGTCTGAAACGGGACTTTGATCCGATTTCGAGATAACCAGATAATTCGACATAACCGACGTTGACATAACGGATGTAGACTTTTTGCTTTGTTTCGCCTACTAGAAAACTATACGTTGTTACACAATCTCTGTCATACAAAGAAATAAAAGTTGTCAATTTTTCGAATGAAATCAATTGTTTAAATAGTAATAGATTGATCGTCTCGAGTGATCTTCTTGACAGGTGCATACTTTATGCCTGGAATTGAAACCCCCCAGTGGCAACACGCGAGATTCGCATGTCAGAACGTTCAAACTGTACGATATTTACTGATCATTGTGTGTGTCAGGCCAGAGTGACGGCTCCGTCAAAAGACAGACTCCCGTTTGTGTTGATCTTTAATTTGCGGATCTGGGGAGAGACGAGAGAGATGAAAAAGTTGCTATTCGGTTGTGCGAATATCTCAATGTTGAAACAAATCGTTTCCATACCAATGGACGAGGATCACGTGTTATAATAGACTAGTCAGCTACCATGTGCTTTCTCATCTGACACTTAACATTTTATTATTATTATGATATATTCCAATGTTTAAGAAATAATAGTTGTCTTTCAGTTATTTATTGGCGGATAAAACATGCTTTAGAGTTCAGACACGTATGAATTAACCACGCATGCCGCATGCCTAAGTGGTTAATTCCTGCGCTCAGAACGACACGCAATATTTTATATCGACTATAAATAACTCATATACAAATATAACTTGATTATAACAAAACCTAAATATCAAAAAAAAATATTTTAAAAATATGCATGTATATGTCGTCATGGACTTTTGAACCTATTGGAATTCAGAAATAAAATATCAAAATATCGAAACAGCGCAGAAATTGTTTGTGTTATGGCTTAGAAAGCGTAAATGACGTCAGAAAACTAGAAACATCTTAGTAAATTTACCGCACGTTTGACATCACACGCTAAACAATGGCCTATTGCAGATTAAACCACGGTAAATTCCTTCTTTGCGTATAAACACACACACACACACACACACACACACACACACAACACACACACAATTCCGAGTCATGTTAGAATGGAATTTAATTCACAGTCAGAGACGCAGTTGAAATGGCTAAATATACACATCTCAATCTCGTAGCAAAATTATTTGCCTATAGTAAGTAAGTATACTTAGGTACTTGCATATTTTAAATGCTGTTATTTAATTCGCGGTCCTCGACACCAATATGAAATGCTACCGTTTTAAATATCTCGACCGTGACCACCAGTAATGATAGGTTACAGATCGGACAAGTGGGTTTTCTCCGGGTATTCCAGTTTCCTCCCACAAGAATGACCACATTTACGCTTTCATCCGCGCCAACCAGAGTGATTAATATAAGTTGTTAAAACTTGCTTCGCAATCGTTGTAAGCATATTTTTTTTACTTGCTTCGCAATCGTTGTAAGCATATTTTTTTTACTTGCTTCGCAATCGTTGTAAAATAAATAAAGTTTAAGCTAAATCTCGAGATTCCGGCAAACTAGATTATTTCATTATAACCACTATATATTACGGTAATAAAGATTCAAACTTGTATCGCCTATCTTCAATATACGGCCTGGCAAGAACCTGGGGGAGAACGTGAAGTGTTAAAATATTTCATTGTTGCGTCATTACTGATTAGAGGAACCTGTCAACAGTAATCATTTTTATTTATTTTTTATTTAAGTTTATTTAACGTCGCTACCTGTTGCCCATGTGAGCGACGGACAGTTTACTGAACTATACCATTCATTGGCAGGGCTCTAGCGGTTAACCAGTACTTGGTGCACCAACCTCCGTAAGACACTGCCAACTTTTTCATATAAACAGACACGATCTGAGCGGGGGCTCGAACCCGTGACCACCAGTAATGATAGGTTACAGTGGTATACAAGTCAGCGACGGTAACCACTCGACCACGGAGGTAGACTCATCGTAAGCATGTAGTATTGGTGCTAATGTTATAGTGTTTATTTCATTTTTTAAGTTTTACAATTGACATTCGAAATGTGTGTAAATAGAATATGAAAAATCTCTCACCTCTTACGTCATTGTTGCATCATCTTCTCACTTCATAAACGTCAAATCATGGTATTTCCAAATCAATCTATAGCAAAGACAAAAACAAACTAATAAATCGTATCAATTTGATAAGACAACATAAATTTATATTTCCGCGTCGTATCTTGTCTTCTCGTCGTATTATCAACTCGGATATATAAAAATCCCTTCCCTTAAATAAGAACAAACACCTCCTTACATAGCTTTCTATTTCCGAACCTATATAATGTCTCCCGTCGGTATATGTTCATGATTAAAGACAAAACAAAACGTCAATGCACATTACAAAGATAATAACCTTCGCAATTGACGCATCTATTTTGGTAACTATGTGAACGACTGTCTGACTAGCTATACGCGAACTCGATCTTACCACAAGTCAAGAGCCGTTCCTAACACGAAAAACTACTTGAATACTGCACATTTCATTCAAAGTGAAATTTCACACATTTTCAATTCAATTTTAACCAAGAATCCATATTTCAAGACTTAATTCATAACGGCAATTAGACACCGCGATCAATCAACGGTACCTCCCGACGTTTCCTGCTTTATTATGTTCCGAGAATCTCCTAATATAAAAAAATATTACACACAGATATTTCCCATAAAACGTCAAAGTGACTGGACGACTCCACAAAATTACCAGCAATGCATAGAAATTATGTATAATTTTACCATTTATCCGCGAAATTTGTTATAATTCAATAAAACCCCAGCGAAAGCAATTTTGTCGTGTGCCGTAGCCACTTGGCGTTGGATGAGCGCAATTGAGGCGAATCGGCCGAAGGAAAAAGCGCCAATACGAAACCGTATGTGGTTTAGACCGATATCGAACTGACGGGGGAACATGGTAAATATTGACTCAGAAAACACGTTGATAGATATGACAATATTTATAATATCGTCTACCCTGTCAGAAGCGTCATTGTTCTACAATTCACTGAATAACCACATTTTTCATCGAGGTCGACAACAGTGAATTGTTACTGTGCACGTAATTCATCAAAGAATATATTGAACTGTTGGGGTTAATGAAATCTCTTTCAGCGATAGTGTGACGAGAATTACTGCTCTTTTCTATGTTGTATTTTATACCTTATCAACGCGTATATAGTTTGATAATACACACACGTTTGCTATGTTAAATTAGCCATTATCACTACTGTATACCAATCCTGTTAGCCATTTAAAGCTGCGACAAGTTTCAAGTGTCGCTTTCCGCTTTATGAACAAGTCCGTGTAGTCAATATTGTGACACACTGAAAGCCCCCGTTTCCGTTCTATTATTCGTTTATTTTCAGGAAGACGCGTTATATAATGGTAAACGAATGATTAGCGGCAGTGTCCATCACTGTTATAAATATTCTGAATGACATCAATTAAAAATAGTGTTGATAGTGACAATGTAGTAGTAGTAATAATAATCATCATCATCATCATCAGCCATCATCATCCATCATCATCATCATCCATCATCATCCATCATCATCATAATCATCATCACCCATCATCATCATCATCATCACATCATTATCATCATAATAATAATAATAAAGACTTTATTTTACAAGAGAACACATTAACAAAAGTTAAGTTAAGTGAAAATTGCACATTAGAATTATGTAGTAATGTTAAAGGTGAAAAGTAGAGAAACTATTTATAATATGTTATGGAATATGATGATATATGGAATTATCTAGCAGAGTAGAAAAGGGGGAATGAGACAATTAATGACAATAAATGTATATAACATAATAATAATAATCATAGTTATGGTCATTAGGTGAGAAAAACAATTATGCAGGCAGTTCAAGTGATTTGATTGGTTTATTCTGATATATACTCTCAGCAGAACAAATCACAAGCTCGCCCATATGGTTCGCCGGCGGCGAGGGTAAATAAGCTCAATCATCATCATCACAAGCTTGACGGATCTGTAGTCCAGTGGTAACACGCTGGGCTGGTAATCCAGGGATCGCAGGTTCGATCCCCCGCCTGACCCTAATAAAATTAATAGTCTTTCAGATGGGACGTTAAACCGAGGTCTCGTGTCGGTGCTTTACACCGTGCACGTAAAAGAACCAGAGGAGATTCTGGAATGTGTCTCTGTCTGTATCATGCACTATCCTCCAAAATCTAAAATAACTAATCTCTTCAGGAGGCGTCGCTCATATGGGCAACCGGTAGCGAGGATAAATAAACGTAAAAACAGAAGAAAAAACGAGCTTGAATCTGTGTTTGAGATCGGAGAAATGTTTTATAACCTCCAGGTCGGGGCTTGAACTCGGGACTGGCCTGCTTACATGGCGAGCGCACCACCGGTGTAACCGTCCGACCGCCTATCCGTATAGCGGTAGAAGTTATGTGGGTGGAATGGTATAATGGATACGGGAGTCGCGCTGTAATCGAGAGGTTGTGGGTTCAAGCGCCATCAGAGCCATGGTTGTGGTGTCCTTAGGCAAGACACTTAATTCCACATTACCGCTTCTCTCTCCCTCGTGACGATGGATTCCATCAGAAATGAGGTATCGAGAGCGATTAAACTAATGTAAGAACTTATTTCGCAATCGAGCTAAGATAAATGTGTATAGGCTAAGCCTGGCGGGTTTATTGTAACGCTTCCAAAGTGCCCTGTCAAATCCTACTGTACTTCCTTGTTGGAGAACAATGAGGAATCATGACGTTAAAATCCAAACATGTGATTCTTTAGCGTTCATATTTAGGCATTTACAGGAATTAAAAACGTTTAATCCATGCTTAATAATTAGTATCTACGGAAAAGGGTCGGACGGCTGGGCCAATAGTGTGGTCTATGAGCTAAAGTTCTGCCCCAGACAATGCTAAGTGTATACACATTATTTTAGCTCGATTGCGAAACAAGTTTTTACAACTTATATTAATCACTCTCGATACCTCATTACTGATGGAATCCATCGCCATGAGGGACAGAGTAGAGGCAACGTGGAAATTAAATGCCTTGCCTAAGGGCACAATCGTAACGACCCCAGTGTGGCCCGAACTCCGGACCTTTCGTACCTGAAGCGAACGCGCATCCACTGCGGCGCTATCACGCCTTCCACTGACAATGTTTAGGGATACTAATAGCTCCTAATTAGGAGCTTTTCAACATATATTCCCGGACGGCCATGTTTGGGTAACTCCAAAATGTCACATTGCCATACACGGCGAGGTAGGGCATAATAGTTATGCGAATATGAGATGGTCAGTCCTATATATGACTGGGATACCTCAATATGGTTGAAGACAATGGTCGCGCCCAAATCGTAGTTGACCTTTGTTGGATTCTGGTCAAGTAGATATTTATAACTGGAATTAGACGGATATAGCAAAAACAAAGACATCTCATCGTTCTTATGGAACCGTGCTAATCCTGGCAGGTATGAATATAATCCGTCCGGGCACGGTACTAGTGGTCATCGCTGACCAATGGGGGCAGCCATAGCGTGCTATAATTGATTATAAACGAGCTGGAAACATGACGAATTGTCGAGGGACTCGCAACATGACAATCTGCCGTCTCTGGTTATCCACGTAGTCCGTATTATTCCACAACCTGAGGTCATTTGCAGCCTCTGAACAGTTCTCACAAGTGGCAACATTAGATTAATCAGCAATATATTGTGTTTGAAATATTGATAAAAAAAATGGCATCTGTGAGACGGCAATAGAAAATCAGTTTGCTGAAAGAGTATACTCCCAATGCATGCAATTAGGGCGGAGTTAACTCTCTGCTTACCACTGCTGTATGAAAAAGCATTTATGTCATTTGCAGTTTGCAACATTATGTATATTCTAACATTTTATTTGAAAACTGTTTATCAATATCTTCAAGATTTCAAATCGTCATTGTTGGAACATTACGCAATGGAAATGACTGAAACTTTTACGGCTACAAACAGCAACAGGAGCACTATGTCAATGCCAATGCTACGATTCGAGAAACAAAGTTTCATATATAATTCAAACACATGTTGATGTGGCTGAATATTAAATGCAGTACAAACTCTTGCAAGGTCCCAAGCCCACACCTTTGTAATCTGACACACTGATCCCTTATAACCAAAGACCTGCCCCTTACAACACATATGTAGGCGTTACGATTGTGTCCTTAGGCAAGGCATTTAAATTCCACATTGCCTCTTCTCTCTCCCTCGTGGCGATGTATTCCATCAGGAGTGGGATCTCGTGAGTGATTAATATAAGTTGTAAGATCATGTTTCGCAATCGAGCTAAAATAAATTTGTATAAACTACAACAGAACCACATGGTAAATTACAACCAGACACGCCGATCACTTACAATCTGACACCGGTCCATTACAACCTGACACCAGTCAATTACAACCTGACACCGGTCCCTTACAACCTGATACACGTTCCTTACAACATGAAACACGTTCTTTACAACCTGACACCGACGCAGGTCCATTACAACCGGACACCGGTCCATAATAACCTGACACCGGTCCCTTACAACCTGACACCGGTCAATGACAATGTGACACCGGTCCCTTACAATCCGACACCGGTCCATTACAACCTCACACCGGTCCAATACAACCCGACACCGGTCAATTACAACCTGTCACCGGTCCCTTACAATCCGACACCAGTCCATTATAACCTGACACCGGTCCCTTACAACATGACACCGGTCAATTACAACCTGACACCGGTCCCTTACAACCTGATACACGTTCCTTTCAACCTGACACCGACACAGGTCCATTACAACCTGACACCGGTCCATTACAACCTGACACCGGTCAATAACAACCTGACACCGGTTCCTTACAATCTGATACTGGTCCATTATAAACCTGACACCAGTCCATTACAACCTGATACACGTTCCTTACAACCTGACACCAACACAGGTCCATTACCACCTGACACCGGTCAATAACAACCTGACACCGGTCCCTTACAATCTGATACAGGTCCATTATAAACTTGACATCGGTCGATTATAACCTGACACCGGTCCCTTACAACCTGATACACGTTCCTTACAACCCGACATCGGTCCATTACAACCTGACACCGGTCCATTACAACCTGACACCGGTCCAGTACAACCTGACACCGATCCATTACAACCTGACACCAGTCCAGTACAACCTGACACCGGTCCAGTACAACCTGACACCGGTCCAGTACAACCTGACACCGGTCCATTGCAACCTGACACAGGTCCACTACAACCTGACACCGTTCCAGTACAACCTAACACCCAGACATAAATACATATAACATGTACATTATATTTCTCTTTTACCAATGCTACATAGCATACATTGGTTAGATGTTTGAAGCAGACGAGAATATTATTGTTGTTCGACAACAACATGATTCGGCCCCCCCCTTCCCAATCTGCTATACCATTATGCTATACTGTGTGATAAAGAAACGGAAGAGAACATATACCTTAATTTGTGTTCAGTCGAGCAGGAATAATCACAACCAGAAATAATTTCAACAAGAATCGTAAAAAACAGGCTTAGATTATAGTGGTCGGACAACACTCGATTTCGTTCATTAAATGTTGATTGAATATGTGTGGAGCAATGATTGTGTTTGTGGTATATCTTTAGGGAACACTGATTGTGTACAGTGTGTGTGTGGTATATATGTCGGGATCACTGATTGTGTACAGTGTGTGTGTGGTATATATGTAGGTAGCAATGATTGTGTACAGTGTGTTTGTGGTATATATGTAGGTAGCAATGAATGTGTACAGTGTGTTTGTGGCATATATGTAGGTAGCAATGATTGTGTAAAGTGTGTTTGTGGTATATATGTAGGTAGCAATGGTTGTGTACAGTGTGTTTGTTGTATATATGTAGGTAGCGATGATTGTGTACAGTGTGTTTGTGGTATATATGTCAGGATCACTGATTGTGTACAATGTGTTTGTGGTATATATGTCAGGATCACTGATTGTGCACAATGTGTTTGTGGTATATATGTCAGGATCACTGATTGTGTACAATGTGTTTGTGGTACATATGTCGGGATCACTGATTGTGTACAATGTGTTTGTGGTATATATGTCAGGATCACTGATTGTGTACAATGTGTTTGTAGTATATATGTCAGGATCACTGATTGTGTACAATGTGTGTGTGGTATATATGTAGGTAGCGATGATTGTGTACAGTGTGTTTGTGGTATATATGTAGGTAGCAATGATTGTGTACAGTGTGTTTGTGGTATATATGTAGGTAGCGATGATTGTGTACAGTGTGTTTGTGGTATATATGTAGGTATCAATGATTGTGTACAGTGTGTGTGTGGTATATATGTAGGTAGCAATGATTGTGTACAGTGTGTGTGTGGTATATATGTAGGTAGCGATGATTGTGTACAGTGTGTGTGTGGTATATATGTAGGTAGCAATGATTGTGTACAGTGTGTGTGTGGTATATATGTAGGTAGCAATGATTGTGTACAGTGTGTTTGTGGTATATATGTAGGTAGCGATGATTGTGTACAGTGTGTTTGTGGTATATATGTCGGGAACACTGATTGTGTACAGTGTGTGTGTGGTATATATGTAGGTAGCAATGATGGTGTACAATGTGTGTGTGGTATATATGTAGGTAGCAATGATTGTGTACAGTGTGTTTGTGGTATATATGTCGGGATCACTGATTGTGTACAATGTGTTTGTGGTATATATGTCAGGATCACTGATTGTGTACAATGTGTTTGTAGTATATATGTCAGGATCACTGATTGTGTACAATGTGTGTGTGGTATATATGTCGGGAACACTGATTGTGTACAGTGTGTTTGTAGTATATATATAGGTAGCAATGATGGTGTACATGTGTGTGTGGTATATATGTATTTAGCAATGATTGTGTACAGTGTGTTTGTGGTATATATGTAGGTAGCAATGATTGTGTACAGTGTGTTTGTGGTATATATGTAGGTAGCAATGGTTGTGTACAGTGTGTTTGTGGTATATATGTAGGTAGCAATGATTGTGTACAGTGTGTTTGTGGTATATATGTAGGTAGCAATGGTTGTGTACAGTGTTTGTGGTATATATGTAAGGAACAGTGGTTGTGTTCAGTGTGTTTGTTGTATATATGTAGGTAGCAATGATTGTGTACAGTGTGTTTGTTGTATATATGTAGGTAGCAATGGTTGTGTACAGTGTGTTTGTGGTATATATGTCTGGAACAATGAATGTGTACAGTGTGTTTGTGGTATATATGTAGGTAGCAATGGTTGTGTACAGTGTGTTTATTGTATATATGTAGGTAGCAATGACTGCGTACAGTGTGTTTGTAGTATATATATAGGTAGCAATGATGGTGTACAATGTGTGTGTGGTATATATGTAGGTAGCAATGATTGTGTACAGTGTGTTTGAGGTATATATGTAGGTAGCAATGATTGTGTACAGTGTGTTTGTGGTATATATGTAGGTAGCAATGGTTGTGTACAGTGTGTTTGTGGTATATATGTAGGTAGCAATGATTGTGTACAGTGTGTTTGTGGTATATATGTAGGTAGCAATGGTTGTGTACAGTGTGTTTGTGGTATATATGTAAGGAACAGTGGTTGTGTTCAGTGTGTTTGTTGTATATATGTAGGTAGCAATGATTGTGTACAGTGTGTTTGTTGTATATATGTAGGTAGCAATGATTGTGTACAGTGTGTTTGTGGTATATATGTCTGGAACAATGAATGTGTACAGTGTGTTTGTGCTATATATGTAGGTAGCAATGGTTGTGTACAGTGTGTTTATTGTATATATGTAGGTAGCAATGACTGCGTACAGTGTGTTTGTAGTATATATGTAGGTTGCAATGATTGTGTACAATGTGTTTGTGGTATATATGTAAGGAACAGTGGTTGTGTACAGTGTGTTTGTGGTATATATGTATGTAGCAATGATTGTGTACAGTGTGTTTGTGGTATATATGTAGGTAGCAATGGTTGTGTACAGTGTGTTTATTGTATATATGTAGGTAGCAATGGTTGTGTACAGTGTGTTTATTGTATATATGTAGGTAGCAATGATTGTGTACAGTGTGTTTATTGTATATATGTAGGTAGCAATGGTTGTGTACAGTGTGTTTGTGGTATATATGTAGGTCGCAATGATTGTGTACAGTGTGTTTGTGGTATATATGTAGGAGCAATGGTTTTGTACAGTGTGTTTATTGTATATATGTAGGTAGCAATGGTTGTGTACAGTGTGTTTGTGGTATATATGTAGGTAGCAATGGTTATGTACAGTGTGTTTATTGTATAAATGTAGGTAGCAATGGTTGTGCACAGTGTGTGTATTGTATATATGTAGGTAGCAATGATTGTGTACAGTGTGTTTGTGGTATATATGTAGGTAGCAATGGTTGTGTACAGTGTGTTTATTGTATATATGTAGGTAGCAATGGTTGTGTACAGTGTGTTTATTGTATATATGTAGGTAGCAATGATTGTGTACAGTGTGTTTGTGGTATATATGTAGGTAGCAATGGTTGTGTACAGTGTGTTTATTGTATATATTTATGTAGCAATGATTGTGTACAGTGTATGTGTGTGGTATATATGTAGGAGCAATGGTTGTGTACAGTATGTTTGTGGTATATATGTAGGTAGCAATGATTGTGTACAATGTTTTTGTGGTATATATGTAGGTAGCGATGGTTGTGTACAATGTGTTTGTGGTATATATGTAGGTAGCAATGAATGTGTACAGTGTGTTTGTTGTATATATGTAGGTAGCAATGATTGTGTACAGTGTGTTTGTGGTATATATGTAGGTAGCAATGGTTGTGTACAGTGTGTTTGTAGTATATATGTAGGTAGCAATGGTTGTGTACAGTGTGTTTTTGGTATATATGTAGGTAGCAATGGTTGTGTACAGTGTGTTTGTGGTAAATATGTAGGTTGCAATGAATGTGTACAGGGTGCTTGTGGTATATATGTAGGTAGCAATGATTGTGTACAGTGTGGTTGTGGTATATATGTAGGGAACAATGGTTATGTACAGTGTGTTTGTGGTATATATGTAGGTAGCAATGGTTGTGTACAGTGTGTTTGTGGTATATATGTAGGTAGCGATGGTTGTGTACAGTGTGTTTGTGGTATATATGTAGGTAGCGATGGTTGTGTACAGTGTGTGTGTGGTATATATGTAGGTAGCAATGAGTGTGTACAGTGTGTGTGTGTGGTATATATGTCAGGATCACTGACTGCGTACAGTGTGTTTGTGGAATATATGTAAGTGGCAATGAGTGTGTACAGTGTGTGTGTGATATATATGTAGGTGGCTATGGTTGTGTACAGTGTGTGTGTGGTATATATTTAGGTAGCAATGATTGTGTACAGTGTGTATGTGGTATATATGTAGGTAGCAATGATTGTGCACAATGTGTTTGTGGTATATATGTAGGTAGCAATGATTGTGTACAGTGTGTTTGTGGTATATATGTAGGTAGCAATGATTGTGCACAATGTGTGTGTGGTATATATGTAGGTAGCAATGAGTGTGTACATTGTTTTTGTGGTATATATGTAAGGAACAGTGGTTGTGTTCAGTGTGTTTGTGGTATATATGTAGGTAGCAATGGTTGTGTACAGTGTGGTTGTGGTATATATGTAGGGAACAATGGCTATGTACAGTGTGTTTGTGGTATATATGTAGGTAGCAATGGTTGTGTACAGTGTGTTTGTGGTATATATGTAGGTAGCAATGATTGTGCACAGTGTGTTTGTGGTATATATGTAGGTAGCGATGGTTGTGTACAGTGTGTTTGTGGTATATATGTAGGTAGCAATGGTTGTGTACAGTGTGTTTGTGGTATATATGTAGGTAGCAATGATTGTGTACAGTGTGTGTGTGGTATATATGTAGGTAGCAATGATTGTGCACAGTGTGTTTGCGGTATATATGTAGGTAGCGATGGTTGTGTACAGTGTGTTTGTGGTATATATGTAGGTAGCGATGGTTGTGTACAGTGTGTGTGTGGTATATATGTAGGTAGCAATGAGTGTGTACAGTGTGTGTGTGGTATATATGTCAGGATCACTGACTGCGTACAGTGTGTTTGTGGTATATATGTCGGGATCACTGATTGTGTACAATGTGTTTGTGGTATATATGTCAGGATCACTGATTGTGTACAATGTGTTTGTAGTATATATGTCAGGATCACTGATTGTGTACAATGTGTGTGTGGTATATATGTCGGGAACACTGATTGTGTACAGTGTGTTTGAGGTATATATGTAGGTAGCAATGATTGTGTACAGTGTGTTTGTGGTATATATGTAGGTAGCAATGGTTGTGTACAGTGTGTTTGTGGTATATATGTAGGTAGCAATGATTGTGTACAGTGTGTTTGTGGTATATATGTAGGTAGCAATGGTTGTGTACAGTGTGTTTGTTGTATATATGTAGGTAGCAATGATTGTGTACAGTGTGTTTGTTGTATATATGTAGGTAGCAATGATTGTGTACAGTGTGTTTGTGGTATATATGTAAGGAACAGTGGTTGTGTTCAGTGTGTTTGTGGTATATATGTAGGTAGCAATGATTGTGTACAGTGTGTTTGTTGTATATATGTAGGTAGCAATGGTTGTGTACAGTGTGTTTGTGGTATATATGTCTGGAACAATGAATGTGTACAGTGTGTTTGTGGTATATATGTAGGTAGCAATGGTTGTGTACAGCGTGTTTATTGTATATATGTAGGTAGCAATGACTGCGTACAGTGTGTTTGTAGTATATATATAGGTAGCAATGATGGTGTACAATGTGTGTGTGGTATATATGTAGGTAGTAATGATTGTGTACAGTGTGTTTGAGGTATATATGTAGGTAGCAATGATTGTGTACAGTGTGTTTGTGGTATATATGTAAGTAGCAATGGTTGTGTACAGTGTGTTTGTGGTATATATGTAGGTAGCAATGAATGTGTACAGTGTGTTTGTGGTATATATGTAGGTAGCAATGGTTGTGTACAGTGTGTTTGTTGTATATATGTAGGTAGCAATGATTGTGTACAGTGTGTTTGTTGTATATATGTAGGTAGCAATGATTGTGTACAGTGTGTTTGTGGTATATATGTCTGGAACAATGAATGTGTACAGTGTGTTTGTGCTATATATGTAGGTAGCAATGGTTGTGTACAGTGTGTTTATTGTATATATGTAGGTAGCAATGACTGCGTACAGTGTGTTTGTAGTATATATGTAGGTTGCAATGATTGTGTACAATGTGTTTGTGGTATATATGTAAGGAACAGTGGTTGTGTACAGTGTGTTTGTGGTATATATGTATGTAGCAATGATTGTGTACAGTGTGTTTGTGGTATATATGTAGGTAGCAATGGTTGTGTACAGTGTGTTTATTGTATATATGTAGGTAGCAATGGTTGTGTACAGTGTGTTTATTGTATATATGTAGGTAGCAATGATTGTGTACAGTGTGTTTATTGTATATATGTAGGTAGCAATGGTTGTGTACAGTGTGTTTGTGGTATATATGTAGGTCGCAATGATTGTGTACAGTGTGTTTGTGGTATATATGTAGGTAGCAATGGTTTTGTACAGTGTGTTTATTGTATATATGTAGGTAGCAATGGTTGTGTACAGTGTGTTTGTGGTATATATGTAGGTAGCAATGGTTATGTACAGTGTGTTTATTGTATAAATGTAGGTAGCAATGGTTGTGCACAGTGTGTGTATTGTATATATGTAGGTAGCAATGATTGTGTACAGTGTGTTTGTGGTATATATGTAGGTAGCAATGGTTGTGTACAGTGTGTTTATTGTATATATGTAGGTAGCAATGGTTGTGTACAGTGTGTTTATTGTATATATGTAGGTAGCAATGATTGTGTACAGTGTGTTTGTGGTATATATGTAGGTAGCAATGGTTGTGTACAGTGTGTTTATTGTATATATGTATGTAGCAATGATTGTGTACAGTGTGTGTGTGTGGTATATATGTAGGAGCAATGGTTGTGTACAGTATGTTTGTGGTATATATGTAGGTAGCAATGGTTGTGTACAATGTGTTTGTGGTATATATGTAGGTAGCAATGAATGTGTACAGTGTGTTTGTGGTATATATGTAGGTAGCAATGGTTGTGTACAGTGTGTTTGTAGTATATATGTAGGTAGCAATGGTTGTGTACAGTGTGTTTGTGGTATATATGTAGGTAGCAATGGTTGTGTACAGTGTGTTTGTGGTAAATATGTAGGTTGCAATGAATGTGTACAGTGTGCTTGTGGTATATATGTAGGTAGCAATGATTGTGTACAGTGTGGTTGTGGTATATATGTAGGGAACAATGGTTATGTACAGTGTGCTTGTGGTATATATGTAGGTAGCAATGGTTGTGTACAGTGTGTTTGTGGTATATATGTAGGTAGCGATGGTTGTGTACAGTGTGTTTGTGGTATATATGTAGGTAGCGATGGTTATGTACAGTGTGTGTGTGTGGTATATATGTAGGTAGCAATGAGTGTGTACAGTGTGTGTGTGTGGTATATATGTCAGGATCACTGACTGCGTACAGTGTGTTTGTGGAATATATGTAAGTGGCAATGAGTGTGTACAGTGTGTGTGTGATATATATGTAGGTGGCTATGGTTGTGTACAGTGTGTGTGTGGTATATATTTAGGTAGCAATGATTGTGTACAGTGTGTATGTGGTATATATGTAGGTAGCAATGATTGTGCACAATGTGTTTGTGGTATATATGTAGGTAGCAATGATTGTGTACAGTGTGTTTGTGGTATATATGTAGGTAGCAATGATTGTGCACAATGTGTGTGTGGTATATATGTAGGTAGCAATGAGTGTGTACATTGTGTTTGTGGTATATATGTAAGGAACAGTGGTTGTGTTCAGTGTGTTTGTGGTATATATGTAGGTAGCAATGGTTGTGTACAGTGTGGTTGTGGTATATATGTAGGGAACAATGGTTATGTACAGTGTGTTTGTGGTATATATGTAGGTAGCAATGGTTGTGTACAGTGTGTTTGTGGTATATATGTAGGTAGCAATGATTGTGCACAGTGTGTTTGTGGTATATATGTAGGTAGCGATGGTTGTGTACAGTGTGTTTGTGGTATATATGTAGGTAGCAATGGTTGTGTACAGTGTGTTTGTGGTATATATGTAGGTAGCAATGATTGTGTACAGTGTGTGTGTGGTATATATGTAGGTAGCAATGATTGTGCACAGTGTGTTTGCGGTATATATGTAGGTAGCGATGGTTGTGTACAGTGTGTTTGTGGTATATATGTAGGTAGCGATGGTTGTGTACAGTGTGTGTGTGGTATATATGTAGGTAGCAATGAGTGTGTACAGTGTGTGTGTGGTATATATGTCAGGATCACTGACTGCGTACAGTGTGTTTGTGGTATATATGTAGGTGGCAATGAGTGTGTACAGTGTGTGTGTGGTATATATGTAGGTGGCAATGGTTGTGTACAGTGTGTGTGTGGTATATATTTAGGTAGTAATGATTGTGTACAGTGTGTATGTGGTATATATGTAGGTAGCAATGATTGTGCACAATGTGTTTGTGGTATATATGTAGGTAGCAATGATTGTGTACAGTGTGTTTGTGGTATATATGTAGGTAGCAATGATTGTGCACAATGTGTGTGTGGTATATATGTAGGTAGCAATGAGTGTGTACATTGTGTTTGTGGTATATATGTAAGGAACAGTGGTTGTGTTCAGTGTGTTTGTGGTATATATGTAGGTAGCAATGGTTGTGTACAGTGTATGTGTGGTATATATGTAGGTAGCAATGATTGTTTACAGTGTTTTTGTGGTATATATGTCTGGAACAATGAATGTGTACAGTGTGTTTGTGGTATATATGTAGGTAGCAATGGTTGTGTACAGTGTGTTTGTGGTATATATGTCGGGAACACTGATTGTGTACAGTGTGTTTGTGGTATATATGTAGGTAGCAATGAATGTGTACAATGTGTGTGTGTGGTATATATGTAGGTAGCAATGATTGTGTACAGTGTGTTTGTAGTTTATATGTAGGTAGCAATGATTGTGTACAGTGTGTTTGTGGTATATATGTAGGTAGCAATGGTTGTGTACAGTGTGCTTGTGGTATATATGTAGGTAGCAATGATTGTGTACAGTGTGTTTGTGGTATATATGTAGGTAGCGATGGTTGTGTACAGTGTGTTTGTGGTATATATGTAGGTAGCAATGATTGTGTACAGTGTGTTTGTGGTATATATGTAAGTAGCGATGCTTGTGTACAGTGTGTTTGTGGTATATATGTAGGTAGCAATGAATGTGTACAGTTTGTTTGTGGTATATATGTCGGGAACACTGATTGTGTACAGTGTGTTTGTGGTATATATGTAGGTAGCAATGAATGTGTACAATGTGGGTGTGGTATATATGTAGGTAGCAATGATTGTGTACAGTGTGTTGTGGTATATATGTAGGTAGCAATGATTGTGTACAGTGTGTTTGTGGTATATATGTAGGTAGCAATGATTGTGTACAGTGTGTTTGTGGTATATATGTAGGTAGCAATGGTTGTGTACAGTGTGCTTGTGGTATATATGTAGGTAGCAATGATTGTGTACAGTGTGTTTGTGGTATATATGTAGGTAGCGATGGTTGTGTACAGTGTGTTTGTGGTATATATGTAGGTAGCAATGATTGTGTACAGTGTGTTTGTGGTATATATGTAAGTAGCGATGCTTGTGTACAGTGTGTTTGTAGTATATATGTAGGTAGCAATGAATGTGTACAGTTTGTTTGTGGTATATATGTCGGGAACACTGATTGTGTACAGTGTGTTTGTGGTATATATGTAGGTAGCAATGAATGTGTACAATGTGTGTGTGTGGTATATATGTAGGTAGCAATGGTTGTGTACAGTGTGTGTGTGGTATATATGTAGGTAGCAATGAGTGTGTACAGTGTGTGTGTGGTATATATGTAGGTAGCAATGATTGTGCACAATGTGTGTGTGGTATATATGTAGGTAGCAATGAGTGTGTACATTGTGTTTGTGGTATATATGTAAGTGTGTGTGTGGTATATATGTAGGTAGCAATGAGTGTGGTATATATGTCAGGATCACTGACTGCGTACAGTGTGTGTGGTATATATGTAGGTAGCAATGATTGTGGTATATATGTCAGGATCACTGACTGCGTACAGTGTGTTTGTGGTATATATGTAGGTAGCAATTGTTGTGTACAGTGTGTTTGTGGTATATATGTCAGGATCACTGACTGCGTACATTGTGTTTGTGGTATATATGTAGGTAGCAATGGTTGTGTACAGTGTGTGTGTGGTATATATTTAGGTAGCAATGATTGTGGTATATATGTCAGGATCACTGACTGCGTACAGTGTGTTTGTGGTATATATGTAGGTAGCAATGGTTGTGTACAGTGTGTTTGTGGTATATATGTAGGTAGCAATGGTTGTGTACAGTGTGTGTGTGGTATATATGTAGGTAGCAATGATTGTGGTATATATGTCAGGATCACTGACTGCGTACAGTGTGTTTGTGGTATATATGTAGGTAGCGATGGTTGTGTACAGTGTGTTTGTGGTATATATGTAGGTAGCAATGATTGTGTACAGTGTGTTTGTGGTATATATGTAAGTAGCGATGCTTGTGTACAGTGTGTTTGTGGTATATATGTAGGTAGCAATGAATGTGTACAGTTTGTTTGTGGTATATATGTCGGGAACACTGATTGTGTACAGTGTGTTTGTGGTATATATGTAGGTAGCAATGAATGTGTACAATGTGTGTGTGTGGTATATATGTAGGTAGCAATGATTGTGTACAGTGTGTTTGTGGTATATATGTAGGTAGCAATGATTGTGTACAGTGTGTTTGTGGTATATATGTAGGTAGCAATGATTGTGTACAGTGTGTTTGTGGTATATATGTAGGTAGCAATGGTTGTGTACAGTGTGCTTGTGGTATATATGTAGGTAGCAATGATTGTGTACAGTGTGTTTGTGGTATATATGTAGGTAGCGATGGTTGTGTACAGTGTGTTTGTGGTATATATGTAGGTAGCAATGATTGTGTACAGTGTGTTTGTGGTATATATGTAAGTAGCGATGCTTGTGTACAGTGTGTTTGTAGTATATATGTAGGTAGCAATGAATGTGTACAGTTTGTTTGTGGTATATATGTCGGGAACACTGATTGTGTACAGTGTGTTTGTGGTATATATGTAGGTAGCAATGAATGTGTACAATGTGTGTGTGTGGTATATATGTAGGTAGCAATGGTTGTGTACAGTGTGTGTGTGGTATATATGTAGGTAGCAATGATTGTGCACAATGTGTGTGTGGTATATATGTAGGTAGCAATGAGTGTGTACATTGTGTTTGTGGTATATATGTAAGTGTGTGTGTGGTATATATGTAGGTAGCAATGATTGTGGTATATATGTCAGGATCACTGACTGCGTACAGTGTGTGTGGTATATATGTAGGTAGCAATGATTGTGGTATATATGTCAGGATCACTGACTGCGTACAGTGTTTTTGTGGTATATATGTAGGTAGCAATGGTTGTGTACAGTGTGTTTGTGGTATATATGTCAGGATCACTGACTGCGTACATTGTGTTTGTGGTATATATGTAGGTAGCAATGGTTGTGGTATATATGTCAGGATCACTGACTGCGTACAGTGTGTTTGTGGTATATATGTAGGTAGCAATGGTTGTGTACAGTGTGTTTGTGGTATATATGTAGGTAGCAATGGTTGTGTACAGTGTGTGTGTGGTATATATGTAGGTAGCAATGATTGTGGTATATATGTCAGGATCACTGACTGCGTACAGTGTGTTTGTGGTATATATGTAGGTAGCAATGGTTGTGTACAGTGTGTTTGTGGTATATATGTAGGTAGCAATGATTGTGGTATATATTTCGGGATCACTGACGTCGTACAATACGATTATGGTATATATCTATAGCGCAATACAATATTATATCTAAGTACATTATACACATGCATATTGCAATGAAGCGGGTTTCGCAATAATTCTGAAAACATTGGTCTGCTGACACTCTGATAACTTGCGTTCCTGGTCAAGAACGCGGTGTGTCAATTCGTAATCGTTTCAGACATTGGGTACGAATCGTCTCAGACATTGGGTACGAATCGTCTCAGACATTGGGTACGAATCGTCTCAGACATTGTGTACGAATCGTCTCAGACATTGGGTACGAATCGTCTCAGACATTGGGTACGAGTCGTCTCAGACATTGGGTACGAATCTTCTCAGAAAATGGGTACGAATCTCTCAGAAAATGGGTACGACTCGTAACCGGCAGCCATTGGGTACGAAACGTCCAAGCTGAGTACGAACCGTCCGGGGTACAAATTGACTTGCACTTTCCTGACTTACTGTGCACAACTCTTCCATATATACATTGTGTTGTCTTGGTATGTCCTAACACTGACACGGATGTGCATTGCACTCGGCGTATTCCGTTGCAACAAGGAATGAGGGACATCGGTCAATTACTGCCCCTGAATAATCCCTAAAAGTAGATAGGTCCTATTAAGTGTGTTCCTCTGTTTTTATCATTGTTTCCTTTGCACAACATGTTAACAATTTTATTCTACTATCGCTGCTTATGGTTATTAAACTACTATATCTCGACAGATCTCGTACAGTATATACAATGGGTACTTATTTGTAAAAGAATGTTTTCAGTTAATTAACACGATTTGGATAAAATGAGATTTATCATACCGCAACATCTGGTTAGGTAACAACAGTAAAAACAAATGATTCTAACTAAATGGACCTATTCACATATTGGAATAAATCAGAATTTATCTGCCAAGGGAGGTAATAGAAAATTAGAAATGTCTCTCATTAGGGAGATATAATTAGTGAATTCACTAGCAGTGCTGATTTGATTTAATTATCCTTGCTGGACATCTGTCGGTCTTCACGCCTCACTACCACATAACCCCGGGCGAGTGACCACATGAAACAAGTTGAGATATAACAATAGTCTCGCCTGATTACAACAGATAGCAGGCTCTATGACTGTGGCTAGGAGATATAACAATAGTCTCGCCTGATTACAACAGATAGCAGGCTCTATGACTGTGGCTAGGAGATATAACAATAGTCTCGCCTGATTACAACAGATAGCAGGCTCTATGACTGTGGCTAGGAGATATAACAATAGTCTCGCCTGATTACAACAGATAGCAGGCTCTATGACTGTGGCTAGGAGATATAACAATAGTCTCGCCTGATTACAACAGATAGCAGGCTCTATGACTGTGGCTAGGAGATATAACAATAGTCTCGCCTGATTACAACAGATAGCAGGCTCTATGACTGTGGCTAGGAGATATAACAATAGTCTCGCCTGATTACAACAGATAGCAGGCTCTATGACTGTGGCTAGGAGATATAACAATAGTCTCGCCTGATTACAACAGATAGCAGGCTCTATGACTGTGGCTAGGAGATATAACAATAGTCTCGCCTGATTACAACAGATAGCAGGCTCTATGACTGTGGCTAGGAGATATAACAATAGTCTCGCCTGATTACAACAGATAGCAGGCTCTATGACTGTGGCTAGGAGATATAACAATAGTCTCGCCTGATTACAACAGATAGCAGGCTCTATGACTGTGGCGAGGAGAAATAACAACATAATGTATCAAAGACATGTCAATTAAATTATTATAATTATACTATTTTTTATTTGTGAAATTTATTTGCCATATTATTTATAACTCGATATATGAATAGAATGTGAAATTTATTTGCCAAATCATTCATAACTCGATATATGAATAGAAAATACTTGTTTCTTTCAGTGTATGGTGGAATGAACACTGAAAAACAAGATTATCCCGAGTGGCGCTAGCCACTTGCAGTGCCACATTGCACGAAACGTTAGGTTACTTGTAAATTATTTATTCTTTCACTTAGTCAGTTCTTCTTTTCGTTAATTATGGCTTTTATTTTTGAATCTTCATTGAAAAAATCACACCTATGTCCGCGGTAGGGAATGTATTGGCAATGACGTTGAGAAACGTAATGCACATAAAACACGTGCGCGTGGTATCTAAGTTCACACGCTGGTGACGTACGGTATGGTATGTGGTGCTTTTGCGTTTATTTATCGTCGCTACCGGTTGCCCATATGAGCGACGCCTCCTGAAGAGATTAGTCATTTTAGATTTGTGGAGGATAGTGCAATGATACAGACATACACCCATTCCAGAGTCTCCTCTGGTTCCTTTACGTGCACGGTGTACAGCACCGACACGAGACCTCGGTTTAACGTCCCATCTGAAATACTGTTAATTTTATTAGGGTCCGACGGGGGATCGAACCAGCGATCCCTGGGTTACGAGTCCAACGTGTTAACCACTGGACTACAGATCCGTCTGCACTGAATCAGCACTAGCTATTGACGTCTAGTAATTGCTACCTTTTACTCGGTCCGGTTAGCGCAGTGATTAATTAGCACGCTCGTTTCTCACCGATGCAACCCGGGTTTGATCATCGGACCGGGAGGTATGTGAGAGGGTCGCACGATCGGACAGGTTGGTTTTCTCCCACACGAACGACCGCGTATACGCTTTAATCCACGCGACCGAGAGCGCTTAATATAAGTTTGTTTCGCAATCGTTGTAAATGAAATTTATACTTTTTTTTATTCCACTTAATAATTAATTACCGGAAGTGCATCACTATGAACAATGCTAACAATGATTTGGTCTCTTAATTCCGCACGATTGGTTTTGTGCTTCCAGAGTTCAGTGTGTATCAAATTAATTTGAAGACAACGTTTATTCTACCGAGTTTTTCAAAAACAGACCATCGCTTCAGTTGTTTGACTGATTTTTGAATAATTTTGTTTAATAAATAAAAGAGTGTAAATATCGCTGCGATAGACGTGTTTCTCGTGTTAGCACGCTACATGTTGACCTCTTACGCAACCTCGCTTAAAACCCGAGCTTCATTCCCCAGGTTTACGGAAATTTAAGAACATTAATAAATTGATTAAAATTACCCTAAACGTGGCTCTGGGAGATAATGAAGCGAATAAAACATGCAGTAAACTATCGGGAAAGTCAGGGGAAATTGGGCAACTCATTTCCATCTCCCAATAAGGCCGAATAAAACACATGCGCCGTTCTGGTTACATTGTAATGACTAAGGATGGGAAGGAAGTGCTTCAGAGATTATTGCATGACAGAACTTCGTCATGTAGCATTTAATAATATCACATATTACACAGTATATGACATAAGCGGCATGTTTCCGGCTAAACTAAACAAATGCTTGAGTTCACGTGACGGTTGATGGCGCTGATTTCACGTGACGGGTGATGACGTTGATTTCACATGGCGGATAATGATGCTGAGTTCACGTGACGGATGATGACGCTGATTTCACGTGACGGATGATGACGCTGATTTCACGTGACGGATGATGACGCTGATTTCACGTGACGGATGATGACGCTGATTTCACGTGACGGTTGATGACGCTGATTTCACGTGACGGATGATGACGCTGATTTCACGTGACGGATGATGACGCTGATTTCAAGTGACGGATGATGACGCTGATTTCACGTGACGGATGATGACGCTGATTTCCAATTGTTTTAATTTTTTTTTTATTTGCTTCGTTCTCGTGTTATTAGCAGGTGTGGTGGTTAGTTTACTATAGAAGTCAATGGTAATGTATACTTCGCTGACCGCCGTGACGATGGACCTTCGCAGATTTCTCCAAAAATCACTTCCTCTAGACCAACCCCCTATATATCCACAACTGTTTCTACCACAACTGTTTCAGATACCATGTACACAGACAAACACACGCACGCACGCACGCACGCACGCACACACACACACACACATTGCCATGTGACTGACAGACGTTCCAAACGATGGGGGTCAAATATATTTGAGCCGAAACCCGCATCATAGTAAAAGTGAAAGTTTCCTCGCAATCACCTTCCTAGTGCTACATGTGGTCGCAGTTTCATTTGCGTTTGGGTAGTAATAATGAACAATAATGACACAAAGCAGTTGTGTGTGAAAATGTCATTTTATTAAAAATGACCAAAAAGTAGAATATATATATATATATACAGTCCAACGTTATTTTGTTTTAAAGACAAAAGCAAAGGTGGGTGCGAAAATACCGCCTGCACAGGCAATACCTTCCTCCCACTGGATAAATGACACATTCTTTTATATTAACAAGATATAAGATAAATACAACAGTATATAAGGATGGTGGTGGGGAGGAGCCGTACTTTCAAATAGTATCTGCAGATTGTAGACGTGTATATTATTTGCAGATTTTTTACACAAAGCTGCCCTGCATTTCTGCTTATCTGCTGCGGCTATCCTTTGATCACGTGGTACACGCAGCCGAGCTATCTGTGCACACAGGGGCTTGCGCGGCAAGTACCTTACACAGGGGTTTGTCAGCTTAGAAGTTAGATTGTCTGCAAGATTCAGCCCAAACTAGCCCATCTACGATAAGCCATATTATGTATAATATTTTAATCCAGATTCTAAATCTTTTTCGAAACTGCTCTGTGTAATTTGTAATCATAAACAAAATAACGTGTGACCTAAGATCTCTCTCTCACTAACTTCTCTTTCCTCCATCTCCACATCTCCCTCCTCTCTGTCTATGTATTTGTATATGTCTCTCTTCTCTCTCTCTCTCTCTCTCTCTCTCTCTCCTCTCTCTCTCTCCCCCCCCTTTCTCTCTCTATATATCTGTATAGCTCTCTATCTCTATCTATCTCTCTATATCTCTAAATATATATCTCTCTCTCTTACACTATCTACTCTATCTAACTCTCTATCTATCTCTGACTCTCTCTCTCCTCTCTCCTCTCTCTCTCTCTCTCTCACTATCTCTATCTCTCTATATCTAGCGCTATTTCTCACTCTATCTACCGTCACCTGAACCAAACATATTTAGCATAGTGATCCAGACAAGAATAGTTCAACCATCACAAACATCGAATTAAGTACCTCCTCTAATTTCGGTTTTAAAATTCTGCAAAGTTTATGTAGGGCCGTTAAAACTATTTTCAATTACGTTAATCAAATACGGAGCGGAGGGTCGTAAGCCCATATTATTCAAGATTTAACTAGAAACTCTAGGGTAAACTTGACGGGAAACCATAAATTAGAATAATTGTTAGGATTTTATTTCGTAACACTGAGAATATGAATTGGCACTGTGTGCATGTTCACTATCAACTCAGCCATTGCTCAATTTATTGATTTTTTGTGTGTGGATCTATTTTTAGTAAGATACAGTGAAACATATCTAAGAGCAATCAGATAATGAAGTGACGCCGCTCGGTTGTTTGATATTGCTTTGTATATGTTAAATGTACAACAAAATTAATTACAAACTTTGGGAATCTTGTCAATGCAGGTTTACTGTTCAATGGCGGTTTACTGTAGCCTGGGAACAGGCGTCAATATATTTTGCCTGGTCAATCAAATAAATATATTTTAACACCGAGACTATTAATTGGGCCGTATTGAGTTTCTGAACATATCAACTGTCATTTGGCTAGAAGTTAAAAAGTGCAAAAATCGACAGACTGGAACCCAGGCTAGGTTTACTGTTCAATGGCGGTTTACTGTTCAATGGCGGTTTACTGTTCAATGGCGGTTTACTGTTCAATGGCGGTTTACTGTTCAATGGCGGTTTACTGTTCAATGGCGGTTTACCGTTCAATGGCGGTTTACCGTTCAATGGCGGTTTACTGTTCAATGGCGGTTTACTGTTCAATGGCGGTTTACTGTTCAATGGCGGTTTACCGTTCAATGGCGGTTTACCGTTCAATGGCGGTTTACCGTTCAATGGCGGTTTACTGTTGAATGGAGATGATCCATAACACGAGTTTTAGTGTAAACTGATGAGCACTGGTTTGCGTTGGTTTGCGTTGAAGTATCTGCTATTGACAAGCTTGTATTGTGTTTCGATTGCATTCGTGTTTACTCTCATTTCATCTGACATGATTATAATAATAATAATAAAGACATTATTTTACGAGATAACTCATTTAACAAAAGTTAATCTACCACGAGGCCCTCAACATATAGTCACATCAAATTATAGGACTATAAGTGAAAACTGCATATTGGAATTGTTATAGTAATGTGTAAAGCTTAAAGTGACCGGCGAAACGAGACACTTGGACAATCAAAAAACATGTATCAAACACAAATCCTGAACATTTCAACTCAATCTGTTTCCCACTGATAGTGTTTGGGCTTTTTCTTATCTTCCCTGGTTGATCGGGGCAACTACTCCAAACGTTATTTGTTTTTTGTATTGCACACTTTTGGGGGGGGGTTGTTTATTGTTTTGTTAGTGCCGCGAAGGACTCCATTTATTTACATAATGTTAAATTTTTATAAATGTCCAGGTTATACATTTATAAATGTAATGCTATACACTTATAAATATAATGCTATACACCTATGAATGTCATGCCTATACACTTATAAATGTATATTAAAACTTTAAAAAAACGTATATTTAATTTTACTGTTTGGTAGATAGTACAAGATACAGAAGACGCTCCAATTGCGGAAACATGCTGGTTCTATTACATGCCTGGTGTAGACCTCGGTTTATACTCGTATCTGAAGCGTGGTAACTACTGACGCATCTCTGATCACATTGTGCAAAAGATAGAAAAAACAAACAATCTATTTGCACGAATAAATTATTGTCATATATAAATAGAAATGTATTTTATAAATACATTTATTTATTTATATATATGACACATTATTAACCATGTAAGATTATGATTTTGATGTAATATGTATAATCGTCTGCTATTATTTTCGCGCCTAAACTATCAGTTCTGTTTGCGCGGGAACAATTTTTCACTACCGAGTGCAGGTGGTCAGTTATGTAAGATAATCGCCGCTTTATTGATGACAGAGAAACATGTAATAATATTGTATAACATCACAGATGTTTGGCGCCGTTATTTCTGCTATAGATGTTAATTGTGCTATTTAAGAAATGAGAAATGATGAAGAAATTAGTGCATTATTATCCAGCCAATGAGGCATTAAGGAATAGATGTAACTCACTTTTAAGATATAAACTGTTTCTATGATAGTTAGAAAAATAATATTTAAAGAAGTATTAACTCTTAAATATTAAAGTCGTATTAAATACGTGAACGGAAGATAATTAGGCCTTGTAAGAAACGATTGTTTTGGCTAATATATCTATTGGAATAGTTTGATGAAGGAAGGAAATTAATATAGTCATATAGGATTATTATGAACATATTGAAATAGTGAGGCGAACAATAAGATACGAGATATCACGAAGATATAATACATGTATAGATATAAATTAAAGGCGATTGTTATAAATTATAGTATACAAAGGAAAATGATAGACTGTGTTGAGTTATAAATTATTGAAGGACCATAGAGAAACCCCCTAGACAATGACAGCGAGTCTATGATAGGATAGACCCTAGTTAGAGCATTATTGAAGGACGGTAGAGAAACCCCCTAGACAATTCCAGCGAGTCTACGATAGGATAGACCCTGGTTAGATCATTTATACTGGACAAATTATATAAGTAGAAACTGAGGTTTGCTACAATTGGGGGCTCGTCCGGGATTGGATCAAAGTAATGACGGAGTTTGGATCGAAATAAATTACGGATTGGATCGGAATAAATAGTGGATTGGATCGAAATAAATTACGGAGTTGGATCGAAAGAAAGACGAATCGGGATAACGAAAGATCGTGACAAATCGGGACATATCGTGGAGGACACTAGAATACATTTAGCAAAGATACCAGGAACTATTAATTAACGTGAAAATAGAAGTGTACAAAAACAGTGTTAAAATTGGAAATTAAATAAATGAAGGACGCCATCGAATTATTAAATAGTGAACATTCTTAAAGTATTGGAACTATGTGAAATGAGATATATTTGGATTATTATGTGAACTATTTTAATTGTGATAAATTATTTATATTAGATTAACGGAGACGACATGAAATTCGGTAAGTACCAATTTCTTCTTATAGAGGCTGTTTAAGATATATAGTTAGACACATTATATTAGTGATCCACTGCCTTTCATGAAACACAATTCTATAATACATTTGAAGAGACATTATTAGGAGTAAAACTTTGGGAAATACAACAACAAAATGGCGACGACTAGGAGTGCTAATAAGGAAATTGAGGGACCGGTTCACCCCGACGTCCAGACCACAGGTGATGAGATATGGGATAAGCTAATGAGACTCCCCTACTTTAATCAAGCAAGCCTGGAACGCCATGGTGAAATTTATGAGAAAGAGAGAACACGAGAGAGTAGGGAGAGAACACGAGAGAGTAGGGAGAGAACACGAGAGAGTAGAGAGAGAGAGAGAAAATGAGAGAGTAGAGAAAGAGAGAGAGAAGAAAGGATGAATAGAGACAAGATTAATATGGAGATTCGCCTGAGAGAAATCCAGAGGGATCAGGAATCTCAGCAAAATAACCCCTCCCTACAGATAATAGACCCCTTAAGATCAACATATCTGTTCCTAATTGGACCCCTACTATGAGGCCAGATAAATTCTTCTCAACATGTGAGAGACTGTTTGAAGCTAGCCAGATCTCCAAACAAATGTGGGTGGGGCATATTATAGACAAGTTATCTGACAAGGCCAGAAATATATATGCCACGCTTCCTGTCCAAGATGCTAATAATTATGATATTCTTAAGGCCGCCATCTTGGATGAATATCGACTCTCACCCACTGTATACAGAAAACATTTCTTCTTTTGGGTAAAGAAACCTCAGCAGACCTATTCCGAATTCATTAAGGAATTAAGGGAGCAAATGACACTATGGACGGAGAACAATGATCCGAACGAAGTCAACTGGGTCGAGCTGCTCTTGAGATATAGGTTCGATTCCCAGCTAATTGATGAACTTAATGTGTTCATTCTGGATAAAAGAGCATCCACTCTCCAGGAATATATTGCATTGGCCGATGAATATAATCTCCATCGCAGATTGGCGCCCAGAACGCGGATTAATTCGAATCCGAGTATGAAACCCAGAGATACGGAACACCGACCTCCAGCCCCAAGGCCATACACCCCCACACCCATGTATCGATCCAATATGAGGATTGATAATTCCCAAGCTACACACAAAAATCCCCGTGTAGAAAAATATTATTGTCGACGAAATGGCCACGCCCATAACGAGTGTTGGGCGAATCCCAATTCACCTAGGTACCGAGGTACTAGACATCTCGCGAACGGGCACATGTCAAACGCTAATCATAACTCCGCCTTTATCACAAACGAACCAATCAACACATCTGAGTATAAAGAAAGGGTAAATACATTACTCGTCAAATATACAGGGCAGGCTCGAATTAACAATCATGCTGCATACGTGACATATATAAGAGATACGGGTGCTACGATCAGTTTGTTGACTGCTAACGAGCAAACGGCTAATCAGTTGGAATACACAGGTGAACACGTGACCATTAGATGTGTCAATTATATACCTGGTAATTATCCCGTGGCAAAGATTAGCGTTAACTGTCCAATATACCGAGGCACTTTGACGGTGGCTATATTGACACATAGATGCGCCGCAGGGGTTGATCTGATAATAGGTAACGATTGCGAAACCATCCCTGTCATTGATTTAATTACGTGTGGTGTTGTGACACGCTCCAATAAGAAAACGACCCCCTTTGATGAAACCGTCGCATCTATTCCAGACTTAGAAAACACGCCATATACTGAGGAATATGTATTACCTTTTCGGAATACTATTGAAATCAATCCCCCCTCTGAGAAAGCCAGTAAGGAGACACCCCAAGATAGTCCATCTATTGATGACTTGAGCCCTGATAAATTATTGCAAGAACAGAAAAATGACCCGTCATTATTGCCACTATGGGAAATGGCGCATGAAGAAAAACCCATAAAACAAGGATATTACATCCAGCCCGAATACCGCTTACTTATGAGGAGAGAACAACATCAGGACCCATCCAAGTTTCGACCCTGGAAAATATATGATCAGGTGGTAGTTCCATGAGGATTCAGGACTCATATAACGGGACTCGCACATGATAGTTTAAGTACGGGACACCTTGGACCTAGTAAAACCCTTAAGCGAATTAAGCGTCGCTTCTTTTGGCCAGGAATCCGAGCGGATGTTAAACGATTCTGCCATAGCTGTGGGCCGTGCCAGAGAGCTGGTAAGGGACAGATGTCCACTGTAGCCCCATTGAAACCCCTGCCCATGATATCCCAACCATTCAGATTCATATCAGCTGATTTCGTGGGACCCATGAAAAAACCTATTAACGGGAACCAATATATTTTGAATTTTATTGACCATGCCACTAAATATTCTGAATCTTTCCCATTCGCCGCTGCGACTGCTGATAATGTTCAGAAGGCACTAATAGAGACTATATCTCGACATGGAAAACCCGAAACTCTGTTGACTGACAGAGGAAGCGCATTCCTAGCGGACTCATTTACACGATTCCTAGCCGAGAACGATATACGCCACTTAACTAGTAGCAGTTACAGGCCTCAAACCAATGGAGCTATTGAGAAATATAATGGCACGTTAAAAACCATGTTGAGGATTCTGGGAGAAACCACAGTAGAGCCTTGGGATGAAATGCTACCCTGGCTATTATTTGCATACAGAAGTGCAGAACACTCTAGTACTGGATACTCCCCCTTCTATCTTCTGTATGGGCGCGAACCTAGAGATAATCTAGCTTCCACTTATGACCGGTGGGCTAGAAATGTGCGGACAGAGGAGATCCCTATAGAAAACTATGTACAAGAATTGTGTCATAGATTAGCTGAAGCGTTACCTGAAACTAGCGAGAATGCACAACAGGCCGCCGACGGTCGAAAAACGAAATATGACAGAAATAAAAAAGCGAAAATGAGTGAATTCCAGCGTGGGAAATTCGTATTAGTCCGATTACCGTTAAAAGGTATGAAACTGAAGAATGCCCTCCAGGGACCGTATTTAGTGCACGAAAAGGTAGCGTCGCATACCTATATTATATACATGCCTGACAAAAGAGTCAAATACCGGGTTATGCATGTAAATCAGTTGAAGCCCTGGACAGGTAGGGAGGATTGAGCCGCCATCACTGAAAGTAGTCCGGCGTATGAATCCACAAACCATACCATATTATATTACCAAGCCCTACTGACATAGAAAAGGAATTCGACCCTTGCAGTCCTCTTGAATCTATGCCTAGGAAAGCTTGGCCGGATATCAGTCATTTACCCCCAGGCCACAGGGATGACATTACTCAAATATTAGACCGTTACCCCCGTCTGTTCTCTGGAAAACTGGGATGTTTCCATGGTGTTACCCATGATATTGATGTGCAAGGTGCCGCACCCGTAATTCAGCCATACTACCGCATGTCTCCAGAAAAGAAACAAATCTTAAAAACCGAGCTAGATAAAATGTTGGAGTTAGGAATTATTCGCCCGAGCCGAAGCCAGTGGGCCTCCCCCATAATATTGGTACGAAAGTCTGACTCGGAATGGCGACCGTGTATTGATTATCGCAAAATTAATGACCTGACACGAGGAGAAGCCTTCCCCATCCCTAGATTAGACGATCTAATCGATCAAGTCGCAGGTTCGAGTCTGATATCCATCATCGATTTGAACCGAGGTTATTGGCAGATCCCGCTTACCCCTCGGGCCAGTGAAATTGCAGCATTCATAACCCCCTGGGGCTTATTTGAACCATTAACTCTCCCATTTGGATTAAAAAATGGTGGTGTTACATTCCAAAGGGCTATAAATGAGATCATCGCTCAATCCCCGGGAGAACCCATCCGTGATAGATTTGCCGACGCATATTTGGATAATATTGCAATTCGATCCAATGTATGGTCACAGCATCTAAATCATTTGGATTGGACATTTCATAAACTAGAGAAAAGTGGTGTTACTTTGAACCCAAAGAAATGTAAAATTGGGTCAGGAACAGTCAGTTACTTGGGACACGAGTTAGGTTCGGGGAAAATCAAACCAATATCCAGTAAGGTCGAATGTATTGATAATATCTCTCCCCCACATACCAAGAAACAATTACGAGGATATCTGGGATCAGTGGGATTTTACAGAAAATTCATTCCCCAGTTTGCTGAAATAGCCGCCTCCCTGACAGACCTTTTAAAGGGCAAGAGGTCAGGGAATATTCTTACTCTGTGGAACGATAAACATCAATTTGCATTTGAATCATTAAATAAGGCGTTAACCAGTAAACCCATACTGAAGGCACCTGACTTTAACCAGGATTTCGAACTCTCTACTGATGCCTCCGATTTGGGAATTTCAGCGATACTGACTCAGAGCGTTGACCAAGTCTCGCACCCAGTAGCATTTTATTCACGAAAACTAATTCCACGGGAGAAAAATTATTCTACAATCGAGAAGGAATTGTTGGCGATCATTGCAGGCATCCAACAGTTTCGTATATACGTAGGCACAAGCAGAATATTCATCAATTCTGATCATAATCATCTGGTCTGGTTAAGTAAATCAAAAACGACCAATCAACGCCTCTTAAGATGGGCACTGTGTCTCTCAGAATTTAATTTGACCATTAAACATATTAAAGGGACTCAAAATATACTGGCAGATTTCCTTAGTAGAGTTCAATAATTGTGATGTGTACCGATAGGAATTCAATAGTTTAGTATACAAACACTGCCTCTATGATTAGACTGTTGGTACCTAGCGAGAGAAATGCTATTTTTGTAATATATGATGTATTGATGTTATATTGTTTTCTCCTATATATCCGATGGAGTGAAGATTTGTAAATCAGCCGGTGGCGGAAGATTTCAAACTTCAAGTTGGGTAGGGAGGATTGTGCAAAAGATAGAAAAAACAAACAATCTATTTGCACGAATAAATTATTGTCATATATAAATAGAAATGTATTATATAAATACATTTATTTATTTATATATATGACACATTATTAACCATGTAAGATTATGATTTTGATGTAATATGTATAATCGTCTGCTATTATTTTCGCGCCAATAATATCAGTTCTCTGTTTGCGCGGGAACAATTTTTCACTACCGAGTGCAGGTGGTCAGTTATGTAAGATAATCGCCGCTTTATTGATGACAGAGAAGCATGTAATACTATTGTATAACATCACAGATGTTTGGCGCCGTTTTGTCTGTTATAGATGTTAATTGTGCTATTTAAGAAATGAGAAATGATGAAGAAATTAGTGCATTATTATCCAGCCAATGAGGCATTAAGTAATAGATGTAACTCATTTTTAAGATATAAACTGTTTCTATGATAGTTAGAAAAATAATATTTAAAGAAGTATTAACTCTTAAATATTAAAGTCGTATTAAATACGTGAACGGAAGATAATTAGGCCTTGTAAGAAACGATTGTTTTGGCTAATATATATATTGGAATAGTTTGATGAAGGAAGGAAATTAATATAGTCATATAGGATTATTATGAACATATTGAAATAGTGAGGCGAACAATAAGATACGAGATATCACGAAGATATGATACATGTATAGATATAAATTAAAGGCGATTGTTATAAATTCTATTATACAAAGGCAAATGATAGACTGTGTTGAGTTATAAATTATTGAAGGACCATAGAGAAACCCCCTAGACAATGCCAGCGAGTCTACGATAGGATAGACCCTGGTTAGAGCATTATTGAAGGACCGTAGAGAAATCCCCTAGACAACGCCAGCGAGTCTACGATAGGATATACCCTGGTTAGGGCATTATTGAAGGACGGTAGAGAAACCCCCTAGACAATTACAGCGAGTATACGATAGGATAGACCCTGGTTAGAGCATTTATACCGGACAAATTATATAAGTAGAAACTGAGGTTTGCTACAACATATAGACGTTTTCACAAGAGAGTTTAGAATGTCTCGCCTTTAATTACGACGTTCTATGATCAGTAACAATCTTGTCGAATGTTGTATTTTCACTATGAATTTAATGGATAGTCCATACTGTGACGTTGATACAATATATTGTTCTCTCAGAATGGCGCGCGCTCATATAAACAGTGTTCATATGGCAACAGGTCCAAAATTGTACATAGTTTAGTATCGAAATCAAACCCGACAGTCCAGTACGTATCTGTGCATTCCTAAAACTTCTCAGAACCGAACGAAATTAACTTATGAGAGACAGTGATCAGTTACTTCCCCCTGAATACACTTTAAGGAGGATAGGCATTTTAATTGGATTCCTCTTGTTTTCATCGTGGATTCCTTTGCACCATATGCTATCAATTTCCATCATATTGTCACGAGCCTCTCTTTCTTCTTTTGTCTATTGTCCGATATTAATGCTCTAACCAGGGTCTATCATATCGTAGATTCGCTGGAGTTGTCTAGTGTGTTTCTTTACGGTCCTTCATATATAATAACTCAACACAGTCTATCATTTTCCTTTGTATAATATCATTTACAACAATCTCATTTATTTTATATCTATAACATGTATCATATCTTCCTGATATCTCGTATCTTATTATTCGCCTCACTATTTCAATATGTACATACTAGTTCTGTGACTATACTAATTCCCTTCCTTTATCAAACTATTCCAATAGATATATTAGCCAAAACAATCGTTTCTGTAATACTCTGGATGTGGAAGATGAGTTTCATTTTATCTTAACATGTTCATGCTATATAGATTTGAGGAAACGTTACATTACTAAAAGATTTTATACAAGACCAAGTATGTATACATTTTTGAAATTGTTAAGCTCTGATAACAGAAGTGACCTGTATAATTTGGCTCTTTACATTAAACATGCTTTAAACAAACGAAATAATATATTAAATACCTTGACTTCTTAGATTTAAATATGATATTAGAGTTTATCCTCCGTGCTACATGACATAATTCGTAGCACTTGTATATAATGGCTATTACATTGATTGATTGTGATATGTAATTATGTTTTTATGTGTGGAAAATATATATATATATATATATATAATTATGTATATATATCTATATGCATGTATGTATATTTCTATTAATGACTATGTACTTATGTATACGTCAAAATAAACATATGTTCTGTTCTGTTCTTAAAAGGCCTACTTACGTATTCACGTTCACGTATTTAATACGACTTTAATATTTAAGAGTTAATATTTCTTTAAATATTAATTTGTCTAACTATCATAGAAACAGTTTATATTCTAATAGTGAGTTACATATTTCCTTAACTCCTCCATGGCTGGATAAAAATGCACTAATTTCTTCATAATTTTTCATTTCTTAAATAGCACAATTAACATCTATAACAGACATAACGGCGCCAAACATCTGTGATGTTATACAATAGTAGTACATGTTTATCTGTCATCAAGAAAGCGGCGATTATCTTACATAACTGACCACCTGCACTCGGTGGTGTCAAAATATATTTTGTTCCCGCGCAAACAGAGAACTGATAATTTAGGAGCGAAAATAATAGCAGACGATTATACATAATACATAATAATCATAATCTTACATGGTTAACAATGTGTCATATATAAAAATAAATAAATGTATTTATATAATACATTTCTATTTATATATGACAATAATTTATTCGTGCAAATATATTGTTTGTTTTTTCTATCTTTTGCACAATATGTGTAGTATATTCGTTTAATAATTTACTGCAATAATTAATTACTAAAAAAGATTTTGATGAAATCACATTTATCATTCCGCAACATCAGGTCAGAGAACAACAGTAAAAACTAAATGCATGCGGGATAAATCGGACATTATCTACTAAGGGGGGTAATAGAAAAACTAGTAATGACGTTCATTGAATGGAACAATGTAACAGTGCACGATATCACGATAAAGGGGCTCATTAGAGGCCCATTGGTGGTAACAAAACAGGGACGTTTAATGAGGGTTGAAAAGGAAATAA
The DNA here is from genome assembly GCA_014843695.1 of Archivesica marissinica. Lineage (NCBI taxonomy): Eukaryota > Metazoa > Mollusca > Bivalvia > Venerida > Vesicomyidae > Archivesica > Archivesica marissinica. Next base: position 13,950,378 of record CM026399.1, on the reverse strand, counting down.
TGAAAAATGGCATAACAAGATTAAATAAGGAAATCCTATTATAATCGTAATAAATTGTCCCGTATCTTATTAGAAATCACCGTTTCCTTTAGTTCATTAACTTCGCAATCTGCTGCACTGCAGTTGCTGGTCAATTATTTGTAAAAATGTGATAAATACTGGTTTATCAATACAATATAACTCGGCACAATTAGTCAACCCTGGTAATTCAAGGAGTCTGTGCGCATCCTGGTTGGAGAGGGTCGATCAACAAGTTGTATGTTACGTGTTGTTTTCCATCATTACAAATGTAGATGCGAATACGAATATATATGTTTATTCAGCATTAAGCATTTCATAACAATCTGTATAGCCTACACAATTAGCATACATAATTATATAATACAGTGTGAACACAAGTTTTTTCTCAGAAGAGCATGGGTTTTAACCGTGTATAACAGTATACAAGTTAACAATCACTATAATTTGTAAATACTGTAGTAAATGTGTTTAAACAATGCGCGTTTTATTTGCCAAAAAATACAAATTTGTATAGGTTAGTTTAAACTTTATTTATTTTACAACGATACCGAAGCAAGTTTTAACAACTTATATTAATCATTCTCGTTGGCTAGGGTGAAAGCGTAAATGTGGTCATTCGTGTGGGAGGAAACCGGAGTACCCGGAGAAAACCCACCTGTCCGATATGGCGACCACCGTACCATCTCACATACTTCCCGGTCCGAGGATCGAACCCGGGTTTCATTGATGAGAAGCGAGCGCATGATAGTGTTTAGTTCTTACTATGATATAAATAACACTGTCTATATGTATATTTAACATGGTAAAATCTCGAATGTATATATTTCAAATTATATGACAGACATAATTGTTTGTATGTTATGTATATGTAGTGAGCGTTAGAATATAGCAACATTGCTGCCATGATGTGAGGCATGCACATTACTTGCGAAAATTACGAGTTACTATAAATTATCAATAATAGTTCATTAGATTATTGAATTACTGAAACAGAGGAAATCCAGGATTGATCCAATAACCGTAAACATGTAGCAGAAATGTTTATCATTAATTACCGTGTATCTACAAACCATGGAATGTAGCAGAAATGTTTATCATTAATTACCGTGTATCTACAAACCATAGAATGTAGCTGGAATGTTTATCATTAACTACCGTGTATCTACAAAACCGTGGAATGTAGCAGGAATGTTTATCATTAACTACCGTGTATCTACAAACCATGGAACGTAGCAGGAATGTTTATCATTAATTACCATGTATCTACAAACCATGGAACGTAGCAGGAATGTTTATCATTAATTACCGTGTATCTACAAAGCCATGGAATGTAGCAGGAATGTTTATCATTAACTACCGTGTATCTACAAACCATGGAACGTAGCAGGAATGTTTATCATTAATTACCATGTATCTACAAAACCATGGAATGTAGCAGGAATGTTTATCATTAATTACCGTGTATCTACAAACCATAGAATGTAGCAGGAATGTTTATCATTAATTACCGTGTATCTACAAAGCCATGGAATGTAGCAGGACGAAGCCGGTTTTAATCTTTATTAAAGTCGCATAAATGTGTTTGTTTATTTTAGTGTCACCCCTATTTAAAGTGCAAGCCATTTCTGACTTATGAGACACCTCTTTTTTATGAACATCAGTACTTCCCAAATCATATGCGTGTATGCCAGGCGCCAGGCCGGTAGGCAATCGGTAACCATGATTTAACTGGCTGGCGGCTCACAACATATATACAAAAGTGTGTATTATACGAACTATTTAATTAAAATGCGTGTTCTGTCTCTCCTGCATCGAATATAGTATTGACAGAGAAAAAAACAATTTCATGACCACTTAAAAGTTAAAACCTATTGAACAACCCTCAGCTGATACGCTTCTTGACAGATTATCTGCTGTTTCGCGTCATCCCTCGTGCAAACTTTGGCCGTGGCCGGGAGCACTTTCCATGCAAAATGTGATTACAATTATGTGTAATCGGGCGATTAGTAGTCATTATTTGTAGGATAATGGGCTTGAAGGGGGCCAATATTGAATACTCGGCAGCGCACAAAAATCGAAGATGGAACCACGACGAAGTCCTATAAGACAAATTATGATCCGATAAAATTTGTTTGCCTTTATACGATATAGTATGAATACATAGTTCAATAGGTGTATTACGCATTTGGTGTGGTTTGGTCGTATTTATCATATATTGCTTGGCAACATTAAACTGAGACTCATTAATCTCCGCCAAAGCCTTCGTAAGTTTCCGTGAACTACGACCAGGACATATGTTAGGTTTTTACCGTTAATATTTGAATCAAATCAGTAAGTAAGTGTACCATAATCTATAGCTCATATTTTACTTCGGAAATCCGATTATTAACGAAGTAAGTTCACGGAATATGCAAATGTCTCAGTTTAATATTGCCAAACAATAGTTTATCCTGTCTCGACGTAAGCAGCATGCAAACGATTTGAATAGTCTAGAGTTGGTTGAAATAATATGTTTACGTATGCATGTCAGTCAGTAACATGTGTTATACAAGTAATAATGAATTGCCTGCCTCGTATTCGAGAGGTCGCAATAGCGTAGTGGTAGCGAGTTCGCTTCAGGTGCGAAAGGCCCGGAGTTCGAGCCTCCGCTGGAGCCGTTATGATTGTGTTCCTTAGGCAAGGCATTTAAATCCCACAGTGCCCTCTTCTCTCTCCCTCATGGCGATGGATTACATCAGGAATGAGGTCTCGAGAGCGATTAATATAAGTTGTACGAACTTGTTTCGCAATCGAGCTAAAAATAAATTTGTATATACTTTCGAGAGGTTATGAGTTTTAATCCCGTCAATACCACTATAGTGATGTTCTTAGACAAGACTTATGAATAGGTGGACTGGAGAGGTCGCCATTAGGTTCTGTTGGGGCTATGTGGGATTGCTGCTGATCTAACAGAACTCCCATAAAGCACAAACGGAACCTAATGAAGACCTCTCCAGTCCCCCTATTAAAAAGTCTTTCCAACGACTCGTATCTTCCTTCCACTTATATATCTACACGTTCATAGATAATAACCACAAACCGATCTATTTGTCATGTGTATATGCATTTCCCTTTATCAAATTATTTCTAACGTTATAGTTTATACCAATTTATTTTAGCTCGATTGCGAAACCAAGTTCTTATAACTTATATTAATCACTCTCGAGACCTCATTCCTGATGGATTCGAATCCATCGCCACGAGGGAGAGAGAAGAGGCAACGTGGAAATTAAATGCCTTGCCTAAGGGCACAATCGTAACGGCTCCAGTGGGGTTCGAACTCTGGACCTTTCGCACCTCACATACTTCCCGGTCCGAGGATCGAACTCGGGTTGCATTGGTGAGAAAGTGACTGCCCAGAGCTAACTCTAACCCTGGAGGCGGTGGTGGGCGCTGTGGGCAAGGACTAGGTTTAATACTATTTAGCACCGTGTTGGCAGCAATGCTATGAACGGAAATTACTAGTCACCCAAGACCGTTTTCAAGATACAGAAGACGCTCCAATTCCAGAAAATATTCCTGGTTCTTACACATGTCCGGTACATAGCAGGGATATATGCTACCTCGATTTATAGTCCCAGCTGCACGACTGTTAATATTTTATGGCCACGTGTGGATCGATAAGACGCATAGATTTGCAGTCCAACGTTAATCACTGGACCAGTGATGCTTCTATACCGGTGGTTTGGTGGGGGACATTTTGAAGTAAGTCACCTCGCAGGAATCAACGGCACTAAACACGCAAACCGCGTATGCCTCTTCGAGTGTCTAAATACTATCTAGCAATGCACATACTGCGGGATGTTTATCGACCAAGCGGGAAGATGTATATGCATTATAATAACTGGTGGTCAGTTTAATGGATCACCGGTCAACGTGCACATGTGGCTCCGTGAAATATTGCTGCTTGGCAAGGAATTAGTGACTTCATGAGATATGGCAGCCAATATATTCTCCAGTCTCTACATATACCTACCATCTATCATATGATCAACATCAATAGCAACCTAGCATTCTTCAATCATGTCTGCGTTCAAGAACATCAAACAGACGTGATAGCGCAGTGGTAGAGTGTTCGCTTCATGTGCGAAAGGCCGGAGTTCGCGCCCAGCTGTAGCCGTTACGAGTGTGCCCTTAGGCAAGTCATTTAAATTCCACATTGCCTGTTATCTCTCCTTTATGGCGATGGATTCCATCAGAAATGAGGTATCGAGAGTGAATAATATAGGTTGTAGGAACTTGATTCGAAATAGAGATAAAAAATTAATTTGTCTAAACTAACATCAAATAACTATTTGTATCTAAATACACATGTTCATTCGTGTTCACGTAGCATATTGAGATTGTGAATTGCTGTTTTCCCTATAAGTAAGTAAGTAATTGCTTATTATAGTGACATGTGCATATACGTAATATAGAACAAGTACATAAATAACAAGAAAAATAGCACCCGACCCAGTGGGTCTATAAGTCACCTTAAATATAATAAAAATACAAAATTGAGAAGTTCCTACATTCTAACTTTCAAACGTATTAAAGGTATCTATTTGACAATTATATGATAATAGAAATTTTACAAATTTGGTCGGTCAATATGTCCCATGAGGCACAACAAGTTATAAAACGCTAGCAAATTTATTTTTTAGTTGATCATAATGATAACATATTTTTATATTTTATTCTTTATTTCAGTCTCATCAATGTACAGCATATAACAAACATAGAATATAGTTTACATATTAAAAAGTACATTGCCACTCAATTCAGAGTTGCAAGAGACTATGCATATATACATCATTCATCTATAACATATTGCACTACTATAGTATATACATGTACATGTGATAACTACATGTGTGAGATAAAGCTGAAAAGCAGTCGCTAATTGAAATTAAATTGAAATTTAAAATCTTATTAAGATGTAATGGAATGAAAAATACTGAACCCAAAATAAGCACTACTGCGCAAACTAAAACATGTTTTAAAAAGATCAAATACCAATTCCAAAAGGTAAGATCTCGTTACGAACGTAGCGGTTTTTCTAGTGTGTTGGTTTACCAGTATATTCAATTTTTCGGTAAGTGTGACATTTAAATTGGTCAGCATTTCACCAAACACAGTTAATCGTATGTCGTTATAAACAGCACAGCATAACAGAAAATGTGTTTCAGTTTCAATGACACCCTCATTACATAATCTGCAAAACCTATAAGTATAATGTTTATTTGTTTGTTTGTTTGTTTGTTTAAAGTCGCATAAACAGCTCGGATCACATGACTACTCTCCATCTGGTATTGGTGGAGGAAGATCCTGGGTTCCCATTCATGCAGTATTTTAGGCAAGGACGGGTACCCGGGTAGAACTATCGACCTTCTACAAGCCAACTGGAAAGTAGAATTCGACATCCCATTGGAATTCGAACATACAGCGGTGAGGGGCAAGTCATTTGAGTTTAGTTCAATCATATTTTATTGCTCGATTCATTTATCATTTATATGGGAATACAAAAATGTGACAATTTAAAGAAAAGAAAACGGGCCGGGTACAAGTTTTAGCGACATTAGGTAAGGCCCGTCAGGTAAGATACGCAGCCCTTTGAGGTAACCACTCAGCATCGGAGGCCCGTGGGGATTCAACTATAGTTGTAAGTGTCAAACCGTACCATTCAACTAATTATCTAAAGTCTAACCTCCTAACTATACTCACGTGAAAAAGAAAGTTGCATTTGTTTGGAGGGACAATTTTATACTTATATATAAAAGCAATAAATAAGGCAAATTTGGTATCAAAATGTGCACACGTGTATTGGCTACACGATGTTTTACTTTTAATTGAAATTTGATAATTGTAAGAACACTGTTTTACGCGTGAATATAAGTATATAATTTCCCCTTTAACCAAGTGCACACTTTCCTTTTCGTGTGAGTATATATTAATCAACTCTGTTCGTGTTTTTTTTTTTACTTGCCATCAATACACCCCACCCCATGCATCCCGATATAGTAAATCAACATTCATGTGTAGAGTTTGACAGACGGAAAAAAAAAACATATTCTTGTTTGTACAAATTTAATTTAGCTCCATTGTGAAATATATTATAAAAAATATTATATTAATCGCTCTCGATCCTTCATTTCTGACGGAACCAATCCCAACGGGAGAGAATAGGCCATTCCACGATGTATCAGAAAACTTTTCTCAGATGTCAAGCTCAAGCTAAAGTGATTTGATTGGTTGATTCTCGAGTCTTACTGCCACCAGAGCCAATCAGAAGTTCGAGACTGAGTTTTGTGTGTTTTACGTTTATTTATCGTCACTACCGGATGCCCATATGAGCGACGCCTCCTGAAGAGATTAGTCATATCCGACAGACAGACAGAGATCCATTTCAGAGTCTCCTCTGGTTCTCTTACGTGCACGGCGTACAACACCGACACGAGACCTCGGTTTAAAGTCCCATCTGAAAGACTGTTAATATTAGTAGGGTCAGACGGGGATGGAACCTGCGATCCCTGGGTTACCAGTCCAGCGTCTTAACCACTGGACTACAGATCCGTCGAGGATAGTGCAATTATACAGACCGTTATATAACTGTTCAGATCTCAAACTGAAGCTCAAGTGATATGATTGGTTGAGTCTCAGATTTATACTCAGTTGAACCAATCAGAAGCTTGAGACCATGCTTGATATTGGAGAGCGTTTTATAGCCTCGGACCTGAAGCTTGAGATTCAGTTTGAGATTGGAGAACAGTTTATAGCCTCGGACCTGAAGCTTGAGATTCAGTTTGAGATTGGAGAACAGTTAATAGCCTCGGACCTGAAGCTTGAGATTCAGTTTGAGATTGGAGAACAGTTCATAGCCTCGGACCTGAAGCTTGAGATTCAGTTTGAGATTGGAGAACAGTTAATAGCCTCGGACCTGAAGCTTGAGATTCAGTTTGAGATTGGAGAACAGTTTATAGCCTCGGACCTGAAGCCTGAGATTCAGTTTGAGATTGGAGAAAAGTAGTATAACATCGGTGCCTGACGCTTGAGATTGAGTTTGCGATTGGAGAATAGTTTGTATCTATAACCTCGGGCCTGAATCTTGAGTTTGAGATTGTTGAAACGTTTTATAACATCGGGGCCTGAAGCCTGAGATTGGAGAATAGTGTATAACCTCGGGCCTGAATCTTGAGCTTGAGATTGTAGAAAGGTTTTATAACAACGGGGCCTGATGCTTGAAATTGAGTTTGAGAAACACCGGGGCTTGAGTTTGAAGAAGATTTATAACATCGGGGCCTGACGATTGAGATTGGAGAACAGTTTTATAACACCGGGGCCTGACGCTTGAGATTGAGTTTGGAGAAGATTTATAACATCGGGGCCTGACGCTTGAGATTGGAGAAACGTTTTATAACATCGGGGCCTGACGCTTGAGATTGAGTTTGGAGAAGTTTTATAACATCGGGGCTTGACGCTTGAGATTGGAGAAACGTTTTATAACATCGGGGCCTGACACTTGAGATTGAGTTTGAGATTGGAGAAACGTTTTATAGCATCGGGGTCTGACACTTGAGATTGAGTTTGAGATTGGAGAAACGTTTTATAACACGGGGACGTGTTCGTGTACAGTGTATCCTGATTGTGTTGCATATTAATATCAATACACGAACAATCAACACATTTTGGAAAATGCCAAAAAAGAAATAAACGCCAACGAGTTGGCAATTATAAAGAACAGAATGTAGCATGCTGATTCTTCTAAGAAAAAGTTCCCAAGTGATATTCCGTTTAGTTTGTTACCACTATCATCCATTTCTCAGAAAATCTAGAAAAAAGGTGGAAGATTAAGTATGGAATCATGCGGCTTCAAACATAAATGTCAAATATTGACGGCCTGTCATGTTTTACATTCTATGTTCTGGTAAAATTGGAAAGCAAATAGCTCACCAGTTCCTCCGAGCGTTTACAGAATTATTTAAATGATTCTGTTATCAAGCGGCTGTCGGCAATTTGGAGACAAACTACTTATCGATTCCGAAGAATTTAAATAGTATGGCTTAGTTTGTTTATTTGTTTTTAAAGTGAGTCACATCAAATACCGTATTTGAATTAATAATTCCGAGGTAGATTTTATTTGAATTTATGACGCGAGGGTTTGTTAACTATAATATAATATAACATGTATCGAGTAAAATACATTTCGTATATACATGTAGATGGACAGAACAAAATGAGCTGCCTTAAATTCTAATTATTTTGCAACAAAACACGACTTTCCAATTTCAAATACCACGACGAATGCATAGTATAGAGAAGAGTGTATGTTATTCGTAAGAACGAAAGAAGTTACTTGTAAATTATTTATTCATTCACTTAGTTCTTCTATTCGTTAATTATGGCTTTTATTTTTGAATCTTCATTGAAAAAAATCACTCCTATGTCCGCGGTAGGGAATATATTGGCAATGACGTTGAGAAACGTAATGCACATAAAACACGTGCGCGTGGTATCTAAGTTCACACGCTGGTGACGTACGGTATGGTATGTGGTGCTTTTGCGTTTATTTATCGTCGCTACCTGTTGCCCATATGAGCGACGCCTCCTGAAGAGATTAGTCATTTTAGATTTTTGGAGGATAGTGCAATGATACAGACAGCGACCCATTCCAGAATCTCCTCTGGTTATGTTACGTGCACGGTGTAAAGCACCGACACGAGACCTCGGTTTAACGTCCCATCTGACTATTAATTTTATTATGGTCAGACGGGGGATCGAACGTGCGATCCCTGGATTACCAGTCCAACGTGTTATCACTGTACTACAGATCCGTCTGTATGGTATGGTATGTTGTTTGTTCGAGATTCTAAAGGTATGTCCACCCGAAGGCGCTGTAAGTGAGCGAACTAAGGTCACTCATCCGTTGATGCTTGACCCATCACGTTTACACCCCCTCCCACCACGTATGTACGGTATGGCATACCCGTTATGTAAGCTATTTAATAACATTAATTGAATTTCCGATACAAATTCTGAAAAATGACATACATGTTAATATAAAAAATATCCGAAATGAAGTTCACTCCTTTGTTTTACATAAAATAAACACAAAACTACTTTACTGGAAATGCGTGTGCACTGAAACACGACATTCGATTGAAATCGTTAAATATGATTTACAATTGTTTCTATCGATGTTCGTGTTTGGTTGTATCAAGTGATATCAATGTTGTGATAGTGGACGTTAATCTATGCGGCTTTCTCTCTTGAAAATCTCGTCATAGTGGTTATTATGATAAATAAACGTTCTTCTGTGACGTCATAGTCACGCAAGCCACATTAGCAGATTGAAATGTTTTACGCACACTTACTACAGCGGCTTTTCAAAATCCAAAATGGTGGTATTTCCGATCATTAATAACAAGTTTTATAACACAATTTGCGCCGCCGACGGGTAATATCGCCATTTCATATGTTTCGTATTACACTAGTGTAATAACTATGCAAATGAGCAGTAGCTGTGTGTATTCATACGCTGTGTAAACAAAATAAGCAACCAACATGGCGTCGCAATTTTCTTGTGTCACTGAAAATTAGCATCGAGCTAAGAACATAATACATCTTGCACGACGGGCTTATTCACACCACACCTCCTTTTCTATCGTTGAGTTCTTCAAAAGCCTTGTCCAACTACAGTAGCAATGAAAACTATTAGTCAGTTACTGCCCCTGAATACTCCTAAAAGTATATTGGTCCTCTTAATTGGTTTCCTCTGTTGTTATCGTTGTTTTCTTTGCACCACATGTTTTCCATTCTTATCCGTATTCGCGTCTTATAATTATGAAATTATTAAATCTCGACAGATATCCTTTAGCATGTCCAATACCTTACTGTAAAAATTGGTTCAATTAATTAACATGATTTTGATAAAATTACATTTATCCTAGCGCAACATCTGTTTAAACGACAACAGTAAAAACAAAGGATTCCAACTATATAAGGACCAATATACATTTAGAGATAAATCTGACTTTATCCATCAAGGGTGGTAATAGAAAAACCAATAATGTCTCTCATTACAATGTAAATCTTGTTAACAGTTGTGCAAATAGCAGGTATTAAAACGCTACACATTTTGACAGACTTATTAATAAGTGTAAATATTACACGTTGTGACGTCATAGTAAAGTACTTGTTGTGATGTCATAGTCGCGTACTCCATTCATAAATTGACATAATAATCTACATGTAGAACACACACTGTTGTTTAGAATGCATTTATACTTGTATTGCTTTATAATAGTTCCATGATTTCAAAAACTGATTTAAAGCTGATTATCAGGTAAGCAAAGTAACTAATACGAGTACAGATACAAATAAAATGTGAACTACTTTTTGTTGCGTTTACTATTCATTTACAACCGCCGCATAACGCACTTCATAGATAATAACTGAAGCACATGTACATGAAACATTTGCATTGCGGTGAATTTACAGCTTTTTGGAAGATTATGTTATAAATAGGATCTTATATTCGTGTTCGTTTGTTATTGAATTTATTCAACTCGTCTTCTAAAAAAGATAACAACTCGCCATGTCTTTAAAAAATAAATTTAGCGTATACAAATCAATTTTAGCTCGATTACGAAACAAGTTCTTTCAACTTATAGTAATCACGCTCGAGACCTCATTCCTGATTGAATGCATCGCAATGAACGAAAGAGAATAATAGCCTGTGGCATTTAAATGCATTGCCTAAGGGCACACTCGTAACGGCTCCAACGGGGCTCCAACTCCAGGCATTTCGCACCTGAAGCGAACGCGCGCACTACCAGTGCGCACATAAACAAATCTACTTCTCAAACGACATTTTAAAAATGTATGCTTGCACGTATATAATAGCCAGCTTCATAGCTTCATAACATGAAATAATGTGGCGATTCAAACATGCAGTGTTGAGGGGAAAGTAATTTGAAGTCAACGACCGTAACCACCCGCCCTCGGAAGCTCCTGACAATTTTTGATTTACATTATCTATTATATTGTGAAAGTATCCCTGTATTTGTCTGACATATGCAAGTGTATTTTATTTATTTTATGCAAATGAAATATGGATCGTTGCGTCTGTTGACTGTGACGTCACTGCTGTATGATTTACCACGTGCATCTTTAATTTGCAAGAACAGAATTGATTTACAAGCATTGTTTCCATAATGTGTGCACTTTTTCCAGATACATCAGTGTAGATTACCCATGCCTACGTAACGCCAATATCTTTAAATTACCGGGAGGTTATTTTCAACACAACCGGAACCCAATGAAACAAACACAATGCAAACAGAGCAGAAACGGAAGTAAGCGTAACACACATTACACATAAACACTTCACTGATCAACGTATTTGGTGTTATATCCAAGACTATGAAGTCAGACATTATTTATCAGACAGAGTTAAAGACATTTCCATTCCAAGTTCATTTTCTCTAGCCGAGATAGCATCAGACGCAGCGCTGTAAACGGCCACAGAGAGGATGGAAGGGCGATCTGTCGGACTGATACGCGAACATAATTGACAGAAACAATAAGCAAGGCATACATTTTGATTTTCGTTGGCTAAATGCTTGTACTAGTAGAGAATTTGATAGAAACTATGAAACTAGAAATAGTTTACTTAATTATTACTTTCTGTCTGCAAATATTCATCTAAATCCTTAACGATAGAAGCAATTGTTAATTTCTTTATACACACATTTGTGTTTTTTCAAGATGTAAAATATTTCGTGTCCCATCGAATCCCATTTAAAATATAAATGAAACTACGCACCATTATACAAACGAGTCCATACATTGTTGATAAGTATATATAAAGCATGTAAGGCTACTAGGGGGTGTGCTCCGATCCCTACTAGTCACTGGACGGAGTTCCGGGGTTCCCCAATATGTTGGGGCCCGAAAACAAAGCAATTGTAATTGAATTTTCTAAAGTTGAATTCATTGTAATTGAATGTTCAAAAGTATAAATTATTGTAAAATAGATATTCAAAGGTAGAAGGCATTGTAATTTGTAATAGACAGTAATCTCCGTAATTTGTAATCGCCGTTGCATACACCACGTGACTAAAACGGTTATATATATATAACAACTGACATAAAAACTGACTGTACTATATATATATATATACCCCCGTCAATCCTCTGCACCGTCCAAAACGTAACATAAACTGTACGGAATTGATCAATATTTGTTAACGGAAAATGTTTGGCGTGGATGAAGATAGCAGTGGTTAGTGTACATTCAGTTTACTGCTGTACTGTTGACAGTGAGCAGCGTACTGTTGTATTGCTAGCAGTGTGTAGTGCAATTCAGCAGTGAGCGGTGTATTCTAGTAGTGAATGCTGTATATTTGCAGTGTGCAAAATAAGAAGAAAAAGAACAAAAAAGAATTTGGATTTTTTTCCCCGAAAATTAATTTAGGTCCGGTTGGGTAACCTGAAACAGGCCAATTAACCTTTACTTCAACAAAATGAGCTGTGTGATTTAGCGGTGAGCGACTCATTCCAGTCCTGTAATACAAGCGGTGTATTCCAACAGTGGGTAGTGAAATCCAGCAGTATGTGTGTATTCCAGTAGTGAATTATATGTTAATGCAAGTTTTGGGGAAATATTTAAAAAACTTTGTATGTTGTTGTTTTAAATTTGGCTAGCCTGTCGATTTTTCACCAATTTACTTCTGGAAAATGACATGTTGATATTATCAGAAACTCAATACGGCCCGATTAATGATCTCGGTATTAAAATATATTTATATGACTGACCAGGCGAAGTATATCAACGTCTGTTCCCAGGCTAGTTTTTGGCAGAAGTTGTATTTACGCATGCATCATTCTCTACTAGAATGCACCGCTCACTGCTGGATTGCACTTCTAATTGCTAGCAGTACAGCAGTACACTGCTCTCTGCTAACTTCACCCACATACATGTGTGTACGTAAATTTACATTAAATTTTAGCTGTCTGTTACTATCTATGCTATAATGTCTTTTTCGCTCTGCATAACTATTTGTAAATTTGGATGCTAAGGTACGGAGAATGCAACTTGCTAAATCAACATGGCGTCGAATGTAGCTGATAGATCAGGTGCTGATATTAAAAGTATGGCATCGGATAGGTTGAAGGTTGAACTAGTGTAGATAGGCCAATACGATTGACTACGATATAAGGTGAATGGTTGATCACGTATTGTCCGTGTAATCGTGAATGTCGTGATAGCGCAGTGGATGCGCGTTCGCTTCAGGTGCAAACGGTTCGGAGTTCGAACCCCACTGGAGCCGTTATGATTGTGCCCTTAGGCAAGGCATTTAATTTCCACGTTGCCTCTTCTCTCTCCCTCGTGGCGATGGATTCCTTCAGGAATGAGGTCTCGAGAGTGATTAATATAAGTTGTAAGAACTTGTTTCGCAATCGAGCTAAAATAAATTTGTATAAACTATCGCCAAGAACCTGTTTTAGACATTTTAAATGAATACAATACTATCGTTACTTACTGTGTATGGCCCCCACCTTGGCAGTAGTAGCGTGAACTAGCCCTGTTTTGGTGTTCGCCCGTTTTCGAACTTGTTCTTGCGAATTCTTGGTTTATATGGTACAAGCTAGAACTGCAAACCGTAAAATGAGCAAAAACAGATATAAAATAGTCGAGCTAAAATATATTTGTATAAACTAATCGTGAAAATGAATTTAAAAAACTTAAAAGTACAATATATTAGCTGGATTGTGGAATGTATATTTTTAGAATTTTTGCAAAGTATTTGGTGGAAAATAATCCACATATATTACAAATGTATAGTAGCTAGGTGTAAGTGGAATATTCACCACAAGATTACCTTCAAATAGGGGGTGGATGTCTTTGGTGAGCAATATTTAAAAAACGAATTTGTCAACCCCTTTTGAAACGTGACATTTTCGGTGTTTAAGAAGTTATTTATTTATTGTGGCAAACTATTTTTGGGGAACAAATACTGAGACTAAAACGGAGGCATATTGAGATTTCGATAGCAGTGTGTGCGGGCCGGTTTCTAATGGGATTTGCACTTGTGGCTCAAACCATTTGCCAGTATTATGTTTATTGACGAGGCAATAAAATATGCTTAAACCAATAGCAGTGATTGACCTGACATATTCGTACCGGAAGTTAACAACCAGAGCAAACGTACTTTTTCTATTCGATTAGGTTGATTTCGTTGAGTATTATTTTTCTTTGGGCGCATCATGAAAATACGGCGCATCGTGTGAGTGTGGTTTATTTGCACAACGAAAATACCGTCAGTTGAATATGCCCAGCTGACTATTTCAAGCGGGGTAATTAATAAAATGCAAGGCATGTACTTGTTACTTCCCCTGATTTCCATGATTTAAGAGGGTGTACCTCATATTTAGTTATTGGGCTTCCTACTGACCCTCCACGGAGTTATGTGTGGTCAGTAAAATACATGGGTGGTGACGAGTTAGCCGAAACCCTTATAAGATTTTACTGACCCAAATAACTCCGTGGAGGGGCAGTAGAAACCCCAATAGTGAATGCATTGTGTCGACCACCATTAATTAAAAATATAATGGAATTATTGCAATGATTCAGAATTTTAAGTGTTTAATTGTGTTCTAAACTTGTTTTAGTCAAATACATCGACACCAAACGCTAAAGTTATAGGGTCACTACTGGCAAGAAGAACATGTCGGTATATTTTCGGTATTTAAACTTCCTTTGCTCCCATTTTTTCCGTCGACCTTGACCTTTATGTTATTGCTGTCAATGTAACCACTAACCAATGGACGCGATAAATAGATTTAGTTCCGTTACTAATAGCTAGAAGGCTTAGTTCCGTTACTAATAGCTAGAAGGCTATCTATTCATTTTAATTTTACATTTTGACGCTGATTTATTTGACTAGAATAAGTTCATCAAACACTTATGAACCGAGAGATTTAGAAATCAGCCATTTTTCTACTGACCCTACATGATATATTTACTGACCCTCCACAGTCCCACGTAGGGTCACCACGTGACTGCCTTTGGCCAAATGGAAAGGATAGAATTTAGCGGAAAGTACAATAATAGCCGATACGGGCACTATGTTACCCCGAGTATGTACACAACATAGCCAAGTGCAAAATGGTACACAGCACTGAACAAACAGTGTCAGTCTGTCTTCAGCTCCAAATCCCCACTAAGACTTACCTCCATCTGTAAAATGAAAATTCAGGACAGAGTGGGAGTTGGAGTGGGACATGGAATTTAACCCCTCAAAATGTCAAGTTATCCACGTCACCAGAAGGAAACATCCTATTCCCAGCAAATATAAACTCCATGGAGTCCTACTTGAGTCGGTCACCTCAGCCAAATACCTTGGCGTGGATATCTCAAATTACCTGTCGTGGGACACCCACATAAAAAGGTCAACAAAGAAAGCAAACCAAACATTAGGATTTCTACGTAGAAACCTCCAGGTCAAATCTGAACCCCTTAAGACCATGGCTTACCAGACACTAGTGAGACCCCAGCTTGAATATGGCTCCGAGATCTGGTCGCCCCATACCCAAACATTGATAGACCAAATTGAAGGTGTCCAGCGAAGAGCAGCCCGTTGGATAAAGGCTGACTTCTATCGTACCTCTAGTGTTACAGACATGCTACATTCCCTAAATCTACGCAGACTAGATCAACGGCGTATTGACAATAGGTTATCCCTTATGTATAAAATTCATAATGATCTTGTTGCTATTCCCATTGAAAATTACCTAGTTCCTCTCTCCCGTCCTACTCGCCATTGCCATTCCTTAAGCTATAGGTTAATTACAGCAACTACAGACTACTACAAGTTTTCCTTCTTTCCAAGAACAATCTATCATTGGAACCACCTCCCTCCTGACATTGTCCATCTCCCTACCATAGAGCAATTCAATACGGCAGTTTGCCATATTGAACATGCCAGTCCCTAGTTGTTCTGCGTAGCTGCTTTTAAACTTTTACCACAACTTATTTTCATACCTTCTTAAATTATACTTTTAACTACTCATACTTTTAACTTCTTTGCGGTTTTTGACGCGCAACATGTCTACGTCCACGCGAGGGGTTCGACATTAAAGGAAGATAGATAGATAGACAGACAGATAGATAGATAGATAGATAGATAGATAGATAGATAGATAGATAGATAGATAGATAGATAGATAGATAGATAGATAGATAGATAGATAGATAGATAGATATGATAGATAGATAGATAGATAGACTAGATAGATAGATAGATAGATAGATAGATGATAGATGATAGATAGATAGATAGATAGATAGATGATAGATGATAGATAGATAGATAAGAAGATAGATAGTAGATAGATAATAGATAATAGATAGAGAGATGATAATAATAGATATAGATACTAGATCGATAGAAGATAGATAGATAGATAGATAGATAGATAGATAGATAGATAGATAGATAGATAGATAGTAGATAGATAGATAGATAGATAAGATAGATAGATAGATAGATAAAGATGATAGATAGTAGATAGATAGATAGATAGATAGATAGATAGATAGATAGATAGATAGATAATAGATAGATAGATAGATAGATAGATAGATAGATAGATAGATAGATAGATAGATAGATAGATAGATAGATAGATAGATAGATAGATAGATAGATAGATAGATAGATAGATAGATAGATAGATAGATAGATAGATAGATCGATAGATAGATAGATAGATAGATAGATAGATAGATAGATAGATAGATAGATAGATAGATAGATAGATAGATAGATAGATAGATAGATAGATAGATAGATAGATAGATAGATAGATAGATAGATAGTCAAATAGATAGATAGATAGATAGATAGTCAAATAGATAGATAGATAGATAGATAGATAGATAAGATAGATAGATAGATAGATAGATAGTCAGATAGATAGATAGATAG
>CM026399.1:13907297-13932345 GCA_014843695.1 Archivesica marissinica | reverse complement strand
AGTAATGGGAAGTAGAGGGGCGAGTAGTGGGAAGTAGAGGGGCGAAGTAGTGGGAAGTAGAGGGACGAGTAGTGGGAAGTAGAGGGGCGAGTAGTGGGAAGTAGAGGGGCGAGAGTAGCGGGAAGTAGAGGGGCGAGTAGCGGGAAGTAGAGGGGCGAGAGTAGAGGGGTGAGAGTAACGGGAAGTAGAGGGGTGAGAGTAGACTAGCGAGAGTAGCGGGAAGTAGAGGGGGCAAGAAGTAGATGTGTCAGAGACAAGGGGTGAGAGTAGAGGGGTCAGGGTCGCAGGAAGTTGAGGGGTGAGAGTAAATGGGCGAGAGTAGAGGGGTGAGAGTTGAGGTGAGATTAGCAGGAAGTACAGGCGGCAAGAGTTGCGGGAAGTAGGGGTCTTCATTCACCAATAATAGCTGGAAAGTCACTAGAGGGATTTTGAAATAACTTGATGGTATAAAGGTCACATATGAATAAACCACAAACAAATGTCATTCTCCTTTATATATACTCTAGTATGCCATTACTCAATTCTCCAAGTGACTGACATCATTTTATATCACTTATGGAACAAAACCGTGGCCCTGATGCTATATATCAATACAAGGTAGAGCCACACACCTTCCTCAAACCCACATTGGTGAGGGGCAGTCGAGGTGAGGGGCAGTCGAGTTGATTTGCTTCATCATATTTACATTTCCAAGACTTTCATGATGAAGATTTGCACCTCAATAGCCCGTATCGGCACATGGTCAGATAAAGCAAGGGTTCTACACATGTACAGTCGATAATTCATACGCCAGCACCACTTCCATTTCTCAATTCTTATTTATTCCCGTCTTCAGTTTCATGTTTCTGTGGTTTAATGAAGTCCATTATACAAGCAACACGGCATTTATACATCCATCATTTTCTGGCGTGTTCGTTATTTGTGCATACTTTCCTGAAATAAGGTGAAGAGGATATTTAGCAATGGTACACACAAACAAATTTTATGTGGAAAATTCACCACTGCGAATGGCACAATTTAGACGACGGATTTATTCCAAACGCATTCACGATGATGATATTTGAAGTTGTAGCTGCTCGGCAACTTTGGCCGAAAGCGACGCTCAGTTGTAATGAAAAATTTAAAATGGACGATAAATTGATAATACTATAATATTTAAAAAAGTTAATTTCATCCTCCATGTCGTAAATGCTGAACAATCTCCACAATAATACACATGCCTATCCTGAAGAACATTTCAAGCAAAAATCGTTGCATAAGAGACAACTGAAGTACATATGTCTCCGTGGTTACAGTCGCTGACTTGTATACCACTGTAACCTATAACCACTGGTTCGAGCCCCGCTCAGGCCGGGTCTCATTTATATGAAAATGTTGGCAGTTTCTTACGGAGATTGGTGCTGGCTAACAATCACTGGAACCTGCCCAGTAAACTGCCTGCTGGCGATATAGCCCCAAAATGGTGCCGATGCAGGCGTAAAACCCAAACTAACAAACAGAAGTGCTCACAGCTTAACAGAATTTGTTGGTTTATAGCACAGTTATGTTGATAGAATATTAGCTGGGACACTCTGTAGCCGAATCATAGACTACCGACTTACCCCATACAACCTTTCCACCCTGAGTTACCAGCCCTAGTTCACTAATATTCACCTGAAATATAACGTGTTCAAAATACAATCATAGTTTTACATGCACTGTACCTTTTTAAGTCAAGAATATAATTTACATACGTGTACATTAGTCCTTAACCCATTTGATTCTGGATACCGTTCAAACAGTATTTGCAAAGAACAGAGAGCCAGATCAGTCGCAGCGGAAAGTTCTGTCTGATCAGGCTCTATGCTGTTCATTATTCAGATGATCTTGCTAAGACACTTGGCTATGTAGCAAACAACATAGATCCTGATCAGCACGCAGCGGCAAAAGCCATTAAATGTATCCAGAATGAAATGGGTTAAAATGCTCAATAAACTGGAAGGAATGTGCAAACAACATAAAAATATTGACACCCCAGTGGGATTCGAACCTGCAGCAGTGAGGAGCAAGGGAGTTGAGGTGAACCACCATGATCTCTGGGTCGTCGCTATACAAGGTTTGTATAAAGTGAATCTAGCACCTCCAAGAGTTGCAGATGCGTGCAAGGGACGGGGCTCTGTCGAATTCTGCAGGGTTCATTCTAGGTCAGAATTGTTGGGAGAAGTGAGAAAGCGCATGATCGCTTCCATAAATGGTGTTCTCTTCTGCAAAATAGGGTTAAAATGCACAGTACAACCATTAAATACAACATTTGAATAGAAGGAGTGGAGTGCTTTATAATGGGCCAGTGTATCTTACTAGACAAAATTCTGTTTGAAAATCGTAAAAACCAACGATTCTTCTTTTAGGGAGAAGTGGGGCGCCCAGAGGGCGAAGTCAGGGTCCCTAGGGCGACAATTTCGCCCACATCGCCCTCTAGAATGGTCCCAGAATTCTGTGCACGTATCTTCAGCCCGAGGGTGGGATTTCCGTAATTCTATGGAGGTGCTAGATTTATTTTATAAACCAAACTTACAGTCAGAGGAATCTATGATAGTTGTGGAATATTATATGAGGTTTGCATAAACCAAGCTTACAGCCAGAGGAATCTATGATATTTGTGGAATATTATATAAGGTTTGTATAAACCAAGCTTACAGTCAGAGGAATCTATGATATTTGTGGAATATTATATAAGGTTTGTATAAACCAAGCTTACAGTCAGAGGAATCTATGATATTTGTGGAATATTATATAAGGTTTGTATAAACCAAGCTTACAGTCAGAGGAATCTATGATATTTGTGGAATATTATATAAGGTTTGTATAAACCAAGCTTACAGTCAGAGGAATCTATGATAGTTGTGGAATATTATATAAGGTTTGTATAAACCAAGCTTACAGTCAGAGGAATCTATGATATTTGTGGAATATTATGTGAGGTATGTATAAACGAAGCTTACAGCCAGAGGAATCTATGATATTTGTGGAATATTACACGAGGTTTGTATAAACGAGGCTTACAGCCAGAGGAATCTATGATATTTGTGGAATATTATATGAGGTTTGTATAAACGAGGCTTACAGCCATAGCAGGCACATAGCTACTATAAGGCACAGGCCTGCAGATTGCCCCATAAATAAAAAATCTAAATCCCCAAAAATGCAATAAAAACTGTGGGGGTGGGTGCATGACGAAGAATAGGGTTGTCAGGGTTCTCGCTGTCGGTCGCCACTGACACCAATTGCGACAAAAAACAAATACTGGCGCTAAATTTGTGAAATTGTGTGTTTTGTCATATACCGGTACATGGCTTCAAATATTTATCTGTGAACTATATGGCTCTAGTTGGCTCCAAGGTTTTCAAATGGGCTCCAGTTATTTTCCATTGGCGACAGTAATGGCGCAGACAAAAATTCATACAGAGGCAACCCCTGGTTGTCAACTTGGAGGTCACATACATTCTGCACAACATAAGTCCAATTGATATCTCTGAGAATATCGAAATTTGAACATCTAAGACGTAGCTATAAATGCGTCAGAGTGCACTGTTGACGTTCTAGGATTCAAAATGTTCCTGAGGGAGCATGCCTCTAGACACCTCCATCAAAATCACAATTTATTAATCGGGCCTACAAATTCAAAATTGCTACCTACGCCCCTGCATAGGCATCATAGGATTCAACAATACACTTATTCTTTGTAAATTACCTATCCCCACCCACCTACAAATAGATCCAAGTATTTTTTTAATAAAGATTTCATTCAACCTATGGAAGAACTTCAAATTACCATGCTTTGACATACCTGGTACACAGATTCAATACTGACATTATAATCTGTACATTGACAATGCATAGCTCCATCTTCGAGAAATACTTGTATCCAAGTAGTGGTTTGGTAAAAATAAATGTAACAGATCATTTTCTTCACTACAGCATACAGTATCCAGGGTTCCCGCTGCCGGGCGCCAAAGATGCCAATTGCGACAAAAAATAAATAGTGGCGCTAAATTTTGTGAATTGTCGAAAATATTTGGTGCAACCTTTTTTTCCATTTTTTTTTTTTGGAGGGGCACATGTTTTGTATATATTTATTTGTGAACTATTTGGCTCCAAGTTTTTTTAATTGGCAATAGAAGTGGCGCAGACAAACATTCAGACAGAGGGAACCCTGCATACCTCAATAATGGCCCCTTTAGTTAGAACCCCTAGTGTGATATACAGTGGGGTTGTGCGATTCTCTATCTACATAGAACATACCTCAATAATTGTCCCCTTAGTTAGAACCCCTAGTGTGGTATACAGTGGGGTTGTGCGATTCTCTATCTACATAGAACATACCTCAATAATTGTCCCCTTAGTTAGAACCCCTAGTGTGGTATACAGTGGGGTTGTGCGATTCTCTATCTACATACAACATACCTCAATAATGGTCCCCTTAGTTAGAACCCCTAGTGTGGTATACAGTGGGGTTGTGCGATTCTCTATCTACATACAACATACCTCAATAATTGTCCCCTTAGTTAGAACCCCTAGTGTAGTATACAGTGGTGATGTGGGGTTCTTCTTTACACTGAGTATAGGCAGATGAAATGTAGCTTTTAGTTCAGGATGTGTTACGTGGGCTTTGTTGTACCGCAAACCCTGAAATTTCCATAACACAATAAAGCATATAAATTATTCTGCAAATAAGGTATCTACTTCGCAATATTAATTGAGTTAATGTTAATTAAGTAAATGTTACTTGAGTAAATGTTAATTGAGTAAATGTTAATTGAGTAATTGAAGTAAATGTTAATTGAGTAAATATTAATTGAGTAAATGTTAATTGAGTAAATGTTAATTGAGTAAATTAACATATGTTAATTGAGTAAATAATAATTGAGTAAATATTAAGTAAATATTAATTGAGTAAATATTAATTGAGTAAATATTAATTGAGTAAATGTTAATTGAGTAAATATTAATTGAGTAAATGTTAATTAGTTTAAAACTTTAAAGGTGCATTCCTGATCAAAAGTACTGTCACAAATTCTGAAAAGTTTGTTAGCATAAAATATGTTATGTTATGATTCGGGTTTTACGCCTGCATCAGCACCATTTTGGGCTATATCGCCGGCGGGCAGTTTACCTAACAACACCTTTCCTGGGCAGGCTCCAGCGGTTAACCAGTACTTGGGTGCACCAACCTCCGTAAGAAACTGCCAACTTTTTCATATAAATGAGACACGGCCTGAGCGGGGCTCGAACCCGTGACCATCAGTGATGATAGGTTACAGTGGTATACAAGTCAGCGACCTTAACCACTCGACCACGGATCATAGCATAAAATAATTTCTGTACTCATTATCAAACCATTATTACCCAAGTGCCTCAGCAAACAAAGGAATTCAAAGACATTTTTAATGTATTCGAAAACGTTTTTTTAGAAAAATAGTATCCCGAATTTACCCCAGCGACTGACATTCTAGTCACGTGATCGTAATTTAAATCAGTTCTAAAAATAGCGCACAGTATGCAAATTAATATCACCGAACACTTCTAAGCTTTCCCGATTGGATTGTCAATGGCTCAAAAGTTGACATGTTTTGTATCCAGTTCCATCCGCTTAGTACAGCGCAATAGCGAGGAACTGAACGTGCAT
This sequence comes from Archivesica marissinica, assembly GCA_014843695.1. Classification (NCBI taxonomy): domain Eukaryota; kingdom Metazoa; phylum Mollusca; class Bivalvia; order Venerida; family Vesicomyidae; genus Archivesica; species Archivesica marissinica. Next base: position 13,926,680 of record CM026399.1, on the reverse strand, counting down.
ATATCATGCTTAGCATGTCTTATTCACATTGCAATAATAAACAGTATGTCTCTATCACATTGCAATAATAAACAGTATGTCACTATCACATTGCAAGTATAACAGTATGTCTCTATCACATTGCAAGTATAAACAGTATGTCTCTATCACATTGCAATAATAAACAGTATGTCGCTATCACATTGCAAGTATAAACAGTATGTCTCTATCACATTGCAAGTATAAACAGTATGTCTCTATCACATTGCAATAATAAACAGTATGTCACTATCACATTGCAAGTATAAACAGTATGTCGCTATCACATTGCAAGAATAAACAGTATGTCTCTATCACATTGCAATAATAAACAGTATGTCACTATCACATTGCAAGTATAAACAGTATGTCGCTATCACATTGCAATAATAAACAGTATGTCTCTATCACATTGCAAGAATAAACAGTATGTCTCTATCACATTGCAATAATAAACAGTATGTCTCTATCACATTGCAATAATAAATGACAGTATGTCACTATCACATTGCAAGAATAAACAGTATGTCTCTATCACATTGCAATAATAAACAGCATGTCGCTATCACATTGCAAGTATAATACTGCGACATCCCAGTTCAACATGTATATTTCTCTGTCAATACATTTACAGCAATACAAATGAAGGAATTGGACCGAAAACTGTAACACCTTCAATTTGTGCTCACCTTCAATGGTACTTTACTCCTCAGTATCGCAATTAACCCATTCAACACCAAGTAACTGACATGGACTGGTCCATGATATTCTTAGACCAATAAATGAATAAGAAAATTACATTCGGACCAGTTCATTTATCAAGATGGGTAATTTTGTCTAAAATTAGTAATACTACTTGCAAAAAGTGCAGATCCTGATGAGACGGCTCGTCATGAGCCGGCTCATCTGGATCTACACTTTTTGTAAGCCTATATAGAGGTATGTGGTGTTGAAAGGGTTAATAGAGTAAAATAACCAAATATCTGCATGCAACACACATCAAGTACATCGTATTTTATCCTTTCCTCACGGTGCTTGCTTTCTCAACATTATCCTGCTTTGCCTTCATGTCGATAGGTTTGACAGTACAGTACACAACATCACCAAGCAGTTCTTTATCTATCGAAACCACTGCTTTAGCATCAGAGTGACTTGTGGCTGCTGATGTTTTTTTGTGGTTTTGTAAGATAAGTTTATTTATTGCCGTGGCCTGATTGATCGAGGCGAAACCTCCAGAATTATATTAGTCATTTTATTTGTTTGGGGATAGTGCATGATCAAAAGGACGCTCCAATTCCAGAAGCCTCAGTGCTACTTATACATATCCCGTCTATAGTATCGATGCACAAGACTTTGGTATATAGTCCCATTTGAAAGACTTAATATAATTAGGCCTTATTAAAAAATGGTTTGGTTCGGGTAACCCGACCCTACCTATAAAATCATGCCGACCATATCCGAAAAAGAAAGAAAAAAAACGTAATTTCTTTTTATCCTTTTAGGGTTTTACTGTACTTTTCGCTCAGTATCACGTAGACGATCATAAAGATGCCATGTCTATGAACGCCCTGTACGCCAAGCGTCTTGTAACACTGAACGACAAAATTAAAATATCGGTTATAAATATTTGGAAAAAGCATTGCAGTCAACATAACACCCCCAGAAAGGCGTGTTTTTAAACTTTTATCACCAACAACAACATTCGCACAAATCGAAGAAGAATATCAGTGTACACCAAATGGATTGTCAGAGGTGTCGATGGCAAAAACTGCCCACGGACCATCTGGAACGATGCTCATGATGACACTTTGTATAAAGCACCAGTCCTTTCCGTTCTGGAAAAATTCGAGTTCAGCTATTTTAGGATTTACTACCTAGAAATTTTGGCATGATGCCCAAACAAAACCATTTTCCTCCCGTCTATCGACCAAAAAAAATCCAACCTGCCCTACCTAGCAATTTCGGCCATGTTACCCGAACCAAACCATTTTTTTCCCGGCAACCTACGATCCCTGGATTCGCAGTCCACCGTGTTAACCGCTGAACCATTGACATGATTGTTACAATCCTTGTTTATTATGCTAACTTTATATACGTTTTCAATGTGAATACAATACTGAATAGAATAATATTTTACAGAATATACCATAGAACCAGGGTTCCCGCCGTCCGTCGCCAATGGCACCAAAAAACAAATATTTGGCGCAACATTTGTTTTTGGACACATGATTTGTCAAATACATGGCTTCAAATATTTATTTGTAAACTATATGGCTCTTAGTTGGCTCCAAGTTTTTTTAAATTAGCTGCAGTGTTTTTCAATTGGCGACAGAAGTGGCGCAGACAAACATTCAGACAGAGTGAACCCTGTAAAACCAGTTGTTTATGCACATGTGCACTAGACAGAAAGACGCAGCATGGGTTCAATCCGACTACAAATATTTTTAAACCCCTGATACTATAATATCACACTGAACAAATGGAGGCATTATTAATCGTCTCACTATAAAAGCATGATTAAATTCCCATGGGATACGGCTCCGGAAAGTAGACATTATAGAGAGCGTGCAAGCCTACACCCGTTGACACGGAGATTGTGTCGCCTAGTAATAGTTACATACCATAGGCCTTATAAATCTTTCAAACTTTGGAGGTTTCCTCGTAAATCCTTCTCCCACAAAACATGCTTTTGTTACCATTCTCTTCCACGCTTTTCCTAAAAACAACAATCGTAAAACATTTTCTTTATAATGGATTCAGGATTTGTGTTAGTTATGGCTGTTATTCAGTTGGGGTTTGTGGTGATGCGGACAGCTCCAGTTATACGGCACCCAATAGGAATCACCAAGTCTGAGTCCATTTGAGTAACATGCGGAGATATGGTATGAAAGCTTTATTACAGTGACTCCAAAACACAAATGAAGAGACGAGAACCATTTGCAGAAAGACCAGAGCGACATTGTTGTAAACTTCTAGGTACGGTAGGTGAACCATCTGTAAGCGTATATCAACAACTTAATTTCCACCAAACTGTGTGTGGGTTAAGTAAGAATGCTCACTTTTCTACCAAACTGTGTGTGGGTTAAGTAAGAATGCTCACTTTCCCACCAAACTGTGTGTGGGTTAAGTAAGAATGCTCACTTTCCCACCAAACTGTGTGTGGGTTAAGTAAGAATGCTCACTTTTCCACCAAACTGTGTGTGGGTTAAGTAAGAATGCTCACTTTTCCACCAAACTGTGTGTGGGTTAAGTAAGAATGCTCACTTTTCCACCAAACTGTGTGTGGGTTAAGTAAGAATGCTCACTTTCCCACCAAACTGTGTGTGGGTTAAGTAAGAATGCTCACTTTTCCACCAAACTGTGTGTGGGTTACGTAAGAATGCTCACTTTTCACTCCTTTTAGAAGGATGTTAGATAAGACGCTCTCCTCTGTTGAAACCATCAATGTCATTAAATGAACAAACAGTAAAGATACATGTACAGTCAAACCGGTCTTAGGCAGCCATCCAAGGGAATCACAGAAACTGGCTGCTTAGCACAGGTGGCTGCTTAATAGAGGTGAAATGTATAATAAAACAACATATTGGGAATCAGGAAACTGGCTGCTTAATACAGGTTGGCTGCTTAATGGAGGTGACCACTAACACAGGTTTGACTGTACTTAATGGAGGTGACCACTAACACAGGTTTAACTGTACTTAATGGAGGTGACCACTAACACAGGTTTGACCGTACTTAATGGAGGTGACCACTAACACAAGTTTAACTGTACTTAATGGAGGTGACCACTAACACAGGTTTAACTGTACTTAATGGAGGTGACCACTAACACAAGTTTAACTGTACTTAATGGAGGTGACCACTAACACAGGTTTAACTGTACTTAATGGAGGTGACCACTAACACAAGTTTAACTGTACTTAATGGAGGTGACCACTAACACAAGTTTGACTGTACTTAATGGAGGTGACCACTAACACAGGTTTGACTGTACTTAATGGAGGTGACCACTAACACAGGTTTGACTGTACTTAATGGAGGTGACCACTAACACAGGTTTAACTGTACTTAATGGAGGTGACCACTAACACAAGTTTAACTGTACTTAATGGAGGTGACCACTAACACAGGTTTACTGTAATACATTTCAAATCACGTTTTCTCAACTCTGCTTGTTGAATCCCGATCTTTCCTCGCCTTATTTATATCTTGACAGCTAATCCGCATGATGGGGCTATTTTGTCTACAACATGTGTCAGATTGATAGTAATACTACGCTTAGTTCATACAAATTTATATTAGCTCGATTGCGAAACAAGTTCTTACAACTTATATTGATCACTCTCCAGACCTCATTCCTGATGGAATCTTGCGAAACAAGTTCTTACAACTTATATTAATCACTCTCCAGACCTCATTCCTGATGGAATCCATCGCCATGAGGGAGAGAAGAGGCAACGTGGAATTTAAATGCCTTGCCTAAGAGCACAATCGTAACTGCTCCAGCGGGGCTCGAACCCCGCATCCACTGCGCTATCACAACTTCTACTTTCACAATACCTAGAGGATAACAATCGATTGACCTCTTACCGAAATAAACGTCGACAGTAATATTGACAGAAGCCGTACAGAATAAGTACATTTTATGATTTAGTATGTTTACATGTCTTTTTCCCCCTCGTTCTTTCTGTGCTATTTATACGGAATAGTGCAAGTATGTCGGGAATAGTATTGTGTTTATTTATAAATCTTATGAAGAATCCCCCATCAAGTTACTATATGCACGACATGTTATACATGTACAACTGTTTTCCTTTCAGGTCCTTATCGGAAGCACCATTTGCTAAATATTTGTTTCTGCTTTAGTTTATACCCTCATCGTTGTACATATGTACTTAGAGAGAAAATAAAAGTTCATGACTGTCTGTCTGTCTGTCTGTCTCTTACAAGCAAGCAAGGGTAAGGCAGTGGTGCAAATTCTAATATACCACGTTTCCCTGGAAATACACATGGTACAAATTTGGAATTTAATATTTTAGACTTGTGTTGCAAAACTAGCCATGGTCAAATACTGACACAAAGGAAGCCATGAGATGGCCCACTGGACATTGTGTCGGGCATTGACAGGCATCCATGTAAGAACAGAATTAAAGATCTTTCACAAGCCAATGAGTGACATGTCTGGTTCTATTACCTCCCTTGGCAGATAAAGTCTTGATTTATCCAGAAATGTATATTGGTCCTTCTAGCTGGAATCCTTTGTTTTTACTGTTGTCTACTGTTAAACAGATGTCGTGGTATGATATATGTGATTTGATCAAAATCCTGTTAATGAATTTATTAAAATAAAATTACAGTAATTTACTAATCTATGATTACAGATTACATCACGATTACATAAAATTGTAATCGATTACGATTACGACAGGTCTGACAGTAAAGTATCATAATTGAAGCGTGTCCAGTTTTACCCGACTTGTGGCAGTCGTGATAGCGCAGTGGATGCGCATTCGCTTCAGGTGCGGAGTTTGAGCCCAGCTGGAGGCGTTATGATTGTGCCCTTAGGCACGGTATTTAAATTCCACCTTGCCTCTTCTTTCTCCCTCGTGGCGATGGATTCCATCAGGAATGAGGTCTCGAGATTGATTAATATAAGTTGTAAGAACTTGTTTCGCGATCAAGCTAAAATAAATGTGTATAAACTAAACCCGATTTGACTACCCGGGAGTACTTACTTCTGGTCTTCCCTGTTCTGATAATTTTGAACACCTCCGTTTCACTCATTCCTTTAACCTTTGGCAGTGGAACTTCCCATTTACCCTACAGAGTACAATATACACACACAATACATCATCAATACAACACACTACATACATGTCAATAATATATAATATAACCGTCTCTGTGGTCTAGTGGTATGGCGTCTGTCTGTGGAGTGGTTCGAATCTCATCAGGGGTTCATTCCGATATGGCCGGTTGGTGAGCGGCCAGCTAGTTAAATAATGGTTACTGTGTTACTGATTGCCTATCAGCCTAGCAAAAGTACCTTTGTTCATAAGCAGGGCCCGCGCTGGCATTGGTTAAAATATTGCAAAATTGGCTAATAAAAACTCAGTTTGGCGAAAATGTGTAAAATATCTGAAAATCGGAAATTACCCGAGTCTATTTGTGGATAATTACTCGGGTAAAGGTAAAATCATGTCACTTATTAAGGGGTCTCATAAATCAGAAATTACTGGACTTTTCAATAGGGGTGACACTGTAATAAACACACTTAATTTTATAATTACCCGGGCATAAGCTACTCAATGTTATAAATAGATTACCGCTTTTTCTTTTCGCTTCTGTTTTATCATATTTGAAAGAACTTTAGCCCGGCTCTGACCCTCTCTGTCCAGCAGATACGCCGGCACAGCTCCCTCGGGGACATTTTCATCTGTTTTCTGTTTTGTCTTACGTTCTTCGTGCATCTTTATCGTTTTCTTCATCTGAATCTTTTCTGAATGTCTCTGTTTATTGTACAGCTTGGCTGAAACATACATGTACATTGTATATCAGGGTAGTTAATTGTATATTTCAGAATTGATTAATTAACCCTTTCCTTCATAGAGATTTAGGTTAATATACTATTATATCTCCATACAAACGACAGCCATTTAGCTATCATGCAGTGGATAAGTAGTCGCCATATCTATCCCACCTCCATAGATATTACTGGGACTTCATAGAGATTTAGGTTAATATACTATTATATCTCCAAACAAACAACAGCCATTTAGCCATCATGCAGTGGATTAGTAGTCGCAATATCTATCCCACCTCCATAGATATTACTGGGACTACATGAGATTTAGGTTAATATACTATTATATCTCCAAACAAACAACAGTCATTTAGCTATCATGCAGTGGATAAATAGTCGCAATATCTATCCCACCTCCATAGATATTACTGCGAGTTCATAGAGATTTAGGTTAATATACTATTATATCTCCAAACAAACAACAGTCATTTAGCTATCATGCAGTAGATAAGTAGTCGCCATATCTATCCCACCTCCATAGATATTACTGGGACTACGTGAGATTTAGGTTAATATACTATTATATCTCCATATAAATGACAGCCATTTAGCTATCATGCAGTTGATAAGTAGTGGCCATATCTACATGAGATTCTGGCCTTTATTATGAACATTGGTTTGGCTACAACATTGTCAATGTATGTCGTATTGGTAATGGCGTCAAGAGGTGCTTCTATGAGGGAAAGGGTTAAGATTAATTCAAGTCAGATACAGTGACGAAACATTCTCTCTTGGGCATTGACTTCAACGTTTTATAATAGAATACATACATTTATATATGTCATTGTACATGTACCAGGGTTCATTCTAGGTCAGAAATTTTGGGAGAAGTGAGAAAGCTCGTGATCGCTTCCTTAAATGGTGTTCTTTAATATACTTCTGCAAAATAGGGTTAAAATGCACAGTACAACCATTAAATACAACATTTGAATAGGAGTGCTTTATAATGGGCCAGTGTATCTTACTAGACAACATTTCGTTTGAAAATCGTAAAAACCAAAAAAAACATTTTAAGGGAGAAGTGGGGCCCCCAGAGGGCGAAGTCAGGGTCCCTAGGGCGACAATTTCGCCCACATCGCCCTCTAAACTGATCCCTGATGTACACACCAGTGGATCTAGCTGGTGCCACATCAACATTTAGAGATGTTGTAACACTTAAATTTAGCTAACAGTGAAATCCCCATGCTGGTTTCAGTGTATGCTGGAATTATATGTCACCAAATGAACATTGAAAGTAACATTATAACTAGCCATGAGTAGGGTTTATTCTAGAGTGGAAAAGAGGCATGGTAGGGTCAGAAAAGAGACAGGGTGCATTTTGAGTCGCGATGAGGTGCAGGAGGGGGTATTTTGGGGTTAGCACCTAGAAAATTTCCTAAATTACAAAGATTGATCAAAGAGGCAGTAAAAATTGGTGAAAGGACTGACGAGCTCTAAGTTGTATATGTCTGCCCGACGGAAGGCACCTGTTGAAACATTTCTTAAAACGGTAAAAGGGCGATGCTAAATGAGTGATAATAATAGCTTTCTATGTTCATGAGTGAAATATAATCACAAACAAATTTTCTATTTATTATAGGCTGAAAAGTGATTGAAAGGAGATGATGCAACCCATGCTCTACATGGCGCAAGAACGTCGCGTTTCTGACGGCTGGAGTCCGAACACGTTCTCGTCGACAATATTTCAAACTGCAGTGGCTGGAAACTATAAGTGCAAAGCACTGAAAATAATATAAGTTATTCCACTGCTTGAAACCGATGGAATAACACATTTATCACATAACTTTAGTTGCATTCAGTTTATTTAATACAATCATCTCATAAATTCTTGTATGACCACACGTTAAATAACACCTGGAAGGATTCTGATTGGTCGCGGCATGACATTGCCAGCTTGCAATATACATTACATGTAGTTTATGTTCATGCTTTATTTGTTGAAAATCAACTGTTTAGATCAATAAAATGCTAAATATGAACTAGCAGAATACGGTGATTAAAAACATTATGTCGATTATTTGCATGAAGTTGCATGATTATCAGGGACTATTTACTATGGCGTACCAATGCAGCCAAATGTAATAAGGAGGAAAAATATACAAGCAGAAAGGTATTTTTTCCTTCAAAGTTATGGTTGTTGTTGCTGTGGTAACGTGGTAAAAGGCTTGTTCAATAGCACAAAGTTTTTCAAAATGTGTTTCATAAAATATGGTATGAAATCACCACTCGTGTAAGATTCTATATTTACATCACTGACAATTTGCTATATTTCATTAGAAAGGATCAAATAAAGGTATTTTTATATTATTTTTAAACTCATTTCTCTAAATACCGGTAATTACCTTTAAGTCCCCTTAATTTCTTTGCCTTCTTTGACAGCTCGTGCGGCCTACGCCCCTCCTTCTTCCGTTTCCTCTCATGATAATCGAGCCGGTAACCATGACGCTTTCTATGAAGCTCTATATGCTCGTTCTGCGGCTGAAAACACACGAGTAATACATGCACTTTTAGGCAATTTTCTTATATTATTATGCTGCAGTTTAACATGGCTGTTTGAAAGTGTGTGGCATCCGTTGGCCAGTGTTGAAGCTGAGCGACAGATTGGGAATCGAAGGGTCCTGGGTTTGATACTCGATCAGAGCACATATTGCTTAGGTTAACCGCTTAGGTCATCTAATTCTGCCCTGGAAAAACATGTATATTTCCTCGTAAAGGGTTTCACATATTTGGAACATGTATACACAGTATACTAAAAATGCTCATATTTGTGCATTGATCTACCGGTAACCGTATAGTATATTTGGGGTTGAAGTTTTGATTGCCAGAAATGGCTATCATCTACATGGAGGTACAGGAGAAATTCACTGATGCTAACAAGTTCTTTTGTTTATTTACGTTATTTAGGTTTGCTCAATTTTCTTGAGTTTGGGAAAATCATTGAACTTAATCTTCAAACAACCAGAGCAAATGCAATTTCAGTCAATTATCCCGAGCAATCATGGACCAGAATAAACAATAATTCATCATATTTTAATTGCCGAGTTGATAACCCAATCATCGTATAATTAAAGTGTAAAGTTTAATATTGCAAATTATCCGCTTATGTATCAAAAGATTGTTATTGCACGTTATGCGTCCTTGACTGACACGACATGTGTACTCGGCAAAATCGATCAATTTTAGCACGTTTTCACACTACTCGAGACGATTTAGGAAATCGGGCTACCAATCAAAAACTTTGACGAACACTTCATTTTGGGTGAATTTTTCGAAATTGGAATTTTCTTGAACATTTTTCTTCTTTTTTTCTCCCACAAATGCCTCTAGTCCAAATATTTATACTTGAAAAATGTGACATTTTACTATACAGGCATTTTTCAAAGTCTAAACGGTAAACCTCAATTACGCATAGCATATTTTATATTCTAAAAAAATTTTATTAAAAAAATAGGAGAATTTCACCTGTCGACTTCAAATGTTCAGCTAAATGACATGCACAATGGTAATACAATATAGTTTTAAAGTTCTTAATATCTATATTTAGGATTATTCTCAACACCAATGCACACATTTATAACCGTTCATGTCCGAAAAGCTTCAAAATATTGGTCAGAAATCCTGCCATCGGATCAGGGTGGAAAGTGCTATGCGAAAATGAGCTTTAACGATAAGAGTCTAAGACCGCGAAATAACAGAAGATAGTTGCGAATGCTAGAGTTTGCGGCCTTGCCCCGATACGGGTAATTATTGTTATGGCTCCATTTGAAGCAGAAAATCTACAATATAATATTACAGAATCAGTGGAAACATTTTTTGGCAAACAAAATATATGCCAATTGAACGAATGTAATTCTTCTTCTTGGTGATTTCGGCACTCCCTCAATATTGAGGATTATGTGTCGTCGCTGGTGAATTTTGAGATGATATTTACAATGATTAATTAACAAATAACAAATAAGTGAATGTCCAAAGACAAATATACTACAGTGCTTGTTTAAGATTTTGTACATAGAATGAATGCTTTAGATCATGGTTGGGAGGGCAGAAACAGGGATGAGTGCTTTAAAGCCATCAACTGTTATTGCTTCATGTGCGGCAAGTGGTAACAAGTTCCATTGGATGACGGTTCTTGGATAAAAAGAGAATTTGTATGAATCTTTGTTGACAGGGATGTGTTTATAACAATATGGGTTTGTGTGTCTGGTTATGTTGTCTACGGGTATCAAAAGGTTTATGGGAATGTTTACAGCTACTATTTGGTGTATTATTTTATAGAAGAGAATCAATCTGTATCTAACTCTGTGTGTCTCAAGTGTTGGCCAGTTTAGGTTGTCGATCATTTCGGAGACTGAACTAGTATTATGATATCAGTTGGTAACGAATCTGGCAGCACGTCGCTGTACCGTCTCAATTTGGTGTTTTTGTGTTTTAGAATGTGGGTCCCAGATAGTACTGGAGAATTCTAGCTTGGGTCTTACTAGTGCTTTGTATGTGTGGTCTTTTGCTTTAGATGTGAATTTTAGGTTGCGTTTCAAGAATCCTAGTGATTGGTTTGCTTTATTGGTTATCGAGTTAATATGTTTGTCCCATTTTAGATTGCTTTGCAAGGTTAGGCCTAAATATTTTGCATCATTTACTTTTTGAAGGGGATGGTTATGGAGTTTATATGTAAAGAGAAATGGTTTGCGTTTTTGTGTGATGCTGAGTAGGTTACATTTATCGGGGTGAAATTTCATGAGCCAATCTTGCTCCCATCTACCAGCTGAATCAATATCTTCTTGGAGTAATGTGGTGTCATTTTGTGTTTTAATTTCTTTATAAATGATGCTGTCATCAGCGAAGAGACGATGGGTACTATGTTGGATATATTCGGATAGATCATTAATGTAGATGAGGAATAGGATTGGGCCCAGAACTGTGCCTTGGGGTACACCCGATGTAACAGGGGCCGTGTCTGACATTTCACCCTCCAAGACAACAGTCTGGGTCCTATCTGATAGAAAGTCGTTAATCCAGTTAAAAGCGTTACAATTTATGCCATAGTATTCTAGTTTATAAAGAAGATGCTTGTGTGGAACTTTGTCAAATGCTTTGGCAAAGTCCATGATAATGATGTCTGTTTGAATGTTATCGTCATTTGATTTTGTAATAGATTGAAGGAGGGATGTCAGTTGAGTTTCGCAGGAGCGGGATGTACGAAAGCCGTGTTGAAGGTCATAGAGTATGTTATTAGATTCTAGATGGTTCATGATATTGCTTGATATTATATGTTCTAATAGTGTGCAACAGATGCATGTAAGGGATATTGGTCTATAATTGATAGCATCATGTTTATCACCCTTTTTAAAGACTGGGCACACATTTGCATGTTTCCAGTCGGTGGGTATAGTACCAGAAGACAGGGATTTTGAGAAGATGATAGTGAGGATAGGTGATATGTGTTCTCTACATTCTTTTAGTATTCTAGCATTAATGTTGTCTGGTCCTGAGGCTTTGTGTGGTTTAAGATTTGTGAGTAGTGTAGTTACTCCATTTTAAGTGATTTTGATGTTTTTCATTTGTGGATGTGAGCTTGCCCTTTGTTAGGTATAGGTTCATCTGTGACTGGCGTAAATGCTGTTTGAAATTGGTCGTTTGCTTTTGTTTTGGAATCTGACTCTAGGCGGCCATTCTTTCTGATTGGTGCAATATTTTTGTTTTCTGTTCTTTCTGTTTGATGTAGGAAACGAGTTTTTTGGGAGTTTTAGAGAAGTTAGGATTGTCCTGTTCAGGGAGAGGAATGTCATAAATCATATTTCCAATGTATTGCCAGTAGGCTTGCCTCTGTTCTTTTTGGATTTCTTGTTTCATTTGTCTTAGGCTATCATTTGTGTGGTGGTGCTTTTGCTTGCTTCTAAGTAGTTTCTTTTTATATTTATTCATTTTCTTTCTTAGCATATTATAATTAATAAAACATTGTATGTAATTATATTTTCAATAAACGCAATCGAACGAGTTTATGTTAATATCGAATACTAAGCTTCACTTGTCTTCATAATGCTGTTGTGCACGACATTAACAAACACATTATATGCTATAGTATCCGAAAAAGACCATCTGTCCGTGTTCTGCTCATAACTAGTTGATTGAATTCTCTTCTACTGCAAAATACAAAAAGAAATATATTGGTTGTTATACCTAAAACAAGTTCTATCTTTCACATACTAACCATTATCTGTGTTCCTGTTGTTCACTATACGAAAAGGAAGGCTTAAATAGGAGTTGTGAAATTTAACATGTCTTCAGCGTGTTGTTGTTGTTTAAAAAGGAAGTCATCACGGAGCATGCGCATGAATAAATCCATCCATCCATCCATCAATATTCAAACACAATTTATTTTTAAGCGGCCGCATTTTGATCAAGAATATTTAACAGACACTCTCTGGATATGTATACTGCTTGAAGTGGAATTAGAGTTTTAAGCACACTGGTGTGTAAAATAGGTTTAACACCACCACATCAATTAACACCAATCAATTAACCATCAACACAGTGTTAGTCAGACATCACACATTCGATGTATCGAAATTAACCTTCAAGTATTTAGCCATAGACTGTTAGGTTGTAATATTTTCAACACGACGCATATCCACAAAAAGGTTGTTATTGTACCCTTATTTTTTTGTCTAAGAACAAATAGTAGACTAGTGCAATCCAAATGCGTCCGTTGAAACCAGGGCCCTCTAATGTTATAAGTATGTTACTAATTATGATCTGTACCCAGGCACAATACATACGACTTTGTTTATGTCCTTCAAGATCATGTTATAAAATGACTAGTACACGGCCATAGGGCATATTAGTCCAGTGGTAACACGCTGGACTGGTAATCCAGGGATCGCAGGTTCGATCCCCCGTCTGACCCTAATAAAATTAACAGTCTTTCAGATGAGACGTTTTAACCGAGGTCTCGTGTCGGTGCTTTACACCGTGCACGTAAAAGAACCAGAGGAGACTCTGGAATGGGTCTCTGTCTGTATCATGCACTATCCTCCAAAATCTAAAATGACTAATCTCTCCACGAGGCGTCGCTCATATGGGCAACCGGTAGCGACGATAAATAAACGTAACATAGGCCATAGCCAATACGTGTGTGGTGTGCCTGTGGATCGGTGTATGTAATTAATAATATATTCATTGTTTTAATCAAGTGCTATGATTTGGGAAATTGACGAACATTTATTTATTTTCCAATTTATGTGCAAATACGAACAATTTCCTTTATAAATTTAGTTTTTGCTTTTATATATTCATTATGTGTATTGTATTGTTTATTGCGATACTATGTTAATGTTAACAATAGTAAGTATGTTATTGTACCCGGACATACGGGTTTTACGAGTTACCACGCTAACGGATAAGAAGTCAGTCTTGTTTCAGTGTGTGTTCCAATTTCAAAGTGTTCTAGTAATGAAAGGCTGTCTGATTAGCGCAGTGGTTAGCGCGCTCGCCTCTCACCAATGCAACCCGTGTTCGATCCTCGGACTGGGAAGTATGTGAGATGGTACTGTGGTCGCCATAGTTGACAGGTGTGTTTCTCTGGGTACTCTGGTGTCCTCCCATACGAATGATCACACATACGCTGTCATCCGCGCCAACGAGAGTGGTTAATATAAGTTGTTACATCTTGTTTCCTAATCGTTGTAAAATAAATAACCCTCTGGTGGCTGATTAATAGAGGTCAAATGTATAATTGATAAAACGACATATTAGAAATCTGGAAACTGGTTGCTTAATACGGGTTGACTGCTTAATGGAGGTGACCATTAACATAGGTTTGACTGTGTGTGCATGTTTGGGTCACTCAGGGTTTATCTCGTGTTTCATCCCATGAACGCCCACTGGTTTTGTGCTATACAATCAATGCCGTATAGATCGCAACCAGCGGGGAAATAGTGATTTAGTATTTGTAAGTTATAGGTTAGTTAATACAGTATTATCAATCCTAGGCGAGACAGATTTTTGGGAAGCCTCATTACTGGCGTGTTGTGCTAGTTAATATTGCACTGGTGATGTAACGGTCTACGTCCTTAATATATGGTAGAGTTACCGAGGGAGCGTCCGTGGCAATGTGGGCCTACCGGTCGTTGACTTAAAATTACTTTGTGGTGTGGAGAGAATTCCAATGCGCGCTTAGCTTTCAATTCAATCTACAAGTTTGTATTGTTTACATAATTATTTGTAAATTTGTTATTTCTAATTACAAATAAACAACTCACTTGCCCCATCAATGCTATAGGTTCGAACCACTTGCCTAAAAGACTGATCGGAAGTACACCAATAATAGCTGGAGCCTAAGCTGGTGGTGTGTCGTTAAACCCCCAAGCCAATCAAAGAAACAATTGAACTGAGTTTTGTAAAATTATTATTTGTGAATTATCTCCCTTTATTAATATGTATCTACACAATCATCGCAATCAACATTATAAGTATTGAGATATACTCATGATAAATATAATAACCTATTACAGACGGATATGTAGTCCAGTGGTTAACACGCTGGAGTGGTAATCCAGCGATCGCAGGTTCGATCTCCCATCTGACTCTAATAAAATGAACAGTCTTTCAAATGGGACTTTAAACCGAGGTCGCGTGTCGGTGCTGTACACCGTGCACGTAAAAGAACCAGAGAAGACTCTGGAATGGGTCTCTGTCTGTATCATTGCACTATCCTCCAAAAATCACTAATCTCTTCAGGCGGCGTTGCTCATATGGGCAACCGGTAGCGACGATAAATAAACGTAAACACACACAATAGCCGATACTTTAATCAACACAGCATACTAAAGAAAGATACACGTTAGTAAACGTCAGTCCAATACTAGGCTGTACAAGGAAAGATACACGTTAGTAAACGTCAGTCCAATACTAGGCTGTACAAGGAAAGATACACGTTAGTAAACGTCAGTCCAGTACTAGGCTGTACAAGGAAAGATACATGTTAGTAAACGTCAGTCCAGTACTAGGGTGTACAAGGAGAAATACACGTTAGTAAACGCCAGTCCAATACTAGGCTGTACAAGGAAAGATACACGTTAGTAAACGCCAGTCCAATACTAGGCTGTACAAAGAACGTTAGTAAACGCCAGTCCAATACTAGGGTGTAAAAGGAAAGATACACGTTAGTAAACGCCA
Source organism: Archivesica marissinica (assembly GCA_014843695.1). NCBI lineage: Eukaryota > Metazoa > Mollusca > Bivalvia > Venerida > Vesicomyidae > Archivesica > Archivesica marissinica. The sequence goes on along the minus strand of CM026399.1, from coordinate 13,910,905 downwards.
GTCCAATACTAGGCTGTACAAAGAACGTTAGTAAACGCCAGTCCAATACTAGGCTGTACAAAGAACGTTAGTAAACGCCAGTCCAATACTAGGCTGTACAAAGAACGTTAGTAAACGCCAGTCCAATACTAGGCTGTACAAAGAACGTTAGTAAACGCCAGTCCAATACAAGACTGTACACGGAATAAACGTCAGTCCATTACTAGGCTGTACAAGGAAAGATACACGTTAGTAAGCGTCAGTCCAATACTAGGCTGTACAAGGAAAGATACACGTTAGTAAACGTCAGTCCAGTACTAGGCTGTACAAGGAAAGATACATGTTAGTAAACGTCAGTCCAGTACTAGGCTGTACAAGGAGAGATACATGTTAGTAAACGTCAGTCCAGTACTAGGCTGTACAAGGAGAAATACACGTTAGTAAACGTCAGTCCAGTACTAGGGTGTACAAGGAGAAATACACGTTAGTAAGCGTTAGTCCAGTACTAGGGTGTACAAGGAGAAATACACGTTAGTAAGCGTTAGTCCAGTACTAGGGTGTACAAGGAGAAATACACGTTAGTAAGCGTTAGTCCAGTACTAGGGTGTACAAGGAAAGATACATGTTAGTAAACGTCAGTCCAGTACTAGGCTGTACAAGGAGAAATACACGTTAGTAAACGTCAGTCCAATACTAGGCTGTACAAGGAGAAATACACGTTAGTAAACGTCAGTCGGATCCTGGTGGCCCCTACGAGCCGTATTTCAGGACCGACCTTCCGCAAGCCAGGTGGATGGCTTCTCTCGTGAAAGAATTCGACACCCACAGTAGGATTCGAACCTACAGTTGATCTGAAGTTACAGACCCTAACCACTCGGCCACGAAGGCCCCTCTAAACGTCAGTCCAATAATAGACTGTAGAAACATAGCATAGAATATCGGTTTGACTTAATTGCCATGGAATTATCAGCATAATGTACATGTTAGTTTTATGTGTAAACAAACCGGCCGGTGTTATCATCGATAAACCAATTTTATATTATTTATGTAATATTACCAATGATGACTTAAGAAAACATTTTTCTAGATTAAGATTGTATTCTAACAACTTAGAGATTGAATTTGGTAGGTATAGCGGTATTGAAAGAGAAAACAGATTGTGTAAGTTATGTAGGCAACATGCAGTTGAATCAGAATATCATGTTATGCTATGTTGTGAAACATATAGAACAGTAAGAAAAACATATTTTAACAATATTTCATGGCCTTGTGTACAGAAATTGTTCACGCTTATGTCGACAAAAAACAAACATTTGCAAGTGAAAATATCTAAATATATTAAAGAATGTATGTTAATAAAGAAAAATGCCCTGGACATTTTAATTGTTTCTTAAATGTATGTTGTATGAAAATGTATACATATACATGTATATATTTAATATTCATTACCATATGTATTTATATTTGTCTTTGCCATAGTGTTTTGTAATTGTAAATGGCCAAAGGCAACTTGTTTGCTGATTATGCCAATACAGTTTAATTGAATTGAATTGTTAATACATTTTATGCTTTCCAATGAAATACAAAATTGATCAGTAAAATAAAATGGCAGAAGGGCGGGCCTTATAAACTCGAACACACATGCACACACACGCCTATATTTTTTGGAATTAAGCATGTATATATATACATGTATATACGCGAATTAGCAGACACACACGACTGCGCCTTTCTAAAAATGTATTTGGAGTTATAAATAACAACAACAAAAACAAGAACAGCAATAACAACAACGTTTATTGTTGTCAAATGAGAGGCATCGGTCAGTTACTGCCCCTGATTACTCCCTAAAGTATCAAGTCCTCGTAAGATGTTTCCTTTATTTTTATCGTTGTTTCCTTTGCACAACATGCTATCAACTCTCAACCACTTTATCATCTTGTAATTATTTAAATTACTATATATCGACAGTTATCCTACAGTATATCCAATGGGTACTTGGTAAACAGTTATCAATTTATTAACATGAATTTGATAAAATCACATCTATAATGCCGCAACATCTGGCTAAGGAACAACAATAAAGGCAAAGGATTCCAACTGAAAGGATCGATATACATTCCGGGATATATATATATGACTTTATTTGCCAAGAGCTGTAATAAAATGTCAGCGAGGTCTCTCATTACATACTATATTAACAAAATGGCAAGGTAATGATGTGCAAATTGGCAAGGTAATGCTGTACACAATGGCAAGGTAATGCTGTACACAATGGCAAGGTAATGCTGTGCACAATGGCAAGGTAATGATGTACCCAATGGCAAGGTAATGATGTACCCAATGGCAAGGTAATGATGTACCCAATGGCAAGGTAATGCTGTGCAAAATGGCAAGGTAATGCTGTGCAAAATGGCAAGGTAATGATGTGCAAAATGGCAAGGTAATGATGTACCCAATGGCAAGGTAATGATGTACAAAATGGCAAGGTAATGATGTGCCCAATGGCAAGGTAATGCTGTGCAAAATGGCAAGGTAATGCTGGCAAAATGGCAAGGTAATGATGTACCCAATGGCAAGGTAATGCTGTGCAAAATGGCAAGGTGATGATGTGCAAAATGGCAAGGTAATGATGTGCAAAATGGCAAGGTAATGATGTACCCAATGGCAAGGTAATGATGTCCAAATGGCAAGGTAATGATGTGCAAAATGGCAAGGTAATGATGTGCACAATGGCAACGTAATGCACCACAAAAATGTGCACAATGGCAAGGTAATGATGTGCCCAATGGCAAGGTAATGATGTGCCCAATGGCAAGGTAATGATGTACCCAATGGCAAGGTAATGTTGTGCACAATGGCAAGGTAATGATGTACCCAATGGCAAGGTATTGCTGTACCCAATGGCAAGGTAATGCTGTGCAAAATGGCAAGGTAATGCTGTGCAAAATGGCAAGGTAATGCTGTACCCAATGGCAAGGTAATGCTGTGCAAAATGGCAAGGTAATGCTGTGCCCAATGGCAAGGTAATGATGTACCCAATGGCAAGGTAATGATGTACCCAATGGCAAGGTAATGATGTACCCAATGGCAAGGTAATGCTGTGCAAAATGGCAAGGTAATGATGTGCACAATGGCAAGGTAATGATGTACAAAATGGCAAGGTAATGATGTACCCAATGACAAGGTAATGATGTACCCAATGGCAAGGTAATGCTGTGCAAAATGGCAAGGTAATGCTGTGCAAAATGGCAAGGTATTGCTGTACCCAATGCAAAATGGCAAGGTAATGCTGTACCCAATGGCAAGGTAATGCTGTGCAAAATGGCAAGGTAATGCTGTGCCCAATGGCAAGGTAATGATGTACCCAATGGCAAGGTAATGATGTACCCAATGGCAAGGTAATGATGTACCCAATGGCAAGGTAATGATGTACCCAATGGCAAGGTAATGATGTACACAATGGCAAGGTAATGATGTACCCAATGGCAAGGTAATGATGTACCCAATGGCAAGGTAAAACACAATGGCAAGGTAATGATGTACCCAATGGCAAGGTAATGATGTGCAAAATGGCAAGGTAATGATGTGCAAAATGACAAGGTAATGATGTGCAAAATGGCAAGGTA
>CM026399.1:13857212-13906297 GCA_014843695.1 Archivesica marissinica | reverse complement strand
AGTGGGAGTCATGTATCTGACTCTGATGTCCTGTGCAGAAGTGGGAGTCATGTATCTGACTCTGATGTCCTGTGCAGAAGTGGGAATCATGATTGTGTCTGACTCTGATGTCCTGTGCAGAAGTGGGAGTCATGTATCTGACTGATGTCCTGTGCAGAAGTGGGAATCATGTATCTGACTGATGTCCTGTGCAGAAGTGGGAGTCATGTCTGACTGATGTCCTGTGCAGAAGTGGGAGTCATGTATCTGACTGATGTCCTGTGCAGAAGTGGGAGTCATGTATCTGACTCTGATGTCCTGTGCAGAAGTGGGAATCATGTATCTGACTGATGTCCTGTGCAGAAGTGGGAGTCATGTCTGACTCTGATGTCCTGTGCAGAAGTGGGAGTCATGTATCTGACTCTGATGTCCTGTGCAGAAGTGGGAGTCATGTATCTGACTCTGATGTCCTGTGCAGAAGTGGGAGTCATGTATCTGACTGATGTCCTGTGCAGAAGTGGGAGTCATGTATCTGACTCTGATGTCCTGTGCAGAAGTGGGATCATGTATCTGACTGATGTCCTGTGCAGAAGTGGGAGTCATGTATCTGACTCTGATGTCCTGTGCAGAAGTGGGAGTCATGTATCTGACTGATGTCCTGTGCAGAAGTGGGAGTCATGTATCTGACTCTGATGTCCTGTGCAGAAGTGGGAGTCATGTCTGACTCTGATGTCCTGTGCAGAAGTGGGAGTCATGTATCTGACTCTGATGTCCTGTGCAGAAGTGGGAGTCATGTATCTGACTCTGATGTCCTGTGCAGAAGTGGGAGTCATGTATCTGACTCTGATGTCCTGTGCAGAAGTGGGAGTCATGTGTCTGACTCTGATGTCCTGTGCAGAAGTGGGAGTCATGTATCTGACTGATGTCCTGTGCAGAAGTGGGAGTCATGTATCTGACTGATGTCCTGTGCAGAACTGGGAGTCATGTCTGACTGATGTCCTGTGCAGAAGTGGGAGTCATGTATCTGACTCTGATGTCCTGTGCAGAAGTGGGAGTCATGTATCTGACTCTGATGTCCTGTGCAGAAGTGGGAGTCATGTATCTGACTCTGATGTCCTGTGCAGAAGTGGGAGTCATGTCTGACTCTGATGTCCTGTGCAGAAGTGGGAGTCATGTATCTGACTCTGATGTCCTGTGCAGAAGTGGGAGTCATGTATCTGACTCTGATGTCCTGTGCAGAAGTGGGAGTCATGTATCTGACTCTGATGTCCTGTGCAGAAGTGGGAGTCATGTATCTGACTCTGATGTCCTGTGCAGAAGTGGGAGTCATGTATCTGACTCTGATGTCCTGTGCAGAAGTGGGAGTCATGTATCTGACTCTGATGTCCTGTGCAGAAGTGGGAGTCATGTATCTGACTCTGATGTCCTGTGCAGAAGTGGGAGTCATGTATCTGACTCTGATGTCCTGTGCAGAAGTGGGAGTCATGTATCTGACTCTGATGTCCTGTGCAGAAGTGGGAGTCATGTATCTGACTCTGATGTCCTGTGCAGAAGTGGGAGTCATGTATCTGACTCTGATGTCCTGTGCAGAAGTGGGAGTCATGTATCTGACTCTGATGTCCTGTGCAGAAGTGGGAGTCATGTATCTGACTCTGATGTCCTGTGCAGAAGTGGGAGTCATGTATCTGACTCTGATGTCCTGTGCAGAAGTGGGAGTCATGTATCTGACTGATGTCCTGTGCAGAAGTGGGAGTCATGTCTGACTCTGATGTCCTGTGCAAAAGTGGGAATCATGTGTGTCTGACTCTGATGTCCTGTGCAGAAGTGGGAGTCATGTATCTGACTCTGATGTCCTGTGCAGAAGTGGGAGTCATGTATCTGACTCTGATGTCCTGTGCAGAAGTGGGAGTCATGTATCTGACTCTGATGTCCTGTGCAGAAGTGGGAGTCATGTCTGACTCTGATGTCCTGTGCAGAAGTGGGAGTCATGTATCTGACTCTGATGTCCTGTGCAGAAGTGGGAGTCATGTATCTGACTCTGATGTCCTGTGCAGAAGTGGGAGTCATGTATCTGACTCTGATGTCCTGTGCAGAAGTGGGAGTCATGTATCTGACTCTGATGTCCTGTGCAGAAGTGGGAGTCATGTCTGACTCTGATGTCCTGTGCAGAAGTGGGAGTCATGTATCTGACTGATGTCCTGTGCAGAAGTGGGAGTCATGTCTGACTCTGATGTCCTGTGCAGAAGTGGGAGTCATGTATCTGACTGATGTCCTGTGCAGAAGTGGGAGTCATGTATCTGACTGATGTCCTGTGCAGAAGTGGGAGTCATGTATCTGACTCTGATGTCCTGTGCAGAAGTGGGAATCATGTATCTGACTGATGTCCTGTGCAGAAGTGGGAGTCATGTCTGACTCTGATGTCCTGTGCAAAAGTGGGAATCATGATTGTCTGACTCTGATGTCCTGTGCAGAACTGGGAGTCATGTATCTGACTCTGATGTCCTGTGCAGAAGTGGGAGTCATGTATCTGACTCTGATGTCCTGTGCAGAACTGGGAGTCATGTATCTGACTCTGATGTCCTGTGCAGAACTGGGAGTCATGTATCTGACTCTGATGTCCTGTGCAGAAGTGGGAGTCATGTCTGACTCTGATGTCCTGTGCAGAAGTGGGAGTCATGTATCTGACTCTGATGTCCTGTGCAGAAGTGGGAGTCATGTCTGACTCTGATGTCCTGTGCAGAAGTGGGAGTCATGTATCTGACTCTGATGTCCTGTGCAGAAGTGGGAGTCATGTATCTGACTGATGTCCTGTGCAGAAGTGGGAGTCATGTCTGACTGATGTCCTGTGCAGAAGTGGGAGTCATGTATCTGACTCTGATGTCCTGTGCAGAAGTGGGAGTCATGTATCTGACTCTGATGTCCTGTGCAGAAGTGGGATCATGTATCTGACTGATGTCCTGTGCAGAGTGGGAGTCATGTCTGACTCTGATGTCCTGTGCAGAAGTGGGAGTCATGTTCTGACTCTGATGTCCTGTGCAGAAGTGGGAGTCATGTATCTGACTCTGATGTCCTGTGCAGAAGTGGGAGTCATGTATCTGACTGATGTCCTGTGCAGAAGTGGGATCATGTATCTGACTGATGTCCTGTGCAGATGGGAGTCATGTCTGACTGATGTCCTGTGCAGAAGTGGGAGTCATGTATCTGACTGATGTCCTGTGCAGAAGTGGGAGTCATGTATCTGACTCTGATGTCCTGTGCAGAAGTGGGAATCATGTATCTGACTGATGTCCTGTGCAGAAGTGGGAGTCATGTCTGACTCTGATGTCCTGTGCAAAAGTGGGAATCATGATTGTGTCTGACTCTGATGTCCTGTGCAGAAGTGGGAGTCATGTATCTGACTCTGATGTCCTGTGCAGAAGTGGGAGTCATGTATCTGACTGATGTCCTGTGCAGAAGTGGGAATCATGTATCTGACTGATGTCCTGTGCAGAAGTGGGAATCATGTATCTGACTGATGTCCTGTGCATAAGTGGGAGTCATGTATCTGACTCTGATGTCCTGTGCATAAGTGGGAATCATGTCTGACTCTGATGTCATGTGCAGAAGTGGGAGTCATGTATCTGACTGATGTCATGTGCAGAAGTGGGAGTCATGTCTGACTCTGATGTCCTGTGCAGAAGTGGGAGTCATGTATCTGACTGTGATGTCATGTGCAGAAGTGGGAGTCATGTATCTGACTCTGATGTCCTGTGCAGAAGTGGGAGTCATGTGTCTGACTCTGATGTCCTGTGCAAAAGTGGGAATCATGATTGTGTCTGACTCTGATGTCCTGTGCAGAAGTGGGAGTCATGTATCTGACTGATGTCCTGTGCAGAAGTGGGAATCATGTATCTGACTGATGTCCTGTGCAGAACTGGGAGTCATGTCTGACTGATGTCCTGTGCAGAAGTGGGAGTCATGTATCTGACTGCTGTCCTGTGCAGAAGTGGGAGTCATGTATCTGACTCTGATGTCCTGTGCAGAAGTGGGAATCATGTATCTGACTGATGTCCTGTGCAGAAGTGGGAGTCATGTCTGACTCTGATGTCCTGTGCAAAAGTGGGAATCATGATTGTGTCTGACTCTGATGTCCTGTGCAGAACTGGGAATCATGATTGTGTCTGACTCTGATGTCCTGTGCAGAAGTGGGAGTCATGTATCTGACTGATGTCCTGTGCAGAAGTGGGAATCATGTATCTGACTGATGTCCTGTGCAGAACTGGGAGTCATGTCTGACTGATGTCCTGTGCAGAAGTGGGAGTCATGTATCTGACTGATGTCCTGTGCAGAAGTGGGAATCATGTATCTGACTGATGTCCTGTGCAGAAGTGGGAGTCATGTATCTGACTCTGATGTCCTGTGCAGAAGTGGGAGTCATGTATCTGACTCTGATGTCCTGTGCAGAAGTGGGAGTCATGTATGACTCTGATGTCCTGTGCAGAAGTGGGAGTCATGTATCTGACTCTGATGTCCTGTGCAGAAGTGGGAGTCATGTATGACTCTGATGTCCTGTGCAGAAGTGGGAGTCATGTCTGACTCTGATGTCCTGTGCAGAACTGGGAGTCATGTCTGACTCTGATGTCCTGTGCAGAAGTGGGAGTCATGTATCTGACTCTGATGTCCTGTGCAGAAGTGGGAGTCATGTTCTGACTCTGATGTCCTGTGCAGAAGTGGGAGTCATGTATCTGACTGATGTCCTGTGCAGAAGTGGGAGTCATGTATCTGACTGATGTCCTGTGCAGAAGTGGGAGTCATGTATCTGACTGATGTCCTGTGCAGAAGTGGGAGTCATGTATCTGACTGATGTCCTGTGCAGAAGTGGGAGTCATGTATCTGACTGATGTCCTGTGCAGAAGTGGGAGTCATGTCTGACTCTGATGTCCTGTGCAAAGTGGGAGTCATGTATCTGACTCTGATGTCCTGTGCAGAAGTGGGAGTCATGTATCTGACTCTGATGTCCTGTGCAGAAGTGGGAGTCATGTATCTGACTGATGTCCTGTGCAGAAGTGGGAGTCATGTATCTGACTGATGTCCTGTGCAGAAGTGGGATCATGTATCTGACTGATGTCCTGTGCAGAAGTGGGAGTCATGTATCTGACTCTGATGTCCTGTGCAGAAGTGGGATCATATGTATTGACTGATGTCCTGTGCAGAAGTGGGAGTCATGTATCTGACTCTGATGTCCTGTGCAGAAGTGGGAGTCATGTATCTGACTCTGATGTCCTGTGCAGAAGTGGGAGTCATGTATCTGACTCTGATGTCCTGTGCAGAAGTGGGAGTCATGTATCTGACTCTGATGTCCTGTGCAGAAGTGGGAGTCATGTATCTGACTCTGATGTCCTGTGCAGAAGTGGGAGTCATGTGTCTGACTCTGATGTCCTGTGCAGAAGTGGGAGTCATGTATCTGACTGATGTCCTGTGCAGAAGTGGGAATCATGTATCTGACTGATGTCCTGTGCAGAAGTGGGAGTCATGTATCTGACTGATGTCCTGTGCAGAAGTGGGAGTCATGTATCTGACTGATGTCCTGTGCAGAAGTGGGAGTCATGTATCTGACTGTGATGTCCTGTGCAGAAGTGGGAGTCATGTATCTGACTCTGATGTCCTGTGCAGAAGTGGGAGTCATGTGTCTGACTCTGATGTCCTGTGCAGAAGTGGGAATCATGTGTCTGACTCTGATGTCCTGTGCAGAAGTGGGAGTCATGTATCTGACTGATGTCCTGTGCAGAAGTGGGAGTCATGTATCTGACTGATGTCCTGTGCAGAACTGGGAGTCATGTCTGACTGATGTCCTGTGCAGAAGTGGGAGTCATGTATCTGACTGATGTCCTGTGCAGAAGTGGGAGTCATGTATCTGACTCTGATGTCCTGTGCAGAAGTGGGAATCATGTATCTGACTGATGTCCTGTGCAGAAGTGGGAGTCATGTCTGACTCTGATGTCCTGTGCAAAAGTGGGAATCATGTTCTGACTCTGATGTCCTGTGCAGAACTGGGAGTCATGTATCTGACTCTGATGTCCTGTGCAGAAGTGGGAGTCATGTCTGACTCTGATGTCCTGTGCAGAACTGGGAGTCATGTATCTGACTCTGATGTCCTGTGCAGAACTGGGAGTCATGTATCTGACTCTGATGTCCTGTGCAGAAGTGGGAGTCATGTATCTGACTGATGTCCTGTGCAGAAGTGGGAGTCATGTCTGACTCTGATGTCCTGTGCAGAAGTGGGAGTCATGTATCTGACTTGATGTCCTGTGCAGAAGTGGGAGTCATGTCTGACTCTGATGTCCTGTGCAGAAGTGGGAGTCATGTATCTGACTGTATGTCCTGTGCAGAAGTGGGAGTCATGTATCTGACTCTGATGTCCTGTGCAGAAGTGGGAGTCATGTATCTGACTCTGATGTCCTGTGCAGAAGTGGGAGTCATGTATCTGACTGATGTCCTGTGCAGAAGTGGGAGTCATGTATCTGACTCTGATGTCCTGTGCAGAAGTGGAATCATGTATCTGACTGATGTCCTGTGCAGAAGTGGGAGTCATGTTTCTGACTCTGATGTCCTGTGCAGAAGTGGGAGTCATGTATCTGACTGATGTCCTGTGCAGAAGTGGGAATCATGTATCTGACTGATGTCCTGTGCAGAAGTGGGAATCATGTATCTGACTGATGTCCTGTGCAGAAGTGGGAGTCATGTCTGACTCTGATGTCCTGTGCAGAAGTGGGAGTCATGTATCTGACTGATGTCCTGTGCAGAAGTGGGAGTCATGTATCTGATTCTGATGTCCTGTGCAGAAATGGGAGTCATGTATCTGACTGATGTCATGTGCAGAAGTGGGAGTCATGTCTGACTCTGATGTCCTGTGCAAAAGTGGGAATCATGATTGTGTCTGACTCTGATGTCCTGTGCAGAAGTTGGAGTCATGTATCTGACTCTGATGTCCTGTGCAGAAGTGGGAGTCATGTGTCTGACTCTGATGTCCTGTACAGAAGTGGGAGTCATGTATCTGACTCTGATGTCATGTGCAGAAGTGGGAGTCATGTGTCTGACTCTGATGTCCTGTGCAGAAGTGGGAGTCATGTCTGGATTTGATGTCCTGTGCAGAAGTGGGAATTAGATGTCATGTGCAGTGCAGAAGTGGTAGTCATATATAAAGTTGATAACCTTTCCCGAGTTATGCCCTTACCGGAAGCTTGTGTTTACAGTATACATTTGACCTTTGTTCGATTTCGAGGGAACATGCGCATACTGTCTGTCCGAAATATGAGGTCTGTCTTGCTGTATGCTCCCCCACCCATAGAGCTCTCAAGGCACTTTGACCGTGAAGAGTACGATGCTAAATGCATTACGAGAAGCGGGAGGGGGTTAGCCCCCACCATCTCGGTGGGAGACGTCTCCCGGAAATGTTTTTGAAGGTTATGCTCAATGTCTTACATTCTGGAACCTAAATTTACAGCATTGTTTGGTTATTTGAACATGTTGCTTGAAATATGTATCTATATATTTAATTACAATGTAGAGTAATGTAAATACTACGATTCTAAACAACGATTGTGAAGCAAGTTTGAACAACTTTTGTCAATCACTCTCGTTGGCGCGGATGAAAGCGTAAATGTGACCATTCGTGTGGTATCCACTGCGCTAATCGGACAACCTACTACCGATTAACGGATGTGTCTAACAAAATACATGTATAAGCTTTAATTTTTGCCATAATACCGTATTTTGTATAATGTATTTCCAAACAGAAAGTCAGTTACAGTCAAACCTATCATAAGCAGCCAGCCAATGTAATCACATAAAGTGGCTGCTTAGCACAGGGTCGCTGCTTAAAAGAGGTCAAATGCATAATAAAACAACATATTGTGAATATGGATACTGGCTGCTTATTAATACAGGTTGGCTGCTTAATAGAGGTGACCACTAACACAGGTTCGACTGTACTTTCACCGCACTCGCAGTAATGTCTGTCTAAGTCTGTAATTCGAGTATAAGGACTATTATATTCTACTGTCTTTGCAAAGTCATCTTTCATCTCAAGGCACATTCGTTTCTATAGTGATGATATCAATTTGATGCCTAAAGTCATGAAGTGGCGCGACAGTGTACAATCTGAAATGTATTACATGTAGTCATTTGTCTGTGTCCAAGCTGTGGCGTGGCTTCTTCCTGTCAAAGTGTGGACTTCTTTTTACGTTTATTTATCGTCGCTACCGGTTGCCCATATGAGCGAAGCCTCATGAAGAGATTAGTCATTTTAGATTTTTGGAGGATAGTTCAATGATACAGGTAATGATAGGTCTCCCATTCCAGAGTCTCCTCTGATTCTTTTACGTACACGGTGTAAAGCACCGACACGAGACCTCGGTTTAAAGTCCCATAGTAGTAGTACGTTTATTTATCCTCGCCGCCGGCGAACCATATGGGCGAGCATTCTAAGCTGATTATCTGCATCGATTATTCGTGAAGTGTCTGTAGAGTTGTAGAATGATGTTTTGTAGTGTCTTGAACATTTTTTGACATTTGCCAATTTTAATTATGACGGTTCCTACTACGTATCAAATATAGTCGCCGACGTTCTGGTCAGTGTAAGAAAATAGTTGCCGACGTTCTGGTCGGTGTATGAATATAGTTGCCGACGTTCTGGTCGGTGTAAAAAATATAGTCGCCGACGTTCTGGTCGGTGTAAAATATAGTTACCGACGTTCTGATCGGTGTATGAATATAGTTGCCGAAGTTCTGGTCGGTGTAAGAAAATAGTTGCCGACGTTCTGGTCGGTGTATGAATATAGTTGCCGACGTTCTGGTCGGTGTTAGGTGCTGAGTAGTGTTAGGCGCTGAGTAGTGTTGGTCGCTGAGTAGTGTTGGTTGCTGAGTAGTGTTGGTCGCTGAGTAGTGTTAGTTGCTGAGTAGTGTTAGTTGCTGAGTAGTGTTGGTTGCTGAGAAGTGTTGGTTGCTGAGTAGTGTTAGTTGCTGAGTAGTGTTAGTTGCTGAGTAGTGTTGGTCGCTGAGTAGTGTTGGTCGCTGAGTAGTGTTAGTTGCTGAGTAGTGTTGGTTGCTGAGAAGTGTTGGTTGCTGAGAAGTGTTGGTCGCTGAGTATTGTTGGTTGCTGAGTAGTGTTGGTTGCTGAGTAGTGTTGGTCGCTGAGTAGTGTTGGTTGCTGAGTAGTGTTGGTTGCTGTGGTTGCTGAGTAGTGTTGGTCGCTGAGTAGTGTTGGTTGCTGTGGTTACTGAGTAGTGTTGGTTGCTGTGGTTGCTGAGTAGTGTTGGTCGCTGAGTAGTGTTGGTTGCTGAGTAGTGTTGGTTGCTGTGGTTGCTGAGTAGTGTTGGTAGCTGAGTAGTGTTAGTTGCTGAGTAGTGTTGGTCGCTGAGTAGTGTTAGTTGCTGAGTAGTGTTGGTTGCTGTGTCGCTGAGTAGTGTTGGTTGCTGAGTAGTGTTAGTTGCTGAGTAGTGTTGGTTGCTGTGGTTGCTGAGTAGTGTTGGTCGCTGAGTAGTGTTAGTTGCTGAGTAGTGTTGGTTGCTGAGTAGTGTTGGTCGCTGAGTAGTGTTAGTTGCTGAGTAGTGTTGGTTGCTGTGGTTGCTGAGTAGTGTTGGTCGCTGAGTAGTGTTGGTTGCTGTGGTTGCTGAGTAGTGTTGGTTGCTGTGGTTGCTGAGTAGTGTTGGTCGCTGAGTAGTGTTGGTTGCTGTGGTCGCTGAGTAGTGTTGGTCGCTGAGTAGTGTTGGTTGCTATGGTCGCTGAGTAGTGTTGGTCGCTGAGTAGTGTTGGTTGCTGTGGTCGCTGAGTAGTGTTGGTCGCTGAGTAGTGTTGGTCGCTGAGTAGTGTTGGTTGCTGTGGTCGCTGAGTAGTGTTGGTCGCTGAGTAGTGTTAGTTGCTGCGTAGTGTTGGTCGCTGAGTAGTATTGGTCGCTGAGTAGTGTTAGTTGCTGAATAGTGTTGGTTACTGTGGTTGCTGAGTAGTGTTGGTCGCTGAGTAGTGTTGGTTGCTGTGGTTGCTGAGTAGTGTTGGTCGCTGAGTAGTGTTGGTTGCTGTGGTTGCTGTGTAGTGTTGGTCGCTGAGTAGTGTTGGTTGCTGTGGTCGCTGAGTAGTGTTGGTCGCTGTGGTCGCTGAGTAGTGTTGGTTGCTGTGGTCGCTGAGTAGTGTTGGTCGCTGAGTAGTGTTGGTTGCCGAGTAGTGTTGGTTGCTGTGGTCGCTGAGTAGTGTTGGTCGCTGAGTAGTGTTGGTCGCTGAGTAGTGTTGGTTGCTGTGGTCGCTGAGTAGTGTTGGTTGCTGTGGTCGCTGAGTAGTGTTAGTCGCTGAGTAATGTTGGTTGCTGTGGTTGCTGAGTAGTGTTTGTTGCTGAGTAGTGTTAGTTGCTGGGTAGTGTTGGTCGCTGAGTAGTGTTGGTTGCTGAGTAGTGTTGGTTGCTGAGTAGTGTTAGTTGCTGAGTAGTGTTGGTCGCTGAGTAGTGTTGGTCGCTGAGTAGTGTTAGTTGCTGAGTAGTGTTGGTAGCTGAGTAGTGTTAGTTGCTGAGTAGTGTTGGTCGCTGAGTAGTGTTGGTCGCTGAGTAGTGTTGGTTGCTGAGTAGTGTTGGTCGCTGAGTAGTGTTGGTTGCTGAGTAGTGTTAGTTGCTGAGTAGTGTTGGTCGCTGAGTAGTGTTGGTCGCTGAGTAGTGTTGGTCGCTGAGTAGTGTTGGTCGCTGAGTAGTGTTGGTTGCTGAGTAGTGTTGGTTGCTGAGTAGTGTTGGTTGCTGAGTAGTGTTAGTTGCTGAGTAGTGTTGGTCGCTGAGTAGTGTTGGTCGCTGAGTAGTGTTGGTTGATGAGTAGTGTTGGTTGTTGAGTAGTGTTGGTCGCTGAGTAGTGTTGGTTGCTGAGTAGTGTTGGTTGCTGAGTAGTGTTGGTTGCTGTGGTTGCTGTGTAGTGTTGGTCGCTGAGTAGTGTTGGTTGCTGTGGTCGCTGAGTAGTGTTGGTCGCTGTGGTCGCTGAGTAGTGTTGGTTGCTGTGGTCGCTGAGTAGTGTTGGTCGCTGAGTAGTGTTGGTTGCCGAGTAGTGTTGGTTGCTGTGGTCGCTGAGTAGTGTTGGTCGCTGAGTAGTGTTGGTCGCTGAGTAGTGTTGGTTGCTGTGGTCGCTGAGTAGTGTTGGTTGCTGTGGTCGCTGAGTAGTGTTAGTCGCTGAGTAATGTTGGTTGCTGTGGTTGCTGAGTAGTGTTGGTTGCTGAGTAGTGTTGGTTGCTGAGTAGTGTTGGTTGCTGAGTAGTGTTGGTTGCTGAGTAGTGTTGGTTGCTGAGTAGTGTTAGTTGCTGAGTAGTGTTGGTCGCTGAGTAGTGTTGGTTGCTGAGTAGTGTTGGTTGCTGAGTAGTGTTAGTTGCTGAGTAGTGTTAGTTGCTGAGTAGTGTTAGTTGCTGAGTAGTGTTGGTTGCTGAGTAGTGTTGGTTGCTGAGTAGTGTTGGTCGCTGAGTAGTGTTGGTTGCTGAGTAGTGTTGTTGCTGAGTAGTGTTGGTCGCTGAGTAGTGTTGGTCGCTGAGTAGTGTTGGTCGCTGAGTAGTGTTGGTCGCTGAGTAGTGTTGGTTGCTGAGTAGTGTTGGTCGCTGAGTAGTGTTGGTTGCTGAGTAGTGTTAGTCGCTGAGTAGTGTTGGTCGCTGAGTAGTGTTGGTCGCTAAGTAGTGTTGGTTGATGAGTAGTGTTGGTTGTTGAGTAGTGTTGGTTGCTGAGTAGTGTTAGTCGCTGAGTAGTGTTAGTTGCTGAGTAGTGTTGGTTGCTGAGTAGTGTTGGTTGCTGAGTAGTGTTAGTTGCTGAGTAGTGTTGGTCGCTGAGTAGTGTTAGTTGCTGAGTAGTGTTAGTTGCTGAGTAGTGTTGGTCGCTGAGTAGTGTTAGTTGCTGAGTAGTGTTAGTTGCTGAGTAGTGTTGGTCGCTGAGTAGTGTTAGTTGCTGAGTAGTGTTAGTTGCTGAGTAGTGTTGGTCGCTGAGTAGTGTTGGTCGCTGAGTAGTGTTGGTCGCTGAGTAGTGTTGGTCGCTGAGTAGTGTTGGTCGCTGAGTAGTGTTGGTCGCTGAGTAGTGTTGGTCGCTGAGTAGTGTTGGTTGCTGAGTAGTGTTGGTCGCTGAGTAGTGTTAATCGCTGAGTAGTGTCGCTGTACATTATAAGAGATAAGTAATTATCTCAAGTGCTGAACTCGATCATATTATTTAGCTAGGAAATACTACAGGATTTTAATTATCTACTCGTGGAACATAACTGTATCCAGCACTAGAGATATTACTGTGATGACCTGTGATAGTAGTTAGTTTATTTAAATTTATTTTAGCTCGATTGCGAAACAAGTTCTTACAACTAATACAACACTTATATCTTATTCCTGATGGAATCCATCGCCACGAGGGAGAGAGAAGAGGCAACGTGGAATTTAAATGCCTTGCCTAATCGTAACGGTTCCAGTGGGACGCGAACTTCGTGCCTTTCGCACCTGCAACATTGGTCTGCAAGCCAGGAAAACACAATATGTCCAATGAAAAATGACGAATTGCAATTCGTCATGTCCAAGCTGGTTTCTCGCATTCCGGGGTTAGTGTGTGTGTGTTTTACGTTTATTTATCGTCGCTACCGGTTGCCCATATGAGCGACACCTCATGAAGAGATTAGTCATTTTAGAATTTTTTTGGAGGATAGTGCAATGATACAGACAGAGACCCACTCCAGAATATCCTCTGGTTCTTTTACGTGCATGGTGTAAAGCACCGACACGAGACCTCGGATTAATGTCCCATCTGAAATGACTGTTAATTTTATTAGGGTCAGACGGGGGATCAAACCTGCGATCCCTGGATTACCAGTCCAGCGTGTTACCACTGGACTACAGATCCGTCCAGGGTTAGCTTAATTATTTCTTCATTTAGCACTGACACGCGTTTCCAAGTAATTCACAAATATGATGGAATCAGATTTAAAACACTGTAACGTAATATCTTACTCACAGAATGCCAACCGGATTATTATTATGCTTTGGCCGTCACAATCGCCTGACATTAATCCCATTGAGAATTTGCGGGCTTAATTTGTGACAGTGAATCTGGTCAACAACTCCGGGCCAACCTACTTACGGAGTGGAAAAACAATCCACACAGTGTGATCTGTAACATCAGAATGTCAAAGTGGGTACTATGTCTAGCCGACAGAGTGGTTAATAGGCGGTGGTGGGTGAGGTGAGGGGTGGGATGGCACACATGCTAATAAATCAAGTACACTAACTCTTAATGAATTTGAGTAGGACATTTGATTGTTATTTTCGTACTGTATTTTGTTAATTGTTCAGAATGTGTAATGTTATTTCCAAGCGCTTTGTCCCATAATTTAATGTGTTATGGGAAAGATCGAGAGTTTTCATATGACCTAAGCTGTCAGTTCGACTTTTACCAAAATAAAACTACAAGCAAACTTTTTTAGTTTGCCAAAAGTGTTGTACGGTCAGATGTTCTAGCCAGGCGTACGGGTTTCTAGCCAGGCGTACGTACGGGTTTCTAGCCAGGCGTACGGGTTTCTAGCCAGGCGTACGTACGGGTTCTAGCCAGGCGTACGTACGGGTTTCTAGCCAGGCGTACGTACGGGTTTCTAGCCAGGCGTACGTACGGGTTTTAGCCAGGCGTACGTACGGTTTCTAGCCAGGCGTACGTACGGGTTTCTAGCCAGGCGTACGTACGGGTTTCTAGCCAGGCGTACGTACGGGTTTCTAGCCAGGCGTACGGGTTTCTGACACATTACTAAAATTAACATTGTTCATAGTGCCGTTTACATGTCTATCGAAATAATGTGTTGGTTTAAACATATTTATTCGTTCATTATAGATAGATTTCTTTATTTATAGAGGGTGACCTAATTAGTTTTGAACTAATCCTTCTTAGGGCCCTCTTCAATTTGTTAACAATATAGAATAAATGTACATACACAATAATTATAACATAGTTATGCCGTACAATATACATGCATAATGTTGTACAATGTAACTTAAACAACAGCCTAAGTAAATCAGGTACTTTGATAGAAATACAAAACGACATAAGCATATTGATTTACAATCATTATATATATATAACTGTCTAGTGTCTACCAATTAAAACGTTGTATCCATACTTTACATTTTGTCTTGAATATATTTAAAGATCTGGATGTCTTAATTTCAAATGGTAGACAATTCCATATCTTTGGACCAGAGTATTCTAATGATTTCTTATACATTTCACATCTAGGTCTTGGAATATAGAGATCCATATTTGAAACATTTCTCAATGTCATATCTGAAGTATCTGAATTGCAATGTCTTTATGGAAAATGTTCATTCAAATAATTCGGTACAAGATTGTTCATAATTTTGTACATTGTTACTGCTTTTTGAAAAATAATCCGTGGGTCAAAAGTCATTATATTAATTTCAGACATTGATTCACGCAAAGAAATATAATCTTATGTACAGTACATATCTATTGTATAGCTATACAAATGAAACTGGATTTAATCGGAAGCTTAAAGCTTATCTCCATAATGTGTTATTGTTGTATCACCGGAAGACAGACTCTAGTCTCTAAAATGAACAAAGGTTGCCACAGTTTCGTTATAAATTTATCAAGAACCGTATTCTGGCTTAAAAGTTTAAAACAGTTACAAAGTGAAACCCTTGAATGTGTGTATTTTGTGAACTACAGTCAAACCTGTGTTAGTGGTTACCTGTATTAAGCAGCCAGTTTCCAGATTCCCAATATGATGTTTTATTATACATTTAACCTCTATTAAGCAGCCACATGTGCTAAGCAGCCACTTTCTGTGATTCCCTTGGCTGGCTGCTTAAGACAGGTTTGACTGTACGTTACCATGACGTAGCAAGTATAACAATGGTATGTTATTTCATCAGTGTATGGTCCGCCTACGTGGTTGAGTGGTTAAGGTTGCTGAACTATGATCACTGATTGGCAGCTTCTTGCGGAGGTTGGTGGACCCAGTAATGGTTAACCGCTGGAGCCTGCCCAAGAAAGATGTTGTTAGGTAATCTGTCCGTCGTTCAAGTGGGTAACCGGTATCGACGTTAAATAAACTTACATTAATTTTTTTTATATCAGCGTATGCATATCAGTGAATAAACCATATTAAATTAAGCTAAACATGTTTTCTTGTGTCTGGTTTATATAAGATCAGTCTAACTAAATATAATGTTCATGGACTACGTTACTGCGGACTACGTTACTGCTGGACTACGTTACCGTTGACGACGTTACTGCTGGACTACGTTACTGCTGGACTACGTTACCGTGGACGACGTTACTGCTGGACTACGTTACCGTGGACGACGTTACTGCTGGACTACGACGTTACTGCTGGACGACGTTACCGTGGACTACGCTACTGCTGGACTACGTTACTGTGGACGACGTTACTGCGGACTACGTTACTGCTGGACTACGTTACTGCGGACTACGTTACTGCGGACTACGTTACTGTGGACGACGTTACTGTGGACTACGTTACTGCGGACTACGTTACCGTGGACGACGTTACTGCTGGACTACGTTACCGTGGACGACGTTACTGCTGGACTACGTTACCGTGGACGACGCTACTGTTGGACTACGTTACCGTGGACGACGTTACTGCGGACTACGTTACTGCTGGACTACGTTACTGCGGACTACGTTACTGCGGACTACGTTACTGTGGACGACGTTACTGTGGACTACGTTACTGCGGACGACGTTACTGCGGACGACGTTACTACCAACATAGGAACATGATAGTTGTTCATCCGTATGACTATTTTATAGCAGACTATTGTATCCAGAGAGCGAATACTAATACTCTTTACGGTGCTCTGTCTAAACATATATTGCTGGTCAATTACTAAAGTGGATGCAATAACTTTGATAGAACATGTGAGCTTTAAGCATGCTATCGTATATTATCAGGTAAAATGTATTTCACCTGTTAGAATGATTTATATTATTTAATAGTGTAGATATATGATAGCTCGTTAGTGTTATCCGTACACATATGCATAGTGGGAATAGAGCATATTGAATACTAAGTTAATAACTAACACTTCTTCAAGCATACAGTTTCACATTTTAATAATAGTATATTCAAGTGTGAACTATTTTCTTTTTAGTGTTTTATTACTAGTAAACAATGGGAATGACTATCCTACCAATACCAATATCATATCGTCTGATGACACCATGGTAGAACCATGTTTATCACATAAACTACGGCGCGGGAGTTTAATAAAGCCATGTCATAAATTCGGTAATACACGGAAACACGTTTGGCTTATTATATAGTGCGCACCGTTTTGACCTACTTTCGCCAAAACGAGACTAACAGGTAAACAAACGTAAATATGCATTACTCGTATAGGAATGACACACATAAGTGTCACATAATCTTGAAATTTACCAGTAGTTAGACGCAATATCTGTTCCTACGAATGTATATGGGTTATATGGTTCAGAGAAGTACTTAGTGTGTCGTCCAGTGGTACAGTGGTAGAGTGTCTTATTTGGATTCAAAGGGTCCCGGGTTTGATACTAGTTTGGGGCACATATAGTGTCATTGAGTGAGGCATCTCAGTACTGGTTAGTGACTTAAGTCTGCTAAGCCTGTCCAAAAACATGTCAAGGTCGCCACAAGGTGCTTGGCATCAATAAAACATACAATGTACATAAGTAATTGAATGCATTAGTAACATTTAGGTCACACGCACCATATTAACTATATTAACGCATGACATTGGAATGGCCTCCCTCCCCTCAACGAAGGATCACTGCCGGCCCAATGGAAGTCAGCAAATGTTGCTCCCATTTACAAAAAGGGGACCTGTCACACCCCGCCAACTATAGGCCTATCTCACTGACTATGCAAGGTTCTAGAACATATACTTAGTTATTAGTACGTAGTTACTCCTCGATAGTAAAACACTTCACTAACCACAGTATTCTGTACCATTTGCAGCATGGTTTTAGAGAAAATGCGTGACCCAATTAGTAATGCTAATCAATGACTTGGTTACCTCTGTCTACAATAAGCATCAGGTAGATCTCATTCTATTAGACTTCAGTAAGAATTTCGATAAGGTCAATCACGAGAAAGTACTACTAAAATGCATGACTATGGAGTCAGAGGTCAAACATTAAGGTGGATTAAGAGTTTTCTAGATAATAGACGCCAGTCAGTTGTCCTTAATGGTATTAGTTCAGATGCCATTCCTCTGGAGTCCCACAGTGATCCGTACTTGGTTGCTTTTCTTAGCCTATATAAACGACCTCCCACAAAACATCAGTTCCAAAGTCTGTATCTTTGCAGATGATACTGCAGTCTATCTATCATCTGCAAATGAATCGGTCACATTCCAAAACGATCTTAAGAGATTAGAAGATTTGGAGTGGGACATGGCATTTAACTCCTCCAAATGTCAAGTTATCCACGTCACCAGAAGGAAACATCCTATTCCCAGTCAATATGAACTCCACTTGAGTCGGTCACCTCAGCCAAATACCTTGGCGTGGATATCTCAAATAACCTGTCGTGGGACACTCACATAAAAAGGTCAACTAAGAAAGCAAACCAAACATTAGGATTCCTACGTAGAAACCTCCATGTCAAATCCGAACCCCTTAAGTCCATGGCTTACCAGACACTAGTGAGACCCCAGCTTGAATATGGCTCCGAGATCTGGTTGCCCCATACCCAAACATTGATAGACCATATGAAGGTGTCCAGTGAAGAGCAGCCCGTTGGATAAAGGCTGACTTCTATCGTACCTCTAGTTTTACAGACATGTTACATTCCCTAAGTCTATGCAGACTAGATCAACGGCATATTGACAATAGGTTATCCCTTCTGTATAAAATTCATAATGATCTTGTTGCTATTCCCATTGAAAATTACCTAGTTCCCCTCTCCCGTCCTGCTCGCCATTGCCATTCCATAAGCTATAGGTTAATTACAGCAACTACAGACTACTACACGTTTTCCTTTTGTCCACGAACAATCTACCATTGGAACCATCTCCCTCCTGACATTGTCCATCTCCCTACCATAGAGCAATTCAATACGGCAGTTTGCCATGTTTACCATGCCAGTCCCTAGTTGTTCTGCGCAGCTGCTTTTAAACTTTTACCACAACTTATTTTCATTACTTTCTTAAATTATGCTTTTAACTAATCATACTTTTAACTTCTTTGCGGTTTTTGACGCGCAACATGTCTACATTCCCGCAAGGAGTTCGATATTAAAGGAAGATAAATAAAGGTAGGTAGACAGATAAAGGTAGGTAGACAGATAAAGGTAGGTAGATAAGGATAGATAAGGATAGATAGATATATAGATATGATAGATAAGATATGATAGATAAGATATGATAGATAGGATAAGATATGATAAATAGATAAGATAAGATATGATTGATATGATATATAGATAGATTAGTATAAGATACTATGTACAGTCCAGCCCCAGCCTTTATCATTTTTGCTGAGCGGCTGGCCACTGTACCACTCGGGACTGTTTTTGACCTTAGTATGTGGTTATTTTCAACATTCTGTGTCTCAAATGAGATGTTTATTAACGTTCCCCGACTAGCGCCATCATGTCATACTCAGTAGTGTGTGCTGGGAGTACCCAGTATATGTGGATGAATAAGTTACTACCCGAAATCATCGTTAGACGAAACGGTTTTTTAGACGAAACTAGTACGTGAATTCGTGTTTACTCTCTAATATTCACTTCTGTTATCAGTAGTTATATAAATACGGATAGAATACAGTTACAAAACAACCTACCAAAGTAAACAGAGTATGTCGAAGGTAGTATATTGCCAAAATACGCTAAACCGGTGATTTTATAACGAACGGTTTTAATGTTTGTTTACCTGTTTATACGAATATGGGTCAAGACGGTGTCCCAAACCGTGTTTCCGTGTATACACTAGTGTATTAAATATGCAAATGAGGCAAATGCGTGGGCGAATCACGTAGCGATTCGCAGTGACATGCATGTTTACACCAACTAGCACGCGCTGTGTATTTGATTGTGACGTCATTTGCCAAAACATCGTGTACATTTTGTATTTGTATTTGTTAAAAAAGACTGCTTGAAAATAATTAAAAGTGTTTAATATTGAATTGTTGCACATGATATGTTGTGATAGTTTAAAAACTGTTTACAAAGGAAGAAAATAAAGAAATTGGAGTATTTAGTGTCGCACTATTTTCTTGGCCCATTAAGTAGAAACCGCAGTACTACTCTGGCTTTCATTTGCTAAATGGGAAGTGTGTTCAATCGTGACACACTTTTACTGCGTATTTGGTTTATGTGATAAAACGAATCTTACATTCGTGTTCGGCAGAGCCTCGCATTTTATCATTTTATTCAACTCGTTTAATAAATTCAATATGGAAAGCCACTCATGTAAGATCCTCTATTTATTAGTTTGGTAGAACCAGTTGCATGGGCATTCCAAGTTAAATCAGTAAAACGAAACCAGAGTAGTGTGCGTAGGAATCACACCAAAAACATAGTACATGTAGTATCTAATTCTTGTTTTTCACTTAAAATACATGTAATAGGCCTACAGGCTATACAGTTTACGGAATCTGAAAACAAGCTTTAAGCGAAAACTGTTATACATTCATGTTTATATTGTTCGGTTAGTTTGCGATGGTACAGACAATGATTCAGTTTGGACGTACAGTCAAACCTGTCTATAGAGGCCGCCCTCGGGAAAGTAAAAAAGTGGCCTTTGTTGGCAGGTGGCCTCTAAATAGAGGATTAAAAATCATTGAAAATGGCTTGACGGGAGAGAAAAATCGTGGTCTTAGAGACAGGTTTTTCATATGCGGCCTTTATTCGGAGGTGGCCTTTAGAACAGATTTGACTGTACTTAGAGATTCGATATCAAAAAAACAATAACACAGACACCATCAAAACAATGAGTATTAGATTTAAAGCGACATTAAAAAGCAAATAAAATGCATTTGTTCACGCATTGCTACTACACATTCTTCTGAATACATTCGAACACTAACTAACATTGAATCAATAAAAAGTGTTTTTGTGGTACACAAACTTTCAAAAGTGAAAGTAGGATTTCATATAACGGTCATCTGCGCTCCTGAATTGACGTTTGTCATTGGAGTCAATATTAAACACGCGATACTTTCGATTAGAGATAATTTAATTAAGATTAGTCTACAAATAAATATGCATAGGCACACATGTGAGATATCACGATAAATATGTACATACCTCATGTTATTCAGGATAAACGCGTTGTATTACGCATGAATATCGACCCTATTTACATTATCATTTTGTTATGTCAACAAACCGCGTATACGACGTTTGTTTATTTGTTGAAATGATCAGTTGTTGATGCAAATATTTATAAAAAAATTATAATAGCAAATTACATTATGCAGATATTTGCGTTTTCAGCAATGCAACTAATTGGTTTTGGATAACTAACTGTATGATCAAACTCGGAGCATCGGGTTAATGGATTGAGCATTTCCCGAATCATACGCCCGTATAATTCCAGTTGTGACCTGATATAATAATGTCTTAAGTTACTGTTTCTATACAGAGGCCATTAGTCATTTAATACCAATGGGATTTAATAGCAATTTGATTTAATACAAAATGTCGTTTAGTACCAAAGAGATCAATATTTACCCGGAAAATACTGTTTTTCCGTTTGCTGAATATCATCAATATCACTACAGTTAAATAAATGATCTGTAATTGAGCAAGAAAACTATTTTGTCACGTGGTCATGACTGATGGCGTCATCGTTGCCAATGCAACGACCGTAGACGTCCACTGGAGGAACCTTTATGAGAGAGAGGTTGCATGCACGTTGAGTACGTGACATGGACATCCGGAACTTTGAATTTAATGTTTGTATGAACATTAAATACACATTCCCACACGTCACTGTGTGTGTGGGTGTCACTGTACATCACTGACGTGAGGATTATAATTGGTAGACTTTCACACAAACACCAACGTAAAACATTAGGATGAAATGACAAACAACCCCGTCTCAATAGCACAGCAGAACAATCGGAAACGGAGATAATCTCAATAAGCTTTAAGCTTTCGATTAAATCCATTTTCATTCTGTATACAATAGATATGTACTGTACATTATGAATGAATAAATATGTTTAAATCAATCGGCATCGAAGCAATATTTGCGTTTATTGGAGCCAGAAAGTAACACACGTTGGTCGTCTAGTTTATACAAATTTAAGTTAGCTCGATTGCGAAACAAATTAATTTTAGCTCGATTGCGAAACAAGTTCTTACAACTTATATTAATCACTATCGAGACCTCATTCCTGATGGAATCCATCGCCACGAGGGAGAGAGAAGAGGCAACGTGGAATTTAAATGCATTGTCGTAACAATCGTAACGACTCAAGCGGGGCTCGAACTCCGGACCGTTCGCACACGAAGCGAGCGCGCATCATCTGCGCTATCACGACTTCCACTATATATTGTTTTGTAACAGAAGAAACTCCAACTTACTGTCGTCTAATTCCCTTTATATGTGTTTGAGTAATGGTAAGCACATACAATATAGGTATATAAACTAGAAGTATAAATCCTCTCTCATGATGACATTTGCTTACGTGGGTATATGTTTGCATATACAGTCTACAACCGTTATGCCAAGGTCGGTTATGTCGAATTCTCCGGTTATCTCGAAGTCGGATCAAAGTCCCGTTTCAGACACTATCATTGTACATATAACTGGCTCCGTTTATATCGAATTTTGTTACGTCAAACTTCGGTTATGTCGAAGTATTTTGTTCGGTCCGACGGAATTCGACATAACGGATGTATACTATTATGCAGATTTACACACATGAACACATGTTGTCGTGTGAATCCATCTGCATACGTGTGTAATTAAACTCGCATATGTATTGTTGCCGACCCGGCTTATTTTGTCGTTGGGTGGGTCTATGGTTTTGTGTAGTAGTGTATGTAGTTGGGGAACTCACTTGGCGTGAGGTACCGAGGTGGGTCGGGCTATAATTAAAAGATCCAATTTTTAAATTTTACGAAAAGCTTAATTCTTATTTATTTAACCTGTTTCAGATTCTGGATTAGCGCAATGCATCCAGAATCTCGGGGTATATATTGGCTAGTGCTGGATTCCAACGCACACCTAACCAGATTGGGTACCCAATGGGTGAATTTTGAATATGCATGGACCCAGAATGCCCGTAGCGTACATCCCTGTGGCAGACGCCTGGCTGACACGTTTATTATGTATCCAAATATGCAACAGAACAAACAATTAATGTTTATACTGCGTGACACTAATCTCCTGTCATCATATTGCACAGACGAGTAATATGTTGCATACTAACTATCTAGTGCGAATGGCAGTAATTATCTGTGTAAAGATATGAAGTATTTGATGTGCTTAATTGTAACGAACAAAATTCTAAATGTATAAACGAAATTTAATGAGGTTGAAAACGGATACTTATTAGCTATGAAATTGAAGTCTCTATAAATAAATTGACTCCCTTATTGTATATACAAAATGTACATCTAATAGGAATGAACAGGCTATCAATTTGAGCTTGATAGCATTGTTTTACTACATGCATTCGCGGAGGACCAATTGTAAATTTACCGTTACATAATATTATACATAAACGTATTTCCCAAATATTTAGTAGTGAGAATTGCATAGCAAAGTATGCATACCGAAATAAATATTTAAACCAGCTCAAACAACGACATTCGCAAATGTCACTGTCAGGTATTCTCGCAGTGCTGTACCTTCTAATTGTTCTGAAGCATCTCCGTCGCCATCATCAAATTGCCCGCCATATTGCATGTCGTCATCTTCGTTACCAACGTCATTCCACTCCATCTTGTAATGCACATTAATTATAAAGCTCGCAAATGTTATGAAGAACGTCACACGTGGCAATCACTGCGCAGGAGAACTCTACGTTGATATTTAGTCGTTATTCATTAGGCGCTTCCATCGCTATTTAGGTCGTCCAAATGAGTCTTCGATGGTCATTCTAACTATGTTGAGGCTACAGCTGAATGTATTCGGAACAGGTGTAAGGTGGCCCCTGTTGGAAAACGGTATATTCACCCAAGGTCTGGGCGGGTATATGTATTATCTGCTTGACAACATAATTGGTAGACTTGATCCTTGGCCCGGCTGTTCGAACGTTTCTGTTCTCACCCTGCCTTTTTGACCAATCATTGGACGTCTCTCTAACCCTGTCTCTCTCCAATAATCGATTTTCGTGAAGACCTTTATAAGCTAATCAAGCTTTCTGCTCTAATCCTTTTTCAAAACATAAACTATTATATTGTAATGTAAATGCTACATGTATATATGTTATTGTTACATTGTTTGAAATAAAATATGTTTAAACTAATCGATTTTAGTGGACACAACATGTTACTAATGCTATACATACACAGTGCGGTAACACCCTGCGTCATCTCAACTTCAGCAGTCCGTCCATTAAGGGCTGAATGAGATAATACACGGAAACACGGTTTAGCTTATTATATAGTGCGCACCGTTTTGACCTACTTTCGCCAAAACGAGACTAACAGGTAAATAAACGTAAATATGCATTACTCGTATAGGAATGACACACATAAGTGTCACATAATCTTGAAATTTACCAGTAGTTAGACGCAATATCTGTTCCTACGAATGTATATGGGTTATATGGTTCAGAGAAGTACTTAGTGTGTCGTCCACGTTCCAGTGGTACAGTGGTAGAGTGTCTTATTTGGATTCAAAGGGTCCCGGGTTTGATACTAGTTTGGGGCACATATAGTGTAATTGAGTGAGGCATCTCAGTACTGGTTAGTGACTTAAGTCTGCTAAGCCTGTCCAAAAAACATGTCAAGGTCCCCACAAGGTGCTTGGCATCAATAAAACATACAATGCACATACATAATTGAATGCATTAGTAACATTTAGGTCACACGCACCATATTAACTATAATAACGCATGACATTGGAATGGCCTCCCTCCCCTCAACGAAGGATTACTGCCGGCCCAATGGAAGTCAGCAAATGTTGCTCCCATTTACAAAAAAGGGGAGAGGTCACACCCCGCCAACTATAGGCCCATCTCACTGACTATGCAAGGTTCTAGAACATATACTTAGTTATTAGTACTTAGTGACTCCTCGATAGTAAAACACTTCACTTACCACAGTATTCTGTACCATTTGCAGCATAGTAATGTTAATCAATGACTTGGTTACCTCTGTCTACAATAAGCATCAGGTAGATCTCATCCTATTAGATTTCAGTAAGACTTTCGATAAGGTCAATCACGAGAAAGTACTACTAAAAATGCATGACTATGGAGTCGGAGGTCAAACATTAAGGTGGATTAAGAGTTTTCTAGATAATAGACTCCAGTCAGTTGTCCTTAATGGTATTAGTTCAGATGCCATTCCTCTGGAGTCCCACAGGGATCCGTACTTGGACCCCTGCTTCTCCTAGCCTATATAAACGACCTCCCATAAAACATCAGTTCCAAAGTCTGTATCTTTGCAGATGATACTGCAGTCTATCTATCATCTGGAAATGAATCGGTCACACTCCAAAACGATCTTAAGAGATTAGAAGAGTGGGAGTTGGTGTGGGACATGGAATTTAACCCCTCCAAATGTCAAGTTATCCACGTCACCAGAAGGAAACATCCTATTCCCAGTCAATATGAACTCCACTTGAGTCGGTCACTTCAGCCAAATACCTTGGCGTGGATATCTCAAATAACCTGTCGTGGGACACTCACATAAAAAGGTCAACTAAGAAAGCAAACCAAACATTAGGATTCCTACGTAGAAACCTCCAGGTCAAATCCGAACTCCTTAAGTCCATGGCTTACCAGACACTAGTGAGACCCCAGCTTGAATATGG
Organism: Archivesica marissinica; assembly: GCA_014843695.1. Lineage (NCBI taxonomy): Eukaryota > Metazoa > Mollusca > Bivalvia > Venerida > Vesicomyidae > Archivesica > Archivesica marissinica. Next base: position 13,881,349 of record CM026399.1, on the reverse strand, counting down.
CTCCGAGATCGGGTTGCCCCATACCCAAACATTGATAGACCATATGAAGGTGTCCAGCGAAGAGCAGCCCGTTGGATAAAGGCTGACTTCTAACGTACCTCTAGTTTTACAGACATGTTACATTCCCTAAGTCTATGCAGACTAGATCAACGGCATATTGACAATAGGTTATCCCTTCTGTATAAAATTCATAATGATCTTGTTGCTATTCCCATTGAAAATTACCTAGTTCCCCTCTCCCGTCCTGCTCGCCATTGCCATTCCATAAGCTATAGGTTAATTACAGCAACTACAGACTACTACAAGTTTTCCTTTTGTCCACGAACAATCTACCATTGGAACCATCTACCTCCTGACATTGTCCATCTCCCTACCACAGAGCAATTCAATACGACAGTTTGCCATAATGACCATGCCAGTCCCTAGTTGTTCTACGCAGCTGCTTTTAAACTTTTACCACAACTTATTTTCATTACTTTCATAAATTATGCTTTTAACTATTCATACTTTTAACTTATTTGCGGTTTTTGATGCGCAACATGTCTACATCCCCGCAAGGGATTCGACATTAAAGGAAGATAGATAAAGGTAGGTAGACAGATAAAGGTAGGTAGATAAAGGTGGGTAGATAAGGATAGATAAGGATAGATATGATATGATAGATAGATATATAAGATATGATATGATATATAGATAGATTAGTATAAGATACTATGTACAGTCCAGCCCCAGCCTTTACCATTTTTGCTGAGCGGCTGGCCACTGTACCACTCGGGACTGTTTTTGACCTTAGTATGTGGTTATTTTCAACATTCTGTGTCTCAAATGAGATGTTTATCAACGGTCCCCGACAAGCGTCACCCTGTCATACTCAGTAGTGTGTGCTTGGAGTATCCAGTATATGTGGATGAATAAGTTACTACCCGAAATCATCGTTAGACGAAACGGTTTTTTAGACGAAACTAGTACGTGAATTCGTGTTTACTCTCTAATATTCACTTCTGTTATCAGTAGTTATATAAATACGGATATAATACAGTTACAAAACAACCTACTAAAGTAAACAGAGTATGTCGAAGGTAGTATATTGCCAAAATACGCTACACCGGTGATTTTATAACGAACGGTTTTAATGTTTGTTTACCTGTTTATACGAATCTGGGTCAAGACGGTGTCCAAACCGTGTTTCCGTGTATTACTCAGGGTGTATTCCTTGTTATGCTCTCATCATGTGAACGCTTGGCACATAGTAGTGCGCATGTGCGTAAAATGTGCACATGTGTATGTTCACAAATGCAAATTATGGTCACGATAAAGGGGTTATCATAGCAATACTGATGTCACAGTCGATAAATTAGTGATGTTCTACCTGTATCAATCAATAATTTATTTGGGTTCCATCTACACAATTGTATTGTCAATTATACACTGTGAGGGGATTATGAACACAACATGTTGTTGTATTGCTATTTGCCTGGCATATTAACATCTCACCATTGGGGGAGGGCACTTTTGCAGTCCCCAAGCAGAGAGAACAGTTTTTAAGGAGATAACATCTATTTTCCTTAGTTCATTTATATTAGATCAAAATATCTATTGATATGATTATTATTATACAGTGCCACATGTAACAACCCAGGATCTCCCATCTCCCATCTCCCATTTAATTTAAATGATTAGTTAAAATTCCTTTTTCTCATTTGGTCATTTAAATTAAATATAGTATCACCAGCTAGGCTTATTAATCTGCAGTCTTTTTATTGAGTTTGCAATTATTATTTGCTTGCTTTTAGATAATATCCTGCATGTGTTTGTATTTGCTTTGCTTTGGTTTGATGTGTATATTATATGTATTGTAGGACACCCTACTGACCCTATCGAACCCTCGTAAATAGATATTTAGCAACATGGATTTTGTTATATATTATTTGTGACCGTGACCCCCTCAGAATTGAAGAGCTGTCGGACTAGTGTATTTTTAATGACGTTCATATTTGATAAAACGTACATGTGTGTGTAAATACATATATATATATATAGCGCGAGGAACTGGAATTATTTCTAAACAAATCAATTTGGCTGGAAATAGTTGTCATATAAAGAAAATGACTATTTTCATGAGGCAAAAAAAAGGCCATACGCCTGGCGTTTGGCGTTACATTGGCAACAAATTACTTTCAACATGGTCGAGGGGTTCCGTGACCGAGTAGTTATGGTCGAGGGGTTCCGTGGCCGAGTAGTTATGGTCGAGGGGTTCAGTGACCGAGTAGTTATGGTCGAGGGGTTCCGTGGCCGAGTAGTTATGGTCGAGGGGGTTCCGTGGCCGAGTAGTTATGGTCGGGTTCGTGGCTGTCGAGGGGTTCCGTGGCCGAGTAGTTATGGTCGAGGGGTTCCGTGGCCGAGTAGTTATGGTCGAGGGGTTCGTGGCCGAGTAGTTATGGTCGAGGGGTTCCGTGGCCGAGTAGTTATGGTCGGGGGTTCCGTGGCCGAGTAGTTATGGTCGAGGGGTTCCTGGCCTAGTTATGGCGGGGTTCATGGCCGAGTAGTATGGTCGAGGGGTTCCGTGGCCGAGTAGTTATGGTCGAGGGGTTCCGTGGCCGAGTAGTTATGGTCGAGGGGTTCCATGGCCGAGTAGTTATGGTCGAGGGGTTCCGTGGCCGAGTAGTTATGGTCGAGGGGTTCCGTGGCCGAGTAGTTATGGTCAAGGGGTTCCGTGGCCGAGTGGTTATGGTCGTTGATTTAAAATCACTTGCCCATCACCACTGCAGTTTCGGATTTCACTTGGGGTGTCGAATTCTTTCATGTGAGGAATCTATCCAGCCGACATGCGGTAGGTAGATGGTTCTACCCGGGTGTCCGTAATTTCTGAAATACTGCTCGAAGGGCACCCGGGGTCATCCTCCACCAATTAATTAATAGCTGGAATGTCGCCATATAACCTATGACCGCCGCTCCTTAGAATGCTTGTATATTTCATTCATACGTCCGCTCCTCGAATATGGTGATGTTATTTTTGATAACATGTCTACTTTAGCTAAAGGCGAACTGGAAAAAATTCATCAAGAAGCAGCAAGAATAATTGTAGTTATTTAAAACATGATCTCTTCTCCAAAAACATAATTGATTCACCACTATGCACATGCGGTCAAATCGAGTCAACTTACCATTATTTCTTTGAATGTCACAAGTACTACAATATACGCCCTGAACTAGTTAACACTATTTCTCATCTCTGTCATATAACCCTAAATGTGATCCTATTCGGTGATATTTCTTTACCATCTGAACATAATGAAATAATAGTCTTGACTGTCCACAAATTCGTAGAAAAGTCTAAACGTTTTTAGTATTATGTGAACAGAGACTGACGCACTAGCAGAGTGATTCACTTCAAACAGTGTGCTTACTTATGGTTTCATCGCTTTCTACCCACCCTCCCCAACATCCCTTTTACTGTTAGCTTTTCACCTGATAACAAGCTATATTTTCAAATACTTATTATATATTTTGGTATTACTACATTATGTGTTTATCTCTTAATCGCCAATTGTGCACAACATTATATATGCAATGGAGAAAATCTCCATAAGCTTTAAGCTTCCGAGATAATCCATTTTCGTTTTGTATACAATGTATATGTAATGTACATTATTATCGAATAAATATGTTTAAACCAACCTAGGCTGTTGGTGCTACTTTTGACCTAAAAACAAAACAAACATCAATATTGCCAACGTAGGTGACAATCTGTCATTGACGTGAAAGGATGTTAATGAATCACGTGAGAACGTACTATGAAGCAAATTTCGAACATCTTCCGGATAATTCCGATCGTATAGTACATTAAGAAAACAATATATTAAACGTTTATATTCTAATCGACCAAGTATGTTCAAATTATTGCAAGTATTTCAATGTGACAATTCCCTAGAGCTGGTTAACTTTAGTAAATATATTCATGAAGCTTTATCCCTTCGTAATTCACTTGTTTAGGATATATGAATTACCAGTTGAATACTCCCTACACTCCTAATACAGTCATGATCATGTTTTGCATAGTCTAAAATCCATCATGACATTGTCATTATTTTTCCATGTATGTCCATAATCATTACATCATTTGTCCATCCTGATCATGACTGCATATATCATAATATTGTACTATATATATTGTAAATATGTTTAAATGTTACAGACGAGAAACTGTAAAGATTAAGTCTTAATAAAGCATTCTTCTTCTTCTTCTTCCTTCTTCTTCTATATCAATACTATGTTACGGTATAGGTCTGAGAACGTATTCTTGAGGAATACAACAGCCAACAGGTGTACGAGAGAAACAGCACATATCCAAGGCACCACACTGTTTTCTATCACTCACACAAATCTAAATACACTGTAGAGTTGTTCCGGGACACACTACATATATGGATAATCTCTAGACCAAAGCTTGCCATGGTTCACTTTGTCGAATGCTTTTGAAATATCAATAAACATAGTCTTAAATGAATTATGTTGGCATCGAATGATTGTGCATATCATCTATACGCAGTGCTGTGTCTCACGTGATCGTTTTTTATATCTAAAATCGTCTTTGAAGTTCGCACGATAGGCCATGTGTTTCATTGAAATTGTCAAGTAGCTGCCCTAGGTTTAGTGAAAACTGACGTCACAAATGCATATTTCCATGGAACTGGGACTTAGTTTATACACATTTATGTTAGCTCGATTTCGAAACAAGTTCTTACAACTTATATTAATCACTCTCATGACCTCATTCCTTATGGAATTCATCACCACGAGGGAGAGAGAAAAGGCATGTGGAACTTAAATGCCCTACCTAAGGGCACACTCGTAGCGGCTCCAGTGTGTGTTTTACGCTTATTTATCGTCGCTACCGGTTGCCCATTTGAGCGACGCCTCCAGAAGAGATTAGTCATTTTGGATTTTTGGAGGATAGTGCAATGATACAGACATAGACCAATTCCATAGTCTCCTCTGGTTCTTTTACGTGCACGATGTACAGCACCGACACGAGACCTCGGTTTAACGTCCCATCTAGATAGATATACCACTGTAGTGTTAAACCCTTTCCTTCATAGAGATTTAGGTTCATATACTATTATATCTCCATACAAACGACAGCCATTTAGCTATCATGCAGTGGATAAGTAATCGCCATATCTATCCCACCTCCATAGATATTACTGGGACTACATGCGATTCTGGCCATAATTATGAATACACTGGCTTGGCTACTACATTGTCAATGCATGTCGTATTGGTAATGGCGTCAAGTGGTGCTTCTATGCGGGAAAGGGTTAAGTAGCCTGGATTCCAGTCTGCCGATTTTCACTAATTTACTTCTGGCAAAATTATATTACCAGAAACTCACTACGGCCCAATTAATGGTCTCGGTGTATATATTTATATGACTGATCATCCAAAATATATCAACGCCTGTTTCCAGGCTAGTGTTTCCGGTTAAATGAGATTGATAGGACAGTTCACAAATGAGGTACATCGCTGGCTTTTCTATTGCAAATTTCTTGGCAAATATAGTCCGATTTATCCATAATGTACATTTTTCTTTCTGTCGGAATCATTTGTTTTTGTTGTTCTCTAATCATATGTAGCGGTATGATAATTGTGATTTTAATAAAATCTTGTTCAATTAATTGATAAAAAATCTTTACAGATACGTACGTATTGGATATACTGTAGGGTGTATGTCGAGATATAGTAATTTAATACTTATAAGATGAGAACGTGGATGGAAATTGATAGCATGTTGTGTAACGGAAGCAACGGTAAAAACAAAGGAAACCACCAATGTCTCTCATTGGAACAGTAGCTCTCTCTCTCTTTCATCTATTACGCATGTCTAAACTTTGTCCTTGACAAACTAATTGAAGACTTAACCCATTCGACACCAAGTAACTGACATGGACTGGTCCATGATATTTTTAGACCAATAAAATGAATAAGACAATTACATTTGGACCAGTTCATTTATCAAAATGGGTAATTTTGTCTAAAATAGTAATATTACTGGCAACAAGTGCAGATCCTGATTAGATCCTGGACATTTCGTGCGCATTTATACTAGAAGTGTCACGTGGAACGAAGTTATCGGTAGCTATGGGATGAGCAAAGAACGTACTGCTATAATTTAATAATTGTTGGGATATGCTTGTCAAAAAAGAAAGGTACGGGTCATTTCGTGAATGGAGTTTTTATCAATAGGATTTAGATTGTGGAAACATGTGATTCTATATACATGTATATATATCCGGATATTCGAACCAATGAGGGGTAAGTTTGTTAACATTAATATATATAGTAATTAAGGGGCTATGCCATCTTCAATGTGCTAGATATTGACCCAAAACAAATACTTCGAAAATAAACAACTCAAAGCACTATCACCATGCTCATTTTTAATAACTTAAATATTGGCCCAACTGTGATGTTTATAAATTGATTTTGTGTATCTATGGTAACCTTTTTTGCCCTCCAAAAATGTGTCGCCTTATTTCGCGTCCAAAACAAACCAAGGTCAAACATGGTTTCAGTGAATGTGCTCTTTCTGCATAGCATATGTGCATGTTCAACTCTATATACCCTAGATAGTTACCCATAGCATATGTGCATGTTCATCTCTATAAACACTAGATAGTTACCCATAGCATATGTGCATGTTCATCTCTATAAACACTAGATAGTTACCCATAGCATATGTGCATGTTCAACTCTATATACCCTAGATAGTTACCCATAGTATATGTGCATGTTCATCTCTATAAACACTAGATAGTTACCCATAGCATATGTGCATGTTCATCTCTATAAACACTAGATAGTTACCCATAGCATATGTGCATGTTCAACTCTATATACCCTAGATAGTTACCCATAGTATATGTGCATGTTCATCTCTATAAACACTAGATAGTTACCCATAGCATATGTGCATGTTCAACTCTATATACCCTAGATAGTTACCCATAGCATATGTGCATGTTCAACTCTATATACCCTAGATAGTTACCCATAGCATATGTGCATGTTCAACTCTATATACCCTAGATAGTTACCCATAGTATATGTGCATGTTCATCTCTATAAACACTAGATAGTTACCCATAGCATATGTGCATGTTCATCTCTATAAACACTAGATAGTTACCCATAGCATATGTGCATGTTCAACTCTATATACCCTAGATAGTTACCCATAGCATATGTGCATGTTCAACTCTATATACCCTAGATAGTTACCCATAGCATATGTGCATGTTCATCTCTATAAACCCTAGATAGTTACCCATAGCATATGTGCATGTTCAACTCTATATACCCTAGATAGTTACCCATAGCATATGTGCATGTTCAACTCTATATACACTAGATAGTTACCCATAGCATATGTGCATGTTCAACTCTATTTTGTGTTTTTTTCTAGATAGTTACCATGTATGTGCTGTTCACTTTAACCTAGTAGTTACCCATAGCATTGCTGTTCACTCTAACCCTAGATAGTTACCCATAGATATGTGCATGTTCACTTGTGTCCTGATATGTGCAGTTATAACCTAGAGTCCCATAGATATGTGCGTTCACTTATAACCTAGATATTACCTAGATATGTGCATGTCATTATATACCCTAGATAGTTACCCATAGCATATGTGCATGTTCAACTCTATATACCCTAGATAGTTACCCATAGCATATGTGCATGTTCAACTCTATATACCCTAGATAGTTACCCATAGCATATGTGCATGTTCAACTCTATATACCCTAGATAGTTACCCATAGCATATGTGCATGTTTATCTCTATATACCCTAGATAGTTACCCATAGCATATGTGCATGTTCATCTCTATATACCCTAAATAGTTACCCATAGCATATGTGCATGTTCATCTCTATATACCCTAGATAGTTACCCATAGCATATGTGCATGTTCAACTCTATATACCCTAGATAGTTACCCATAGCATAACTATGTACAATATTGGCATAAACTGTTCATTCCTTATGGACGATATGACGCCCAATAAAATATCTATTGTTCTAGAGATTCATTAATTACCCATATATTTTCTAACTCAAGTTTATATTTGTAAACATCATAGTTGGGCCATTATTTAATTTAATGAAAAGAAGCATATGGTGACAGTGCTTGTTTTTGTTTGTTTTCAACGTATTTGTTTTGGGTCAATATCTAGCACATTGAAGATGACATAGCCCCTTAATGGTAGTTTAGTGCCGTAGTACGATTCTGAGAGGGAAATTGGCAGGCGCGTAGCTAGGCTTACGCATGTAAGCACGTGCGTAAGTTTTATTTTGACAGTTCCTGAAAATAATATAAATGCAAAAAATGTAATAAAAGCTGGATCGTAAGGGGGACACAGACATTGGTCATTCACAAGAAAATAGAGCTGAAATATCAAACAAATACAAGCCCCGATTGTCTAACAGAAGTCTAATTTTCTGTCCTTTTTGCCAGCGAACTGCATGATTACATGTTCATTGTCAATGTCCATATGTCTGTAGCTATGCATCATTGCTAGCCCAGACAGGCGTTCAGTGGACATAGTAGATCTCATATAGTTCTTCAATCGTCTCATGATGCTGAACGACCTCTCAGCTGAGGCTGTTGAAACCGGCATGGTGATGAGCACCACCAGACATGTGTAAATGTCCGGGTACAAAGTTTTGTGTGTGTCCTTCAAATTTGTGCTGAGGTCAGAAGGCTTTGCTTCTCCCAAAGACCACCTAACTTTCCAGCGGGCAACTTCACGTCCGAAGCTCCCGCGATCTCCTCAAGGGCTATTTAATCCGACAATGCACGTTATAATATGAGTATGTAGTCAAGTACGCATACTGCAACTTTGACTGAATTGCAACTTTGGCCGATTTTTTTCTCTCCAGAATCATGTGGATTCAGCCGCGTACTCGCGTATAGGCAGCTACGCGCCTGCTTGTTGTTCAAACCAAATAGTTTGTGTTCATTTAAGTGATTTCAATTTGGGCTCTGTAATTAATCCTACTGAATTTGATCTAAATGACTTGCCAGATGCGGGTGAACGCAATCAATCGGAATATACCAGTGTATCAAATTGTGCTAGTTGTGATGTAAACGATAATCTAGGACTCCATGAGTATAAGATGAAAATCGGAAGTCTTAACTTGTGTGGCCTGAAATCAAGACTGCGGTATCCTGAATGTGTAAACTTGATTGAACAGCATAGCATATTTTGTGTTTCTGAAACTAAAGTTAATAAGTTTGACGTTTTGAACATCCCAAGCTATACATTCTATTCGAAACCACGTTCTGAAAAGTATAAACGGAAATCTGGATTATTAGAGTGTATGCACATAATTGTTTAGGTAACCGTGTCGAATCCCTTGACTCGAATTGCGAGTACATTTACTGGCTCAATCTTATTTACAGGGGCGGGGACATGAAGTTGTTATAGGATCTATGTATGTCCCCCCTGACCAGTCACGATTCTTCAATGAGGATGAATACTTCGACTTCCAGAATGACATTTCGTCTAAATGTAGTGAATTTGATTATATTTTGATAACTGGTGACGCCAATGGCCATACCGCTACGATACCAGGCTATGTTGAATTAGATGACATAACGTTGCAAACATTAAATCAAAGACCGTGTCTCGTGTCAGATCTAGGTATCCCACGTGACCGTGTCTCGTGTCAGATCTAGGTATCCCACGTGACCGTGTCTCGTGTCAGATCTAGGTATCCCACGTGACCGTGTCTCGTGTCAGATCTAGGTATCCCACGTGACCGTGTCTCGTGTCAGATCTAGGTATCCACGTGACCGTGTCTCGTGTCAGATCTAGGTATCCCACGTGACCGTGTCTCGTGTCAGATCTAGGTATCCCACGTGACCGTGTCTCGTGTCAGATCTAGGTATCCACGTGACCATGCCTCGCAGTGCAGCAAATTAAATTCTTCCGGACGTAAATCGTGAGAAATATGTCAGAATAACAATTTGTTTATTCTAAATGAAGAATAGGTTCAGATAGGTCAGTTGGAAAACTCACATTTAGAGACTTATCAATCATTGATTATTATATCTCATCAGCTAACTGTACACGCTTTATTAATGAGTTTGAAGTAGTAGAGCTTGATCCTTTATTCTCTGACGGCCACTGTCTTCTATCCATACTCCTAACTATCTCGAATCCCCCGTCTCAACCACAGGTATCGTTACAAGAGCCAACCCATCCGAGATACATATAGGCCTCCTAAATGGATTGATGCCAAATCCAATGAATTTATTCAGAATATTAATCGTCAGTCAGTAGAGGAACTAGGTCAAATGCTTCTTAACCAGCCTGATAATGTAGACCCGAAATCTTACATAAACAATGTTACCGATCAAATCTCCCTTATATTCTCAAACTCGGCAAAAACAACATTCCCGGTCAAATTAAATACTATCCCAAATCAGTATAATGTTCAACATATTAGTTCCCCAAAACCTTGGTTCGGGCTTCAATGTAAGGAAGCACGAACAATCTAGAACAAAGCACGCAAAACAGATCAATTACGTAACAAATGAATTGAATAAATCTAGGTTACAATTGGTCAGTAAATCCTACAAACAGAGTTATGAATAAACATAGACATAACAATGAATTGAATAAATCTAGCTTAAAATTGGTCAGTAAATCTTTACAAACAGGTTATGAATATATTCTTAAATAAACATGGACATAACAATGAAGGAAACTTGCGTGCGATTATTTCACATAAACCAAAGGATTACTGGAAGTATCTTAATCAATTTTCACGAAAGAAATCTGATAAATCGCTGAGCGCATCGGATTTCTATGAACATTTTTAAGGATATTAATTCAGTCCAATATGATGATAATTTAGAAAACCCCGAAGCCCAGGCTATTATTTGTAATAATAACACATTAAATAGGAGTATCTCAGATGGTGAAATCCTTAAGGTCATATCCAAATTAAATAACGGTAAAGCATCGTCTTAGTTTGATAAGATTACAAACCAATACTTGAAAAACACCAACGGTAGCATGGTACCGCACTACCGCTCTCTGTTCAATAACATTTTAGATACAGGCGTCTTGCCTGACTCTTGGTTAATGGGGGACAATCGAAACCTATATATTTATTTGTCACCAGTTGTAATGATCAAGTTGACAATACCATGTAAGTAGAAGAACTTCTCGCCTCAAGAAATTATGTACAATGTATTACTTACCAAACAAGCAACATTTGTAAGGCGTCGTGTCTTCAGCACTATTAGTTATGTTTTGTAATGGTCAGTAGGCCACATCAGTTCATGACTGAAGTCTCGGCTTCCTCGTGTCACGCGTCTCGTCTACTGTGTCGTTGATATAGTATATGTATGTACTATCGAGTCTCGGCTTCCCCGTGGTACGCGTCTCGTCTATTGTGTCGTTGATATAGTATATGTATGTACTATCGAGTCTCGGCTTCCTCGTGTTACGCGTCTCGTCTACTGTGTCGTTGATATAGTATATGTATGTACTATCGAGTCTCGGCTTCCTCGTGTTACGCGTCTCGTCTACTGTTTCGTTGATATAGTATATGTGTGTACTATCGAGTCTCGGCTTCCTCGTGTCACGCGTCCCGTCTACTGTGTCGTTAATATAGTATATGTATGTACTATCGAGTCTCGGCTTCCTCGTGTCACGCATCTCGTCTACTGTGTCGTTGATATAGTATATGTATGTACTATCGAGTCTCGGCTTCCTCGTGTCAATCGTGTACTGTAGGGAAGCCCTTAAGCGTTATTGATATATGAACTGATTGGCTGAGTAGGTATTGTCACAAATAGTGAAAATGACTTCTAAATATTAAAATACAATATATGAGCTGCATTTTGGAATATTTAAAAATAGTTGCAGACTATTTGGTGACAAATAAACAGCATATTATAAATGCAGGTGTCAGTGAAACATTCACCGCCAAATTACCTTCAGAGTAGGGGGTGGGTGCCTTTAGTGGGAAATAACTGTTCACACTTTCCTGTGGCTCAAAGGCCATTCTGTTGAAAACTACTGTCTTTTGTGCCAAACTATTTTTTGGGGGAAATCTAATGGCACTGTGTGTTATAATGGTGGCCTATGGAAATTGCAATAGCGGTGTCTGACCTATTGGGTCCATATGCTGGCCGGGCACTGTCTTGTTCTCGGTGTGCTGTTCCTGTGCACTTCTGTGAAGTGCCCCCTTTCCGCTGTGAATTATTCGTTCACATGTTGTTACTATACTAGTAATTGTTATTATATGTAACCTGTGTCTTTTCACAAATAATGTTCTGTTCTGTTCATTATCTGTCGGGAGAATAGTGCTAATTGCCTAAGTATTTTGAAGGAGCTTGCATCGAATAATTCTCTGAATTTGACAGTAATGGGTATGTGATAGTAGTAACTTAGAGGATGTGACTTCCGAGAGTAGTAACTTAGAGGATGTGACTTCCGAGAGTAGTAACTTAGAGGATGTGACTTCCGAGAGTAGTAACTTAGAGGATGTAACTTCCGAGAGTAGTAACTTAGAGGATGTAACTTCCGAGAGTAGTAACTTAGAGGATGTGACTTCCGAGAGTAGTAACTTAGAGGATGTGACTTCCGAGAGTAGTAACTTAGAGGATGTGACTTCCGAGAGTAGTAACTTAGAGGATGTGACTTCCGAGAGTAGTAACTTAGAGGATGTGACTTCCGAGAGTAGTAACTTAGAGGATGTCTTCCGAGAGTAGTAACTTAGAGGATGTGACTTCCGAGAGTAGTAACTTAGAGGATGTGACTTCCGAGAGTAGTAACTTAGAGGATGTGACTTCCGAGAGTAGTAACTTAGAGGATGTGACTTCCGAGAGTAGTAACTTAGAGGATGTGACTTCCGAGAGTAGTAACTTAGAGGATGTGACTTCCGAGATATAACTTAGAGGATGTGACTTCCGAGAGTAGTAACTTAGAGGATGTGACTTCCGAGAGTAGTAACTTAGAGGATGTGACTTCCGAGAGTAGTAACTTAGAGGATGTGACTTCCGAGAGTAGTAACTTAGAGGATGTAACTTCCGAGAGTAGTAACTTAGAGGATGTAACTTCCGAGAGTAGTAACTTAGAGGATGTAACTTCCGAGAGTAGTAACTTAGAGGATGTAACTTCCGAGAGTAGTAACTTAGAGGATGTAACTTCCGAGAGTAATAACTTAGAGGATGTAACTTCCGAGAAACATTAAAGTAAGGACATTTAAACTGATAATGAAACTCACCGCACGTTATTTTGGTGCATAAAGTGAACTTCCGGTGTTCGTGTGATATATAAGATCGGGGCCATCGATATCCCTGTTTCCACTGGTAACCTGTGCTTTCCAGTTCTCATATGTAAAAGAGATAATCGCAGATTGGTTGGTAAAACTAACAAATGTGGTTCCAGCTTGACTTTGTGTTTGAACACAATATATTTTTTTCCTTTCGATGTATTGTTGAGTTTACTATTCCAGTCTTGGAGAAACTGATCTATAAGGACACGTTTCACACTTCTATGAATAGTTTTCAGGTTCACTGTTTTCCGATTTAACAAAGCAAACGAATTACCGCTGTTACTCAATATATTGCGGACATTATCTAGCCACTTATAGTTCTCGTTTGAATGTAACATGGTGTCATAGCATATTCTTGAGAATTTAGAGTCGCTTCCAGATAATAGTTGACCCCAGAACGTAATTATTCTTGAATGGTAATACCCGAGGGGTGTCTTCCTAGTTCTCCATATAACGTGTATAAACGTGTTGTTTGTTTGCGTTTGGTTAGTTTACGCTAAAAATCAGTATGGATCTTTTTCAATTATATCTGTATTCTTGAACACCCATCATTCACAGTTGTGTGTACGTATTGGTAATATATTTTGATCAACACGTTTAATCTGGATGTCAATTGGTAAATCAATGTTATATATTCTCGAATATAGGATATGCATGGCTTTATTAGTTTGGCTACAAATGTGTTTTTTTGCATTAATTACCAGAAGATGAAAATAGTATACCTAGGTATATAGATATTTCTATAGTTTCGTCATTAATGGTAAGCTTAAAGTTTTTTGGTTTATTTGATCCGAAAATAATACACAACAGTTTGTGAAATCATTAACAAAAATTGGACGGGTACCGGGTCGTCATTAACAATAACTGTGCCATTTGTGTATCACAGAATAAATAGTTTTACGTACAACTCTACATCAATGTGAGGTAAGTTTATATCGATACCGTGGCTATTTATCTCTAGCCATGTTTCTAGGTCATTAAGAAATATTGGAAAAAGAATAGGAGACCAATTTTCACCTTGACGAACGGAAATGTTGCTTTTGAAAAAGAGGATAATTTATCATTTACCTAAACGCAATATTTAATGTTCAAGTACATATTATGTATAACTCTGAACAACTTTCCATTTATCCCATTTTTAAAAAGTTTAGTCCAAAGCCCCACCCTCCAGATTCGATCAAATGCTAAAGAAAAATCTAGCTTCTTTTTCTTTTCGTAATCTATCAAATGAGAAACTTGAGGGTAAATGACGCACGGAGTCCTGTCTGATTTCCATGTATGGTCTAGTTTTGAGTAATTATAGATACATATGCAAATCTGTACATTCCAATGGTTGAAAAATGTTAAAAATATCTTATTTGACTGTGGACTTATAAATATCTGGGAAACGCACGAATTCTCTAATAAAAAGTGGTTCAAATTGTCTGACATATTTGTAAACGAATAGTTCCCAAGCATTAAAATAGTATGACACCCTGCTTCAAGAAATGTGTGATATAATATTTCAGTTCCATGTTTTCGTTTGTTGGCCAATATGAGGAAATACCCGATTTTCGTCAACGCTCACACTGATGTTTAACAAGAATTAGAGAGAGGAATTAATATAAGTTTTCTGAAAACTTGTTTTCGAATCCAAACCATTCACAATTTATGTAATTTGTAACATTTTTTGTGTTATACATGTAAATTTATTGGAATAAATAATGTTTAAACCAACACGAATTATTATTGATTAGATCTACACCATATGTGGGTAGTGATTGACATAGCTATACATTATTTATTAGATCTACACCATATGTGGGTAGTGATTGATATAGCTATACATTATTTATTAGATCTACACCATATGTGGGTAGTGATTGACGTAGCTATACATTATTTATTAGATCTACACCATATGTGGGTAGTGATTGACATAGCTATACATTATTTATTAGATCTACACCATAAGTAGTATTGGGAGGCAGGATAGTTTAGAGCAAAAACTTATAGAGCAAAATAAATAAAATAAAATTTGCTCTATAAGTTTTAATTTATTAAAATTAAATATTTATTTAATATATTAAAATTTTGTGTAATAAAAAAATAAATATTTATTTTATATATATACAAATATATATAAATTAAATATATTTTTAAAAAAATTGTTCAGTCTAATGTCTTAAAATCTTCATAGTCTATAAGTCTAGTCTCTTCACAGTCCAAAGTTCTTCACAATATATATTTGTTAACATATAAAAAACACAGTATAAATTTTACATAATGATTTTATTTTCATGAAGCTATAGTCTAACACAGAATATATATATTCTAACGCAGATTATTATACATATTTACAAGTTCAGCATCAATAATATTAGTATACATTTCTTGTAATTCATAGGTAACAAGAGATAATTCATCAAAATTAGTGGCTGTTAAATGCCAATATTGATCGGCAGTAACTAACCGTGTACTATATGGATAGTTTAAATCGTGTATACGATAAACATCTGTTAACATTAGAATATCAGAACTAAATAAATGTCTACAAAAAGGACATTTATTAATTTTTGATATACAAGTTAAACAAATAAGATGAGTACAATTACATTCATTAATACAATAAAATTATTGTCTGTTCGTAAACATATACTACATTCTTCACCCCATAGTTCGTAGTAGTAACACATAATTATCAGTTAGGTACATATAATTTTAAACATTTTCAACTCAGTATACATAGTATAAGGTAATGAAATATCAAAAGTCCAATGTTGTACTGTCTGTATTAATAATACATCATCACATTGCCGATATTCATCGGTAAACATTAGAGTATCACTAGTAAATAGTTTATGACAATAAGGACACTTGTTATGTTCAGCAATACATGTTAAACAAATAAGTTGTTTACATAAACACTCGTTAATTAAATAGTAGTCGTCAGTATGATGAAAACATATAGAGCACTGTTCACCCCACATCTCGTAGTATTTCACCATTATGAAGTTATATTTAAAGCTTGAATATCTTCAATGAATTTCTCCAATTGTAGATCTTCATCAACGTCACCGTTGTCTAGTTTCACTAAATGTACATATTTCTTCCAACAATTAAACAATAAATATGGAACAACTTCGTTTAGTAGAATATTGTCTGTGAATTCTATGTATGACCAACGTACAACATGTTCAAGAAATAAATAACTCATATGTTCAACACTGTTTAAAAAAGTTCCATAGAAATAATTTGAATGTAGTTCGTTGTAGATAATGTCATAAGACATTACATCGTAATTGTCCACAGATGATAAAAAAGCATGTATTAATGCTGCTCTGTATATAAAGTTATCTATATTACATTCAGGATCACTTTCATATAAACTCAAATCAGATCTTATAACATTTGACATTTTAATGAACCATCTATAGCTGTAACCGTAAAATTAAATATAGTACGTTCTGTATTTTGTATTTGTTCATCCGTAAGTAATGTACCATGAATGAGTGTACCTTTACGATGTTTGTTTTTATAACCTAGAAAAAAAGGATTCTCGTGATAAGAATCTAGATTAAGTTCATAATGATTATCTTCACACTCTTGTAATTTCGTATTAATAGCTGTTAAACAATCTGTACAACTAACACAATGTCTATTATCTCGTAGAACAAGTAATTTATTTCTATAAGTTAAATACTCGTAATAATCGTTAACAATGTCTAAATTAACTGATGAAGGATAAATAACATGTTTATCCATCGTAGTTAAACATACTAAAGCCTATAGAGTTTATGGTCTTATATAGTATATAAGATACTTGAGAACAACACTTAAGGTCTAGAGGAATGTTTATAGAGGAAAACTTCAAGTACGTTAATAAATATTTTATCATATGGTAAATTGTATTCATCTCTATAAACTGTATAGTTATTATACATAGACATCCAATACTCGTAGTTAACACCAACGATTGTACACATATACCTTATATTTTTGTTTGTTTTAGGTATAATAATTAAATCGTGTTTAGATAGAAAATTTCTCAATATACATTCTATATCTATAGTTTGTCCTAAATACATTTCAGTGTTATCACACGTCATACCATAATAATTATTATATGGTAAACCATCTATTGTTAAAATAAATTCAGGTCTTATAGTATTTATATCAACACTAGTACCAATACGTTTAATGATTTCAGCATTAACCATAATGGTAAAAATATCAGTGTCAATAGATAAATGTATCTTAGAAGATTGTAAACCAAAGCCATATTTTGTAGATACACAATGATTAGACATAATTTATTTTCTAAGATGTTTAGTTGTTATAGATTGTCTTAACCAATACTTAATGTTATTTAAAATTAAACCCATCTGGTTTTCACCGTGCCAGTTAGATTGTAAAAGAGCATTAGGATCATTTATATCTAAACCAATGCCCCAATAAAGATCATGACTGCTCGCTTCACCAAATCTAGAATGTTTAGTATCTAAAAGTGTTTGTAACAGTTCTTTATTCTGTAGATATTTATACATATTGCCTTGAAACATAACTTCAAAACGTTTTTTATTCCAAATATCAGAATCAAAAGTATTAAAATAAGTACCACCTAATTTCTTTTGTTGATACGGTGATACTTCCTTTAATATTTGTTCAGCTAGTAAATGTTTACCAAAAGTTATACATTTATTATATTGATAATATTGTTCTACACAATTAAATAATATATCAGAATTATCTTTAAATGTACATGTATACATATTACTAAACAATGCATCGCTATTATAGAATATCACAACGTTATCTTGCGTTCTGATAGGCATGATTAATGAGTGACTATAGAGGTTTTAGATCGTTTATATCCAAAAGGTATGGTATCAAAACGATTAACAATTACACGTTTTGTATAAACAGAACGAAATAATTGTGTACGATGTTCACTAGTTACAGTTCTATCACGATTCTTTTTAATTTTTGAATCGTAATGTATTGTAGTTGCATAATTTTCACGATCATTAGCGCAATCTACCATAGTTTTAAAATTTACCAATTCAGATGTGTTATAATCTAACGTTAAACCTTTAACTTTACACTTAATAATAGTTAAACCCTCAGAATCAATATATTTATAACCATAATTTTTAGGTCCTAAACCAACATATTCGATAATTTTACCTGATGGTACTTCATCAGCCCAACAACCTAAACGACCATTAATTATAGGTATATCATAAGTATTTGGTCTTTTAATATAAAGGCAGCTATCTGTATCGCAATATAGAACTCTATTACCTAATTTCTTAAGTTCATTATAAAGTACTAATCTAGCATATGCCGTAACATGTGCAGCTACCGGTACATTAGCTGATTCGTGCGGTAAATACTCTTTATTTTTATCTGTATATGCAGCTAATAAAAACTGACAATTATTAAACAGTTCTAGAGAGTGTATAGTAATATCAGGATTTTGCATTAATTCAAAAAAATAACTAACATCGCTGATATATTCTGTTTCGGTCATAGTATTATTTTGAGCATTTTTACCCCATAAACAATTTAACATAGCTTTAGCAAAAGCTCTTAAACCAGGATTTTTAACTATTAGATCTAATAGTATACCTTCAATTTTAAAATAATCATCTTTAAATTTTATCTCATCATCTACATTTTTAACCCATGATGGATAACCACTAGCCTCTTGTTTAATTTTTAAGAATGTATTGATATACTCAGAATATACATTATCGGACCAATTATCCCAAGACCATAATTGATAGATCGTAATAATTTTATATCCTAATTCTATAGCAGCTGTGATTTCAACCATTGTCCAAGTACCTATTAAACATCTATCATTAATATCATGATTACAATCTGCTATATCATCCGTTGCACATTTCATACATAGAGGAAATACCATCTTTTTATTACAATGAACGGGTAAAAGTGGTAACCATAACGATTGTGGTGGTAATATTTTACATTTAATAATACCTCTATATTTAGTAATATTATCAATATCTACATCCTCAGCTGTAAGTATATCGGGATGTCCAACAGGATATTCTCTATATTTATTAACATAAGGATATAAACTACAAACATCTACATATTTTATTTCCTCATCTTGTTCAGCCTTATAATATATTTTCACAGAATTAGTTCTACCACCAAATAGAGCATCTCTAGGTCTAATAGGATCTAAATGTTGTGAAAATTTCTCTATAAAAGATCTATAATCTATATCAGATTTACAAAGATTATCAAAATCACATTCCCACATAGTAATAACGTTATAACCTAATTTAAATAGTATATTTGTTCTTGCAATGGTTGTTTTATATAAATAATCCATTGTTTTAGCCGAATAAGGATTGATAATAGTACGTTTTTTATAACATTTAATACATCCATGAAAAAAGCAGCCATTAAATTCATAAACAGTATTTGTTTTTTCACAGAAACCATCAACGTAGAAAGTGTCAATTTTATGTTCACCACCATTAAGAGCATGTTTAATTTTAATTGTATGTATATAACATTCCCCCTGTAACCATCAAATAGCTTTAATAGAATATCTACATTTATTAGGATAGCCCGCATCTGATATAATGGCTAAAGATTTTTCGGGTAAATAGTTTTTTCTCCAAGTTTTATTACAAGCTCCAGGTAATGTTAGAGCTTCTGTAAAAGGATTAAGACCTTCGCTATTGATAAAAAGTTTAATAAATAAACCGCAACCACGTCTTAATATATCAACATCTGATATACAATATAAACGCATTTCTACTCTAAAGTCAAAAATACATTTTTCAGATACTTTAAGATCATACCATTTTAAAAAAGTAGATCTAGCCTCAGGATTCATCATACCTGGTTTATATAAATGTAATGGTAAATAAGGACCTACGTAATTATCATATTCTCCAGTGTTTGCCCAATAAGGAAAATAACCTTTAGATAATTCTTCAATAGCAAAAGTGTTAGGAAATGCGGCTAAAGGCATTTGTAGATAACTTAAAGAATCAATAAGTGTAACACCTAAACATTTCAAAGAAATTATATTATTACCTCTCATAATAACAGATGGTTTAGTAACACCTTCTTGTATTAAATGTCTTAATATAAACTGTGCATCATAACCTTTAGAATTATGAGCTACTGCACAAACATTTTTATGTTTGGGTTGAAATAACCATGAACAAAATTTTTTTAAAGTTGATGAACCAGAGAAGATCCTTTGTCTAGATTCTTTAGAACATTTACAAGGATCCTCTATAGGTTTTGATATACAAATATTACAGACTTTATGAGCTACACAATAATTAGGTGAATGTTCACCCGATGAAAGAAACATACATTCAAAATCGTAGAAAATATATATTTGCTCTATAGTTGTATCCTTATTATATTGAGGTATAAAACAATCATGATTTTCGCCAACTATTTGTTTACAGTATTTACATTTTCTAGAATTTGTACATATATGATTTTTATTTGTAGCTATAACATTACAACCACAATCTTTACACTTATAAACCTGAGAACAAATGTTTGTTGATCGTCTTGTATATTTATGATTTTCGTAACATTTATCGCTACGAAATACACGTTTACAATCGTTACAATGTTTGGAAGTTACGTATGGACATATAGATGATGCATAACAAACACATATAGCAGCACATTTATGTTTACTAATACAACTATAGAATACATTACAAGAATCACAATACTAACTACGTCCTTTAAAACCACATATACTTGTTATAGAATCAAAATGATGATGGTGATTATAAAGATGTAACGTTGTACCACCACTACCTTGAGATGTATATAACAATTGTCCATGCTGACCCCAAATCTTTAAAGTATAAAATGGTTTTAAATGTTCACTCATTATTTTAAATTGTTTAAGACCACATTCAATATTTGTAGGTATATCGCAAGCTGCTAATAATTTTTTAGCTTCTTTAGTTTGCGTTATACGATTAGAATATCTAATATTATTCCAATAAATTTTCCATTCGGGAGTATCATTTTTGTTAGCATGAGCTATACATACACATATAGCTCTTGCAAAACAAATACTATCATTATAATTAACAATTCTAACAATAGATCTTTTATTTTTTAACATATTGTCTATACTAATATGACTACCATGTGACATTGGTAAACGTCCACGACCTCCAGGTATTACAGTATGTGTCATTTCAAGTCTTAAACCTTTATCCTCCATCTTAAAAGTTTTATTACTTTGTGCAACTTTTTGTATCTCATTTAAAATGTTAGCTCCACTAACTGTAGATGATGTAGCAAATGGTATATGTATACCAAAACCTAATGTAGGGTGTGTAACAGAAATTCTGATTTTATCATTGTCATCAACATTACCGTATTTCTTTAAATCATTTACTATAGAGTTAAATATATCAGGTGTATAACGTTTACCACCATCAATAACAAGATCATAAACTCTGCTAGATGTTTTAAATTTACGCGAAATTCTAACATCTCTTTCGCATATGTCATATGTAGAATCGTTATTATCAATTTCAACTTCATCATCAGATGTTTCTTCGTCCGTAGATTGTGAGTAATCGACAAGAGGCATAGTTGATGTTGTTTATAGGTCTACGATATTGTAACTTCTTATATAGTCATAACCACTTGAGATATCTATAAAAGAAGATACATAATAGTTATTAGTTACATTGTCAGAGTTAATACCGTTAAACATGGATACTCGAGACTACTCTACATATAGGTGTTACAAATGTAATACATTAGGTCATTGTTCGGCTAATTGTAAAGCTTCAAAAGCTGTAATACAAAGTGTAAAAATACAATATAAGAAAGCTGCTAAATGTACAAAATGTCTACAATTAGGACATTATGTAACAGAATGTGATACACCAAAATGTAGTTTATGTTATAAAACAGGACATATTACAGCTAATTGTAAAGAGGATAAATGTGAATGTTATAAATGTCATAACATAGGTCATTATCCTTCAAAATGTCCAAATGACGATAAATTAAAAAATAGTACATGTTACAAGTGTAAACGTTTGGGTCATTACGCTAATAACTGTACTACTATGATATGTACTAATTGTGGAGGTACAGATCATTTAAGTAAAGTATGCCCTGAAGAACGTTTATGTTATAAATGTCATATGCCAGGACATTATGCGTCGAAATGTGAGATAACGGTTATAGACGAAGAAATAACGTCTAACCAAGAGGCTATGTTAAATCTTGGTAATGGTGGCGATACAACAGATAGTACAGTAATATTGAGCGATGAAGATGATGAAGACGATAATTGGTTAGGAAAATCTCTACTAAAAGTTGAAACAGCTACGGATAAAATTAAAGAATTGAAGAAATTGAAGAGGAATAATAAAGATACAAGAAAACGTAAATACAATGCTGTATTGGATGCTTTTGTCAAGAATAAGAAGCCTTATACAAACGTATAATTACAGCATCAACAGAGCAACAACAACATCAGCAGCATAATAACGGTTATACAGTATATAAAGATGTTGAAATGTATCATTATAATAAAAGACTACAACGTGTAAGGTGTATAATATGTAACTATAAACTATATGGTAATAAAGATTATTGTAATAAGTGTATACAACAACAAACAGTGTATATAAAAATACACGATTATAACTATTCAACATGTTGCTTAGTATGGAAGGAAATATAGGTGCTGGTAAAAGTACGTTATTAAAACATATTGTTGCAACTATTGAAGACAGTTATATATATCCTGAAAGAATAAACGAATGGACGTGTGTACGTGGTCGTAAAACAGACTACAATTTATTGTATCTAGGTATAAAGGATCCAATAAACTATTGTTTTCCTTTACAATTAACGACTTTAGAAAGTCATAGACAAACAATAAAAATTATAGGTGATAAACCTGGTTATCATTTTTGTGAAAGATCACAAAAAAGTTGTCAGAAAGTGTTTACAAGATTTTGTATAGAACAAAACAATATAAACGATTGTGAAATAGCCGTATACGATAATATGATATCTAATATGAAAAGTCCAGATCATATTTTATATTTGAATACACCACTAGAAATATGTTTACAAAGAATACGTAAACGTAATAGAAGTGAAGAAGAACAATTAGATATAGACTATTTGTCAGTGCTACATAAATATCATCAAGAATGGCTATCGAAAGAAGAAATACCAATAACAATATTACATTATGAAGATAATATAAAACAAATAATGAATAAAATACGTACTGTGTTAGACAAGTGTTATCCCAGCATATTTAATGCTTAGTTGGTGCAGCATTATACTTGATCTTCTTTTCACCAATTGGTTGATGTTTTAGACCTTTTGAGATTTTCTGAGCTTCATCAACATTTATTGATGTATCTGGTTTAGATACAACAATAACATCATCATCGCTAGATGAACTATGTTTATGTTTTCTAGAATATTTACGTTTCCTAGAATACTTTTCCTTTGTATCTTTATTACTACTTCTAGTAGATGGTTTTTTACCTATAGTAAGTTTAGGAACCGGTACAGATTCATACGGTAATTCTAAATTATTATTAACGTTAGTAAATTTAACTGGTACCCTAATTTCTTCGGGTACAAATATTAAACGTTTTTCGTTCATAACTTTAGCCATATCTCTAGAATTGGCTACCAAAATATCTAACGATGATCTAATATGAATCATATTAAAATTAGATAATTTTACCTCAGCTAATAGATCATCGTAACGATTTCCGC
>CM026399.1:13746735-13856212 GCA_014843695.1 Archivesica marissinica | reverse complement strand
CGTTTAATGAAATGGTTTATAGCTATAGCTAAAAGTATATTAGATGATGAAATATCAATGCCTAAACAAACGTTAAAATTTATGAAAAAAAATGAAAATACTATAAAAGCTATAGGAGATAAAAATACATCTATGGCAGATAGAAAAAAATTAATTCTTACTAAAGGTGGTAGTGGTTTTTTAGGTGGTGTAATGTTACGTACATTTATTAATTGGAAAACTAATAAAAAAGTAACTGTTAGTAAAACAAAAAAACCTAATAATAAAAAAGTAAAGTTTAATACTAATAATTCGATAATACCACAACCGATAATAGATGTTGTTGTATCATCATCATCATCATCATCAGTAACACCGCTTAAATCTACGATATTACAAGCTATGACACCTATAACATCACCATCATCATCATTATTAAGTGTTGATATGCCTCAAGGATTTAGTCCAGATAATTACGATATTAGTGCATGGTCACCGTTAAAGACAACTTCTGATAGCGTTAAATTACCTTCTATGAATACATTTTTACAACGTATAACGCCTACAAAAACGTACAGTACACATCACCAACGTTAACTAATTGGAATAATATATAGGATGATGATACAATAACATCAACGATTAACAAGTTAACGGAACCCCCAACGTTGTCAACACCACCGTTACTAGTTAATTTAAATGATAACGATTTATCGCAATACTTATAATAATAACAACTACGTATTAACTGTTTATTTAACGTTATGACGTGTAATAGTAAACATCAATATAAAAAACGTAATAATCAAAAAGGTGGTTATTTATTATTGTCTTTATTTCGTTAATAAAAAATACGTTTTTTATTACCAATATCTGAATTATTTAGGTAATAAATACGATATGTAATTAATAATATTCTTCATTTAACGTATTGATATCATGGCAGGAAAACGTAGTAAATGTAGTCGGCGTCATCGTAAACAACACGGTGGTAATATTAAACGTAGAGTAAATAATAAACGTCGTCGTAGAAATCAACGAGGTGGATTTATACCATTACCATTAATGGCTTTAGGTGCCGGTCTATTAACACCTATTATAGCCGATGGTGTTAACGATATAGTAAAACGTCTTGGTATATAATATCATTATTATACTATTGGTTATCATGAAAGTACCGTTAATAAAACGTTACGGTAAAATGTTATTAGGTTTACGTAATGAACCTGATACAGTTAAACGTAATATTATTAAAAGTTGTAATAAATGTCTAATACATTGTATATGTGAATGTTGTCATAATGTATTAAAGGGTAATGTTAATATGAATAAGAGTCATAAGTCATCATTAAAGCATTGGAGTAAGGATATACGTTTATTAGCCAAGACAAATAGTGGGGGGAGTCAAACGAAACGTAAAATATATACAACCAATTAATAATATATTAATTGCTAGTATAAAAAATAAAGTAGAACATACAATATGATGAAAAAAATGGTCGTAGTTCCTGCGTCTGATGTAGATGAATTAAGACGATTACGTTTATATCAAAATGCTAAATTACCACCTAAACCAGAAATAGTACAAACTATAGATATACAAAAAAATATTGACTATTTAATGAATGATCCTAATATAAGTAATACTGATAAAATGCATCGTTATGCAGAATATATGTTAAAATATAATAATTTTAAAGATCAAGCTATTGCCGATGCAGCAACAACAGTTACACCACCTACAGATATACCCACTAAACCACCAACATATGTACCCGATATATTAAAACCTATACCTATGGATAATGTACTTACAAATATACCTAAAAGTATGCGTATACCTGTAGGTAATTTATTAGAACAAATAAAATATAATACAAATATTACGTGGGATAATAAAGGTGTTGTAAGTATCAATGGCAAACTTATAGATAATAGTAATATAACGGATATTATGAATGATGCAGCTAGAGAAAGAAAATCTAAAACAAATGCTGTAGGTTGGTTAGATGTTGCCGAAGAATTATTAAATAAAAATCAAAAAATAAATGTTGGTAATAAACGTTGGAGTAATTACGTAAATAGTAATTATAATAAGAATAAAAGTGGTAGTGATAAAATAAATACACCATCTAAGAATAAACGGTCATCGAAAAAACATAAAACATCTAAAGGTGGTTATACCGATGATGATGATTATTACGATAATTATAACGATAATACAATAACAACGCCTATAAAAAAATCTAAAAAAGATAAACAACGATGGTCAAATTGGAAATAATAGATAAAATATTAAAAAATATTTATTACGATATTAAAAATCCTGCATCCTTTTCCGGTATAGGTAAATTATATAAAGCTGGAAAAATATTATTAAAAAAATTAACTTTAAAAGATGTTAAAACGTGGTTATCTGAACAAAAAACCTATACATTACATAAACCTATTGTAAGAAATTTTAGACGTAGAAAAACTATATTTACTGGTATAGATATTCAATGGCAAGCTGATTTAGCTGATATGCAAACATTTAGTAAATATAATAATGGTTATCGTTATTTATTATGCGTTATTGATGTATTCTCTAAAATGGCTTGGGTAAAACCTATAAAAAATAAATTATCTATAACATTAATTAAAACGTTTAATAATATATTAAATGAATCTCATAGAATACCTAAAAGTTTACAAACGGATAAAGGTAGCGAATTTATTAATAAACCATTTCAAAAGTTTTTAAAAAATAAACATATTCATTTTTTTACAACAGAAAACCCTGAAACTAAAGCTAGTGTTATTGAACGTTTTCTACGAACCCTTAAAGGTAAAATGTGGAAATATTTTACGTATAATAATACTAAAAAATATATAGATGTATTACAATATCTTATAAATAATTATAATCGATCAAAGCATAGTTCTACGGGTTATAAACCTACATATGCTAATATCGGTAATGAACATATAATATCGAATAATATTAATAATAATGAAATATCTAAAGATAATAAAACTATTAAAATAGGCGATCATGTTAGAATTAATAAAACTAAAAAACATTTTACTAAAGGTTATTTACCAAATTGGACATTAGAATTATTTATTGTATATAAAGTTATTAATGGTTCTCCGATAACATTTAAGGTTCATGATTTGAACGGTGAGGAAATAAAAGGTTCATTTTATAGAAATGAATTACAATTAATTAAAAATAAAGGCGATTATGATATAGAGAACATATTAAAACGTAGAGTTATTATTTAAAAAGGTCGTAAAATTAAATAAATATTTGTAAAGTGGAAAAGTTACGATAAGTCGTTTAACTCATGGATAAAAGTAAAAATATGGAAGATAGTATATCTATAGATAATAATCTTAATAAATCTACAACAGGTTCATTAGTTAATAAATATAAAGATATATCGGGTCTATATAGATACACGGCTCAGATGTTACTCATCTATTGCGTATTTGCAGCTTCGGTATGGGGACTTACGTACGGCGATACAAATAATAAAGACGTTTGGCTAGTTCTTTTAAATACAATAACGGGTATAGGCTTACCTTCGCCTAAAATATCGAAACGAAGATAATGGAAGATTTCTATATAACTCTTATGAGCGATAGTTCTTTAAATATATATCCTAATAATACGGTAGCTGAATTTAGATGTAAATTAGCTAAACCTATAACCTTAAATAAAAAAGAAGAATGGAGCGTAGCTCTAACCGAAATCACCTATCCGGGAGCTATATTAATTGTTATAGAAGGGGAACAACATTTTGACCTTACATTACCCGATGATATAGAAGTTTTAGAACCAGGTCCTTATAGAGGTAATATACCTCTAGGTTTTTATGATACACCTTTACAATTTATGCAAATGAAAAATGCTTGTATAAAAGATATATTAGATAGTGTAATTAAAATAAGTATAACGGCTGTAATAGATAGAATACTTGAAACGGATAATGTACTTCAAATATTACTTAAATTTCGTAGGGAATACTAGTGTACGGGCGAATTACCCTAACCATACCCTAAAACGTTAGATAGGTTTAACTTTTGCATCCTAAATATCTGTAAAAATTGGTTATTTAAACGCTACTAAACATCTATTATAGATCTATTGAGATCTAACCATCACCGTTTCTAGATCCTATTAATCTATTAATTAACGATAGTTCTTTATACGTTTACCTAGATATTATTGAACCTGTAATGGTATCTGATCGTAAAGAACAATTAATACGTGTTTTACATTTTAAAGTTAAATTAAACGTTAATCATTATAGTACTAACGAATTTCAACATGATCAATATATAAAATTAAATAGTAATCATATAGATGAAATAAGTGTTCATATAAAAAATGTTTTAGGCGATAATATTCATTTCAATGATGGTAAGTGTATATTAACGTTGCATTTTATAAGAGACGATATATTTAAATATTTCGTATAATGGAACAAACAGAGAATTTCTATATTACATTAGATAGTCAACGTACTAAATTTAAATCTGCAACAGATGATATCGATAATGCATCATTTAGAGTTTCTATACCAAATGGTATAACGTTAAGTAATGATAGTAATTGGGAAGTTGGTTTAGTCGATGCTAATAAACTATTTAATATTACGGATAAAAATAATACATTTTATATAGTTGTTAGAAATCCTCGATATCATGCAGGTGGTCAACCAAATGCGGATTTCATGAATGTACCATTTGGTAATCATTCCCATTTCTTTAATGACCTTTATCTAGAAAAAATTGATTTTAATTATAGATTTCAAACGATGAAACAATATAAAAAATATATGGATATTGATATGGAATTTAAAGAACCCCTTAAAAGTTTTAGTAATTATGGTTTATTAATAAACGCAGATGAATTTTTTTATAAGTCCACGTAAAAATGATCCATAATTTCTATGACATTATGGCTCTATAAGTAACTTTTGAAAGGGTCCCTAAACAAGATAGTACTCTAATAGGAATTGGATTAATCATTGTCTCATGATTTCATTCCTTTTCTCAAATACCTAATGGAGTTTATAACGATTATAAAATTTTAACCCGTATTATGGAGGATATATGGAACAATGCGTTTAGTGTAACTTTATTTCCTTGGTTGTATTATTATATGTTACAACCAACAATTAGACAACGTGGAGTTACTCTAGGTTGGCATTATAATGATAACCCTTATTTTATAAAAAACAAGCTTTAGCTTTAACGGCTAATACTAATTGAACCAATTTGGACTTCTTGTACCCGCATTATTAGGTAATATGTTAGGTATAGATCCTTGTCAAGAAGTTGTTAATATGCATGATAATATGGTTTCTATGGATTCATATGATCAAAAACATACAATACCTAATAAACCCCATTATTTTGTATTCCCTAAAATGGATTGTTTCGTTCATAAACCATATTTATATTTAGGTCTTACTAATCTATACGTATATACAAATATTATAGATTTTTGTATAGTTGGTTCTGGACAAGTACTATTATTAAGACAATTCACGTATAATCAAGAACCTAATGTAACTACACATAAAAGTATACAATTTAAACATATACATTATTTACCGATTACGGATAAACGTATTAATGATATATATATATTTATACGTAATGAATTAGGTGAGCCTATTCATTTAACTGGTGATGTTTGTATAGTTAGGTTAGAATTTCGTAGAAGACCATTATGAATATACCGGTATATAGAGGCCGTGTTAGACAACGTGGTTATGGTTTAGGTGGTACAATTCAAAATATTGGTAGTAATATTATACCTTATTTAGTTGAGAATCTAGCTAGTAAGGTCTTAAGTGAGGTTACTGGGGTGTAAATGATATAATAGCTAAACCTAAAGAAATTAAACATATTGCTAAAACAAGAGGTACAAATGTAATTAAAACTGTAGGTAAAAAAATATTAAACGATTTACAAAATGATAAACTTATAACTGCTCTAACTAAAAGTAAAGGTATAAAGGATCATAATCATAATAATAATAGTCAGTCAGGATCAGGACGTAGAAAACGTTGTAATGATCATTCCGTTAAACGAATAAAAAAAAAGACGTTTAGATTATTTCGATTAATTATGCTTACAGGTTCTACATTATGTAATAAAGGGGAGTTGGACCTCTATAGTATTCCTCCAACACTTACAACTATGGATAAATCATATATTAATGATCATCAACCATTAGTTAATCCTTACGATAATACAGCTCCTATAGAATTTATAATTCCTAGGCAAACTGAAAAATGGACAGATCTTATGGATTTAGAATTAAATCTTAAAATTAAAATGGTACAAGCTGATGGTAGTAATGTGGATCAAACTAGCAATGTATCTATTATAGATAATCCATTACATTCTTTATTTTCTCATGTAGATGTATATATTAATGGTAAATCAATATCTGGTAATGATAAATATCCTTATAGGGCTTTTTTAGAAACTTTATGTGGTACTAGTGCTATTGAACAAGATATGTTAGAAGATACTCAATTATGGGGTAAAGCTAGACCTAATGAAATACGTACATTTAACGATTATAATGATAGTACTGGAGGTTCTAAAAAACATCATAGTAAATTATCTACAGGTAAAATTGTTGAATTGCAAGGTAAAATACATACAGATATTACTAGACAAACTAAATATCTACCTAATATGTGCGAATTAAAATTACGTTTTGTAAGATCATCTCCAACTTTTTATATGATTGGTAATGATTCTGCAGGTTGTAAAATTGAAATTGTAAAAGCTGTTATGAAAGTTCGTACAGTATCTTTAGATCCTAATGTTTGGATATCTTTAAATAATGCACTTAGATCTACACCTATGAAAATACCTATTAAACGTGTTGATATTAACGTATTTACCATTATGAATGGCCTAGTATCTAAAATAGAATCTAATCTAATACATGGTCAAATACCTAAACGTATTATTATAGGCCAAGTTAAAAACTCTATTATGAATGGTGATATTACACATTCACCATTTTCTTTTAATCATTTTAATATTTCAAAATTAAAAGTTACTGTTAATGGTTCTAGTATAGACGCTAATCCTTTATATATGGATTGGTCAAATGATAATACTAAAGTATGTCAAAGTTATAGATCATTTTGGAAAGGTCTTGGTATTGAACATGGTAAAGATCTTTTTGTATATCCAATATCTGTATATAAAAATAACCATACTCTATGGACCGTTGATTTTACACCTGATTTAGGATGTGAAGAAGGTCATCTTCATCCTATTAAAATGGTAATATAGAATTTGATATGGAATGGAGTGAAGCTTTAGATGCACCTATAAATGTTATTGTTTATGCCGAATATGATGATTTGATAATGATTGATGGACTACGTAATGTTATTACGTCTTAAATAATTATGGATACTCATACTTTACAATATATTTTAGATACTGTTTTTCCATCATTAAATGGTGTTGTATGCGCTAGAGATCAGTTATTAACTATTAATAAATGTCGTAAATGTTATATAGTTAATACAGATCCTATTTCTAAATCTGGTCTTCATTGGATTTTAATTATATGTACTACATCATTTAATTGTTATTATTTTGATTCTTTTGGAGGTTATAACCCTATACATAAAGATATTGCTAATTTTTTTAATATTAATAGTTTAAAAGTTAGTAGAAATAGAAATCGTTTTCAATCTGATTCTACACAATTATGTGGCGTTTATTGTTTATATGTATTATATAGTCTTATAAAACATAAACAAACGTTTTCTCATATAATACTTAATACTTTTAGTTTTACAAATTATTTACAAAATTATACTTTATTAACTAAGTGGTTTCAAAAGTTTTCACACGAACACTTGAAATTACATCACAATGTTAAAAGTGACGTTTGTCAAACTTGTAATTCAAGATTGTAGGCGTTACTTATTATTACGTATATATATTAACTGTTACTAATAATCTTAAAGCTTTTTTTCATTACATTTTAATTATGAGCTATTTCGAATTATGGTGTGAAGAATGTAGTCTATGTTTACAAACAGATAATGATTTTTATTTTAATAATGAATGTCAATGCTACCATCTTATTTGTTTATCTTGTATAATTAAACTTTGTAAATGTCCTTTTACTAGACATACATTTAGTATTGATACATTTAATTTTAAATGTTATTTAAATAATTTACTCAATGAATTTTCTAATGATTATGTAACTGCTGCTCAATATTGGGATTTAACTACTAGAGAATTTGAATTGTGGGTTTCTAACAATTAACCAATGATATACAGACACTTGAAGATGTAGACGTTTCTTAGTGTATATAAGAAGAAGAACATCGTTCACTCTTTACTACATTTGTGTACTACGCTGTACAATATTATCATCATGACAACTACTAACGATACAACAACTAGCGGTAAAGCTATATTAACTTTTACAACAACAACAGCTATAGATGTTCCTAGTAAACGTTCTATCGAAGAATTAATTATAGATGTTGATGCTACAATTAAATATCGTATAGATGGTGATATTAAATGGAAAACTTGCGATACAGCAACATTTGTTGATTCACAACATTTGAATCTTGTATTTATGGACGAACATAATAACATTGTATCTACACAGAATATTCCAGGATGTGTTGTTGTTAAAAATCAACCGAAATCTGTTGAGACTTCTACAGCAGATTTAGAAGCATGTTCATGTATTACATGCGCTTTTCTACGTAGGAAATATAACGAACTTGAACATGTATACGAAAATTCGAAATTTGATCTTAATACAGATCCAATACTAACGGCTGATATGATTAAACAAGAACCTATCGTTATTGATGTTAATAATGATAGTGATGATGATGTACTCATTATCGAACAAATTAAAACTGAACCAGATGTTATCGTTGTACAAGATGAACCTAATATTGTACATTGGGATGATACAACCGTCGATAATACCGTTCAAGAAGCTACAAAACGTTGGAACTCTGTTAAACAAACAGTTAAAAGATTTTGGCAGGATCGTCTAGATGGTCTACATCATCAAATTACGACTACAGATAATTCGAAATCGTGGAAAAACAGAATTGAACAAGTTAGGAAACATAATCGTATTGCTACACAGAATGATCGTGATGTTTATAAATATTTAAGGCGTAGTGCAAGAATTGCTGCACAAAAGGAGTGAACAAAATCTACAAGAACTGAACAATTACACACTAAGTTACGTTCTATAGAACATTATGATGAACTGAACTGAACATTTATTATATGTGCTTTTTATTATGCTTGTATATCATGTATATAATCTGCGTTAGACAATAGCTTTATAAAATAAAAAACATGTATGAAATTTTATATTATACTTATGTTTTATTTTTACTAATATACTAAAAATATATTAGTAGGTGTGGGATTCGAACCCACGAGGATATTATCCATTAGAACTTAAGTCCAACGCATTAACCACTCGGCCAACGTACTATATGGATAATACTATGAAGACATATAGACTATGAAGAAATGACTGGATAAAAACTGTGACTTATAGACTATGAAGATTTTAAGACATTAGACTGAAATTTTTTTTAAAAAATATATTTAATTTATATATATTTTTATATATATAAAATAAATATTTATTTTTTTATTACACAACATTTTAATATATTAAATAAATATTTAATTTTAATAAATTAAAACTTATAGAGCAAATTTTATTTTATTTATTTTGCTCTATAAGTTTTTGCTCTAAACTATCCTGCCTCCCAATACTATACCATATGTGGGTAGTGATTGACATAGCTATACATTATTTATTAGATCTACACCATATGTGGGTAGTGATTGACATAGCTATACATTATTTATTAGATCTACACCATATGTGGGTAGTGATTGACATAGCTATACATTATTTATTAGATCTACACCATATGTGGGTAGTGATTGACATAGCTATACATTATTTATTAGATCTACACCATATGTGGGTAGTGATTGACATAGCTATACATTATTTATTAGATCTACACCATATGTGGGTAGTGATTGACGTAGCTATACATTATTTATTAGATCTACACCATATGTGGGTAGTGATTGACATAGCTATACATTATTTATTAGATCTACACCATATGTGGGTAGTGATTGACATAGCTATACATTATTTATTAGATCTACACCATATGTGGGTAGTGATTGACATAGCTATACATTATTTATTAGATCTACACCATATGTGGGTAGTGATTGACGTAGCTATACTTATTTATTGATCTACCCATATTGGGTAGTGATTGACATAGCTATACATTATTTTTAGATTACCCATATGTGGGTAGTGATTGACATAGCTATACATTATTATTAATCTACCCATATGTGGGTAGTGATTGACATAGCTATACATTATTTATTATATCTACACCATATGTGGGTAGTGATTGACATAGCTATACATTATATGTGGGTAGTGATACTGTATACATTATTTATTAGATTACACATATGTGGGTAGTGATTGACATAGCTATTTTTAAGATTAATATGTGGGTAGTGATTGACATAGCTATACATTATATGTGGGTAGTGATTGACATAGCTATACATTATATGTGGGTAGTGATTGACATAGCTATACATTATATGTGGGTAGTGATTGACGTAGCTATACATTATATGTGGGTAGTGATTGACGTAGCTATACATTATATGTGGGTAGTGATTGACGTAGCTATACATTATATGTGGGTAGTGATTGACGTAGCTATACATTATATGTGGGTAGTGATTGACGTAGCTATACATTATATGTGGGTAGTGATTGACATAGCTATACATTATATGTGGGTAGTGATTGACGTAGCTATACATTATATGTGGGTAGTGATTGACATAGCTATACATTATATGTGGGTAGTGATTGACATAGCTATACATTATATGTGGGTAGTGATTGACATAGCTATACATTATATGTGGGTAGTGATTGACATAGCTATACATTATATGTGGGTAGTGATTGACATAGCTATACATTATATGTGGGTAGTGATTGACATAGCTATACATTATATGTGGGTAGTGATTGACATAGCTATACATTATATGTGGGTAGTGATTGACATAGCTATACATTATATGTGGGTAGTGATTGACATAGCTATACATTATATGTGGGTAGTGATTGACATAGCTATACATTATATGTGGGTAGTGATTGACATAGCTATACATTATATGTGGGTAGTGATTGACATAGCTATACATTATATGTGGGTAGTGATTGACATAGCTATACATTATATGTGGGTAGTGATTGACATAGCTATACATTATATGTGGGTAGTGATTGACATAGCTATACATTATATGTGGGTAGTGATTGACATAGCTATACATTATATGTGGGTAGTGATTGACATAGCTATACATTATATGTGGGTAGTGATTGACATAGCTATACATTATATGTGGGTAGTGATTGACATAGCTATACATTATATGTGGGTAGTGATTGACATAGCTATACATTATATGTGGGTAGTGATTGACATAGCTATACATTATATGTGGGTAGTGATTGACATAGCTATACATTATATGTGGGTAGTGATTGACATAGCTATACATTATATGTGGGTAGTGATTGACATAGCTATACATTATATGTGGGTAGTGATTGACATAGCTATACATTATATGTGGGTAGTGATTGACATAGCTATACATTATATGTGGGTAGTGATTGACATAGCTATACATTATATGTGGGTAGTGATTGACATAGCTATACATTATTTATTAGATCTACACCATATGTGGGTAGTGATTGACATAGCTATACATTATTTATTAGATCTACACCATATGTGGGTAGTGATTGACATAGCTATACATTATTTTTAGATCTACACCATATGTGGGTAGTGATTGACATAGCTATACATTATTTATTAGATCTACACCATATGTGGGTAGTGATTGACATAGCTATACATTATTTATTAGATCTACACCATATGTGGGTAGTGATTGACATAGCTATACATTATTTATTAGATCTACACCATATGTGGGTAGTGATTGACATAGCTATACATTATTTATTAGATCTACACCATATGTGGGTAGTGATTGACATAGCTATACATTATTTATTAGATCTACACCATATGTGGGTAGTGATTGACATAGCTATACATTATTATGTGGGTAGTGATTGACGTAGCTATACATTTTATTAGATCTACACCATATGTGGGTAGTGATTGACGTAGCTATACATTATTTATTAGATCTACACCATATGTGGGTAGTGATTGACATAGCTATACATTATTTATTAGATCTACACCATATGTGGGTAGTGATGACGTAGCTATACATTATTTATTATATATACACCATATGTGGGTAGTGATTGACATAGCTATACATTATTTATTAGATCTACACCATATGTGGGTAGTGATTGACATAGCTATACATTATTTATTAGATCTACACCATATGTGGGTAGTGATTGACATAGCTATACATTATTTATTAGATCTACACCATATGTGGGTAGTGATTGACATAGCTATACATTATTTAAGCACACTTTTGAATTTAGAAACTAGTTAATGAACACGCCTCCTAAATATTAAAAATATATTGTTTAATTTAAAACGAGAAATCATAGATTTCCAATTGAAGTAGGACATTGGAACTGGATCCCCTTAAATATACATATTTGCCCAACGTGTAACCAAGGAACAGGAGACGAACGTCATTATTTATTAGAATGTAGTTCTTTATTATATATAAGGGAAAAAAAGATCAACGGTAGATACTTTAGGAGATCAAATAGTATGTATTATGGGCAACTTATACATGTTAAAACTAATAATATGACTGAATATAGAACATTTTGTGAATTTATCACAGAAAGCCGGTGTCCTAACAGAATTGAAATCCGTAAGAACTGAAAGGTACATCTTAGCGGGCGGGCGTGAGGAGTGGAAGACATTCGCTTTTTATTTTCAATATTTGTGCTAACTATCTTACGATTATACCCGTAGCGTGAGTCCCATAAATCGCAATTAGCGAACTTTCAATTTTCATGGAGTTACGGGGCTCACGTTACATCGGCAACTGTATTTGTCATCTAATAGGAGCATCATTAACATGGACAAAACACGTTTTGAAAATGTAAACGAAGCATTGTAAAGAAAATAGTTTTAAAGAAGAAGAAGTTTATTTAGACGTATACATATAGTACAATTATAGTCATACTTATATACATATTATACATACTATTTACACGTGATCAATGTAATACAAGCAAATTAAAATAAACATGTTTTGAGTAGAATTTTTAGACTAGAATTAGAATAGATATATATTGTTTTTAGAGAGGATAAACTTTAAAATTACAAATTACTTATTTAGTATTTATGCATATTTAAGTTTAAACTTTATTTATTTTACAACGATTTCGAAGCAAGATCTAATTCAACTTATATTAATCACTCTCGTTGGCGTGGTTGAAAGCGTATAGGAGGAAACCGGAGTACACGGAGAAAACCCACCTGTCCGATCTGGCGACCACCGTACCATCTCACATACTTCCCCTATATACATGTGCATGTCTACTTGTTTATTCTTTGAAACAAGGTAAGTATATTGAAGGCTGCTTACTGCTTATTCTACGTACAGCTATATACAACATTATGAACAACAATATTATACTGTATTTAATAACCTATTATAAAGGTTAGTGCAATTGTATGATTTAAAGCGAATGCCATTGGCTGTTATTTTATGAAAATTAAACCTAGGTATTAAAAACTGAAACAACAATACATGAACGCAGCTAGTATTCATTAAGCTTCATGGGGGAGCTTATGTGTAAGCGTTCTGGCTAGCTCAGCCGGTAGAGCATTTGCCCTGTACGAGAAATGTCACCGGTTTGAAAATAACATGACTAGTGCTCAGGATGGTAATATTTAATTATTTTCATTTGTTTGATCTCATAAACAATTATTTAAAGTAAGAATATATTATTCTCCTGTCCGATTAGCGCGCTCGCTTTCACCAATGCAACCCGGATTCCATCCTCGGAAGTATGTGCGATGGTACAATGGTCGCCAGATCGGACATGTGCGTTTTCTCCGGGTACCCCGGTTTACTCCCACACGAATGACCACATTTACGCTTTCATCCGCGCCAACGAGATAAGTTGTCAAAACTTGCTTCGCACTTATTGTAAAATAAATAAAGTTTAAACTTTAAATATTATTCTCCTCCAGTAATGATATTTTTTGACTTGCAGCTACCAATATCATTACACCTACGTAGTTGATTGCAAACTAATTACAATGATACATTTGATGTGAAATGTAATTGATTTGTAATTCGGCTAACCAGAAGTCGGTGTAATTTTGGCACTAATGTGTCGCTCGAGGCGTCATAGCAATTCACTTAACAGATACATCTCAAACTCTCAATTTTAAGCATGGATGTGTTTGCGAAGTGATCATGTCTGAGTTCTAGAATTAGAAGGTCGGTAAGTGGTAATTACGACCTAGGATCGCTGGCACTAAGCAACCTTTAGTAACAGCAAGAAATTTAACAATTTTAGACACCACAACCATCTATGCTCTTCTGAAAATGTAGTCATGCCTTTCCATTGTACTTTGTTTATGTTTATGTATTGTTTGCTATAAATATGTTATCATATTTAATGCAATAAATATATTATAGTTATATAGATACAAATCTTAAATCTTTAAACATCTGCCCATATTTTGCATTTTTGTTATGTGAACGTGTTTTTGTGTGAATTGAGGTATTTCAATATTCGGCTGTAACTGGTGACAGTGACACTGTCTCTATTCAATGATAATCTACCGATATACTGTTTCTGTATATTTATTTAGCATGGACATATAGGCATACGCATTGTAAGAGGCCTGCGTGGCTAAAGTCGTTGATCAGGTGACGACACGAGCATCTGGGTTTGTTGATGATGATTGAGCATACATACTCTCGCCTCCGGCGAACCATGTGGGCGAGCGAGGCATCTGAGTTATTTACCTGTGTCAAGATATATCATTACTACAACAAGTCCGCCTCCGTGGTCGAGTGGTTAAGGTCGCTGACTTGTATACCACTGTAACCTATCATCACTGATGGTCACGGGTTCGAGCCCCGCTCATTTATATGAAAAAGTTGGCAGTTTCTTACGGAGGTTGGTGCACCCAAGTACTGGTTAACCGTTGGAGCCTGCCCAGGAAAGGTGTTGTTAGGTAAACTGCCCGCCGGCGATATAGCCCAAAATGGTGCTGATGCAGGCGTAAAACCCGAAATATAAAAATAAAAAAACAACAACAAAAACAACAATGCGGTTTATCTTGTTTTCATTGTTTGGTCAATAACAGTGATGAATAAAAAATATCGACTTTCCGCTGATTTGGTGAATATTTACTCAAATAAATTACTTTCCTACTTTTAGCATATTTTACATTGGAATTGCTACTGTAGCTGGACATGGCTGTTGAAAAATGTGCAATGGCGATATTACCAGTATGCATCACAAATTATGTTATAAAATGTGTTATTCCACTGCTTTCAACTAGTGGAATAACACACCTTTTATTTCACTGATAAATGTCTATACAGTCAAACCTGTCTTAAGCAGCCAGCCAAGGGAATCACAGACAGTGGCTGCTTAGCACAGGTGGCTGCTTAATCGAGGTCAAATGTATACTAAAACAACATGTTGGGAATCTGAAAAGTGGCTGCTTAAGACAGGTTGGCTGCTTAATAGAAATGACCACTAACACAGGTTTGTCTATATTTCATCGGCATAAAGTGAAAAGTGATATTCGGTCACATATTGGACTGCTGTCAAATGGCCAGAGTATTAAATGAAATCCTACGTGTAAGTGTATGACATTAACAATTTTAATTAATAGTAGGATCTTGTTATACAAGTGTGTGTTTTAAGTAAGATATAAGCCTCAAACCGATCCAATATGTAAAATATTGGTACTGTTTTCGGCGCTTACACAGTCCACTATTTTACATATTGTATCATTTTCGGCGTATATCCTATACATATAACAACTCTTTTAGCAAATAATGTAGATCGTGGGTATATAGATCATGGGTATATAGATCGTGGGTATATAGATCGTGGGTATATAGATCGTGGTGGGTATATAGATCGTGGGTATATAGATCGTGGGTATATAGATCGTGGTGGGTATATAGATCGTGGGTATATAGATCGTGGGTATATAGATCGTGGTGGGTATATAGATCGTGGTGGGTATATAGATCGTGGTGGGTATATAGATCGTGGGTATATAGATCGTGGGTATATAGATCGTGGGTATATAGATCGTGGGTATATAGATCGTGGGTTTGTGTGGGTATATAGATCGTGGGTATAGATACCAAAACAAGAACAAGACCAACAAGACAATGCTATCTTATTATTTAATACATATTAAAAATTTAAAATGAATGATGAACATTCATCAACTGTGTTCGTGTTAATCAACATATACAGACAACATATACCGTTCACTAACTGAGAAGAATGTGCCCTCAAGTGTTTTATGTTTATTTATCGTCGCTACCGGTTGCCCATATGAGCGACGCCTCCTGAAGAGATTAGTCATAGATTTTGGAGGATAGTGCAATGATACAGACAGAGACCCATTCCGGAATCTCCTCTGGTTCTTTTACGTGCACGGTGTACAGCACCGACACGAGACCTCGGTTTAACGTCCCATCTGAAATACATGTACTGTTAATTTTATATAGGGTCAGACGGGGGACCGAACCTGCGATCCCTGGATTACCAGTCCAGCGTTTTACCACTGGTCTACAGATCCGTCTGTAATATGTCTTCAAATTCAAACAAGGAATTTTAATATGCAAATCATAGGATGACGTCTCTTATGGTAGACTCAACGCGACGTTCTAACGTCATGGTATTCCATTTGACAGACGAACATAATGTAAGATTAGTGTCAATTATGCATGTTTTAAGCAGTCATTGTTAGCGAAACATGGCATATGGCTTTATATAGTTGTGCTAACGATGTGTATGGCACGAGTCATAAGCTATATA
Organism: Archivesica marissinica; assembly: GCA_014843695.1. Taxonomy (NCBI): domain Eukaryota; kingdom Metazoa; phylum Mollusca; class Bivalvia; order Venerida; family Vesicomyidae; genus Archivesica; species Archivesica marissinica. Next base: position 13,839,057 of record CM026399.1, on the reverse strand, counting down.
ATTTGTTTAACATTAATAACTAAATCGTAATGTGCACGGAAAAGGATGTTGTACAGGCAATGAAATAACACCTGGACGTTGGCAGTGATAATAGTTTATACAAATTTATTTTTCGCTCGATTGCGAAACACGTTGTTACAACGTTAGATTATTCGCTCTCGAGACCTCATTCCTGATGGAATCCATCGCCACGAAGGAGAGAGAAGAGGGAATGTTGAATTTAAGTGCCTTGCCTAAGGATACGATCGTAACGGCTACAGTCGAGTGCGAACTCCGGGTCTTTCTCACCTGAATCGAACGCGCTACCACTGTGAACTAAATATATTAAGCATTTTACACCTCCACGAATACACTCGTGTTTATTTATAGCCGAGACTGCAACTGCCTGTGAACTAAATATATTAAGCATTTTACACCTCCACGAATACAATTGTGTTTATTTATAGCCGAGACTGCAACTACCTGTGAACTAAATATATTAAGCATTTTACACCTCCACGAATACAATTGTGTTTATTTATAGCCGAGACTGCAACTGCCTGTGAACTAAATATATTAAGCAGTTTACACCTCCACGAATACAATTGTGTTTATTTATAGCCGAGACTGCAACTGCCTGTGAACTAAATATATTAAGCATTTTACACCTCCACGAATACAATTGTGTTTATTTATAGCCGAGACTGCAACTGCCTGTGAACTAAATATATTAAGCATTTTACACCTCCACGAATACAATTGTGTTTATTTATAGCCGAGACTGCAACTGCCTGTGAACTAAATATATTAAGCATTTTACACCTCCACGAATACAATTGTGTTTATTTATAGCCGAGACTGCAACTGCCTGTGAACTAAATATATTAAGCATTTTACACCTCCACGAATACAATTGTGTTTATTTATAGCCGAGACTGCAACTGCCTGTGAACTAAATATATTAAGCATTTTACACCTCCACGAATACAATTGTGTTTATTTATAGCCGAGACTGCAACTGCCTGTGAACTAAATATATTAAGCATTTTACACCTCCACGAATACAATTGTGTTTATTTATAGCCGAGACTGCAACTGCCTGTGAACTAAATATATTAAGCAGTTTACACCTCCACGAATACAATTGTGTTTATTTATAGCCGAGACTGCAACTGCCTGTGAACTAAATATATTAAGCATTTTACACCGAACGTCTTTTACGAATACGCCTATGCTGGATAGATATACAATTAAATATACAAAACCAGAAAACATATCATTTATAATACTCTTACGACCTTATCAGAGGGTGCAGCGGTACGTCCGTAAACAGATGTATCATTATTAACAGTAATGATCCACCGTCCAGATATAGCGACGACACAGCTGTTGCACTGAAGAGAAACTATTGCTGTGTCTTTCACAGACTTAATACAAAATATGTCGTTCAATATATCACATTAGGGCTGTTCTGCCAGTTTTAGATATGAATGACTTCAGCGACCTCCGGGCCCAAAGCGGACATGAGACGACCTGCCAGAGAAGGCAATGTCGTAATGTCCGTATAAGGCAACTAGGCGTCGTAACAGTTGGTTGAGTGTGGCTCGTTTGTTCGCTGAAAATAGATTAGTGAAGGAAATTAAATTAGTCATCTAATACAACAATATATTAGTTTAAACTTTTATTTATTTTACAACGATTGCGAAGCAAGTTCTAACAACTTATATTAATCACTCTCGTTGGCGCGGATGAAAGCGTATATGTGGTCATGCGTGTGGGAGGAAACCTGAGTACCCGGAAAAAACCCACCTGTCCGATCGTGCGACTACCGTACCATTTCACATCCCGGTCCGAGGATCGAACCCGGGTTGCATTGGTGAGAAGCGAGCGAGCGCGCTAACCACTGCGCTAATCGGACAGCCTGCGCTAATATATTGCAAAATGTTATTACAGTTTATAATACTATAGCAGTTCATGGTTGTAGCCGCCACTTGTTAGGACCTTGGAACGGTAATGGAAACAGTTCGAGTTTCGAATCTTAGTCGAGACTGGCACGTTTCCTCTCTTCATAAACTTGGTGCTGACGGACCTCCGGTTCCGCGTGGTCAAGGTCGTGACTTCAAATCACTTGTCCCTCATCGCTGTAGGTTCGAATCTATCTCACTGGGGTTATCGAATTAGTTTAATTGAGGAAGCTATCCCAACTGGCTTGCGGAATGTTGGTGGTTTTACCCGTACACTCAAATGGATAATGGATACTGACGTTGCTAGGAGAACAATATAAGTCTACATCCGTTATGTCAAAGTCGGTTATGTCGAATTCTCCGGTTATCTCGAAGTCGGACCAAAGTCCCGTTCCAGACACTATACTTTTACATATAACTGGTTCTGTTTATATCGAATTTCGTTAAGTCAAACTTCGGTTATGTCGAAGTATTTTGTTCGGTCCGACGGAATTCGACATAATTGATGTAGAGTCTATATAAAGAGATTGTCTAGTGCTATACGGTTAGCGCTTATGTGGTTACAAATGCTCTTGTTTGGCTATATAAAAGAGGGAGAACACTGCGATAGCTATTTTAAGTATCCATTTATATGAACGTCCGTGGCATCGCAGGTTCGATCCCCCGTCTGACCGTAATAAAATTAACAGTCTTTCAGATGGGACTTTAAACCGAGGTCTCGTGTCGGTGCTTTACACCGTGCACGTAAAAGAACCAGAGGAGACTCTGGAATGGGTCTCTGTCTGTATCATTGCACTATCCTACAACAATCTAAAATGACTAATCTCTTCAGGAGGCGTCGCTCATATGGGCAACTGGTAGCGACGATAAATAAACGTAAAAACACACAACGTCCGTGGCAGAACCATGGGATCTTACTCGACCAATACTAGCTGGAGAGCTGCCACGTGACATGAGCTGTTGGTGCTACTATAAACATCATACCAAATACATGGTGCTGCGATCAAATGTGATGGGTATCATTGGATTGTTTAGACGAAGCAATGGCTGGTAGTGAGAGCACGTGCTTGGTGTTTCTCATTGAACGCGGCGGTAGGTTCTAACAATCCTCGATTTTAGAAAAATATATCCCGAATTTGACCGAACTCGTTCGGGTTTTTCCGCAGCCACTCACATTCAAGTACTTTAAGTAGTAAAAAACAGCATATCTTATGCAAATTAGTACCACCGATCGTCTCCGAGTGGCTTGTCAATGGCGGGTGATTCAGAAGTTGACATTTTTGTATCCAGTTCCATCCGCTTAGTAAATCACAATAACGAGAAACTGAATGCTCGTAAATAATTTTTATAATGACTTATTCTCATTGCAAGTATAAAAATCGGGACACCCGCATACAGTGTAATTTTCCCTTTCTGAGCATGCGGGAATGCATCTTTAAATGTTGGATTTGCTCACTGATCCCTTGAGGAATAATAGTTTTGTAGCGAGTAAATTACGCGAAGCTGTTGACAGTCAGTTTGAACAGGATTGTGAATATTATAAAATATGGTTAAATCAGAACAGTGAGAGCGAGATAGACGGGGAGAGAGTGAGGGGGCGTGAAGGGGTGGTGGGGAGAGCGAGCAACGGAGAGAGACAGGGAGAGGGGAGAGACGGGGAGATAGTGAGGGGGCGTGAAGAGGGGAGGGTGGGGAGAGCGAGCGGGGGAGAGAGACAGGGAGAGGAGGGGGAGAGTGAGAGGGAGTGAGGGGGATAGTGGGGAGAGCGAGCGGGGGAGAGAGACAGGGAGAGGAGAGAGAGGGGTAGAGATAGGAGAGAGGGAGGGGAGAGAGGTGCGAGAGAGAGAGAGAGAGAGAGGGGGGGGCGATAGGGATATAGAGGGATAGAGACAGGGAGAGGAGAGGCGAGAACGATAGGAGATAGATAGGAGAGATATAGGAGAGAGAGAGAGAGAGAGAGAGAGAAGAGAGAGAGAGGGGGTGGAGTTAGAGATAGGGGAGAGGGTGATATTGGGGAGAGAGCGAAGATGGAGAGGGAGGGGGAGAGAGAAGAGAGGAGAGACAGAGAATGAGAGACTTAGATAGAGAGAGAGAGAGGCGTCCGCAATCGAGATTTTAACAGAGGTTTTACCTGTAATAGTTTGTGGATATTGTCTCTTAGATAGGTAGAGTCCGTCTACTGGGCTGGCAGGAGGTTGATACACGACATAAGGCATATCTAGATCTGAAACGAGATAGCAGCAATATATTGGACAATGTAATTCATAGACCAGTAATATAGGGCGAGTTCACAAAATAGCAGCAGTATATTGGACAATGTAATTTATAAACCAGTAATATAGGACGAGTTCACAAGGACGTACGAGCTAGCAGCAGTATATTGGACAATGTAATTTATAAACCAGTAATATAGGACGAGTTCACAAGGAAGTACGAGATACCAGCAGTATATTGGACACTGTAATTTATAAACCAGTAATATAGGACGAGTTCACAAGGAAGTACGAGATACCAGCAGTATATTGGACACTGTAATTTATAAACCAGTAATATAGGACGAGTTCACAAGGAAGTACGAGATACCAGCAGTATATTGGACAATGTAATTCATAAACCAGTAATATAGGACGAGTTCACAAGGAAGTACGAGCTAGCAGCAGTATATTGGACAATGTAATTCATAAACCAGTAATATAGAACTAGTTCACAAGATAGCAGCAGTATATTGGACAATGTAATTCATAAACCAGTAATATAGGACGAGTTCACAAGGAAGTACGAGATACCAGCAGTATATTGGACACTGTAATTCATAAACCAGTAATATAGGACGTGTTCACACGGAAGTACGAGCTAGCAGCAGTATATTGGACAATGTAATTCATAAACCAGTAATATAGGACGTGTTCACACGGAAGTACGAGAGACTGGAGAGACGGCTAAATGTGTGTACGTTTTGGATCATTTGTCCGTTAGTCTACGTAAGTAAAGTAGGCATACTAAGCGTTTGCTTAGCGTAATAATAGTGTTTCACTTATTTTATTCTTAAATCTCAAATAAGAAGACAGCACTACATGCTTTCGATCATTCTAATATTACAAAGTTTAAACTTTATTTATTTTACAACAATTGCGAAGCAAGTTTTAACAACTTATATTAATCACTCTCGGATGAAAGCGTATATGTGGTCATTCGTGTGGGAGGAAACCCACCTGTCCGATCTGGCGACCACCGTACCATCTCACATACTTCCCGGTCCGAGGATTGAACTAGGGTTGCATTGGTGAGAAGCGAGCGCGCAAACCACTGCGCTAATCGGACAGCCTACTATTACAGTACTACAGTATTTAAATTATCCTAACCATAATGACGTAACTAGATCTAAATTTCCATTTATACAATGATATGTATTGTTTTCGTTTATACAAATTTCTTTTAGCTCGATTGTGAAACAAATTCTTACAACTTATATTAATCACCCTCAAGACCTCATTCCTGGTGTAATCCATCGCCACGAGGGAGAATGAAGAGACAGCGTTGAATTTAACTGTCTTGCCTAAGGGCACAGTCGTAACGGCTCCAGCAGGCTTCGAATTACGTGTCTTAAGCTCATGAAGCGAGCACGCATCCTCTGCGCTATCACGACGTCCACTATATATTGTTTTGTCACAGAAGAAACTCCAAATTACTGTCGTAAAACAACATAATTTGAGGTCGGAATATATATATTGAACATCGCAAATTGTTTCCTTGTTTTGCAATTATAAATAAACAAACGACTTGAGAGGAGATAAAAATTCCAATCATATCAAATACATCATTCATCTTTATCATACGCTCTTTTATTAATATAAAGGTGTGTCTCTAATTAGACTGTACACGGCGTGAACTTGATGTTCATCAACCGATCGGTTCACTCCCACATGCCACGTATATAGAGGATTGTACGCGAACGCATCATTACACGCATCCATATGTGGCTTGTCAGTAATTTGATCACGTGTCTAGCAAACTGTAAGGATAATTATGGTTTACCCGATCAACCTCCATCTAGTTATCAGCGAAAGACGTTTCAATTATTAAAATTGAATGTTTCCGAATCTAAAGCATGGCGGAATTCTCAATGTTGGAACGATAGAGTTTCCTGGGAGTTCTGTGCGTCATGTCACAACTAGCATAGCTCCTAGAGGAACTTTATGATGCGTTATGAGCTCTATGCGTTATGAGCTCTATGCGTTATGAACTCTATGATGCGTTATGAGCTCTATGCGTTATGAGCTCTATGATGCGTTATGAACTCTATGATGCGTTATGACCTATATGCGTTATGAGCTCTATGATGCGTTATGAGCTCTATGATGCGTTATGAACTCTATGAGCTATGAGCTCTATGCGTTATGAGCTCTATGATGCGTTATGAGCTCTATGATGCGCTATGAGCTCTATGATGCGTTATGAACTCTATGAGCTATGAGCTCTATGCGTTATGAGCTCTATGATGCGCTATGAGCTCTATGAGCTATGAGCTCTATGCGTTATGAGCTCTATGATGCGTTATTAGCTCTATGATGCGTTATGAGCTCTATGAGCTATGAGCTCTATGCGTTATGAGCTCTATGATGTGTTATGAGCTCTATGATGCGTTATGAGCTCTATGATGCGTTATGAGCTCTATGAGCTATGAGCTCTATGCGTTATGAGCTCTATGATGCGTTATGAGCTCTATGAGCTATGAGCTCTATGCGTTATGAGCTCTATGATGCGTTATGAGCTCTATGATGCGTAATGAGCTCTATGAGCTATGAGCTCTATGATGCGTTATGAACTCTATGAGCTATGAGCTCTATACGTTATGAGCTCTATGATGCGTTATGAGCTATATGAGCTATGTGCTCTATGATGCGTTATGAGCTCTATGAGCTATGAGCTCTATGCGTTATGAGCTCTATGATGCGTTATGAGCTCTATGAGCTATGAGCTCTATGATGCGTTATGAGCTCTATGAGCTATGAGCTCTATGATGCGTTATGAGCTCTATGAGCTATGAGCTCTATGATGCGTTATGAGCTCTATGAGCTATGAGCTCTATGATGCGTTATGAGCTCTATGAGCTATGATATTTACATAGAATGGTACACAATTTACAATGCACGTCAAGTACACATCTTTACAACTGATATTTACATAGAATGGTACACAATTTACAATGCACGTCAAGTACACATCTTTACAACTGATATTTACATAGAATGGTACACAATTTACAATGCACGTCAAGTACACATCTTTACAACTGATATTTACATAGAATGGTACACAATTTACAATGCACGTCAAGTACACATCTTTACAACTGATATTTACATAGAATGGTACACAATTTACAATGCACGTCAAGTACACATCTTTACAACTGATATTTACATAGAATGGTACACAATTTACAATGCACGTCAAGTACACATCTTTACAACTGATATTTACATAGAATGATACACAATTTACAATGCACGTCATGTACACATCTTTACAACTGATATGTGCATAGAATGGTACACAATTTTCAATGCACGTCATGTACACATCTTTACAACTGATATGTGCATAGAATGGTACACAATTTACAATGCACGTCAAGTACACATCTTTACAACTGATAGTTACATAGAATGGTACACAATTTACAATGCACGTCAAGTACACATCTTTACAACTGGTAGTTACATAGAATGGTACACAATTTACAATGCACGTCAAGTACACATCTTTACAACTGATAGTTACATAGAATGGTACACAATTTACAATGCACGTCAAGTACACATCTTTACAACTGATAGTTACATAGAATGGTACACAATTTACAATGCACGTCAAGTACACATCTTTACAACTGATATTTGCATAGAATGGTACACAATTTATAATGCAAGGAAAGTACATATCTGGATAATGGTATGTGCATAGAATGGTACACAATTTATAATGCAAGGAAAGTACATATCTGGATAATGGTATGCACATAGAATGGTACACAATTAATAATGCAAGGAAAGTACATATCTGGATAACGGTATGTACATAGAATGGTACACAATTTATAATGCAAGGAAAGTACATATCTGGATAATGGTATTTAAATAGAATGGTACACAATTTATAATGCAAGGAAAGTACATATCTGGATAATGGTATTTACATAGAATGGTACACAATTTATAATGCAAGGAAAGTACATATCTGGATAATGGTATGTACATACAATGGTACACAATTTATAATGCAAGGAAAGTACATATCTGGATAATGGTATTTAAATAGAATGGTACACAATTTATAATGCAAGGAAAGTACATATCTGAATAATGGTATGTACATAGAATGGTACACAAATTATAATGCAAGGAAAGTACATATTTGGATAATGGTATGGACATAGAAAGGTACACGATTTATAATGCAAGGAAAGTACATATCTGAATAATGGTATGAACATAGAATGGTACACAATTTACAATGCACGTCAAGTACACATATTTACAACTGATAGTTACATAGAATGGTACACAATTTACAATGCACGTCAAGTACACATCTTTACAACTGATAGTTACATAGAATGGTACACAATTTACAATGCACGTCAAGTACACATCTTTACAACTGATATTTGTATAGAATGGTACACACTTTATAATGCAAGGAAAGTACATATCTGGATAATGGTATTTAAATAGAATGGTACACAATTTATAATGCAAGGAAAGTACATATCTGGATAATGGTATTTACATAGAATGGTACACAATTTATAATGCAAGGAAAGTACATATCTGGATAATGGTATGTACATACAATGGTACACAATTTATAATGCAAGGAAAGTACATATCTGGATAATGGTATGTACATAGAATGGTACACAGTTTATAATGCAAGGAAAGTACATATCTGGATAATGGTATGTACCTAGATTGGTACACAATTTATAATGCAAGGAAAGTACATATCTGGATAATGGTATGCACATAGAATGGTACACAATTTATAATGCAAGGAAAGTACATATCTGGATAATGGTATGTACATAGATTGGTACACAATTTATAATGCAAGGAAAGTACATATCAGAATCCCCCGTCTGACCCTAATAAAATTAACAATCTATCAGATCTCCAACAATCTAAAACGACTAATCTCTCCAGGAGGCGTCGCTCATATACCAATCTAACCGGTAGCAACGATAAATATAGGTAAAACACACACGCAGATCTAGCACACTATACACACATTATATATTATACGTATATACATGTATCTGTATAACCACAGGTTTCAGGCATGCCTTTTCAGCATGTGTTACAAGTTTTGTTGGTTTTTCCCCCCAACACAAGTCGTATATGAAGTTTGTTTAGTACTTGAATTATTTCGTTTCTATGGCTACTAAATGTATTGGAAAACAAAATATACACAGTACATGTAATAGGAAATTATATTCTGTAAAATGAGAAATCATGTATATTACTAAAACTTCATCCCGATTGTAACCAGATCATCGGTGAGTTCCATGTAACCAGATCATTAATGGCATCCGTATAACCAGATCATTAATGGGTTCCATGTAACCAGATCATTAATGACATCCGTATAACCAGATCATTAATGGCATCCGTATAACCAGATCATTAATGGGTTCCATGTAACCAGATCATTAATGGCATCCGTATAACCAGATCATTAATGGGTTCCATGTAACCAGATCATTAATGGCATCCGTATAACAATAGCATTAATGGGTCCCATGTAACCAGATCATTAATGGGTTTCGTGTAACCAGATCATTAATGGCATCCGTATAACCAGATCATTAATGGGTTCCATGTAACCAGATCATTAATGACATCCGTATAACCAGATCAGTAATGGGTTACATGTAACCAGATCATTAATGGCATCCGTATAACCAGATCATTAATGGCATCCGTATAACCAGATCATTAATGGGTTCCATGTAACCAGATCATTAATGACATCCGTATAACCAGATCATTAATGGCATCCGTATAACCAGATCAGTAATGGGTTACATGTAACCAGATCATTAATGGCATCCGTATAACCAGATCATTAATGGCATCCGTATAACCAGATCATTAATGGGTTCCATGTAACCAGATCATTAATGGGTTCCGTGTAACCAGATCAGTAATGGGTTACATGTAACCAGATCATTAATGGCATCCGTATAACCAAATCAGTAATGGGTTACATGTAACCAGATCATTAATGGCATCCGTATAACCAGATCATTAATGATATCCGTATAACCAGATCATTAATAGGTTCCAAGTAACCAGATCATTAACGGGTTCCATGTAACCAGATCATTTATGGGTTCCGTATGACCAGATCATTAATGGGTTCCGTGTAAGCAGATCATTAATGTGTTCCGTGTAACCAGATCATTAATGTGTTCCATATATCCAGATCATTAATGTGTTCCATATATCCAGATCATTAATGGGTTCCATATAGCCAGATCATTAATGGATTCCATGTAACCAGAACATTATGGGTTCAATCTTGTTGTCATTCATGGTCAATCTGAAAGTACTTCGCTATTATCCAATTAAACAAAATCAGCTCACTCGTTCATCACATTCTATGAAGACGAGATACAGTCAATGGAAGATGAACAAACAGAATACTATTCCGAATGATTAAAATGTCTCAGAAATGTTGCTTAATAGACGGAGAACGAGGGTATAGAGATGTCTAATTAACGTCTTAAATTAATGTCTTAATTAACGGTATATCTGTCCGCACATCGGGCCCATTGATTGCAACAGTGGCGATGAATTACCTGATAACAAAACACTAAATGGTCAAGTACAGACGTATTTATTACATCAAAAAGAGTATTTTTTAGAATAAATAAATAAACACACTCTAATATAACCATTAAATGTTATTCACATTGTCGTATGATGGGTATCACCAGGGACATAAAACAACGTTAAAGACATTAGGCTGACCTCACAGACGGATCTGTAGTCCAGTGGTAACACGCTGGACTAGTAATCCAGGGATCGCAGGTTCGATCCCCCGTCTGACCCTAATAAAATTAACAGTCTTTCAGATGGGACATTAAACCGAGGTCTCGTGTCGGTGTTGTACACTGTGCACGTAAAAGAACCAGATGATACTCTGGAATGGGTCTCTGTCTGTATCATTGCACTATCCTCCAAAAATCTAAAATGAATAATCTCTTTAGGAGGCGTCGCTCATATGGGCAACCGGTAGCGACGATAAATACACGTAAAACACACTTGGGCTGACCTGATTACGGACACGTCTGGCAGGTGAACGTACAGCAATGCATGTGTTTTACTGTTATATTACCTGTCAATATTAGTAACACATTGAGGTCCAGGCATAGTTATCGAGAACCAATGAATTGTTAAGATCACTATGGTATATAAAAACCCACATAAAGTATGTTATTAAATTAATCTGTCGGGGCCTCAAAATATACACTGCAAATAGTATAGCCAGTTACAAACAGTTACAAGTGAGATTAGCATGTAGCATGAGGAAAGCAATCATAAGTAGCTTTGTGTGGCGGCCGTGGTCCAGTAGTCAGGTGGCTAAGCAAATTCTCAAAAACAAACAAAATACTTTCAATGATAAATGGAGACAGTTTTTGAATCTTCTCATTTAACCTTTCCATAAATGTATAATATATATAGACAACCATCCACACTTATCTTTCACTGATACTTCCTACTTTCTTTTGCTAACCTTATTTCTTTTTCTCTTTTATTCAAAATTCCTGAAACTTTCCTTTTAGTATACATAAGGTTATTACTTAAATGCTTTACATAATATATTATGATTGTGTATAACATGAAAATATCAAATATGGCTTGTGTTGATACTGTAGGTTGTTAGTACTTACCATTTCAAATGGATATGGCTTTTTTCCCAATATATGTACATGTTTTGAGTATGTGTAACTAGTATGTATATTGACTAGGAAATAAATATTGAAAAAAAAGAAAAAGATATAACGGCCAATATAACAGAAAATACACTGTTGTCACTGGCTATAGACGTCACAGACAGGCATTTGCGAAATCAAATCAGAGATGTTTGTAGTCACTAAAACCGATTCTTGACACGATTCATGGTTATACCATTCATCTTTCAAGATATGTCCGAAAAAGGTTTACTTTATGGCTTGATTTTGAATGGTTATTGTGGCTTCTACAGCTACATATCACCCTACATGTTAAGTCCATACTGGTAGTATTCAGGGATTCTATATACAATGTTTCAATACAATGTATCTCTACCAGACAGTTCACAGTCGATGTATCCTATTTGGATGAACATGTGCACCGACAAAGAGATGTGCAAGGCAGATTTGCCTTGCTGCATTGCAAACTGTACAGGCCCTTTTGCAGCCACATTTCACGAATTCCCTGCGCGCTTTAGACGCCTCTGGAATGGTAGACCAGACAGGTTCCCATGAGTTCCCAACTTTCGCCCACGCATAGTCGGTTGGACATGGATTCGTTTGTTGAGACAACATGCATGTTGTCCAGATGCCAGCCTGGTATACTGCCCTCCTAGTGTGCTGGAGTAGTGCATTCTGAGTAGGTGGTATCTTGTCAACAGCTTGGGTTTTCTGGCTGAACAGCTCCATCCAGGCACTGTTAACATTCATGGCGTTACTTGTTTTGTCATAAACTATGACAACTAGTCTCTCGATTCTTTGAAATGATTCAGAATGTAAGTCAAGATGCTCAAACGGATGTGCGGCAAGATGAACAAAGGCATCAGTAACTTCCTCATAATCATTCCATGCCTGCCAGAACGATTTCTTCCCTTTTCCTCTAAACGCTGATGTAGTATTACATCCTGACAAGGAGTGGAAAACGGGCAGGGAACGTGATTTACGTTCACCAAGATGGGCACAAATGGCGTTGATGCTGTAATGAGTGTAGTTCTTTCCAGTTCCAAATGCTACCCAGAGATCAAGATCAGCATGTATCTGAGAGAGGTCATGAAACACACCGATAAGAACAACGACGACGTCTGTGTCCACAGTTCGCACCTGTATGGATTTTGCTCCATTCTCCAAAGCATGCTTCACGTGAACCACAATCATAGTGTCTGCTTCTTCCTGATTGCAGCTGGACATTTCGATCTGCGTTCCAACACATGTAACATGCTCTCCAGCTGTGATATATACCGAACACTCAGGAGGGAAGATGCAATCCGCAACTTTTGACGACAGGGAATCAAAGAGTTCCTTCTTGTTGATTGGATCACGGAGGAAGTCATTCCAGTTGCCCGGCAGCTTGGTGTCACCTGATACTTTTCTACGCACACCTTTGCCTGGTTTCTCCCTTATTCCCTCCTTCAGGCTATCTGGCAGGTATTCGTCCCACACAACATCCACTCGCTTTGTGTTCTGCAGCTGACGTTCCAGATGGGGTATAAACACGTTATCAGCACATTCCTGGAATGTTGAGACATTTGTTACAGGCAATGCATGTACTGTCACCGCTCCATCCAGAACTTTGCAGTCATACAATACAGGTGCCTCTGTCTGGTTTGGTGCCTCGATACATTGTAACAGATGAGATTTGGTACCAGAGAGATTAAGCTTTCTAAACTCGGACAGGGATGGAGGATACGACTGAACTTCGTGTGCAAAGAATTCACTGATGTCACCATCTCTATTTTGTAAGGAGATGTGTAACTGGCTGAAGAGTGCCGCATTGTTCTCAAGCACCTTTACTTTCTTGCAATCCTTCGATCTGACTTTGAGCTGTGTTGAGAACAGTGGTAGTGAATTCTTTGAGATCGTATCATGTATGTAGTGACTCCGATTCACGAGCACGGTCTTCACATACTCTCGATACTTCTTTGTGCCTGTGTCTTCCAGTGTACGGATTGTATTCACTACCGCCTCATTCGCGCAGTTACGACTATCAAGAGTTACCAACTCTGGGAAGTCATCCAGGAAGGGATTTCCCATCTTGCGTGTTGTGTTAGATAGGAAAGATTGTGTCGCTGGAAGGGTTTCTGTGCTGCAAGTCCCTGTTCATGGTGTTTGAAGTTAGCGGGGTTTTCCGGATCATCGTCATGAAAATATTCATCCTCGTACTGTCTCAGAAGTCTGGTAAGCTCTGGTCCAGCGGTCATCTAGCGTCTGAAGGCAACTGGATTCTCAGTGAGTCCTACTGCACCACCGGATGCACCACTTTATTCTCCTGCTCATGCGCTTGGTCTATTGGGATCGCAGAGTATCTGCGTGACGACTTTGCGATTGTCCAGTGATTCCGAGTTTCAAACTCATCTTTGATCTCTTGTGGCAGCGCCTTCATGTCTCTAATGTGTACAGGCAGCCACCGAGAAAAGTTCACGTGGTCTAACGCAAAGAACAATGGTACGAGTGCCTCTAGTACAGTAACATACAATGCGAAGTTTCTCTCCCGATGGGCTCTAACAAATATGAGAATCAGAATCTCATAGTGTGCGATCATGTGCCAGAACTTGAACGTGGGTGATTTCGTACACATTTGTACCAGCCAGTTGCTGAAAATCTCATCAACATTAGATCTCTGATTGAATGATTCATTCAGTAGCCTCTGAAGAACAAGAACAGCGACCTGGTGGGAATGCCGAGTCCTGGTAATGTGTGCTACTTTCAGGAATGAATCAGCTGTTCTAGATGAAGCAACTTCAGATTCAGTGAGAGCTGTCGTCCAACCTGACCCATCTAATAAATCGCCAACAGTGTTCCATAGCGCCTTCTCAATGTGCAGTCCACCCATCATAATGACATATACTTTGTAGTATTGGCCATGACCAGCATCTGTTTCAGTGACCCAGAAAACCCCAACATTGACATCTTATTTGTTCATTTCCGATTTTCACAGCCAGATATATGAAATTTCCTTTTTTTCTGGTGGTCATTTTGAAATTTGGCCGCCATCTTGGAAATGGGTGACCTGAGCAAAATGTCATGACCAGCATCTGTTTCAGTGACCCAAAATTGATACCTGATTTGCTCTTTTCCGATTTTTACAGCCAGCTATATGAAATTTCCTTTTTTTCCAGGCGGCCATCTTGGATTTTGGCCACCATCTTGGAAAATCGGAACCGATCAAGTGGGTTCCACGAATAAAATCAATAGATAGGTCGAAAAGAAACTCCATGCCAAATTTGGTACTTTTGTCCGGCCGATAACGTTAACTCTGAAAATGGTTGCTAAGCCAACTGACTACAGTGGTAGTACGTCGGATTTGTAATCGATCGGTCCCGAGTTCGATACTCGGTAAGGCCGCGTATGTAGTGTCATTGATCATTCGTGTGGGAGGAAACCGGAGTACCCTGGGGAAAATGACAATTACTCTTACTAATAATTGTATTGCATTTTATTCCAAATGCAGTTTTGCGCAGAATCGGCGTATTTCAACTGATAAAATAAAAGTCGTATCAGTTGAAATAACAAATTTATATAAACAAGTTCTAAAATAATGCGTTACACAGCATATGTGTATCATTAATAAAGATGTGCTATCAATGATCACAACGAGTGTTCATACATATTTGCTGTTATATCTCACCTTTTGCACCTGCATATAATTATATTCGGACTAATCTGAATTAACCTACATCTAAACCGACATATCATGAGATTACCTCCCCTGTATAGTAGGATTGAGTAATAAGCAAATGTCACATCCGGGTCGTGTTAACCGTTTCGGAAATTTCTACTTTCACTTTTGCGAGTTTGTAGATCGCATACACCTCGAAAATTAAGTGTTCAAATTATTTCGGAAGAATGTGTAGATGGACAAAGCGGTCAGGTCATACTAAAGTAAAGAGGAGATTCGCCAATCATGCCATCTTGATACTCAGTTTATAAGTACCATTCTGAATACCAGTCATAATTCACTAGGCTAATTATTCCTGACGAAAAATATCACTTCTTACTGACGCTATCAGGTCATGGATGACATGTGGCCTAGTGTTACCATTTTGGTCCCTATTAACAGTGCATATAGTAGTTATATAATATGACGAAGATGCTATATTAAGTGTATACATATTATAATACCACATTAATGGTGCAATAACATGTCGTGCCGTAATGTTGTCCACACTTCCTAATATGTCCCCACTTCTAATAAGTTTCTATAATCTAGAGTTCTCTAATATATGTATGAATTGCAAAAAACGAAATGGGAACACGAATTGTAACACAAACAAACAGGAACATACATGTGTTTTTACGTTTATTTATTTTAAAGCACCGACACGGGACCTCGGTTTAAAGTCCCATCTTCAAGGGTCAGGCGGGGGATCGAACCTGCGATCCCTGGATTCCCAGTCCATCGTGTTAACCACGGGACTACGTATCCGTCTGTAGCATACATAGAGAATACATAGCATATTAATATGTACACACAGCAAACAGGACCGTAATCATTATGGTACCATCTGTGCAACATATAATGATCAGCTGCCATGTACAAATCGCGTGTGCTACTATACAGACTCGATTTCCAACAACTATTCACATCATCTTGCCGAAACGTAAAGCACAATTGATCTTAAGTGCGTACCAAGGAGAATGTAATGCATTAAACTGTTACTTTAGTAATATCTTTGGAGCTGGGCTAAGAGACAACAGTAATACGTTTGTCAAATACAAATCAATTTGCGAATGTGACATGAGATTAAGTACTGAAATGTGATATATGGTTGATGAAAATCCACGAATACGATCCGCTTGACTGTTGCCGTATAATATTGCTAAATCTTGCTATAAATATAATACGTATGTGGAGGACGTGAATATGAACATTCTTAGAACTCTAGTGACAGTAATCAGCAATCAATTAATTTCTCTATGTTTCGTTACTAGTGTGCGCGAGCTCACAAATAGCATCATGACAAAGCGTAAGTCTATATCACTGTAAAATATACGCCGCTGTTCCAGAACACTTACAAATTGAGGAGTAGAATCAAATCAATGAACAGTCGTTCACACAAGTGACAGGCGATTTACAATACCATCTCCGTTGTGTAGTTGTTAAGGCGTCCGCCTCGTAATAGGTTTTTTATTTTATTTTATTTTTTATACTTTTATTTATTTTACAACGATTGCGAAGCAAGTTTTAACAACTTATATTAATCACCCTCGTTGGCTCGGATGAAAGCGTATAATTATGTGGTCATATGGTTCATAGGTTCATTCGGATATGGTCGGTTGGAGAGCCGCTAGCTAGTTGAATACTGGTTATCGACTGATTGCCTAGCAGCCCGGAGCATGGCTTACATGGACATGATTCGGGAAGTACTGATGTTCATAAGGTGTCTCATAAGTCAGAAATAATAAGTCCGTCTCCGTGGTCGAGTGGTTAAAGTCGCTGACTTGTATACCACTGTAACCTATCATCTCTGATGGTCACGGGTTCGAGCCCCGCTCAGACCGTGTTTCGTTTATATGAAAAAGTTGGCAGTTTCTTACGGAGGTTGGTGCACCCAAGTACTGGTTAACCGCTGGAGCCTGCCCAGGAAAGGTGTTGTTAGGTAAACTGCCCGCCGGCGATATAGCCCAAAATGTTGCTGATGCAGGCGTAAAACCCGAAATATAAATAAACGTTTGACTTTATCGTTTCGAAGTATCCACAATGCCATATTACTGACGGTATGTGCATATGGGTTGACGGTAGTAAAGTCAACCGAAAAAGGTCACGGAAACCAATTCACAACTATTGCATGGATAATACTAGATTTATTGAGTTATTTATTTCAAATCTGATATATTGCGATTGTCAAACATACTATTGGCTAATCATCCGTCTGGCCAACCACCGAGTGGCTCTAACTGGAACAAGCAACGGTCGACACAGTTCTAAGATATCATAAAGTCGGCACCAGATTACAGAAGAGAGCAAAGAAGACGTGTGTGCAGTTCTAGGAACGTCTACGCAACGCGAAGATCATCGACAAGGACATACACCTGTGCCATTTTGGTGGAATATTCGCATAACTCACCAGAATTAGTGAACTTACAAAGCGTTCAAGTAGGATATTCCGACGCCTAGCCACCTTTCAGGCGTATATTTTTACAGTAGAAACAAGATAGTTTAAAAGGTTTATCTAGCCATACAAATCTTCTCAAACAATAATTAAAAAGAGTGGATCACCACCTTTGATACGTTACCATTTAGTACTTAGATACTAAATATTTCTAATTATAACACGACCCAGCTAATAACATACATACTTGTAGAGTAAAATCTACCTCGGGTTATTCTGCGATATACCTACCGTGAACTATGCTGCGCGCGCACCGTGTTTTGGCTATTCCATTTATACAATGCGTGTAAAGTTTTATGAATGAAAGTCACGTGATGTTTTTAAATATTACCGTGGGAATTCGCGGAAGTGAGCTATTTTTAGAATCAGATAATCTCTTGTCCGTCTTGTTTTTCTGTTAAGTAACGTTTCAGTTACTATTCTGTAGTTTTATTTGACAAAATAAATAAAATTATTGATCAGTTACAACTTGTGTTCATGTATGCACTAGATTGATATTTTCCATACAAAATAACGTCATCACCCCTTACGCGGGAGGGAATTTCGAAAGCCAAATGCAGCGGTGTAACACCGCGTTTGAAGAAAATACTCCTTTGATTATAGTCTAAAATTATTAGAAATAAGTCGTGTTAGAATCGAAATAATAAGTATCAACCGTGGTATATCGCAGAATAACCCTTCGGCCTTCGTGATATATTTATACGCATAAGAACTTCAAACTCGGGTTATTCTGCGATATACCACGGTTGATACTTATTATTTCTTAATTAACGCCAATGACAAAATAAACATGCTTGACTTTCCGTAGATCCCCAAATCTATTCAATTTCTTATACCAATGAAAAGAAAAGACAATTGTTCATTTCACGATCTCCTCTACTATACTGCACCTGAAAATCGAATAATTCTCTGTCTCAACAATAATAGTAAGGTATAATGTTTATTATTTGCAACATATCATGTTATTCAAGCCTAGTAACTATTTGTTATCATAAGCCTCATTCTTTCATGTATGCATGTGCAATGAGAGAATAAAATGTGGTTTTGTCTTTGGATTGACAATTGTATATTGTTGGATTCTACTCGTCGAGGAGATATTCATTTATGAATAATTTAATTTAGATTAATTAAAGCAGCATTACATCGTATAAAATAAAATAACATTGAAAAATTCAATTTTTACGTATGGGTAGCAATGCTGCTACACATTCTAACATTATACTTTGTATGCTTATGTTCAATTGGTAAACAGTGTTTTTTTGCGATAAAACAAACTCGAAACCGAAAGTAAGACTTTCCGAGTCGATCGGTCACGCACTTGTTTACAACCGGAACGCATCGTTCGCACTTGTTTACATTCGGAATGCATCGTCCTCATTTATCCCACGTTGTCTGTTTTAATTAAATTACTTGATATGTTGATTCATACCTCTGTTAGCTAAGTCTGTTAGGGACATTTCTACATCCCTCGAGGGGTTCGACATTAGAGGAAGATAGATAGTATTTCATGTTCAAAATATATACGTTGTTTTCTACATCCTCTGTTGTTTCACGCATGCGCGTTGTGCGTGTTTACATTTCGTGTGTTGATAAACAAATTCGCGTATACGACGGTTTAAATTTATTGGAATTTTATCGTTTCTGAGCGACTATTTCGATATTTGTTAACACACACACATTATTATTTATATTTTACCCAAAACATCCTTTTTTACGATGTAATGCTGCTTTAAGCAATAATTAGGCACAGGTGTAAATCATGCTCAAATTGATAGCCTGTTCATGTCTTTTAGATGTATATTTTGTATATAAAATAAGTGAGTTATTTATTTATAGAGACTTCAATTTCATAACTCATAAGTAACTGTTTTCAACCTTACTAAATTTTGAAGAGTTTAAACATTTATAATGTTTGTTCGTTACAATTAAGCACATCAAATATTTTATATCTTTACGCAGATAATACTGCCATTCATGCTAGATAATAATTATGCAAACACATAGATTACTTGTCTTCGTAATAGGATGACAGGGGATTAGTGCTAGATTAGTTTAAACATTAATTATTTATTCTGTTACATATGTGTGTACATCATAAAAGTGTCGGATTAGGACCAAGCAACTTGTCACAAAGATAATGTTACATATGTATGTACATCATAAAAGTGTCGGATTAGGACCAATCAACTTGTCACAAAGATAATGTTACATATGTATGTACATCATTAACGTGTCGGATTAGGACCAAGCAACTTGTCACAAAGATAATGTTACATATGTGTGTACGTCATAAACGTGTCGGATTAGGACCAAGCAACTTGTCACAAAGATAATGTTACAAGCAACTTGTCACAAAGATAATGTTACATATGTGTGTACATCATAAAAGTGTCGGATTAGGACCAAGCAACTTGTCACAAAGATAATGTTACAAGCAACTTGTCACAAAGATAATGTTACATATGTATGTACATCATAAAAGTGTCAGATTAGGACCAATCAACTTGTCACAAAGATAATGTTACAAGCAACTTGTCACAAAGATAATGTTACAAGCAACTTGTCACAAAGATAATGTTACATATGTATGTACATCATAAAAGTGTCAGATTAGGACAAAGCAACTTGTCACAAAGATATATGTCTTGGGCGTTCTTGTTGATGAAGATTCCCAAAAAGATAAGTCCACCCATTGGCTGCCCAATCTGGGCAGGTGTGTGTTCGAACTGCGCATGCGCATATCCGACCAGGGCTTAAGATAATATACTTACTCCAGAATCCTGAAACAGTTGTACACATTATATAAATAAAAATTAAACTTTTAACTTACCTTAAATGGATCTGTTATTTTGATATCACACATAATAATGTCAAACAATATAATTATGTTGGAAGATAATGACCCATTATTTATCTTGGTATTTTTAGCTATTCATGTGGGTTTGTGTTGCAAATAATTAATTAAAAACAAATACAAAGCATCACATTCTATGTCTACTAATGAGCAATTTACTAGTGTTGAGTGTGTAGACAAGTCATTATATTGTTATTCTAGCGCTATTTTATTGCCTAGAACTATATTTATTAATTGAGGATCTATTACACAATTGGTCGACTGTCAACACCACTCTTCTAATACGACGTGTAGATATTGACAGTAATAATTTGTTAACTGTCAATTTAAGTTTTAATATGGAGCCAATAATATGGTGTGAACTGAAATACTATTATTTGCCGCAGACGGATCTGTAATTCAGTAGTTAACACGTTGGTTGGACTGGTAATCCAGGGATCGTAGGTTCAATCCTCCGTCTGGCCGTAATAAAATTAAAAGTCTTTCAGATAGGACTTTAAACCGAGGTCTCGTGTCGGTGCTTTACACCGTGCACGTACAAGAACCAGGAGAGATTCTGGAATGAGTCTCTGTCTGTATCATTGCATTATCCTCAACAATCTAAAATGACTATTCTCTTTAAGAGGCGTCGCTCATATGGGCAACCGGTAGCGACGATAAATAAACGTAAAACACACCTTAAATTAATAGAGGAAGACATTGATGAATTTGTACTTCGAAGAGAAAGGCGTTTGAGTGTTTATAGTTAATGGAGGAATGCGCTCAAGATTACGGGTTAATGAGGAAGGCGTGCAATATAACAGGTTAATGAGGATGGCGTGCAAGATTACATGTTAATGAGGAAGGCGTTCAATGGATTTTACTTTATGGAGGAAGGCGTGCAAGATTACAGGTTAATGCGGAAGGTTTGCAAGATTACAGGTTAATGTAGAAGGCGTTCAATGGATTGCACTTTATGGAGGAATGCGTGCAAGATTACATGTTAATGAGGAAGGCGTGCAAGATTACAGGATAATGAGAAAGGCATGCAAGATTACAGCTTAATGAGGAAGGCGTGCAAGATTACAGGATAATGAGAAAGGCGTGCAAGATTACAGGAAAATGAGGAAGGCGTGCAAGATTACATGTTAATGAGGAAGGCGTTCAATGGATTTTACTTTATGGAGAAAGGCGTGCAAGATTACAGGTTAATGAGGAAGGCGTGCAAGATTACAGGATAATGAGAAAGGCATGCAAGATTACAGCTTAATGAGGAAGGCGTGCAAGATTACAGGATAATGAGAAAGGCGTGCAAGATTACAGGATAACGAGAAAGGCATGCAAGATTACAGCTTAATGAGGAAGGCGTGCAAGATTACAGGTTAATGAGGAAGGCTTGCAATATAACAGGTTAATGAGGATGGCGTGCAAGATTACATGTTAATGAGGAAGGCGTTCAATGGATTTTACTTTATGGAGGAAGGCGTGCAAGATTACAGGTTAATGAGGAAGGTTTGCAAGATTACAGGTTAATGTGGAAGGCGTTCAATGGATTGCACTTTATGGAGGAATGCGTGCAAGATTACATGTTAATGAGGAAGGCGTGCAAGATTACAGGATAATGAGAAAGGCATGCAAAATTACAGCTTAATGAGGAAGGCGTGCAAGATTACAGGATAATGAGAAAGGCGTGCAAGATTACAGGATAATGAGGAAGGCGTGCAAGATTACATGTTAATGAGGAAGGCGTTCAATGGATTTTACTTTATGGAGAAAGGCGTGCAAGATTACAGGTTAATGAGGAAGGCGTGCAAGATTACAGGTTAATGATGAAGGCGTGCAATATTACAGCTTAATGAGGAAGGCGTGCACGATTACAGGATAATGAGAAAGGCGTGCAAGATTACAGGTTAATGAGGAAGGCGTGCAAGATTACAGGTTAATGATGAAGGCGTGCAAGATTACAGGTTAATGATGAAGGCGTGCACGATTACAGGTCAATGAGGAAGGCTTGCAAGATTACAAGTTAATGAGGAAGGCGTTCAATGGATTGCACTTTATGGAGAAAGGCGTGCAAGATTACAGGTTAATGTGGAAGGCGTGCAAGATTACAGGTTAATGAGGAAGGCGTGCAAGATTACATGTTAATGAGGAAGGCGTGCAAGATTACATGTTAATGAGGAAGGCGTGCAAGATTACAGGATAATGAGAAAGGCGTGCAAGATTACAGGATAATGAGGAAGGCGTGCAAGATTACATGTTAATGAGGATGGCGTGCAAGATTACATGTTAATGAGGAAGGCGTTCAATGGATTTTACTTTATGGAGAAAGGCGTGCAAGATTACAGGTTAATGAGGAAGGTTTGCAAGATTACAGGTTAATGAGGAAGGCTTGCAAGATTACAGGTTAATGATGAAGGCGTGCAAGATTACATGTTAATGAGAAAGGCGTGCAATATTACAGGTTAATGAGGAAGGCGTGCAAGATTACAGGTTAATGAAGAAGGCTTGCAAGATTACAGGTTAATGAAGAAGGCTTGCAAGATTACATGTTAATGAGAAAGGCGTGCAATAGTACAGGTTAATGAGGAAGGCGTGCAAGATTACAGGTTAATGAGGAAGGCGTTCAATGGATTTTACTTTATGGAGAAAGGCTTGCAAGATTACAGGTTAATGAGGAAGGCGTGCAAGATTACATGTTAATGAGAAAGGCGTGCACTATTACAGGTTAATGAGGAAGGCGTGCACGATTACAGGTTAATGAGGAAGGCGTGCAAGATTACATGTTAATGAGGAAGGCGTGCAAGATTACAGGTTAATGAGGAAGGCGTTCAATGGATTTTACTTTATGGAGAAAGGCTTGCAAGATTACAGGTTAATGAGAAAGGCTTGCAAGATTACATGTTAATGAGAAAGGCGTGCAATATTACAGGTTAATGAGGAAGGCGTGCAAGATTACAGGTTAATGAGGAAGGCGTGCAAGATTACAGGTTAATGAGGAAGGCGTGCAAGATTACATGTTAATGAGAAAGGCGTGCAATATTACAGGTTAATGAGGAAGGCGTGCAAGATTACAGGTTAATGAGGAAGGCGTGCAAGATTACATGTTAATGAGGAAGGCGTGCAAGATTACATGTTAATGAGGAAGGCGTGCAAGATTACAGCTTAATGAGGAAGGCGTGCAAAATTACAGGATAATGAGGATGGCGTGCAAGATTACATGTTAATGAGAAAGGCGTGCAATATTACAGGTTAATGAGGAAGGCGTGCAAGATTACAGGTTAATGAGGAAGGCGTGCAAGATTACAGGTTAATGAGGAAGGCGTGCAAGATTACATGTTAATGAGGAAGGCGTGCAATATTACAGGTTAATGAGGAAGGCGTGCAAGATTACAGGTTAATGAGGAAGGCGTGCAAGATTACAGGTTAATGAGGAAGGCGTGCAGGTTTTACATGTTAATGAGGAAGGCGTGCAAGATTACAGGTTAATGAGGAAGGCGTGCAAGATTACATGTTAATGAGGAAGGCGTGCAAGATTACAGGTTAATGAGGAAGGCGTGCAAGATTACAGGTTAATGAGGAAGGCGTGCAAGATTACAGGTTAATGAGGAAGGCGTGCAAGATTATATGTTAATGAGGAAGGCGTGCAAGATTACACGTTAATGAGGAAGGCGTGCAAGATTACATGTTAATGAGGAAGGCGTGCAAGATTACAGGTTAATGAGGAAACAATAGCAATTAATATTATTGCGGACAAATATGACAGTTATTGCCATTGGTATGAGTAATGGCTCTGGACATATAGGATCATACACGAGTGGTGGTACCATATTTTATAAAACGAGTTGTGGAATTTTGCTACTAAGCACGTGGTGATTTCATACCATATTTTATGAAATGAGTTGTGGAATTTTGCTATTAAACAAGCGAGGTTAATAGCAAACTACCAAAACGAGTTTCATAAAATAGTGTAAGATCTCTTTGTATCACATTATAACAGAAACTTTAGTTTAGCTTTGTTTATACAAGGTTATTTTAGCTCCATTGCGAAACAAGTTCTTTCACCTTATATAAATCACTCTCGAGAACTCATTCCTGAAGGAATCCATTGCCCCGATGGAGAGAGAAGAGGCAATGTGGTATTTAAATGGATTGCTGCCTAAGGGCACAATTGTAACGGCTCCAGCGGGGCTCGAACTCAGGGCCTTTCGCACCTGAAACGAAAACACTACCACTGCGCCACCACGACTTTTACAAACAGAAGCAACATCAGAAACAACATCCATAATTAATTTCTTTTTATATTTGCCAGTATACTTTTGAGCTTTGTTACATCTCATGGCAATCAGTAAAGTATCACTACGCCATAGTAAATAGTCCCTGATAACCAAACAACTCCAAGCAAATTATCGACATTATAATTTTAATCACAATATGTACCTAGTGCATATTTAGCATTTTATTTATATAAACAGTTGATTTTCCTGAAGAGATTAGTCATTTTAGATTTTTGGAGGATAGTGCATGATACAGACAGAGACCCATTCCAGAGTCTCCTCTGGTTCTTTTACGTGCACGGTGTAAAGCACCAACACGATACCTCGGTTTAATATCCCATTTAAAAGACTTGTTAATTTTATTAGGGTCAGACGGTGGATCGAACCTGCGATCCATGGGTTACCAGTCCAGCATGTTACCACTGGACTACATATCCGCCTGTAGTGTAGCATTGAACAGAACGCATCTTACTTATGTGGCTACATCTTCCTTGATGTAATGTGTGTTACGCCACGTCATTGCCATTCAGAAACTTGGGAAGCAAGTCAACAATCATACAATAGACAGACTGGAGTCGATTGCAGATTTAAACACGCTTTTAATTCCTTGTAAGATGAACAACATACCAAGTCATATTAGAATTAAGATTACTTTCGAGTATACTGACATTTTAATTCCCCACGGTCTATTACAAGTTATGAGTAGTGACAATGTAACAACAGTTTTGGATAAGAACGAAACGTAGTCAGAACTGATCTTGACAGATCTTAATGTTGCTGACAATATGATAATATTCCAACGCTATGCACCAGCAACTTGGGTTGCTACACGTTTCAGATTGTAGTTGATAACAACACGTAAAATGCAGCAACTTAGTGAGTAATCAGCGGATTGTTAGTCGATAATTTGTAAAGAACTAAAACATCTGTAACGAACTAAAACAACTGTATCGAACTAAAACAACTGTATCGAACTAAAACAACTGTAATGAATTAAAACAACTGTAACGAACTAAAACATCGGTCACGAACTAAAACAACTGTAACGAACTAAAACAACTGTAACGAACTAAAACAAATGTAAGGAATTAAAACAACTGTAACGAACTAAAACATCTGTCAGGAACTAAAACAAATGTAACGAACTAAAACAACTGTAACGAACTAAAACAAATGTAACGAACTAAAACAAATGTAACGAACTAAAACAACTGTAACGAACTAAAACAAATGTAGCGAACTAAAACAACTGTAACGAACTAAAACAATTGTAAGGAATTAAAACAACTGTGACGAACTAAAACATCTGTCACGAACTAAAACAATGTATGTAACGAACTAAAACAACTGTAACGAACTAAAACAAATGTAACGAACTAAAACAAATGTAACGAACTAAAACAAATGTAGCGAACTAAAACAACTGTAACGAACTAAAACAACTGTAACGAACTAAAACAAATGTAACGAACTAAAACAAATGTAAGGAATTAAAACAACTGTAACGAACTAAAACAACTGTAACGAACTAAAACAACTGTAAGGAATTAAAACAACTGTAACGAACTAAAACAACTGTAACGAACTAAAACAACTGTAACGAACTAAAACAACTGTAACGAACTAAAACAACTGTAAGGAATTAAAACATATGTCACGAACTAAAACATCTGTCACGAACTAAAACAAATGTGTGAGTAACTTTAAGAAGTTTTGTCTGTTGTGTTTCCACGAGACATATTTATATATTCCATACACATCTGAGATTCATCGGAATGACATTTATTACCGTAGCCTCCCCCTCGCCCCGTATAATATTATTGTTAACTTAACCGTTTTTTGTTTCGTCTTTGATTGTACATGTAGTTGGTTTTGTTTGTAAAACTGTATGTATATGTACTTATAAGCTTGTCACTTGTGTATTAATTCATGTATATCACTGCAAAGTATATATATATATACTTTCTTTGCGCTTTTCAGTGATACATATGAATTGACAAGCATATAAGAAACGGAATTTATTTACAAATTCAGACCACAAGTAGAGCGAGTAGTGTGTATCTCAATTTGATTATATATAACACAATTAGCCTACCACCGGTTTAGATCGTCGGACCGGGAAGTATGTGAGATGGCACGGTGGTCGCTAGATCGGGCAGGTTGGTTTTCTCCGGATACTCCGGTTTCCTCCCACACGAATGACCACAAATACGCTGTCAGCCGCGCCAACGAGAGTGATTAATATAAGTTGTTACAGCTTGTTAAAAGATTAAACTTTTTAATGTATATAGACTATTCGCCTTTATGGATACATACAACTTGTTATACATCTAGTTTCCATATCCTCTAAATTCTACACACAAGCCGATTAGTTTCTATACATTAATATACTTACACACAAAATCCAAGCACAGTTATCGTGGAAATCATTTAAAATACCACTGGACCTAATGATTGATGGGACGTACTATGATATATTTTAGTTAGGATGAGGGCGTGGATATGCGAGCAACTATACTACAAAATGTTTGTCAAAAAATAGATTTTTTTGTCTGCTATTATATTGTTCTTTACATTTTTTTTACATAGCTATCAATAAATCATGTGTCCAATAACTATGTACGCTACTTCTAAAGAATCATAGAACAAGTCTGCTCATTCTGTTATATCTTCTTGATATAAGGGGAGGGTCGTCACTAATGTTGGTAAAACTTGTGACCCAACCCATTTCTTCTAAATTATAACAGTTTCACTCGTCTAATATTCGTTACATTTCATTTGTTGAAAACCATCTTCGGTACAAACTAACCTCCCATATCGAGTCATCGGGGAGAACATATCGTTCCAGTTTTTGCAGTCCTGAGGGAACTAGTTAGATATGTTCAAGTATGAGTCCGTACATCTATGTCTGGCATAGTTATCTAATACTAGTCTAGGCAATTGTACTGATAGTGACAGTATGTATCTGGCAGCTTAATGACGTATGTCAGTCAACTGTAATGTATTCACAGTAGGACATGGTGTGGTCACGTACTGTCAATACAATGTGTGACTGTGCTTTCAAAGTCAAATAATAACGAATGTAAACAAACATTCGATACACTATTGCATTATAGGTAAGTCAAGTTGTTAGCAGTATTACATTATATATATAAACAAACATTCGATACACTATTGCATTACAGGTAAGTCAGGTTGTTGGCAGTATTATAGATATAAACAAACATTCGATACACTATTGCATTATAGGTAGGTCAGGTTGTTAGCAGTATTACATTATAGATATAAACAAACATTCGATACACTATTGCATTATAGGTAAGTCAGGTTGTTAGCAGTATTATAGATATAAACAAACATTCGATACACTATTGCATTATAGGTAAGTCAGGTTGTTAGCAGTATTATAGATATAAACAAACATTCGATACACTATTGCATTATAGGTAGGTCAGGTTGTTAGCAGTATTACATTATAGATATAAACAAACATTCGATACACTATTGCATTATAGGTAGGTCAGGTTGTTAGCAGTATTACATTATAGATATAAACAAACATTCGATACACTATTGCATTATAGGTAAGTCAGGTTGTTAGCAGTATTATGGATATAAACAAACATTCGATACACTATTGCATTATAGGTAAGTCAGGTTGTTAGCAGTATTATAGATATAAACAAACATTCGATACACTATTGCATTATAGGTAAGTCAGGTTGTTAGCAGTATTATATTATAGATATAAACAAAGTAGAATGATATGCCAATAATGTAATGCGAATGATGTAGAAACCGAGTACCATTTATTTGTTACATGTCAAAAATACTCGGAATATTTACCAAATATACTATATACAATGGTCGAACGTCTTCTATGGTAAGCAACGACTTATTGTTGAACTATGTACATTTTTGAAGGAAGCGTAGCTCCGTTTCTTCGTTCGTTTCTCCGTGTTTTCATTAGCCTGGGTTCCAGTCTGTCGGTTTTTCACTTTTTAACTTCTGGCAAAATGACACGTTGATATGATTAGAATACGGCCAAAATATTAATAGTCTCGGTGTTAAAATATATTTATTTGACTGACCAGGCAAACTATATCGACGCCTGTTCCTAGGCTATGTTTCCATAGCAAATCAAATTAACAAAGAAATTGATGTGCGTATACCACTTTCTGCATGTTTTAGTGAAATTGCAGACATTCAAAAGTTGGACACTCACATACAGTGCAATGACCAGATGCTTAACAATCAGTTTTGTTAAATACGAGGCCTTGATGCATGATAAACGATTAACATGTGCGCCGAACAGTCACACGGTCCTTCGAGACTACGGAATTGATGATTAGAACTCTCACGTGGGTATTATTATAGTGACGTATGTTGCATGACATGAACCATCATTTCAATTTCTTTTTCAAATGCGAGTTGATGAAGGTTTCCGTTTAATTAAATACATGCCTTAATATAATTGAGTCGCGCTATCTTCTAATTTTATAATGGCTTCCCACAGCGCCACTCAATTAGTAGTAGTATAAACTAATGATATTAGCACAATGCAGGAATCAAAAATACATTGTCGCGGCGGCGTTTCCTAGCAACAGCAACTCCTCCGCTTAACCACATTACGGCGAATGCATTGACAACACAGACGGATCTGTAGTCCAGTGGTAACACGCTGGACTGGTAATCCAGGGATCGCAGGTTCGATCCCCCGTCTGACCCTAATAAAATTAACAGTCTTTCAGATGGGACGTTAAACCGAGGTCTCGTGTCGGTGCTTTACACCGTGCACGTAAAAGAACCAGCGGAGGCTCTGGAATGGGTCTCGGTCTGTATCATGCACTATCCTCCAAAATCTAAAATGACTAATCTCTTCAGGAGGCGTCGCTCATATGGGTAACCGGTAGCGACGATAAATAAACGTAGCAAACAACATTGACAACATACTGTGGTCATCAATGTACGATTAACAGCAAACAACAACACTTACTAGTGACAGCTTAATGACGTCTGTCAGTCAACTGTAATTTATTCACAGTAGGACATGGTGTGGTCACGTACTGTCAATACAATGTGTTACTGTGCTTTCAAAGTAAAATAATAACGAATGTAAACAAACATTCGATACACTATTGCATTATAGGTAAGCCAAGTTGTTAGCAGTATTATAGATATAAACAAACATTCGATACACTATTGCATTATAGGTAAGTCAGGTTGTTAGCAGTATTACATTATAGATATAAACAAACATTCGATACACTATTGCATTATAGGTAAGTCAAGTTGTTAGCAGTATTACATTATACATGTAGATATAAACAAACATTCGATACACTATTGCATTATAGGTAAGTCAAGTTGTTAGCAGTATTATAGATATAAACAAACATTCGATACACTATTGCATTATAGGTAAGTCAGGTTGTTAGCAGTATTACATTATAGATATAAACAAACATTCGATACACTATTGCATTACAGGTAAGTCAGGTTGTTAGCAGTATTACATTATAGATATAAACAAACATTCGATAAACTATTGCATTATAGGTAAGTCAAGTTGTTAGCAGTATTATAGATATAAACAAACATTCGATACACTATTGCATTATAGGTAAGTCAAGTTGTTAGCAGTATTATAGATATAAACAAACATTCGATACACTATTGCATTACAGGTAAGTCAGGTTGTTAGCAGTATTACATTATAGATATAAACAAACATACGATACACTATTGCATTACAGGTAAGTCAAGTTGTTAGCAGTATTACATTATATATATTTTAAACTATAATGGGCAAGCGTCGTCATGGCCGTGAGGAAAGGTCGACGATTTGTAATTTTAATATTTTGACCCACTCCTGCTGCTTCGAATCTCATGTTGGGTATAGATGTTGTGTGTAATAATGACTATATAACTATGTAACACGCTGGACTGGTAATCCAGGGATCGCAGGTTCGATCCCCCGTCTGACCCTAATAAAATTAACAGTCTTTCAGATGGGACGTTAAACCGAGGCCTCGTGTCGGTGCTTCGTAAAAGAACCAGAGGAGACTCTGGAATGGGTCTCTGTCTGTATCATTGCACTATCCTCCAAAATCTAAAATAACTAATCTCTTCAGGAGGCGTCGCTCATATGGGCAACCGGTAGCGACGATAAATAAACGTAAAACACACACAATGACTATATATATTTTGTATGTGTGATACAATCGTATATTGCCGTACCTGTACAGTAGTGTAATATTCCAACGGTATTATTACTTTACTTTGAAAACACAATACTTCTTGTGTTGTGTCTGTTTACTAGTATTTGTTATTTTTTTGAATTTCGATGTTTTTTATTCAAACAATTGTACATATTACATAGTTTTGTACACAAACAACAATTGTACACAAATGGTATAATAGTTATACAAACGTTTGCTCTTTAATAAATAAGCTTGAGACTAACTATTCCATCAATAAAGCGTTGTTCAACGAGACTTGGATTTTAACAATTGTCAAATGAATTTTGTTTTGTGTGTTACGGAAAGGATTCGTAATTAAAACAACAACATCGTGTCTTTATATTTGCTGCTTATTTACCGTCGCTAACGCTGGCCACATGAGCGACGCCTCGTGAAGAGATTGGCCATTTTAGGTTTTGAATGATGGTGATCAGTGGCCCAGTGGTTAACACGCTGGACTGTAATCCAGAGGTCGCAGGTATGATCCCCCGTCCGACACTAAAACTATTAACATACTTTCAGATGGGACTATAGACCAATGTACCATGTACATCGGTGCAATAAACATTTCTGAGACGTCAATCTCTCGTGATTTGATTGGTTGATTCCGAGTTGATTTACTGTCAGCTGAACAAATCAGAAGCTTGAGACTGAGTTTGAGATTGGAGAAAAGTTTCATAGCCTCGGGGCCAGGGAGGAACACTATAAACGTATGCATAATCACACACAAAACACACAGACGGATCTGTAGTCCAGTGGTAACACGCTGGAGTGGTAATCCAGGGATCCAGGTTCGATCCCCCGCATAACCCTAATAAAATCAGGTTAAACCGAGGTCTCGTGTCGATGTTTTACACCGTGCACGTAAAAGAACCAGAGGAGACTCTGTAATGGGTCTCTGTCTGTATCATTGCACTATCCTCCCACAATCTAAAATGACTAATCTCTTCAGGAGGCGTCGCTCGTATATAAGTATTAGTATCAAAATGTGCGAACTATTGGATAGATTCGTGCAATGTGGGAAGGATTAGTTTCTTCACTCATGATAGTAAAATCCATAATTGGGTCCACCCCTGTGGTCGAGTGGTTAAGGTCGCTGACTTGTATACCACTGTACCTTTCATCACTGATGGTCACGGGTTCGAGCCCCGCTCAGACCATGTCTACTTTATATGAAAAAGTTGGCAGTTTCTTACGGAGGTTGGTGCACCCAAGTACTGCTTAACCGCTGGACCCCTGCCCAGGAAAGGTGTTGTTAGGTAAACTGCCCGCCGGCGATATAGCCCAAAATGGTGCTGATGCAGGCGTAAAACCCGAAATATAACATAACATAAGATTCATAATTGTAAAATTTGTAAACGAAAAATAAATGTTCAATATAAAAGTGCACAGCTTTCTATGGTGTCAGTATATATTTGTGCAGAGTAACGGTAACTAGCGTACTAAACAGCTGATTGTCGTGGAATGCATACAATCTCATTGTTGGGGCCTTCGTGGTGAAATTGATACGATTTCAGCATCGTAATTAAGAGTTCGAATCCCACTAGAAGTGTTGTGGTGATGTCCTTAGACAAGACTCTTAAATCCACATTGCCCCTTCTCTCTTCCCTCCTGGCGTTGACTTCCATCAGGAATGATATCACGGGAGCGATTAAATTAATGTTGTAAGAACATGTTCCCAATCGACCAAACTAAATTTGTATAAGCAAACCTCTTATCAGCTCTTTAACTCTCACAAATAGCCTCCAGAAAACACTGCGTGTACATTTCATTAATTACTGTCTGTAGCCACTCTATTTCTAAGTCCTTTTGGAAACCTCTAACTGGTAGAGACGTTATTATTAATGTTGTTCGAAAGCATATGTGTTTGGCTTAAACATTATTTATTACAGATTAAGCGTATATTAATACAGGGTGGGGGAAAGTCTAGGGAAAATATTGTTCAAGGTCATGGAAAAGTCGGGGAATTTTGAAAATTAGTCAGGGAAAAATTGGGCAAAAGTCAGGGAAAAGTCAGGGAAAAATCAGGGAAAAGTCAGGGAAAAGTCAGGGACTTTTGGAAGCAGAAGAATCAAATATATATAAACATCATAAATAATGAAAACAGGCTAAGGCAGTTGCTTCATTTTTGGTTTAATCAAATATGTTTTACATATTTTGTGTTAGGACTTTTTAATTGTTTTATGTATTTCACATTCAAAGCTTACAAGTTTAGTTGATCTATACTAATCTATTTTAGCTTGATTGCGACGAAAGCTGGCAGCTTATAGAATTACTCTTGAGTTCGCTTCCTGAGACCACCAGTACGTAAGCAATTATGGTCAAAGTTTCTTGCTCAAGTAAACAAAGGCGGCTCCAGTGGGATTCGAACTCACGACCCTTATAAACATATGATTTCAAGCGCTCCACAGTTGTCACTATGTCTGTTTATAAAACAAGATCATTTAAGAGTTGGTCTTTAGTAGCCTGAGTTCCAGTCTGTCGATTTTTCACTATTTAACTTCTGGCAAAATGATCCAAGAAACCCAATATGGCCCAATTAATAGTCTCGGTGTTAAAATATATTTATTTGACTGACCAGGCAAAATATATCGACTGTTCCCAGGCTAGGTCTTTAGTAAAAATAATCGTTATTGACATTATAATTGACATTTTCCCGCTTTCTCACTCATTTTTTAATCGACTATAGTTTAAACATATTTTATTCAGAAAATAACATATAAGAATAAAGTGTTACAAGAGAAATAATTTGGATTGGAAAACAAGCATATTAAAATGCTTATACAAATTCCTTTCCATAGTGGAGTTTGCAAACATATAAATTTAGCACATTAGAGCAAGTGTATGGTAGGTATTCTTTGAGCATTGGACAGGTTTAATTCTATATAGTTCAAACCTGATTCTGAATTTTAATGCACACGGTGACTAATTGTTATCCTGATTCAATGCGTTAATTAGTGTTAGTTTATAACATTAGTAGAACATACTAGGTACTGTCTCACACGCTGCATAGATAGGGGGTCGGACATTTGATGGTAAATGACTAGATCTCGAAGCGCTTAGTTGCTGCTATGAAGCCTTGGACTCGTAGGAAGATGTGTTTATTGACTTCGAATGTAAGTCGGTCATCACCGTACAGTAGATTATTTAACGTATGTGCACATGGGAGATCTTGAAGATAGTGTTGGCGCAATGCATGGTATCTTGGACATTGCAACATGAAGTGGAATGTAGTCTCTACAACGCCGCATATGCACAGAGGAGAAGGAACAATATTTCTTCTGTGAAGATCGAAGCTTAGCGCACTGCACCCCAAGCGAAGGCGTGCGTGATATACTTGGTTTTTCCTATTGCCAATGTTGTAAATTGTTTTCTTTTGTTTAGCCCTAGTATTCAGCTTGCTTTTAAATTCTCTTATGGATGAGGCATTTTTAAGTTCTTGTGGAAGTATATTCCACTGGCGAATAGTTAGAGGCAGAAAAGAAGAAGCATGCGATTGAGTTTTGCAGTGAATATTGGGTATAGCTGTAAGTGATCGTAAGGCATATGGCTGATTTGGCTGGGGTGGAATTAGATTTGACAGGTAAGCGGGTGAAAGTCCATTTTTCATCTTATCAAGTAAGACAAGGCGATGCTTGCGTCGCCTTTCAGCTAAAGTATCCCAGCTAAGATCGGTATAGAGTATGTCGGTGTTACAGTATTTGGTAGCACCTGTGATAATTCTAGCTGCTTCTAATTGAACGGATTCGATGTCGCATTTGATCTTGTTCGTACAGTTTTCCCAGACAACATCAGCGTACTCCAAGAGGGGCCTAATGAATGATATATACATTTTTTCTAGGCTACAACGAGATAAGAGAAATTTTAGACTTCTTAAGATGCCAATGCGTTGCCATGCCTTGTTAATGAAAGCCTGTATGTGCGATATCCATTTGGCATCCTCGGAAAAGGTGAGTCCAAGATGTTTGTGAGTACTGACTTGTGGGATAGGATTACCATCAATATATAACTGGGGATGAATAGGTTTCCTGAGCTTACGAGAGAAGATCACGGATTCAGTCTTGGAAGGATTAAAGGAAACAAGCCAAGCTTTCGACCAGTTGATGATCCGGGAAAGATCATGGTTGAAAATATTTGCGGAATCAACAACGTCTTCTACAACAATATAAAGACTAGTATCGTCTGCAAATAGTCGAATATTTGCACGAATATCGTTTACAATGTCATTGATGTATATTAGAAAGAGCAATGGACCGAGGATGGATCCTTGGGGAACACCTGCATCTATGGATGAAATATCGGATGTAGAATTTGCCAAGACAACACGTTGCTTTCTATTTGAAAGATATGAGGAGAACCAGCCAAGTAAGGGACCTTGAATGCCGATTGAAGAAAGTTTATGAAGTAGTCCCCGGTGCCAAACTCTATCAAAGGCCTTGGATATGTCACAAAATACAGCACGAACTTCCTTACCATCATCTAACGCTTCACTAATGTCTTTATACAGAAGTGTCAGCTGGTTGACAGTGGAATCGCCCTTGGTAAAACCAGATTGGTAAGGTGTAAGGATTGCGTTGGAAATAACGTAATTATATAGGTTTTTATGGATACAGCGTTCCACGAGCTTACCCAGACAACTGAGAAGAGAGATAGGTCTATAGTTGATTGGTTTTGAAGGGTCTGATTTCTTGAAAATTGGGCAGACATTTGCCAATTTCCATGAAGGAGGAACACATGAGTTGGAAAGTAGTTTGTTAAAGTACTGTGATAGAGGGACTGCTAGAGAATCTATACCTTCTTTGATGAGACGTGGACTCACCAGATCTGGGCCACTTGCCTTGCTTGGATTTACACATGAGATAGCATCTTTAATATCTTGGGGCGAAATGTTTATATTAGCCATGGAGCATTCCATGTGTGTGGTGTGTGGAAGAGGATGATCCCTATCATCAACGGTTGACTGTTTAGTGAAGTAGTTATTCAGTAGATCAGCTTTATCTGTATCTGTTTGTGCTTCGATTGAACCGTCAATGAGTGTTGGAATGGTTGAAGATTTGTTTTTGTTCGTCAATTGTTTAGCTAGTTTAAACCAAGCTTTAACTGTTATGTTGCCCGAGTTTATTTGATTTATAATTTTGTTTTGATAATCTGCTTTGGTTTTACGAATTATATCTGTAGTTTCATTTCGGCTTTTCCTAAATTCGGCCCAGTCATTCTCAGTATTAGTATGTTTAGCTTTTTGATGTTTTTTGTTACGTTTCTTTATCTGCTTTCGCACTGCACCATTAATCCAAGGAACATCAGCTGGACGAATAATTACATTTCTGTTAGGAATGCTTTCTGCTGCTGCATGTAGTATTGAATTAGCAATGCAGTTTGCAGTATCATTAAGAGTAGTACTATTATCGATGAAGCTCCAGTCGATTGTTCTGAGGGTGTCGTTAAATTTGACATAATCTCCTTTATCGTAGAGCCAGATACGGCGCTTGAAAATTTGAATCGACTATAGTTTCTCAAATATGTTCTTCTGCTTTATATCACATACAAGTTACACCATTATGGCATCTTTATCATTCTCGTTTCTTGCTTGTAAAGTGTAGCATTATGTGCTTATATTGTTTGCACTGTATATGGACTGGTGATCGATCATGTACGAGGTTGGTTAATTTGCAATTACATTTTTTATTCCTAAACGACTCTCGGTATCTAGTAGTTTTAATTATAACTTTTGTTTTGGTCAAATCTCTGCAAAGTCAAAAACTAGCTTCCAGTGCAAAAAGTGAAGAATATTCAATTAAAGTTCAGTATCAAATAAACTTGAATATGTGTGCTTTACGTTTATTTATAATCGCTACCGGTTGCCCAGATGAGCGACGCCTCCTGAAGAGATTAGTCATTTTAGATTTTGGAGGATAGTGCAATGATACAGACAGAGACCCATTCCAGAATCTCCTCTGGTTCTTTTACGTGCACGGTGTAAAGCACCGACACGAGACCTCGGTTTAAAGTCCCATCAGAAAGACTGTTCATTTGATTAGGGTCAGACGGGAGATCGAACTTGCGATCCCTGGATTATCAGTCCAGCGTGTTACCACTGGACTATAAATCCGTCTGTAAAAACTTGACTAGCTATTAGTGGTATATTTCGTTACGACACAGTAGAGAACTAAAAAATAAGGGAGATAAAAAAAATGCAAATAAACTTAATAGTTGAGGTTGATGTTATTTTGTTAGGACACATTTGGCATCATAGTACCCATATATAATTGCAATACAATAATTTTATATGAAATAAAAATCACTCACCCACATGGTTCGCCAGCGACGAGGGTTAATAAGCTCAATCATCACGAAACAATTGACCTTATGCACTACTACTCACTGTAGTCATCATTTATAGCTACATTGTTGTAGATATAGGTGGTACCGGTTGGCTGATGGGACAATGGAGGCCAGCAGTTTTGCTCATAGATAACAAAATTAAGCTTCTGTGAAAACCGATATTTGGTCAGGGAAAATTGGTTACGGGACAAGTCAGGGAATTTTATTTTTTTATGAGTTGTTGGAACCTTGTAATAACAATACAATTGCAGAGAACAAAAGTCAACATAATGTTTCTTGATGACTGTCGCAAACCTCTATTTCTCATATGTATATTGTCCGATATAAATGCTCTAACCAGGGTATATCCTATCGTAGACTCGCTGGAGTTGTCTAGGGTGTTTCTCTACGTTCCTCCAATAATGCTCTAACCAGGGTCTATCCTATCGTAGACTCACTGGAGTTGTCTAGGGTGTTTCTCTACGTTCCTCCAATAATGCTCTAACCAGGGTCTATCCTATCGTAGACTCACTGGAGTTGTCTAGGGGGTTTCTCTACGTTCCTCCAATAATGCTCTAACCAGGGTCTATCCTATCGTAGACTCACTGGAGTTGTCTAGGGGGTTTCTCTACGTTCCTCCAATAATGCTCTAACCAGGGTATATCCTATCGTAGACTCGCTGGAGTTGTCTAGGGGGTTTCTCTACGTTCCTCCAATAATGCTCTAACCAGGTCTATCCTATCGTAGACTCGCTGGAGTTGTCTAGGGGGTTTCTCAACGGTTCTTCAATAATTTATAGCGTCAATAGTTTATACAGTATATCATGTTCCTTTGTATAATATAATTTATAACAATCTCCTTTATTTTATATCTATACATGTATCATATATTCGTGATATTTCGTATCTTATTATTCGCCTCACTATTTCAATGTGTTCATAATAGTCCTATGAATATACTAATTTCCTTCCTTAATCAAACTATTTCAATAGATATATTAGCCAAAACAATTGTTTCTTACAAGGCCTAATTATCTTCCGTTCACATATTTAATACGACTTTAATATTTAAGAGTTAATATTTCTTTAAATATTAATTTTTCTAACTATCATAGAAACAGTTTATATCTTAATAGTGAGTTACATCATTTCCTTAATGCCTCCTTGGCTGGATAAAAATGCACTAATTTCTTCATCATTTCTCATTTCTTAAATAGCAGAATTAACATCTATAACAGACATAACGGCGCCAAACATCTGTGATGTTATACAATATTATTACATGTTTCTCTGTCAAAAGTGTAAAGCGGCGATTATCTTACATAACTGACCCACCTGCACTCGGTAGTGTCAAAATATATTGTTCCCGCGCAAACAGAGAACTGATAATTTAGGCGCGAAAATATTAGCAGACGATTATACATATTACATAAAAATCATAATCTTACATGGTTAACAATGTGTCATATATATAAATAAATAAATGCATTTATATAATACATGACAATAATTTATTCGTGCAAATAGATGTTTGTTTTTTCTATCTTTTGCACAATGACTAGAGTGGTGGAACCTATGCTCGGCGTATTCCTATGCTCGGGGCGTATTTTCCATTTTCATCCGTATTTAAAATATTTATATAGTTCTAGGCTAATTACGCCGACAGAGCTGAAGCATGGTTCAATAGCATTCCGTTGAGTGTATCGGTAGGCTGATGCAACTGTCACGTGACTTGTCCAGCAGACGAATATACGAACGAACGAACGAACGAACATATTTTATTCACATAAACTATACAGTTTTTAGTGACATAGCAATATTACATTCTACAACATAAGTATAAAACTATGACAACAAATGTAGGTGATAATTATTGGCATACCATATTACTATAGGGATGAACTATAGTATATAATTTTACATACTCGAAATCTTAAAACATTTCTAAATGCAATCCTAATTACAGTGACATCTATATATGCGATATACTGTATTTCAGTACAACATATCAATAAATACTATTTACAACAAAAGTGACATATAAACCTGATACTAGTGTATATTAAAATGGACAACATATTGAAAACCCCGTATGTGTATCTTTTAGTCGAGTGTTCAGATCAATCAAGTCATATACAGAACAGTATGCAATACATATTCCATACTAGGGATACAGCGTTGGGTGGAACACACCAAACTAGAATCCACTTCCAAGAAGTGTATCACAGAGTGTTGCCGGTTCAGTGATTGGGTCGATCCCCACCTACGAGGCTCCCGCTACACCTGTGACACTCTCCTCGGAATAGATTCCATCCAATATAAACAAGCAAATCATTGGGAGAATATTTCCACCGAAACTGTTACGGTGTATGAGCAATTCGGGTAGCTATCCGAATTTAACAAATCTACACCTAACCCGAAAAATAGTTTCTATACCATTTCTGATTAAGACCAATAAATGTTTATACTCAATGATGTACTATATCAAAATAAGATATTCAACACGCTATGGTGGATAAATAAAAAATAACAAGTACGTCGTGCATAGGTGCCCTGAAGTCTCCAGTTCACCATATAAACGGATGCCGACCGACACCGTTGCGATAGCTGTATTGAGTAGCACGGTCACGTGATGAAGCTAAAACTGTCAACAAGAGTGATATGAAAGTTGTTTTCACGACCGTTAAGAAAATAATAATATACGACAAGTGCAATTAACATTTTATACTGGTCATTATATATGGGATTTACGCCGAGCATAGTATATGTTCCATCACTCTATTAATAATAGTCATGAATGTGAATGGTTCTTTTCTGATTCATGGTTTTTTCAAAAATACGGAACCGACAAACGTGTATTTGTGTGTGCTCTAGTTTATAATAGTCAATATTGTTTTTGAGTTTTTGGAATAAATTATGATCAAAAAATCGTTTTTGGCTGTGCAATTAATTGTGAACTTTGATCTCAAATGCTATAATCGGTCGAACAGTTTGTTAATGAAGCCAGCTAGAGTGTGCTTCCTTTGATCTTCAACCATCAAACATACTGCTCACAATCCTTGTTATTATCAACGTAGTTGTTCTTGATTGGTACAGAATATAATTTGCTGTTGGAAACATAATCTTCACGAATAGTATACTCGGCATTACAATTTAAAGGTATCGTATTTGTAGAGTGATCATCAGTCTCTCTATTTATTTACCTAATCCTATTAACAGAGCCGATGGAAGTAATTAAACCGTGTTCACCTCGAAACCGCTTATGTTGTCCTTGGGCACCCACGGTGCCGCTTGTCTCTCACTCATGGCGGTGGATTCCATTAGCAGTTAGATTTTATTAATTGCAAAAGAGGCTTAAAAGATAGTGGCTGGTAGATTGGAACAAAAGTATTCCAGTGACAGTTGGTCCTGTTTTGTCCAATGGTTATACATTGTATTTCCATTCTTGCACGCAATTGTTTTCCGGCCTACGGCCTTTATTAACCCGGCATTCATTGGCCAACACACCGTTGAATGGAAGAATACACACATTAACAGAAACGTCTCTGTGGATTATCTGCTCAATTTGCAATTATTGTATAATTGTTTCATACAATTAGATATCTGATATTTTCCTTACATACTGAAGTTGATACATTGTGATGTTTCTATGCATCATTGTGTGATTGAGTGACGTGTTGTCATTCGAACATCGGAAGAGGTATGTCATCAAGCTCAGATAAAACTGTTTAGATGGTTACAAGTAAAGCCTTAGTTTTTTGTACCTTTTGTGTTTTACGTTTATTTATCGTCGCTACCGGTTGCCCATATGAGCGACGCCTACTGAAGAGATTAGTCATTTTATATTTTTGGAGGATAGTGCAATGATACAGACAGAACCGTTTCCAGAGTATTCTCTGGTTCGTTAACGTGCATGGTGTAAAGCACCGACACGAGACCTCAGTTTAATGTCCCATCTGACAGACTGTTAATTTTATTAGGATCAGACGGGGGATCGAACCTGTGATCCCTGGATTACCAGTCCAGCGTGTTACCACTGGACTACAGATCCGTCTGTGTTTTGGTACCGCACAAACCATCATGTTTTTGTATGTATGTTCCATTAGCGTGGACGCTAGACGCTAGTTTTCCTGGACAGGCTTAGTCGACCTAAGCGGTTAACCAGTACTAAGCAATGCGTGTGAGGTGCCTTGCTGAATGACACTACATACGTGGTCTGATCGAGTATCGAACCCGGGCCCGATTGATTCCATATCCGACGCTCCAACTAGGACCACAGACGCCACTACATTAATTAATCAAATATACGCAAACTGGCTGGTTCACTACTGGACCATGAAAAAGCAGTCATACCAATTACGAAATCCATCGGTTTCATGACCAAGACGTTCGATTGCAATGACCGTTGTTACCATAGCAACCAAGTGCTTAAATAACTGCACCAGAAATTGGAGGCGCACAACTAAACCCCAATAAAAACATTCCTGCAAATTATCATCAAATGGCCTCATACTGAAAGAGTCTAACATACAGGCAATTTTAAACTAAGCTTGCAAAGTTAGCAATTACTTGTTTCCACAACCACGCAGCTATGTAGTCCTCTGGTTTAATCATCGTCGCGGTTTCGAGTGAGAGGTGTGGTATCCATAACCACCCCCGTGTGTTCTCTTTAATTTCATGTATGTGTCTGTGTTGCTATCGCAAGCACATAGCTTACAAGAATGTATACAATAGGAACTACATACGATGACGAGTCTCGATGACACATATCGAAGCAATCAGCCGGGTAATGAATGAGGAGTTTTGGCAGATTGCATTGTGTCAAACTTCAACTTCAACTTCAATGAAAATACTCCACAAAATCCGCAAGCAGACATTAACTAGGAGGGATATATACTAGAGGACATAGACAACGCACACCTACATTATATACTAGAGGACATAGAAAACGTACACCTACATTATATACTAGAGGACATAGAAAACGCACACCTACATTATATACTAGAGGACATAGAAAACGCACACCTACATTATATACTAGAGGACATAGAAAACGCACACCTACATTATATACTAGAGGACATAGAAAACGCACACCTACATTATATACTAGAGGACATAGAAAACGCACACCTACATTATATACTAGAGGACATAGAAAACGCACACCTACATTATATACTAGAGGACATAGAAAACGCACACCTACATTATATACTAGAGGACATAGAAAACGCACACCTACATTATATACTAGAGGACATAGAAAACGCACACCTACATTATATACTAGAGGACATAGAAAACGCACACCTACATTATATACTAGAGGACATAGAAAACGCACACCTACATTATATACTAGAGGACATAGAAAACGCACACCTACATTATATACTAGAGGACATAGAAAACGCACACCTACATTATATACTAGAGGACATAGAAAACGCACACCTACATTATATACTAGAGGACATAGAAAACGCACACCTACATTATATACTAGAGGACATAGAAAACGCACACCTACATTATATACTAGAGGACATAGAAAACGCACACCTACATTATATACTAGAGGACATAGAAAACGCACACCTACATTATATACTAGAGGACATAGAAAACGCACACCTACATTATATACTAGAGGACATAGAAAACGCACACCTACATTATATACTAGAGGACATAGAAAACGCACACCTACATTATATACTAGAGGACATAGAAAACGCACACCTACATTATATACTAGAGGACATAGAAAACGCACACCTACATTATATACTAGAGGACATAGAAAACGCACACCCACATTATATACTAGAGGACATAGAAAACGCACACCCACATTATATACTAGAGGACATAGAAAAACGCACACCCACATTATATACTAGAGGACATAGAAAAACGCACACCCACATTATATACTAGAGGACATAGAAAAACGCACACCCACATTATATGATTATTATTACATGAAAACGAAATACGAAGGATTCCATCAAATATATATCACATCTTTATTACAAAACACAAACCGAACAACTAAAAATATACCTAAATGTTTAAAACTATGTAGTTATTGTTTTTCATGTAAAAACACACTTATCCGAAGTGTGCGTTTTCTATGTCCTCTAGTACACATACATACAGACACGGTTCAAACTAATAAGATACACTGTGCGGTGGCATAGATACAACTGCCACTGATTTCGGTTCCTTCTTTGTTTGTAAGCACACACACAGCAGTGATGACAAGATTTATGTAATGTCATGTCTATCCATATGGCCGAAATATTAGTAATACCATAACTTTGCTTCTATTCAGTATAATACAGCCGTCACCTATTGGTTTGTATGTACACACGTGTAATACAACCTGGAATGATTCTGATTCTGATTGGTCGCGGCATGACAGCTTTCTTTTGACACATTCGATGAATAGTTTGTGTTCATGCCTGCTTTTTTGAAAATCAGCTGTGTTTTACGTTTATTTATCGTCGCTACCGGTTGGCCATATGAGCGACGCCTCCTGAAGAGATTAGATAGTTTAGATTTTTGGAGGATAGTGCACTGATACAGACAGAGACCCATTCCAGAGTCTCCTCTGGTTCTTTTACGTGCACGGTGTACAGCACCGACACGAGAACTCGGTTTAAAGTCCCATCTGAAAGACGGTTAATTGTATTAGGGTCAGACGGGGGATCGAACCTGTGACCCTTGAATTACCAATCCAACGTGTTACCACTGGACTGCAGATCCGTCTGTGGTTTGGTACCGCATCAACCATCATGTTTATGTATGTATGTTCCATGTATGTGAAACCGCTTGCGTGGACGCTATACATGTTTTCCTGCGCAGTCGCTAGGGTCA
Source organism: Archivesica marissinica (assembly GCA_014843695.1). Classification (NCBI taxonomy): domain Eukaryota; kingdom Metazoa; phylum Mollusca; class Bivalvia; order Venerida; family Vesicomyidae; genus Archivesica; species Archivesica marissinica. Next base: position 13,794,426 of record CM026399.1, on the reverse strand, counting down.
GACGCTAGGGTCAGTCGCTAGGGTCAGACGCTAGGGTCAGACTGGGGATCGAACGAAAATCAGCTGTCTAAGCACTAGTAAAAGTATTGTGTCGATTATTTGCGTTGAGTTGTTTGATTATCAGGGACTATTTATTATGGCGTGCGGATGTAGCGTACTGAGATGTAATAAGGCTCAAAAGTATACTTACAAACAGATCAGTTTTTTTCTTCAAATTTATGGTTGTTGTTACTGTTGTGATCAATAGGATCTTACACTCGTGGTGTTTTCATACCATGTGTTATGGCTAAAAGCAAATAGCAAAACATCAAAACTAGTTTCATAAAATATGAAATCACCACTCATGTAAGATTCTATATATACTGACAGCAAAATGAAATTGCCATACAATTAAAATTTATATCCTTTTAGAAAACAATATAGGCACATTTGATATCAAAAATTAATGTGCAAAATATTGGGTAAATTAGTGCAATGTGTGTGCAAGATTTTGGGTAAATTAGTGCAATGTGTGTGCAGGATTTTGGGTAAATTAGTGCAATGTGTGTGTGCAGGATTTTGGGTAAATTAGTGCAATGTGTGTGCATGTAATTGGGTAAATTAGTGCAATGTGTGCAGGATTTTGGGTAAATTAATGCACTGTGTGCAAGATTATGGGTAAATTAGTGCAATGTGTGCAGGATTGTGGGGTAAATTAATGCAATGTGTGCAGGATATTGGGTAAGTTAGTGCAATGTGTGCAGGATTTTGGGTAAATTAGTGCAATGTGCGCAGGATTGTGGGTAAATTAGTGCAATGTGTGCAGGATTGTGGGTAAATTAGTGCAATGTGTGCAGGATTTTGGGTAAATTAGTGCAATATGTGCAGGATTTGGGGTAAATTAATGCAATGTGTGCAGGGTATTGGGTAAGTTAGTGCAATGTGTGCAGGGTTTTGGGTAAATTAGTGCAATGTGCGCAGGATTGTGGGGTAAATTAGTGCAATGTGTGCAGGAATTTGGGTAAATTAGTGCAATGTGTGCAAGATTTGGGGTAAATTAGAGCAATGTATGCAAGATTTTGGGTAAATTAGTGCAATGTATGCACGATTGTGGGTAAATTAGTGCAATGTGTGTAAGATTGTGGGTAAATTAGGGCAATGTGTGTAGGATTTTGGGTAAATTAGAGCAATGTATGCAAGATTTTGGGTAAATTAGTGCAATGTATGCACGATTGTGGGTAAATTAGTGCAATGTGTGTAAGATTGTGGGTAAATTAGGGCAATGTGTGTAGGATTTTGGGTAAATTAGAGCAATGTATGCAAGATTTTGGGTAAATTAGTGCAATGTATGCACGATTGTGGGTAAATTAGTGCAATGTGTGTAAGATTGTGGGTAAATTAGGGCAATGTGTGTAGGATTTTGGGTAAATTAGAGCAATGTATGCAAGATTTTGGGTAAATTAGTGCAATGTATGCACGATTTTCTTTACTCATAATCATAGTAAAATCCATAATTCTAAAATATGTAACGAAAAAGTAACGCTCAATATAAAAGTGCCAGTTTTTAATGGTGTCAGTATATAATATATGTTTTAGCTATTACATCTTTGTGAAACAGTCGGATCTATAGCCCAGTAGTAACACGCTGGACTGGTAAGCCAGGGATCGCAGGTTCGATCCCCCGTCTGACCCTAATCAAATTAACAGTCTTTCAGATGGGACGTTAAACTGAGGTCTCGTGTCGGTGCTTTACACCGTGCACGTAGAAGAACCAGAGGAGACTCTGGAATGGGTCTCTGTCTGTATCATTGCACTATCCTCCAACAATCTAAAATGATTAATCTCTTCAGGAAGCGTCGCTCATATGGGCAACCGGTAGCGACGATAAATAAACGTAAAACACACTTTGTGAAACAGGCCTAAATGTTTTAGTTTAAACAATATTATATTTATTTCTTTGACTATGCATAGTCTAGTATACATAATTATGTACATACATGTAGGATTGAGGAGAAAGCAACTTGCTTATATGGTTACCTCTTTCCTATGTACATACATGTAGGATTGAGGAGAAAGCAACTTGCTTATATGGTTACCTCTTTCCTATGTACATACATGTAGGATTGAGGAGAAAGCAACTTGCTTATATGGTTACCTCTTTCCTATGTACATACATGTAGGATTGAGGAGAAAGCAACTTGCTTATATGGTTACCTCTTTCCTATGTACATACATGTGGGATTGAGGAGAAAGCAACGTGCTTATATGGTTACCTCTTTCCTATGTACATACATGTGGGATTGAGGAGAAAGCAACTTGCTTATATGGTTACCTCTTTCCTATGTACATACATGTAGGATTGAGGAGAAAGCAACCTGCTTATATGGTTACCTCTTTCCTATGTACATACATGTAGGATTGAGGAGAAAGCAACTTGCTTATATGGTTACCTCTTTCCTATGTACATACATGTAGGATTGAGGAGAAAGCAACTTGCTTATATGGTTACCTCTTTCCTATGTACATACATGTAGATTGAGGAGAAAGCACTTGCTTATGGTTACCTCTTTCCTATGTACATACATTGGGATTGAGGAGAAAGCAACTTGCTTATATGGTTACCTCTTTCCTATGTACATACATGTAGGATTGAGGAGAAAGCAACTTGCTTATATGGTTACCTCTTTCCTATGTACATACATGTAGGATTGAGGAGAAAGCAACTTGCTTATATGGTTACCTCTTTCCTATGTACATACATGTAGGATTGAGGAGAAAGCAACTTGCTTATATGGTTACCTCTTTCCTATGTACATACATGTGGGATTGAGGAGAAAGCAACTGCTTATATGGTTATATGTACATACATGTAGGATTGAGGAGAAAGCAACTGCTTATATGGTTACCTCTTTCCTATGTACATACAATTGTGGGATTGAGGAGAAAGCTTATATGGTTACCTCTTTCCTATGCTTAGATTATTTGCTTATATGGTTACCTCTTTCCTATGTACATGTGATTACTTATATGGTTACCTCTTTCTATGTATGTGGGTTGGGGTTTTGGGATGCATGTAGGATTGAGGAGAAAGCTATGCTTATATGGTTACCTCTTTCCTATGTACATGTAGGATTGAGGAGAAAGCAATGCTTATATGGGTTGGGGGACCTCTTTCCTATGTACATACATTGGGATTACTTGTTTTACCTCTTCCTATGTACATGTGGGTTGGGGGCATGTAGGATTGAGGAGAAAGCAACTGTTTTGTTTTGGTTTTGCTTATATGGTTACATCTTCCTATGTACATACATGTGGGATTGAGGGAGAAAGCAACTTGCTTATATGGTTACCTCTTTCCTATGTACATACATGTGGGATTGAGGAGAAAGCAACTGCTTATATGGTTACCTCTTTCCTATGTACATACATGTGGATTGAGGAGAAGCAATTGTATGGCCTCTTTCCTATGTACATACATGTAGGATTGAGGAGAAAGCAACTTGCTTATATGGTTACCTCTTTCCTATGTACATACATGTAGGATTGAGGAGAAAGCAATGCTTATATGTTGGATTTAGTAGTAAGTAACCTGTTGTATGGGATTGAGGAGAAAGCAAATTGCTTGTATGGTTATATGTACATGTAGGATTGAGGAGAAAGCACTTGCTATGGTTATATGTACATGTAGGATTGATGAGAAAGCACGTGCCTCTTTCCTATGTACATACATGTGGATTGAGGAGAAAGCAACTTGCTTGTATGGTTATATGTACATACATGTAGGATTTGCTTGTATGGTTACCTCTTTCATGTACATACATGTAGGATTGAGGAGAAAGCAACCTGCTTGTATGGTTATATGTACATGTGGGATTGAGGAGAAAGCAACCTGCTTGTATTGTTATATGTACATACATGTAGGATTGAGGAGAAAGCAATTGCTTATATGGTTATATGTACATACATGTAGGATTGAGGAGAAAGCAACTTGCTTGTATGGTTATATGTACATACATGGATTGAGAAAGCAACCTGCTTGTATGGTTATATGTACATACATGTAGGATTTGCTTATATGGTTACTTGTATGGTTATATGTACTCTTGTATGGTTATATGTACATGTAGAATTCTGCTATGGTAACATACATGTAGGATTGAGGAGAAAGCACTTGCTTATATGGTTACCTCTTTCCTATGTACATGTAGGATTGAGGAGAAAGCAATGTATGGTTTATGTACATACATGTAGGATTGAGAAAGCAACTTGCTTATATGGTTACCTCTTTCATGTACATACATGTAGGATTGAGGAGAAAGCAACATGTAGGATTACCTGCTTGTATGGTTATATGTACATACAGGATTGAGAAGCAATCTGCTTGTATGGTTATATGTACATACATGTAGGATTGAGGAGAACACCTGCTTATATGGTTACCTCTTTCCTATGTACATACAACCTGCTTGTAGGATTGAGGAGAAAGCAACTTGCTTATATGGTTATATGTACATACATGTAGGATTGAGGAGAAAGCAATCTGCTTGTATGGTTATATGTACATACATGTAGGATTGAGGAGAAAGCAACCTGCTTGTATGGTTATATGTACATACATGTATGATTGAGGAGAAAGTGCTTATATGGTTACCTCTTTCCTATGTACATACATGTAGGATTGAGGAAAAGCAACTTGCATGTAGGATTGAGTTATGTAGGATTGAGGAGAAAGCAACTGCTTGTATGGTTATATGTACTCTGTAGGATTGAGGAGAAAGCAACCTGCTTGTATGGTTATATGTACATGTAGGATTGAGGAGAAAGCAACCTGCTATGGTTATATGTACATACAGTAGGATTGAGGAGAAAGCAACCTGCTTGTATGGTATATGTACATACATGTAGGATGAGGAGAAAGCAACTTGCTTTATGGTTATATGTATACATGTAGGATTGAGGAGAAAGCTACTTGCTTGTATGGTTATATGTACATGTAGGATTGAGGATAAAGCAATGCTTGTATGTTATATGTACATGTAGGATTGAGGGAGAAAGCAACTTGCTTTATGGTTATATGTACATACATGTGGGATTGAGGAGAAAGCAACGTGCTTGTATGGTTATATTTACTATGTAGGCATATATGGGATTGAGGGGAAAGCAACTTGCTTGTATGTTATATGTACATATATGGATTTAGGAGAAAGCAACTGCTTGTATGGATATGTACATACATGTAGGATTGAGGAGAAAGCAACTTGCATGGGTACATACATGTAGGATTGAGGAGAAAGCAACTTGCTTGTATGGTTATATGTACATACATGTAGGATTGAGGAGAAAGCAACTTGCTTGTATGGTTACATGTACATACATGTAGGATTGAGGAGAAAGCAACTGCTTGTATATGTACATGTAGGATTGAGGAGAAAGCAACTTGCTTGTATTGTTGTATGTACATACATGTAGGATTGAGGAGAAAGCAACTGTTGTATGGTTATATGTACATACATGTGGGATTGAGGAGAAAGCAACTTGCTTGTATGGTTATATGTACATACATGTAGGATTGAGGAGAAAGCAACTGCTTGTATGGTTATATGTACATACATGTGGGATTGAGGAGAAAGCAACTTGCTTGTATGGTTATATGCATACATGTAGGATTGAGGAGAAAGCAACTTGCTTGTATGGTTATATGTACATACATTTAGGATTGAGGAGAAAGCACTTGCTTGTATGTTTATATGTACATACATGTAGGATTGAGGAGAAAGCACTTGCTTGTATGGTTATATGTACATACATGTAGGATTGAGGAGAAAGCAACTTGCTTGTATGGTTATATGTACATGCATGTAGGATTGAGGAGAAAGCAACTTGCTTGTATGGTTACCTCTTTCCTATGTACATGCATGTAGGATGAGGAGAAAGCAACTTGCTTGTATGGTACATCTTTCCTATGTACATACATGTAGGATGAGGAGAAAGCAACTTGCTTGTATTGTTACCTCTTTTCTATGTACATACATGTGGGATTGAGGAGAAAGCAACGTGCTTGTATGGTTACCTTTTCTATGTACATACATGTGTGATTGAGGAGAAAGCAGCTTGCTTTATGGTTACCTCTTTCCTATGTACATACATGTAGGATTGAGGAGAAAGCAACCTGCTTATATGGTTACCTCTTTCCTATGTACATACATGTAGGATTGAGGAGAAAGCAACTTGCTTTTATGGTTACCTCTTCCTATGTACATACATGTAGGATTGAGGAGAAAGCAACTTGCTTATATGGTTACCTCTTTCCTATGTACATATATGTAGATTGAGGAGAAAGCAACTTGCTTATATGGTTACCTCTTTCCTATGTACATACATGTGGGATTGAGGAGAAAGCAACGTGCTTATATGGTTACCTCTTTCCTATGTACATACATGTGGTTGGGGGTTGTTTTGGTTTTTTTTGTTTGTGGATTGAGGAGAAAGCAACTTGCTTATATGGTTACCTCTTTCCTATGTACATACATGTAGGATTGAGGAGAAAGCAATTTGCTTATATGGTTACCTCTTTCCTATGTACATACATGTAGGATTGAGGCGAAAGCAACTTGCTTATATGGTTACCTCTTTCCTATGTACATACATGTGGGATTTGAGGAGAAAGCAACGTGCTTATATGGTTACCTCTTTTTTGTTTGTGGGTTGGGGGTTGTTTTGGTTTTTTCCTATGTACATACATGTAGGATTGAGGAGAAAGCAACCTGCTTATATGGTTACCTCTTTTCCTATGTACATACATGTAGGATGAGGAGAAAGCAACTTGCTTATATGGTACCTCTTTCCTATGTGCATACATGTAGGATTGAGGAGAAAGCAACTTGCTTATATGGTTACCTCTTCCTATGTACATACATGTAGGATTGAGGAGAAAGCAACTTGCTATATGGTTACCTATTTCCTATGTACATACATGTAGATTGAGGAGAAAGCAACTTGCTTATATGGTTACCTCTTTCCTAGTACATACATGTAGATTGAGGAGAAAGAACTTGATTATATGGTTACCTCTTCCTATGTACATACATGTAGGATTGAGGAGAAAGCAACTTGCTTATATTGTTACCTCTTTCCTATGTACATACATGTAGATTGAGGAGAAAGCAACTTGTTATATGGTTACTCTTTCCTATGTACATACATGTAGGATTGAGGAGAAAGCAACTTGCTTATATGGTTACCCTTCCTATGTACATACATGTGGGATTGAGGAGAAAGCAACGTGCTTATATGGTTACCTCTTTCCTATGTACATACATGTGGGATTGAGGAGGAAAGCACTTGCTTATATGGTTACCTCTTTCTATGTACATACTGTAGGATTGAGGAGAAAGCAACTTGCTTATAGGTTACCTCTTTCCTATGTACATACATGCAGGATTGAGGAGAAAGCAACTTGCTTATATGGTTACCTCTTTCCTAAATGTTTTATTTATATACTATAATTGTTTCGAGAATACAGCGTGATATATGTGATGTATGATTCTTATGGTAAAATACACCGTCTGTTTAATACCATTGCTAGAAATGTGATAGCTATAGTTATTCTAAACTATAATGGAATCGATAGTGATGAGGATGTTTTGTAAATCTGATAGCTATACTTATTCTAAAGTATAATGGATACAGTGCCTGTGGATTTTTGATGTCATTAAACGAATAATTATATTGCCAAGAAAAATCTGTAGCTGGAGCAATTATTTTTTCCTTGCGTAGGCGAATGCTGACGGACTATGATGCTCTAATAGAGGCTTCTGGCCGAGTGGTTAGGTAGTTGATTTTTAACACCTCCACTTCACCACTGAAGGTTCGAGTCCCACTGGTGGTCTCAAATTCGTTCAAGTGAGGAAGTTATCCAGCAATAGGTCAGAAATTCTACCCGAGTGTCCGTCCGTGTCTGACTGCTCGGAGGGGCACCGAGGGGGGTCTTCCTTCACCAATAATAGCTGGAGAGGCTCCACATGACTTAAGCTGTTGGTACGATTTTAAATCCCAAAATAAACTATGCTCTACTTTCCTCTCGCCTATAGATAGGCGTTTGACGATGTGTGACCAATGATCACAGCGAGGTTAATATCCCACCTTCGGTAGTATCGCGGGATTTCTTCCACTGTGCAATAGGATTTAGCTCACTTTATAGCATGCTCTACTTCCTCTCACTATGGATAGTTTGACGATGTGTGACCAATGGTCACAGCGAGGTTTGTACCGTTATATATCACCTTCGCTTAATAATTTCGAAATAATCTGAATAACTAATATCTCACCTTCGGTAGTATCGCGGGATTTCTCCCACTTGCAATAGGATTTAGCTCACTTTATAGTAGACTTGAATAATAAACAAAGTGGGTGGTGTATAAATGCAACGCGATATTGAGGACTATACCATTACACTAAGAAATAGTGAAACACGCTTTTATTTTGACTAAGTGATTGTATCTCATTATACTGGTCGATACCAACTACCTGGATCACCTCTATCGTGTTTATTTTATGGTTTTCGTTTATATACATATTTCACATATTGCGTTGAAACAGTATATGCCACTTTATCCTTATTTTGCATGTCTTTAATTGATGAAGTGATGGTGACATTAAATGTGGTCGGTTTCATATCGTAATTTCATAGAAATTAAACGAGTTTCGACATATTTCACACTTTGATCCAGGCGTTTATAGATGGCGATGTTCTCAGAAGCATATAACGTAGTCAATAATGTTTGAACAGTGGTAACACGCTGGACTGGTAATCCAGGAATCGCATGTTCGATCCCCCGTCTGCCCGTAATAAAATTAACAGTATTTCAGATGGGACGTTAAACCGAGGTCTCGTGTCGGTGCTTTACACCGTGCACGTAAAAGAACCAGAAGACTCTGGAATGGGTCTTTGTCTGTATCATTGCACTCTCCTCCAAAATCTAAAATGACTAATCTCTTCAGGAGGCGTCGCTCATATGGGTAACCGGTAGCGACGATAGATAAACTTAAAAACATACAATTGAACAATCCCAGGAGTACTCCCCCAGATAATTGTGTACATTTGTATTGGCGACCTATGGGGCATTGCAATTTATACGTTTGTGAGCAGTCATTCATTTACGGTCTGTAGACATGGCGGAAGAGCATAGGGCCTCGAGGGCATCTCATATATGACTTTACCGCAATTGGGTTGGTTGTACACCAGACGAATATGAAGAGGAAATTGAGACTTTCTTTCTTCAGACTGTGTTTTATTTATATGAAAAAGTTGGCAGTTTCTTACGGAGGTTGGTGCACCCAAGTACTGGTTAACCGCTGGAGCCTGTCCAGGAAATATGTTGTTAGGTAAACTGCCCGCCGGAGATATAGCCCAAAATGGTGCTGATGCAGGCGTAAAACCCGAAACATAACATATAACATAACAAGATTATAACTGGGATGTACATCTGTTGTGTTGGTCACACGATCTACATGGACACGTGGCCAATTGTCATACCTCTGTAAGGAACTGACAAGATTTTCACATAATCGTCATTCATCACTTATAGCTATGAAGGGGTGGTGATTGGAGCTGACGACCCTGGCAAGAGCGGTAAAGTGCGTAGCTCACTGCCCTGGCAAGAGCGGTAAGGTGCGTAACTCACTACCCTGGCGATAGTGGTAAAGGGCGAAACTCAGGGCCCTGTGATAGCATTGATTGGTGAAGGGAGACACACACAGGGCCGTGGCGATATATAGCGTTGATTGGTGAAGGGAGAAACATAGGGCCCTGGCGATAGCGTTGATTGGTGAAGGGAGACACACAGGGCCATGGCGATTTATAACGTTGATTGGTGAGGGGAGACACACAGGGCCATGGCGATTTATAACGTTGATTGGTGAAGGGAGACACACAGGGCCATGGCGATTTATAACGTTGATTGGTGAGGGGAGAAACATAGGGCCCTGGTGGTTGTTGGTGGGGGTGGGTGGGTTTGTTGTTGGTGGGGGTGGGTGGCGATAGCGTTGATTGGTGAAGGGAGACACACATGGCCATGGCGATTTATAACGTTGATTGGTGAGGGGAGAAACATAGGGCCCTGGCGATAGTGTTGATTGGTGAGAGGAGAAACACAAGACCCTGGCCATAGCGGTAAAGGGCGAAATTCAGGGCTCTGGCGATAGCATTGATTGGTGAAGGGAGACACACACAGGGCCATTGCGATATATAGCGTGATTGGTGAAGGGAGACACACACAGGGCCATGGCGATATATAGCGTTGATTGGTGAAGGGAGACACACACAGGGCCATGGCGATATATAGCGTTGATTGGTGAAGGGAGACACACACAGGGCCATGGCGATATATAGCGTTGATTGGTGAAGGGATACACACACAGGGCCATGGCGATATATAGCGTTGATTGGTGAAGGGAGACACACACATGGCCATGGCGATATATAGCGTTGATTGGTGAAGGGAGACACACACAGGGCCATGGCGATATATAGCGTTGATTGGTGAAGGGAGACACACAGGGCCATGGCGATATATATGGTTGATTGGTGAAGGGAGACACACACAGGGCCATGGCGATATATAGCATTGATTGGTGAAGGGAGACACACACAGGGCCATGGCGATATATAGCGTGATTGGTGGAGGGAGACACACAGGGCCATGGCGATATATAGCGTTGATTGGGAAGGGAGCGAACACACAGGGCATGGCGATATATAGCGTTGATTGGTGAAGGGAGACACACACAGGGCCATGGCGATATATAGCATTGATTGGTGAAGGGAGACACACACAGGGCCATGGCGATATATAGCGTTGATTGGTGAAGGGAGACACACACAGCCATGGCGATATATAGCGTTGATTGGTGAAGGGAGACACACACATGGCCATGGCGATATATAGCGTTGATTGGTGAGGGGAGACACACTGGCCATGGCGATATTTAGCGTTGATTGGTGAAGGGAGACACACCACGGCCATGGCGATATATAGCATTGAGTGGTGAAGGGAGGCACACACAGGGCCATGGCGATATATAGCGTTGATTGGTGAAGGGAGACACACACAGGGCCATGGCGATATATAGCGTGATTGGTGAAGGGAGACACACAGGGCCATGGCGATATATAGCGTTGATTTGTGAGGGGAGAAACACAAGACCCTGGCGATAGCGGTAAAGGGCGAAATCAGAGCTCTGGCGATCACAGCAGCAGGATTGGTGAAGGGAGACACACTTAGCCCTGGGATAGCGGTGAAGTGTGAGTTCTAAAAACAGCGTATTTGATCAGTCGCTCTAACAAATATAAGTAGATAACGCCCATATGGTTCGCCGCGGCGAGGGAATAAGCTCAATCATCTAGTAGATAACAATTGATAGCATGCTAATGTAATTCAAGGCATTTTGAGTTTTGACAATATAATTGAATACGTACTACTAATCTCAACAGTTTCCGATGGATGAAGAATAACCTAGACTCGTGATGATCTCGTAAAGCAGATCGTATAAAAGATAGCTACATGTATCTTCAAAGATTGTCTTAGGACAAATGCTAATTGCCTTTCAAGAATTAATGAAAGAATGGGTACAATGATAATGAACGGTTCTAATGAATTAACGAAATACACGTTCTGATTGTTATATTCCGAGACACGCTAAATATGCATTCCTATACTAGAGGACATAGAAAACGCACCTACATTATATACTAGATGACATAGAAAACGCACACCTACATTATATACTAGAGGACATAGAAAACGCACACCTACATTATATACTAGAGGACATAGAAAACGCACACCTACATTATATACTAGAGGACATAGAAAACGCACACCTACATTATATACTAGAGGACATAGAAAACGCACACCTACATTATATACTAGAGGACATAGAAAACGCACACCTACATTATATACTAGAGGACATAGAAAACGCACACCTACATTATATACTAGAGGACATAGAAAACGCACACCTACATTATATACTAGAGGACATAGAAAACGCACACCTACATTATATACTAGAGGACATAGAAAACGCACACCTACATTATATACTAGAGGACATAGAAAACGCACACCTACATTATATACTAGAGGACATAGAAAACGCACACCCACATTATATACTAGAGGACATAGAAAACGCACACCCACATTATATACTAGAGGACATAGAAAACGTACACCCACATTATATACTAGAGGACACAGCAAAGCAACTACATTATATACTTGAGGACATAGAAAACGCACACCCACATTATATACTAGAGGACATAGAAAACGCACACCTACATTATATACTAGAGGACATAGAAAACGCACACCTACATTATATACTAGAGGACATAGAAAACGCACACCTACATTATATACTAGAGGACATAGAAAACGCACACCTACATTATATACTAGAGGACATAGAAAACGCACACCTACATTATATACTAGAGGACATAGAAAACGCACACCTACATTATATACTAGAGGACATAGAAAACGCACACCTACATTATATACTAGAGGACATAGAAAACGCACACCTACATTATATACTAGAGGACATAGAAAACGCACACCTACATTATATACTAGAGGACATAGAAAACGCACACCTACATTATATACTAGAGGACATAGAAAACGCACACCTACATTATATACTAGAGGACATAGAAAACGCACACCTACATTATATACTAGAGGACATAGAAAACGCACACCTACATTATATACTAGAGGACATAGAAAACGCACACCTACATTATATACTAGAGGACATAGAAAACGCACACCTACATTATATACTAGAGGACATAGAAAACGCACACCTACATTATATACTAGAGGACATAGAAAACGCACACCCACATTATATACTAGAGGACATAGAAAACGCACACCCACATTATATACTAGAGGACATAGAAAAACGCACACCCACATTATATACTAGAGGACATAGAAAAACGCACACCCACATTATATACTAGAGGACATAGAAAAACGCACACCCACATTATATGATTATTATTACATGAAAACGAAATACGAAGGATTCCATCAAATATATATCACATCTTTATTACAAAACACAAACCGAACAACTAAAAATATACCTAAATGTTTAAAACTATGTAGTTATTGTTTTTCATGTAAAAACACACTTATCCGAAGTGTGCGTTTTCTATGTCCTCTAGTACACATACATACAGACACGGTTCAAACTAATAAGAATACACTGTGCGGTGGCATAGATACAACTGCCACTGATTTCGGTTCCTTCTTTGTTTGTAAGCACACACACAGCAGTGATGACAAGATTTATGTAATGTCATGTCTATCCATATGGCCGAAATATTAGTAATACCATAACTTTGCTTCTATTCAGTATAATACAGCCGTCACCTATTGGTTTGTATGTACACACGTGTAATACAACCTGGAATGATTCTGATTCTGATTGGTCGCGGCATGACAGCTTTCTTTTGACACGTTCGATGAATAGTTTGTGTTCATGCCTGATTTTTTGAAAATCAGCTGTGTTTTACGTTTATTTATCGTCGCTACCGGTTGGCCATATGAGCGACGCCTCCTGAAGAGATTAGATAGTTTAGATTTTTGGAGGATAGTGCACTGATACAGACAGAGACCCATTCCAGAGTCTCCTCTGGTTCTTTTACGTGCACGGTGTACAGCACCGACACGAGAACTCGGTTTAAAGTCCCATTTGAAAGACGGTTAATTGTATTAGGGTCAGACGGGGGATCGAACCTGTGACCCTTGAATTACCAATCCAACGTGTTACCACTGGACTGCAGATCCGTCTGTGGTTTGGTACCGCATCAACCATCATGTTTATGTATGTATGTTCCATTAATGTGAAACCGCTTGCGTGGACGCTATACATGTTTTCCTGCGCAGTCGCTAGGGTCAGACGCTAGGGTCAGTCGCTAGGGTCAGACGCTAGGGTCAGACTGGGGATCGAACGAAAATCAGCTGTCTAAGCACTAGTAAAAGTATTGTGTCGATTATTTGCGTTGAGTTGTTTGATTATCAGGGACTATTTATTATGGCGTGCGGATGTAGCGTACTGAGATGTAATAAGGCTCAAAAGTATACTTACAAACAGATCAGTTTTTTTCTTCAAATTTATGGTTGTTGTTACTGTTGTGATCAATAGGATCTTACACTCGTGGTGTTTTCATACCATGTGTTATGGCTAAAAGCAAATAGCAAAACATCAAAACTAGTTTCATAAAATATGAAATCACCACTCATGTAAGATTCTATATATACTGACAGCAAAATGAAATTGCCATACAATTAAAATTTATATCCTTTTAGAAAACAATATAGGCACATTTGATATCAAAAATTAATGTGCAAAATATTGGGTAAATTAGTGCAATGTGTGTGCAAGATTTTGGGTAAATTAGTGCAATGTGTGTGCAGGATTTTGGGTAAATTAGTGCAATGTGTGTGTGCAGGATTTTGGGTAAATTAGTGCAATGTGTGTGCATGTAATTGGGTAAATTAGTGCAATGTGTGCAGGATTTTGGGTAAATTAATGCACTGTGTGCAAGATTATGGGTAAATTAGTGCAATGTGTGCAGGATTGTGGGGTAAATTAATGCAATGTGTGCAGGATATTGGGTAAGTTAGTGCAATGTGTGCAGGATTTTGGGTAAATTAGTGCAATGTGCGCAGGATTGTGGGTAAATTAGTGCAATGTGTGCAGGATTGTGGGTAAATTAGTGCAATGTGTGCAGGATTTTGGGTAAATTAGTGCAATATGTGCAGGATTTGGGGTAAATTAATGCAATGTGTGCAGGGTATTGGGTAAGTTAGTGCAATGTGTGCAGGGTTTTGGGTAAATTAGTGCAATGTGCGCAGGATTGTGGGGTAAATTAGTGCAATGTGTGCAGGAATTTGGGTAAATTAGTGCAATGTGTGCAAGATTTGGGGTAAATTAGAGCAATGTATGCAAGATTTTGGGTAAATTAGTGCAATGTATGCACGATTGTGGGTAAATTAGTGCAATGTGTGTAAGATTGTGGGTAAATTAGGGCAATGTGTGTAGGATTTTGGGTAAATTAGAGCAATGTATGCAAGATTTTGGGTAAATTAGTGCAATGTATGCACGATTGTGGGTAAATTAGTGCAATGTGTGTAAGATTGTGGGTAAATTAGGGCAATGTGTGTAGGATTTTGGGTAAATTAGAGCAATGTATGCAAGATTTTGGGTAAATTAGTGCAATGTATGCACGATTGTGGGTAAATTAGTGCAATGTGTGTAAGATTGTGGGTAAATTAGGGCAATGTGTGTAGGATTTTGGGTAAATTAGAGCAATGTATGCAAGATTTTGGGTAAATTAGTGCAATGTATGCACGATTTTTCTTTACTATAATCATAGTAAAATCCATAATTCTAAAATAGTAACGAAAAAGTAACGCTCAATATAAAGTGCCAGTTTTTAATGGTGTCAGTATATAATATATGTTTTAGCTATTACCTTCTTGTGAACAGTCGGATCTATAGCCCAGTAGTAACACGCTGGACTGGTAAGCCAGGGATCGCAGGTTCGATCCCCCGTCGACCCTAATCAAATTAACAGTCTTTCAGATGGGACGTTAAACTGAGGTCTCGTGTCGGTGCTTTACACCGTGCACGTAGAAGAACCAGAGGAGACTCTGGAATGGGTCTCTGTCTGTATCATTGCACTATCCTTCCAACAATCTAAAATGATTAATCTCTTCAGGAAGCGTCGCTCATATGGGCAACCGGTAGCGACGATAAATAAACGTAAAACACACTTTGTGAAACAGGCCTAAATGTTTTAGTTTAAACAATATTATATTTATTTCTTTGACTATGCATAGTCTAGTATACATAATATGTACATACATGTAGGATTGAGGAGAAAGCAACTTGCTTATATGGTTACCCTCTTTCCTATGTACATACATGTAGGATTGAGGAGGAAAGCAACTTGCTTATATTGTTGCCTCTTTCCTATGTACATACATGTAGGATTGAGGAGAAAGCAACTGCTTATATGGTTACCTCTTTCCTATGTACATACATGTGGGATTGAGGAGAAAAGCACTTGCTTATATGGTTACCTCTTTCCTATGTACAACATGTAGGATTGAGGAGAAAGCAACTTGCTTATATGGTTACCTCTTTCCTATGTACATACATGTGGGATTGAGAGAAAGCAACTTGCTTATAGGTTACCTCTTCCTATGTACATACTGTAGGATTGAGGAGAAAGCAACTGCTTATATGGTTACCTCTTTCCTATGTACATACATGTAGGATTGAGGAGAAAGCAACTTGCTTATATGGTTCCCTCTTTCCTATGTACATACATGTAGGATTGAGGAGAAAGCAACTGCTTATATGGTTACCTCTTTCCTATGTACATACATGTTAGGATTGAGGAGAAAGCAACTTGCTTTATGGTTACCTCTTTCCTATGTACATACATGTAGGATTGAGGAGAAAGCAACTTGCTTATATGGTTACCTCTTTCCTATGTACATGCATGTAGGATTGAGGAGAAAGAAAATTGCTTATATGGTTACATCTTTCCTATGTACATACATGTAGGATTGAGGAGAAAGCAACTTGCTTATATGGTTACCTCTTTCCTATGTACATACATGTGGGATTGAGGAGAAAGCAACGTGCTTATATGGTTACCTCTTTCCTATGTACATACATGTGGGATTGAGAGGAAGCAACTGCTTATATGGTTATATGTACATACATGTAGGATTGAGGAGAAAGCACCTGCTTATATGGTTACCTCTTTCCTATGTACATACAACTTGTAGGATTGAGGAGAAAGCTTATATGGTTACCTCTTTCCTATGCTTAGATTACTTGCTTATATGGTTACCTCTTTCCTATGTACATATGATTACTTATATGGTTACCTCTTTCCATGTATGTGGGATTGAGAAAGAGCTTATATGGGAATGCATGTAGGATTGAGGAGAAAGCTATGCTTATATGGTTACCTCTTTCCTATGTACATGTAGGATTGAGGAGAAAGCAATGCTTATATGGGATTGAGGAGAAAGCAACCTCTTTCCTATGTACATACATTGGGATTACGTGTTTTACCTCTTCCTATGACATACATGTGGGATTGAGGGGAAACATGTAGGATTGAGGAGAAAGCAACCTGCTTATATGCTTACATATGGTTACTTGCTTATATGGTTACCTCTTCCTATGTACATACATGTGGGATTGAGAGGAGAAAGCAACTTGCTTATATGGTTACCTCTTTCCTATGTACATACATGTAGGATTGAGGAGAAAGCAACTGCTTATATGGTTACCTCTTTCCTATGTACATACATGTAGGATTGAGGAGAAAGCAATTGTATGGCCTCTTTCCTATGTACATACATGTAGGATTGAGAGAGAAAGCAACTTGCTTATATGGTTACCTCTTTCCTATGTACATACATGTAGGATTGAGGAGAAAGCAATGCACATACATGTAGGATTGAGTAGAAAGCAACCTGCTTGTATGGGATTGAGGAGAAAGCAAACTGCTTGTATGGTTATATGTACATGTAGGATTGAGGAGAAAGCAACATGCTATGGTTATATGTACATGTAGGATTGAGGAGAAAGCAACCTGCCTCTTTCCTATGTACATACATGTAGGATTGAGGAGAAAGCAACCTGCTTGTATGGTTATATGTACATACATGTAGGATTTGCTTATATGGTTACCTCTTTCATGTACATACATGTAGGATTGAGGAGAAAGCAACCTGCTTGTATGGTTATATGTACATGTAGGATTGAGGAGAAAGCAACCTGCTTGTATGGTTATATGTACATACATGTAGGATTGAGGAGAAAGCAATTGCTTATATGGTTATATGTACATACATGTAGGATTGAGGAGAAAGCAACCTGCTTGTATGGTTATATGTACATACATGGATTGAGAAAGCAACCTGCTTGTATGGTTATATGTACATACATGTAGGATTTGCTTATATGGTTACTTGTATGGTTATATGTACTCTTGTATGGTTATATGTACATGTAGAATTCTGCTATGGTAACATACATGTAGGATTGAGGAGAAAGCACTTGCTTATATGGTTACCTCTTTCCTATGTACATGTAGGATTGAGGAGAAAGCAATGTATGGTTTATGTACATACATGTAGGATTGAGAAAGCAACTTGCTTATATGGTTACCTCTTTCATGTACATACATGTAGGATTGAGGAGAAAGCAACATGTAGGATTACCTGCTTGTATGGTTATATGTACATACAGGATTGAGAAGCAATCTGCTTGTATGGTTATATGTACATACATGTAGGATTGAGGAGAACACCTGCTTATATGGTTACCTCTTTCCTATGTACATACAACCTGCTTGTAGGATTGAGGAGAAAGCAACTTGCTTATATGGTTATATGTACATACATGTAGGATTGAGGAGAAAGCAATCTGCTTGTATGGTTATATGTACATACATGTAGGATTGAGGAGAAAGCAACCTGCTTGTATGGTTATATGTACATACATGTATGATTGAGGAGAAAGTGCTTATATGGTTACCTCTTTCCTATGTACATACATGTAGGATTGAGGAAAAGCAACTTGCATGTAGGATTGAGTTATGTAGGATTGAGGAGAAAGCAACTGCTTGTATGGTTATATGTACTCTGTAGGATTGAGGAGAAAGCAACCTGCTTGTATGGTTATATGTACATGTAGGATTGAGGAGAAAGCAACCTGCTATGGTTATATGTACATACAGTAGGATTGAGGAGAAAGCAACCTGCTTGTATGGTATATGTACATACATGTAGGATGAGGAGAAAGCAACCTGCTGTATGGTTATATGTATACATGTAGGATTGAGGAGAAAGCAACCTGCTTGTATGGTTATATGTACATGTAGGATTGAGGAGAAAGCAATGCTTGTATGTTATATGTACATGTAGGATTGAGAGAGAGAAAACAACGTGCT
Organism: Archivesica marissinica; assembly: GCA_014843695.1. Taxonomy (NCBI): domain Eukaryota; kingdom Metazoa; phylum Mollusca; class Bivalvia; order Venerida; family Vesicomyidae; genus Archivesica; species Archivesica marissinica. Next base: position 13,775,369 of record CM026399.1, on the reverse strand, counting down.
GTATGGTTATATGTACATACATGTAGGATTGAGGAGAAAGCAACCTGCTTGTATGGTTATATGTACACATGTAGGCATATATGGGATTGAGGAGAAAGCAACCTGCTTGTATGTTATATGTACATATATGGATTGAGGAGAAAGCAACTGCTTGTATGGATATGTACATACATGTAGGATTGAGGAGAAAGCAACCTGCATGGGTACATACATGTAGGATTGAGGAGAAAGCAACCTGCTTGTATGGTTATATGTACATACATGTAGGATTGAGGAGAAAGCAACCTGCTTGTATGGTTACATGTACATACATGTAGGATTGAGGAGAAAGCAACTGCTTGTATATGTACATGTAGGATTGAGGAGAAAGCAACCTGCTTGTATGGTTATATGTACATACATGTAGGATTGAGGAGAAAGCAACTGTTGTATGGTTATATGTACATACATGTAGGATTGAGGAGAAAGCAACCTGCTTGTATGGTTATATGTACATACATGTAGGATTGAGGAGAAAGCAACTGCTTGTATGGTTATATGTACATACATGTAGGATTGAGGAGAAAGCAACCTGCTTGTATGGTTATATGCATACATGTAGGATTGAGGAGAAAGCAACCTGCTTGTATGGTTATATGTACATACATGTAGGATTGAGGAGAAAGCAACCTGCTTGTATGGTTATATGTACATACATGTAGGATTGAGGAGAAAGCAACCTGCTTGTATGGTTATATGTACATACATGTAGGATTGAGGAGAAAGCAACCTGCTTGTATGGTTATATGTACATACATGTAGGATTGAGGAGAAAGCAACTTGCTTATATGGTTACCTCTTTCCTATGTACATTCATGTAGGATTGAGGAGAAAGCAACTTGCTTATATGGTTACCTCTTTCCTATGTACATACATGTAGGATTGAGGAGAAAGCAACTTGCTTATATGGTTACCTCTTTCCTATGTACATGCATGTAGGATTGAGGAGAAAGCAACTTGCTTATATGGTTACATCTTTCCTATGTACATACATGTAGGATTGAGGAGAAAGCAACTTGCTTATATGGTTACCTCTTTCCTATGTACATACATGTGGGATTGAGGAGAAAGCAACGTGCTTATATGGTTACCTCTTTCCTATGTACATACATGTGGGATTGAGAGAAAGCAACTGCTTATATGGTTACCTCTTTCCTATGTACATACATGTAGGATTGAGGAGAAAGCAACTGCTTATATGGTTACCTCTTTCCTATGTACATACATGTAGGATTGAGGAGAAAGCAACTTGCTTATATGGTTACCTCTTTCCTATGTACATACATGTAGGATTGAGGAGAAAGCAACTTGCTTATATGGTTACCTCTTTCCTATGTACATACATGTAGATTGAGGAGAAAGCAACTTGCTTATATGGTTACCTCTTTCCTATGTACATACATGTGGGATTGAGGAGAAAGCAACGTGCTTATATGGTTACCTCTTTCCTATGTACATACATGTAGGATTGAGGAGAAAGCAACTTGCTTATATGGTTACCTCTTTCCTATGTACATACATGTAGGATTGAGGAGAAAGCTACTTGCTTATATGGTTACCTCTTTCCTATGTACATACATGTAGGATTGAGGATAAAGCAATTTGCTTATATGGTTACCTCTTTCCTATGTACATACATGTAGGATTGAGGCGAAAGCAACTTGCTTATATGGTTACCTCTTTCCTATGTACATACATGTGGGATTGAGGAGAAAGCAACGTGCTTATATGGTTACCTCTTTCCTATGTACATACATGTGGGATTGAGGAGAAAGCAACTTGCTTATATGGTTACCTCTTTCCTATGTACATACATGTAGGATTTAGGAGAAAGCAACCTGCTTATATGGTTACCTCTTTCCTATGTACATACATGTAGGATTGAGGAGAAAGCAACTTGCTTATATGGTTACCTCTTTCCTATGTACATACATGTAGGATTGAGGAGAAAGCAACTTGCTTATATGGTTACCCCTTTCCTATGTACATACATGCAGGATTGAGGAGAAAGCAACTTGCTTATATGGTTACCTCTTTCCTATGTACATACATGTAGATTGAGGAGAAAGCAACTTGCTTATATGGTTACCTCTTTCCTATGTACATACATGTAGGATTGAGGAGAAAGCAACTTGCTTATATTGTTGCCTCTTTCCTATGTACATACATGTAGGATTGAGGAGAAAGCAACTTGCTTATATGGTTACCTCTTTCCTATGTACATACATGTGGGATTGAGGAGAAAGCAACTTGCTTGTATGGTTACCTCTTTCCTATGTACATACATGTAGGATTGAGGAGAAAGCAACTTGCTTGTATGGTTACCTCTTTCCTATGTACATACATGTGGGATTGAGGAGAAAGCAACTTGCTTGTATGGTTACCTCTTTCCTATGTACATACATGTAGGATTGAGGAGAAAGCAACTTGCTATATGGTTACCTCTTCCTATGTACATACATGTAGGATTGAGGAGAAAGCACTTGCTTATATGGTTACTCTTTCCTAGTACATACATGTAGGATTGAGAGAAAGCAACTGCTTATATGGTTACCTCTTTCCTATGTACATACATGTAGGATTGAGGAGAAAGCAACTTGCTTATATGGTTACCTCTTTCCTATGTACATACGTAGGATTGAGGAGAAAGCACTTGCTTATATGGTTACTCTTTCCTATGTACATACATGTAGGATTGAGGAGAAAGCAACTGCTTATATGGTTACCTCTTTCCTATGTACATACATGTGGATTGAGGAGAAAGCAACTTGCTTATATGGTTACCTCTTTCCTATGTACATACATGTAGGATTGAGGAGAAAGCAACTTGCTTATATGGTTACCTCTTTCCTATGTACATACATGTAGATTGAGGAGAAAGCAACTTGCTTATATGGTTACCTCTTTCCTATGTACATACATGTAGGATTGAGGAGAAAGCAACGTGCTTATATGGTTACCTCTTTCCTATGTACATACATGTGGGATTGAGGAGAAAGCAACTTGCTTATATGGTTACCTCTTTCCTATGTACATACATGTAGGATTGAGGAGAAAGCAACTTGCTTATATGGTTACCTCTTTCCTATGTACATACATGTAGGATTGAGGAGAAAGCAACTTGCTTATATGGTTACCTCTTTCCTATGTACATACATGTAGATTGAGGAGAAAGCAACTTGCTTATATGGTTACCTCTTTCCTATGTACATACATGTAGGATTGAGGAGAAAGCAACTTGCTTATATGGTTACCTCTTTCCTATGTACATACATGTAGGATTGAGGAGAAAGCAACTTGCTTATATGGTTACCTCTTTCCTATGTACATACATGTAGGATTGAGGAGAAAGCAACTTGCTTATATGGTTACCTCTTTCCTATGTACATACATGTAGGATTGAGGAGAAAGCAACTTGCTTATATGGTTACCTCTTTCCTATGTACATACATGTAGGATTGAGGAGAAAGCAACTTGCTTATATGGTTACCTCTTTCCTATGTACATACATGTAGGATTGAGGAGAAAGCAACTTGCTTATATGGTTACCTCTTTCCTATGTACATACATGTAGGATTGAGGAGAAAGCAACTTGCTTATATGGTTACCTCTTTCCTATGTACATACATGTAGGATTGAGGAGAAAGCAACTTGCTTATATGGTTACCTCTTTCCTATGTACATACATGTAGGATTGAGGAGAAAGCAACTTGCTTATATGGTTACCTCTTTCCTATGTACATGCATGTAGGATTGAGGAGAAAGCAACTTGCTTATATGGTTACCTCTTTCCTATGTACATACATGTAGGATTGAGGAGAAAGCAACTTGCTTATATGGTTACCTCTTTCCTATGTACATACATGTGGGATTGAGGAGAAAGCAACGTGCTTATATGGTTACCTCTTTCCTATGTACATACATGTGGGATTGAGGAGAAAGCAACTTGCTTATATGGTTACCTCTTTCCTATGTACATACATGTAGGATTGAGGAGAAAGCAACCTGCTTATATGGTTACCTCTTTCCTATGTACATACATGTAGGATTGAGGAGAAAGCAACTTGCTTATATGGTTACCTCTTTCCTATGTACATACATGTAGGATTGAGGAGAAAGCAACTTGCTTATATGGTTACCTCTTTCCTATGTACATACATGTAGATTGAGGAGAAAGCAACTTGCTTATATGGTTACCTCTTTCCTATGTACATACATGTAGGATTGAGGAGAAAGCAACTTGCTTATATGGTTACCTCTTTCCTATGTACATACATGTGGATTGAGGAGAAAGCAACTTGCTTATATGGTTACCTCTTTCCTATGTACATACATGTAGGATTGAGGAGAAAGCAACTTGCTTATATGGTTACCTCTTTCCTATGTACATACATGTAGGATTGAGGAGAAAGCAACTTGCTTATATGGTTACCTCTTTCCTATGTACATACATGTAGGATTGAGGAGAAAGCAACTTGCTTATATGGTTACCTCTTTCCTATGTACATACATGTAGGATTGAGGAGAAAGCAACTTGCTTATATGGTTACCTCTTTCCTATGTACATACATGTAGGATTGAGGAGAAAGCAACTTGCTTATATGGTTACCTCTTTCCTATGTACATACATGTAGGATTGAGGAGAAAGCAACCTGCTTATATGGTTACCTCTTTCCTATGTACATACATGTAGGATTGAGGAGAAAGCAACTTGCTTATATGGTTACCTCTTTCCTATGTACATACATGTAGGATTGAGGAGAAAGCAACTTGCTTATATGGTTACCTCTTTCCTATGTACATACATGTAGGATTGAGGAGAAAGCAACTTGCTTATATGGTTACCTCTTTCCTATGTACATACATGTAGATTGAGGAGAAAGCAACTTGCTTATATGGTTACCTCTTTCCTATGTACATACATGTAGATTGAGGAGAAAGCAACTTGCTTATATGGTTACCTCTTTCCTATGTACATACATGTAGGATTGAGGAGAAAGCAACTTGCTTATATGGTTACCTCTTTCCTATGTACATACATGTAGATTGAGGAGAAAGCAACTTGCTTATATGGTTACCTCTTTCCTATGTACATACATGTAGGATTGAGGAGAAAGCAACTTGCTTATATGGTTACCTCTTTCCTATGTACATACATGTGGGATTGAGGAGAAAGCAACGTGCTTATATGGTTACCTCTTTCCTATGTACATACATGTGGGATTGAGGAGAAAGCAACTTGCTTATATGGTTACCTCTTTCCTATGTACATACATGTAGGATTGAGGAGAAAGCAACTTGCTTATATGGTTACCTCTTTCCTATGTACATACATGCAGGATTGAGGAGAAAGCAACTTGCTTATATGGTTACCTCTTTCCTAAATGTTTTATTTATATACTATAATTGTTTCGAGAATACAGCGTGATATATGTGATGTATGATTCTTTATGGTAAAATACACCGTCTGTTTAATACCATATGCTAGAAATGTGATAGCTATAGTTATTCTAAACTATAATGGAATCGATAGTGATGAGGATGTTTTGTAAATCTGATAGCTATACTTATTCTAAAGTATAATGGGATTACCAGTGCCTGTGGATTTTTGATGTCATTAAACGAAATAATTATATTGCCAAGAAAAATCTGTAGCTGGAGCAATTATTTTTTCCTTGCGTAGGCGAATGCTGACGGACTATGATGCTCTAATAGAGGCTTCTGTGGCCGAGTGGTTAAGGTAGTTGATTTTTAATCACCTCCACTTCACCACTGAAGGTTCGAGTCCCACTGGTGGTCTCAAATTCGTTCAAGTGAGGAAGTTATCCAGCAATAGGTCAGAAATTCTACCCGAGTGTCCGTCCGTGTCTGACTGCTCGGAGGGGCACCGAGGGGGGTCTTCCTTCACCAATAATAGCTGGAGAGGCTCCACATGACTTAAGCTGTTGGTACGATTTTAAATCCCAAAATAAACTATGCTCTACTTTCCTCTCGCCTATAGATAGGCGTTTGACGATGTGTGACCAATGATCACAGCGAGGTTAATATCCCACCTTCGGTAGTATCGCGGGATTTCTTCCACTGTGCAATAGGATTTAGCTCACTTTATAGCATGCTCTACTTTCCTCTCACCTATGGATAGTTTGACGATGTGTGACCAATGGTCACAGCGAGGTTTGTACCGTTATATATCACCTTCGCTTAATTAATTTCGAAATAATCTGAATAACTAATATCTCACCTTCGGTAGTATCGCGGGATTTCTCCCACTGTGCAATAGGATTTAGCTCACTTTATAGTAGACTTGAATAATAAACAAAGTGGGTGGTGTATAAATGCAACGCGATATTGAGGACTATACCATTACACTAAGAAATAGTGAAACACGCTTTTATTTTGACTAAGTGATTGTATCTCATTATACCTGGTCGATACCAACTACCTGGATCACCTCTATCGTGTTTATTTTATTGGTTTTCTGTTTATATACATATTTCACATATTGCGTTGAACCAGTATATGCCACTTTATCCTTATTTTGCATGTCTTTAATTGATGAAGTGATGGTGACATTTAAATGTGGTCGGTTTCATATCGTAATTTCATAGAAAATAAACGAGTTTCGACATATTTCACACTTTGATCCAGGCGTTTATAGATGGCGATGTTCTCAGAAGCATATAACGTAGTCAATAATGTTTGAACAGTGGTAACACGCTGGACTGGTAATCCAGGAATCGCATGTTCGATCCCCCGTCTGCCCGTAATAAAATTAACAGTATTTCAGATGGGACGTTAAACCGAGGTCTCGTGTCGGTGCTTTACACCGTGCACGTAAAAGAACCAGAGAAGACTCTGGAATGGGTCTTTGTCTGTATCATTGCACTCTCCTCCAAAATCTAAAATGACTAATCTCTTCAGGAGGCGTCGCTCATATGGGTAACCGGTAGCGACGATAGATAAACTTAAAAACATACCAATTGAACAATCCCAGGAGTACTCCCCCAGATAATTGTGTACATTTGTATTGGCGACCTATGGGGCATTGCAATTTATACGTTTGTGAGCAGTCATTCATTTACGGTCTGTAGACATGGCGGAAGAGCATAGGGCCTCGAGGGCATCTCATATATGACTTTACCGCAATTGGGTTGGTTGTACACCAGACGAATATGAAGAGGAAATTGAGACTTTCTTTCTTCAGACTGTGTTTTATTTATATGAAAAAGTTGGCAGTTTCTTACGGAGGTTGGTGCACCCAAGTACTGGTTAACCGCTGGAGCCTGTCCAGGAAATATGTTGTTAGGTAAACTGCCCGCCGGAGATATAGCCCAAAAATGGTGCTGATGCAGGCGTAAAACCCGAAACATAACATATAACATAACAAGATTATAACTGGGATGTACATCTGTTGTGTTGGTCACACGATCTACATGGACACGTGGCCAATTGTCATACCTCTGTAAGGAACTGACAAGATTTTCACATAATCGTCATTCATCACTTATAGCTATGAAGGGGTGGTGATTGGAGCTGACGACCCTGGCAAGAGCGGTAAAGTGCGTAGCTCACTGCCCTGGCAAGAGCGGTAAGGTGCGTAACTCACTACCCTGGCGATAGTGGTAAAGGGCGAAACTCAGGGCCCTGGTGATAGCATTGATTGGTGAAGGGAGACACACACAGGGCCGTGGCGATATATAGCGTTGATTGGTGAAGGGAGAAACATAGGGCCCTGGCGATAGCGTTGATTGGTGAAGGGAGACACACAGGGCCATGGCGATTTATAACGTTGATTGGTGAGGGGAGACACACAGGGCCATGGCGATTTATAACGTTGATTGGTGAAGGGAGACACACAGGGCCATGGCGATTTATAACGTTGATTGGTGAGGGGAGAAACATAGGGCCCTGGCGATAGCGTTGATTGGTGAAGGGAGACACATAGGGCCATGGCGATTTATAACGTTGATTGGTGAGGGGAGAAACATAGGGCCCTGGCGATAGCGTTGATTGGTGAAGGGAGACACACATGGCCATGGCGATTTATAACGTTGATTGGTGAGGGGAGAAACATAGGGCCCTGGCGATAGTGTTGATTGGTGAGAGGAGAAACACAAGACCCTGGCCATAGCGGTAAAGGGCGAAATTCAGGGCTCTGGCGATAGCATTGATTGGTGAAGGGAGACACACACAGGGCCATTGCGATATATAGCGTTGATTGGTGAAGGGAGACACACACAGGGCCATGGCGATATATAGCGTTGATTGGTGAAGGGAGACACACACATGGCCATGGCGATATATAGCGTTGATTGGTGAAGGGAGACACACACAGGGCCATGGCGATATATAGCGTTGATTGGTGAAGGGAACACCACAGGCCATGGCGATATAGCGTTGATTGGTGAAGGGAGACACACACAGGGCCATGGCGATATATAGCGTTGATTGGTGAAGGGAGACACACACAGCCATGGCGATATATAGCGTTGATTGGTGAAGGGAGACACACACAGGGCCATGGCGATATATAGCGTTGATTGGTGAAGGGAGACACACACAGGGCCATGGCGATATATAGCGTTGATTGGTGAAGGGAGACACACACAGGGCCATGGCGATATATAGCGTTGATTGGTGAAGGGAGACACACACAGGGCCATGGCGATATATAGCGTTGATTGGTGAAGGAGACACACACAGGGCCATGGCGATATATAGCGTTGATTGGTGAAGGGAGGACACACACAGGCCATGGCGATATATAGCGTTGATTGGTGAAGGGAGACACACACAGGGCCATGGCGATATATAGCATTGATTGGTGAAGGGAGACACACACAGGGCCATGGCGATATATAGCGTTGATTGGTGAAGGGAGACACACAGAGCCATGGCGATATATAGCGTTGATTGGTGAAGGGAGACACACACAGGGCCATGGCGATATATAGCGTTGATTGGTGAGGGGAGACACACATGGCCATGGCGATATTTAGCGTTGATTGGTGAAGGGAGACACACACGGCCATGGCGATATATAGCATTGATTGGTGAAGGGAGGCACACACAGGGCCATGGCGATATATAGCGTTGATTGGTGAAGGGAGACACACACAGGGCCATGGCGATATATAGCGTTGATTGGTGAAGGAGACACACACAGGGCCATGGCGATATATAGCGTTGATTTGTGAGGGGAGAAACACAAGACCCTGGCGATAGCGGTAAAGGGCGAAATTCAGAGCTCTGGCGATACACAGCAGTGATTGGTGAAGGGAGACACACTTAGCCCTGGCGATAGCGGTGAAGTGTGAGTTCTAAAAACAGCGTATTTGATCAGTCGGCTCTAACAAATATAAGTAGATAACGCCCATATGGTTCGCCGGCGGCGAGGGTAAATAAGCTCAATCATCTAGTAGATAACAATTGATAGCATGCTAATGTAATTCAAGGCATTTTGAGTTTTGACAATATAATTGAATACGTACTACTAATCTCAACAGTTTCCGATGGATGAAGAATAACACTAGACTCGTGATGATCTCGTAAAGCAGATCGTATAAAAGATAGCTACATGTATCTTCAAAGATTGTCTTAGGACAAATGCTAATTTGCCTTTCAAGAATTAATGAAAGAATGGGTACAATGATAATGAACGGTTCTAATGAATTAACGAAATACACGTTCTGATTGTTATATTTCCGAGACACGCTAAATATGCATTCCTATACTAGAGGACATAGAAAACGTACACCTACATTATATACTAGAGGACATAGAAAACGCACACGTACATTATATACTAGAGGACATAGAAAACTACACTACATTATATACTAGAGGACATAGAAAACGCACACCTACATTATATACTAGAGGACATAGAAAACGCACACCTACATTATATACTAGAGGACATAGAAAACATATATATATAGAGGACATAGAAACCACACCTACATTATATACTAGAGGACATAGAAAACGCACACCTACATTATATACTAGAGGACATAGAAAACGCACACCTACATAATATGATTATTATTACATGAAAACGAAATACGAAGATTCCATCAAAGATATATCACTTCTTCATTGCAAACACAAACTGAACAACTAAAAATATTCTAAAATATTTAAAACCATGTATTTATATAGTTATTGTTTTTCATGTAAAAAAACACTTATCCGATGTGTGCGTTTTCTATGTTCTCTAGTATACATAGATAGTGTATATTGAACTGTCACTTAACAGACGGATCTGTAGTCCAGTGGTAAGACGCTGGACTGGTAATCCAGGGATCGCAGGTTCGATCCCCCGTCTGACCCTAATAAAATTAAAAGTCTTTCAGATGGGACTTTAAACTGAGGTCTCGTGGCGGTGTTGTACGCCGTGCACGTAAAAGAACCAGAGGAGACTCTGGAATGGGTCGGTCTCTGTCTGTATCATTGCAGTATCCTCCAAAAATCTAAAATGACTAATCTCTTCAGGAGGCGTCACTCATGTGGGCAACCGGTAGCGATGATAAATAAACGTAAAATATACACACAACTTTAATACATGCTAAGTATGACTGAAACATATTAAAGCTGTCATGACAACGTCGTGTACAAGTTGTTTTCCACTGTAGCAAAAGAGAAGTCAACAAAGTTTCACTATCAACCAAATAACAACGTCTTTCCGAACTCAGAGAAAGACGTCATAACAACGTCGACTTACCATCGTTGCAACAGAGACGTAAAAAAAACTTCACTATCCACCAATAACGACGTCTTTCCGACGTCTAGAAAAGACGTCAACACATGGTTTGTCGTTCTGAGTGTCGGGATTAGCCACTTAAACATACGGATGTGTGGTTAATCCGTACACGTCCGAACTCCAAGCCATGTTTTATTAGTCAATAAATAACTTGAGTGTGTGTTTTACGTTTATTTATCGTCGCTACCGGTTACCCATATGAGCGACGCCTCCTGAAGAGATTAGTCATTTTAGATGTTGGAGGATAGTGCAATGATACAGACAGAGACCCATTCCAGAGTCTCCTCTGGTTCGTTTACGTGCATGGTGTAAAGCACCAACACGAGACCTCGGTTTAACGTCCCATCTGAAAGACTGTTAATTGTATTAGGGTCAGACGGGGGATCGAACCTGTGATCCCTGGATTACTAGTCCAGCGTGTTACCACTGGACTACAGATCCGTCTGTAAAATAACTTGAAAGACCAATATTATTTCTTAAATGAAATGTTCACCAGTAGACAGCAATATAACATCGGCGTGACAGCGTGACATGTATATGTATACTAATTAATAACTAATAACAGCTGACCAGTCCAGTGCACTTCACAAACCAATTTGGATAGTTGTTTATAATTGGTCAGATATATATAACACGTAAAACGTAAGTTACTTGGATATGACCAGAGAACACGGCGTTGTCAGTTTAATGACTGTTTTTGATAGAATAGACGTTTTATTTACGTACATGACGGCAACATATCAATACAAATAATCGTGGCACGTTGTGCCTGTATCTAGATAGGTAAATGTTACAGATATTGTGGAAACAATGAAATGTAACATCATTTTCGGAATATTGTGCGGTTTAAGTCTACACGTGTCAGGCCAAACTTTAGGTAAGTTTTAGTAAAATTAATGTGCATTTGTTTTGTTTCTTTGTTTCGTGGTTTAATGTCCCACCAGCAGCTTATGTTATATGGCGACTCTTCATTTAGTATTGGTGGAGGAAAACACGGTGCCCCCCGAGCAGTAAACTGTGAGGAACCACTGACCTACCGAGCTTCCTCACATGACGGAATTCGACACACCCAGTGGGATTCGAACCTACATAGGTGATGGGTCGGTGATTTGAAGTTAACGACCGTAGCAACTCGGCCATGGAAGCCCCCGAAACTGGTATATAATTAATGTAGCAATATATGTTTACCAGCTCAGACGGATCTGTTGTCCAATGGTTAACACGTTGGACTTGTAATCCAGGGATCGCAGGTTCGATCCCCCGTCTGACCATAATACAATTAACAGTCTTTCAGATGGGACTTTAAACCGAGGTCTCGTGTCGGTGCTTTACACCGTGCACCTAAAAGAACCAGAGGAGACTCTGGAATAGGCCTCTGTCTGTATCATTGCACTATCCTCCAACCAATCTAAAATGATTAATCTCTTCAGGAGGCGTCGTTCATATGGGCAACCGGTAGCGACGATAAATAAACGTAAAACACACACACACAATATTTACCAGCAATATGCATGTACATGTGTAATAATAATAATAAAATACATGTTTTTAATACGTTTTGACATTTCAGGTCGAGCAGTGGATTCTCAAACCGGGGCACTATTAGGGGGAGTTCACATTGACATGCCCGGTCAACACGGGAATGTGGTAGACGGGCATCCAATAGTTCACAGAGAAGGAACTCAAAGCCGGGGACATCAAAGAGGGGTACCCTTGGGCAGCGTTCACATTGATATGCCCGGGGTACATGGGAATATGTTAGACGGGCATCCAATAGTTCACAGAGAAGGAACTCAAAGCCGGGGACATCAAAGAGGGGTACCATTGGGCAGCGTTCACATTGATATGCCCGGGGTACATGGGAATATGTTAGACGGGCATCCAATAGTTCACAGAGAAGGAACGCAACGCCCGGGGCATCAAACAGGAGTACCATTGGGTAACGTTCACATTGATATGCCAGGGGTACATGGGAATATGTTAGACGGGCATCCAATAGTTCACAGAGAAGGAACGCAACGCCCGGGGCATCGCACAGGAGAACCATTGGGTAACGTTCACATTGATATGCCCGGGCAACATGGAAATATGCTAGACGGACATCCAGTAATTCACAGAGAAAGAAACATAGGAAGCGTAGGTGCTATCCCTACTACTCATAGAGAGCACGATGTGGTTCCTGAACTATTGCAAGGGCATCAAACCCTACCCGGAACCATGGATATACATATTGACGCACCTGGACAGCATGGAAATAAACATAATGAACTTGCCTTACATTTACCTCCAGGTGCAACCATCAAAGATGCCCAGGCTGCTGGTGTAATCCCAGGACCAAACAGGCCAGATACCAGATTTGGTGGTCCTATTCCTGAACTAGTTCCAGTTGGAGCAAATGCACATATGCATGGACGATTTAATGATAACGTTGTTATCAACGAAGCGGGCCATGCACATATGTCTGAACATTTTCCTGAAACATTACTTGGCCACGGTAATAACATAGAACGACCAGGTATCTTTAATAATTTAGAACCGACACACTTTGGTGTCTTGGATAACCCAAGTGTTTTACTGACAAGAGTTGGCCGCGTACGCAACAACAGGCGACGCGGAGGACAACGTCGGGGTTGGAGAGGAGGCCGTAGAGGAGGTCGTAGATGGCGACAAACTACCACAACGACAACTACAACAACAACTACCACACCAGCACCCAGGAAAACCGGAAGTGGTATTATGATCATTCGAACATCGCGTCGTAATAACCCGATGACTGCTATAGGGAATGCGTTAAGGAACGTACTATCCCGTTTATTGATAGGCCGAGGGTAAACTGAGGACGGGAATAACCTGGTGAGGACGGGTATTAATTGTTCAGGACGGGTATGTTAACTGAGTGACGCGGACGCCGGATGGGTATTAAACTGATGAACTATTGACCTACATGGAATCAGTAATATGAATGCGAATATATGACGTCATAGCTAACCCCAAATTGACTTTTCATTAAGCAGGTATGGGTTGGAGGATCCATAATGATAGTTTTCTGGGAGTTGTACTATGTGTAGAAAGAAGTGATATGACTACTTATATTAATTTTCGAAACAGAAACCGTGATTAAAACGCCACCAAAAAGTGTGTTTGTACATTCAGCATATTTGGCTTCCCGAAAGATCATTCTTATTTGCACCAGGCCGGAGCAAGTCTTGGCGTATAGCATATAGATATACATTTGCAACAATGCCATATAACAATGACGAGGGATATGTTGAAACATCCTTAAAGCTGGCCAACGCTAAAAGAATTAGTGTTTGTCATAAAATGTATTGTGACATGTTGACACTTAATTTAGCCAATGTAATTCCCCGTACCCAAATCTAAAGTAGTATCACTTGATGCTAATTATTCCCCATGAATATAATTTTTATAAAACATAAAACCTTTAGTAACAGAATAAATATTCATGTATATATACATTTAGATATACTATAGTCTATAAAAAAAAATTCAATTATTTCTATACACCATAACTATTTTTATACAATTTTTGTATACGCAATTTTATTTTTATATACTTAGTTTTATACACTACACCGTAATTATTGAATACTATGAAATAGGCACACCCTATCAATGGGGAAGGCCATGCTGTCGTGGAAGTCGTGATAGCGCTGCGGTAGCCCATTCGCTACATGTGCGAAAGGCCCAGAGTACGGCGCTGGAGCCGTTACGATTGTGCCCTTAAATAAGGCATTTAAATTTCACATGCCTCTTCTCTGTCTCTCGTGGCGATGGATTCCATCAGGAATGAGGTCTCGAGATTGATTAATATAAGTTGTAAGAACTTGTTTCGCAATCGAGCTAAAATAGATGTGTATAATCTAATGGGGGAGGCCAATATCAATTACTGAATAAGACATTATAGGAGGAATATGATTACAACCCCGCGAGGGATCTGACATCTAAGGAAGATGAATAGATAGATAAATACATAGATAGTTATGTAGATAGAATGATGACAACGAGTGTGCTATTCTTGTAGACGTTTCTGGTACTGGCCGTTGTCTGGTGCGGGCCGTTGTCTGGTGCGGGCCATTGTCTGGTGCGGGCCGTTGTCTGGTGTGGGCCGTTGTCTGGTGCGGGCCGTTGTTTGGTGCGGGCCGTTGTCTGGTGCGGGCCGTTGTCTGGTGTGGGCCGTTGTCTGGTGCGGGCCGTTGTCTGGTGCGGGCCGTTGTCTGGTGCGGGCCGTTGTCTGGTGCGGGCCGTTGTCTAATGTTGTTAAAACGTGTGGCCCAAACCTAGCCTGGGTGCCAGATATTTCACTTTTTAACTTCTGGCAAAATGTTGATATGATCAGAAACTCGATACGGCCCAATTAATAGTCCCGGTGTTAAAATATAGTTATTTGACTGACCAGCAAAATATATCGACGTCTGTTCCCAGGCTAGACCAAACCATGTGTATGGTCGTGCTATGTATTGTATCTTTACGTGTATGACATATTTACTATTGATTTGCAATAACATATGATTAAACTAGACTTTAAGCTTATTTGCAGAACTCACGGCGGACTGAAATAAGTGTATAAATCATCGCGAATTAAAGCGCTTGATAAATTGTATTAATTCAGATAGGGTTTGTAACTTGTAATCATTCAAATGCGTGAACAAGCCCATAGCGGTGGTATCGTAGTATTTACTAACTGTGATAATTGATTGATATTAAATAAGAAACAACTTTCACTTTCTATATCAGTAAAGTATACGATAATGTATCTACATCAACTTCACCAATAATCATCATTCCTACTCGAGTTGTTTCAATAAAATCCGCGAACGTCTTTAAAAACACATCTTAACTAGGAAGAGCTCTCGAAATGTAGATTTATATTGTTTTCTTTTATGATTTACAATGAATGGTTGAGTTTTCTCAGTGAAGGAAAATACTATCTCTGACTGTTTTTAGACAGTGGCAGGTGGCAATTTCTCTGTCACTGCTTAAGTTTCGCATTCCTCCGCTGTTGGGTGTACTTTTGTATGATAGCTATTTTCTTACAATTATGAACAGTTAATTATAAAGTAATATATTCTAATGAATTTGTTTTGTCTGTAGTTTTTAATTTTGATAGCAAACAGAAATTAACTTGAAAATTATAACGTAAATATTTTTTTATAATAATCATAATCATAAAAGAAAAAGAAGATTTGTGTTTATTGTAAGATAGGATTTTATTTCATCCCGTCACCTAACTATGTATTACCACTCGTGGCGTTTAATAAACACAAATCCTCTATATCTTTTAGCTTATTTAATGTTTCCCTATTGTGACATGAATCTACATACAATATATACAAAAAAGCAGAAGCGGGTCTAGCAATACTTTCCCTAGAGACGTCTCTTCCCAAACAATATTTTGGAACACATATGGCAGCTAAACAAGTTCGTATGTAGGGCAAACATAAGGGTGCAAAGCAGGCTAAAATTGAAATGAAGAATGTGATATAAATTAGTCATGACCCGTGGTAAAGACTCTACATGATACTAATTTATATATTATCTAATTGTTTTCTTACCTTGTTCACTGATGAAAGACGGAGCAACCTGGCCAAATACGTAGTCTGTGTAGTCAGGTAGTCCATCAATAGGGTACATGGCCACACTGTATATACATGCCAGCAAAGTCACCAGACAATACAACATTTTCATTATGCGCTACTGAATCTGTGTCTACCTCGTCGATGTTGCTTTTATAGTCTTCCGTAAGTTTCAATTCCAATTAATTTTCAGAATTTAAGATTTATTATCATAATAAAAGATTTATTTTGAAGATGATTATACTGCCCCAGGTACATTTAATGACTTAATACAAATGGCTAATTTAATGAACCTACGAATACAATTACTATTGTATTGTAAGCTTAATTATTTGGTCCCCTGAATACCATTAAAGGCTCTTTAAAAAGATGTTTGTCAGATAAAAGTCCAGGAGTACTGACAGAGAGAAGCAGTGATTGTTAGAGCCGCTGGATGGGCTAAAGAAGAAATCCAATACATACACTCGCACGACTGCAATTGACGCGCAATGACGTTCATTTCATGCTTTATACCTCTACGACAACTACTGGCTGTACAGTCTATATTTGAACAAGACTTTTGGTGGAGTTCATGTGTGTGTTTTACGTGTATTTATCGTCGC
The DNA here is from genome assembly GCA_014843695.1 of Archivesica marissinica. NCBI lineage: Eukaryota > Metazoa > Mollusca > Bivalvia > Venerida > Vesicomyidae > Archivesica > Archivesica marissinica. The sequence continues at coordinate 13,758,369 of CM026399.1, read as the reverse complement.
TTCCGGTTGCCCATATGAGCGACGCCTCCTGAAGAGATTAGTAATTTTAGATTTTTGGAGGATAGTGCAATGATACAGACAGAGACCCATTCCAGAGTCTCCTCTTGTTCTTTTACGTGCACGATGTAAAGCACCGGCACGAGACCTCGGTTTAACGTCCCATCTGAAAGACTGTTAATTGTATTAGGGTCAGACGGGGGATCGAACCTGCGCTCCCTGGATTAGCAGTCCAGCGTGTTAACCACTGTACTATAGATCCGTCTGTGTGGAGTTCATGCCAGTCGGAGATTCAATATGGCTACGGATTTGTCCTCGTTGTAATGTTTATTTTCATAATTCTTAAGTATATGATTATTATATATATATATTGTATTTAGAATACATATGGAATTCTTCAATCATAACGTATGTCATGTTATCTGCTGATTTTATGATAAACAAAACAATATAACATGCTATACAATACAATATGCTATACAATACAATATGATATACAATATAATATGCTATACAATACACTATGCTATGCAATACAATATGCTATACAATATGCTATACAATACAATATGCTATACAATACAATACAATACAATTTGCTATACAATACAATATGCTATGCAATACAATACAATATGCTGTACAATACAATATGCTATACAATACCATACAATATGCTATGCAATACAATACAATACAATATGCTATACAATACAATACAATATGCTATACAATACAATACAATATGTTATACAATACAATATGCTATACAATACCATACAATATGCTATGCAATACAATACAATATGCTATACAATACAATACAATATGCTATACAATACAATATGCTATACAATACAATATGTTATACAATACAATATGCTATAAATACAATATGCTATACAATACAATATGCTATACAATATAATGTGCTATACAATACAATATGCTATACAATACAATATGCTATACAATACAATACGCTATACAATACAATACAATATGCTATACAATACAATACGCTATACAATACAATACAATATGTTATACAATACAATATGCTATACAATACAATATGCTATACAATACAATATGCTATACAATACAATACAATATGCTATATAATACAATATGCTGTACAATACAATACAATATGCTATGCAATACAATACAATATGCTATTCAATACAATACGCTATACAATACAATATGCTATACAATACAATATGCTATACAATACAATATGCTATGCAATACAATACAATATGCTATACAATACAATACAATATGCTATGCAATACAATACAATATGCTATACAATACAATACGCTATACAATACAATACAATACAATATGCTATACAATACAATATGCTATACAATACAATACGCTATACAATACAATATGCTATACAATATGCTATACAATACAATACAATATGTTATACAATACAATATGGTATACAATACAATATGCTATACAATACAATACGCTATACAATACAATATGCTATACAATATGCTATACAATACAATATGCTATACAATACAATATGGTATACAATACAATATGCTATACAATACAATACGCTATACAATACAATACAATATGCTATACAATACAATATGCTATATAATACAATATGCTATACAATACAATACAATATGCTGTACAATACAATATGCTATACAATACAATATGCTATACAGTACAATGCGCTATACAATACAATATGCTATACAATACAATACAATATGCTGTACAATACAATATGCTATGCAACACAATATACTATACAATACAATATACTATACAATACAATATGCTATACAATACAATATGCTATACAATATAATTATGCTATACAATACAATATGCTATACAATACCAATATGCTATACAATACCAATATGCTATACAATACAATACAATATGCTATATAATACCAATATGCTATACAATACAATATGCTATACAATACAATATGCTATTCAATACAATACAATATGCTATACAATACAATATACTATACAACACAATATGCTATACAATACAATATGCTATGCAACACAATATGCTATACAATACAATATGCTATACAATACAATATACAATACAATATGCTATACAACACAATATGCTATACAATACAATATGCTATACAATACAATATGCTATACAATACAATACAATATGCTATACAACACAATATACTATACAACACAATATGCTATACAATACAATATGCTATGCAACACAATATGCTATACAATACAATATGCTATACAATACAATACAATATGTTATACAATACAATATGCTATACAATACAATATGTTATACAATACAATATGCTATGAAATACAATATGCTATACAATACAATACAATATGCTATACAATACAATACGCTATACAATACAATACAATATGCTATACAATACAATATGCTATACAATACAATACAATATGCTATTCAATACAATATGCTATACAATACACTATGCTATACAATACAATACAATATGTTATACAATACAATATGCTATACAATACAATATGTTATACAATACAATATGCTATACAATACAATATGCTATACAATACAATATGCTATGCAACACAATATGCTATACAATACAATACAATATGCTATACAATACAATACGATATGCTATACAATACAATATGCTATACAATACAATATGTTATACAATACAATATGCTATACAATACAATATGCTATACAATATAATATGCTATGCAACACAATATGCTATACATTACAATACAATATACTATACAATACAATATGCTATACAATACAATATGCTATACAATACAATACGCTATACAATACAATATGCTATACAATACAATACAATATGCTATACAATACAATATGCTATACAATACAATATGCTATACAATACAATACAATATGCTATTCAATACAATATGCTATACAATACAATAATTATGCTATACAATACAATATGCTATACAATACAATACGCTATACAATACAATATGCTATGCAATACAATATGCTATGCAATACAATGTGCTATACAATACAATACAATATGCTATACAATACAATACAATATGCTATACAATACAATATGCTATACAATACAATACAATATGCTATACAATACAATATGCTATTCAATACAATATGCTATTCAATACAATATGCTATACAATACAATAATTATGCTATACAGTACAATACAATATGCTATACAATACAATACGCTATACAATACAATATGCTATGCAATACAATGTGCTATACAATACAATATATGCTATACAATACAATACAATATGCTATACAATACGCTATACAATACAATATGCTATACAATACAATATGCTATACTATACAATATGCTATACAATACAATACAATATGCTATGAAATACAATATGCTATACAATACAATACGCTATACAATATGCTATACATACAATACAATACGCTATACAATACAATACAATATGCTATACAATACAATACAATATGCTATACAATACATACGCTATACAATACAATATGCTATACAATACAATATGCTATACAATACAATTGCTATACAATACAATATGTATACAATACAATATGCTATCAATACAATATCATACAATACAATATGCTATACAATATAATTGCTATACAATACAATATGCTATACAATACAATATGCTATACAATACAATACGCTATACAATACAATACAATATGCTATACAATACGCTATACAATACAATACAATATGTTATACAATACAATATGCTATACAATACAATATGCTATACAATACAATATGCTATACAATACAATACAATATGCTATACAATACAATATGCTGTACAATACAATACAATATGCTATACAATACAATACAATATGCTATACAATACAATACGCTATACAATACAATATGCTATACAATACAATATGCTATACAATACAATATGCTATACAATACAATATTGCTATCAATACAATATGCTATACAATACATATATCTATGCTATACAATACAATATGCTATACAATACAATATGCTATACAATACAATATGCTATACAATACAATATGCTATAATACAATATGCTATACAATACAATACAATATGTATACAATACAATATGCTATACAATACAATATGTATACAATACAATATGCTATACAATACAATATGCTATAATATGTATCAATACAATATGTTACAAATAGTATACAATACAATATGCTATACATACAATATGCTATACAATACAATATGCTATACAATACAATATGCTATACAATACAATAGCTATCAATACAATATGCTATACAATACAATATGCTATACAATACAATATGCTATACAATACAATACTTTGTATTCTAATATGCTATACAATACAATATGCTATACAATACAATATGCTATACAATACAATATGCTATACAATACAATATGCTATACAATACAATATGCTATACAATACAATATGCTATACAATACAATATGCTATACAATACAATACAATATATGCTATACAATACGTATACAATACAATATGCTATACAATACAATATGCTATACAATACAATATGCTATACAATACAATATGCTATACAATACAATACAATATGCTATACAATACAATACAATATGCTATACAATACAATATGCTATACAATACAATATGCTATACAATACAATATGCTATACAATACAATATGCTATACAATATGTTCAATACAATACAATATGCTATACAATACAATATGCTATACAATACAATATTGCTATGAAATACAATATGCTATACAATACAATACGCTATACAATATGCTATACAATACAATATGCTATGAAATACAATATGCTATACAATACAATATGCTATGCAATACAATATGCTATGAAATACAATATGCTATACAATACAATATGCTATGAAATACAATATGGTATACAATACAATATGCTATACAATATGCTATACAATACAATATGGTATACAATACAATATGCTATACAATACAATATGCTATACAATACAATATGCTATACAATACAATACAATATGCTATACAATACAATACGCTATACAATACAATATGCTATACAATACAATATGTATCAATACAATACAATATGCTATACAATACAATATGCTATACAATACAATACAATATGCTATTCAATACAATATGCTATACAATACAATAATTATGCTATACAATACAATACAATATGCTATACAATACAATACGCTATACAATACAATATGCTATGCAATACAATATGCTATGCAATACAATGTGCTATACAATACAATACAATATGCTATACAATACAATACAATATGCTATACAATACAATATGCTATATAATACAATACAATATGCTATACAATACAATATGCTATTCAATACAATATGCTATTCAATACAATATGCTATACAATACAATAATTATGCTATACAGTACAATACAATATGCTATACAATACAATATGCTATACAATACAATATGCTATGCAATACAATGTGCTATACAATACAATACAATATGCTATACAATACAATACAATATGCTATACAATACAATACGCTATACAATACAATATGCTATACAATACAATATGCTATACAATACAATATGCTATACAATACAATACAATATGCTATTCAATACAATATGCTATACAATACAATAATTATGCTATACAATACAATACAATATGCTATACAATACAATACGCTATACAATACAATATGCTATGCAATACAATATGCTATGCAATACAATGTGCTATACAATACAATACAATATGCTATACAATACAATACAATATGCTATACAATACAATACAATATGCTATACAATACAATATGCTATTCAATACAATATGCTATTCAATACAATATGCTATACAATACAATAATTATGCATACATACAATACAATATGCTATACAATACAATACGCTATACAATACAATATGCTATGCAATACAATGTGCTATACAATACAATATGCTATACAATACAATACAATATGCTATACAATATGCTATACAATACAATATGCTATACTATACAATATGCTATACAATACAATACAATATGCTATGAAATACAATATGCTATACAATACAATACGCTATACAATATGCTATACAATACAATACGCTATACAATACAATACAATATGCTATACAATACAATACAATATGCTATACAATACGATACGCTATACAATACAATATGCTATGCAATACAATATGCTATGCAATACAATGTGCTATACAATACAATACAATATGTTATACAATACAATATGCTATACATACAATATGTTATACAATACAATAGCTATACAATACAATATGCTATACAATACAATATGCTATGCAACACAATATGCTATACAATACAATACAATATGCTATACAATACAATACAATATGTATACAATACAATATGCTATACAATACAATATGTTATACAATACAATATGCTATACAATACAATATGCTATACAATACAATATGCTATGCAACACAATATGCTATACAATACAATACAATATACTATACAATACAATATGCTATACAATACAATATGCTATACAATACAATACGCTATACAATACAATATGCTATACAATACAATACAATATGTATACAATACAATATGCTATACAATACAATATGCTATACAATACAATACAATATGCTATTCAATACAATATGCTATACAATACAATATGCTATACAATACAATACAATATGCTATACAATACAATACGCTATACAATACAATATGCTATGCAATACAATATGCTATGCAATACAATGTGCTATACAATACAATACAATATGCTATACAATACAATACTTGCTATACAATACAATATGCTATACAATACAATACAATATGCTATACAATACAATATGCTATTCAATACAATATGCTATTCAATACAATATGCTATACAATACAATAATTATGCTATACAGTACAATACAATATGCTATACAATACAATAGCTATACAATACAATATGCTATGCAATACAATGTGCTATACAATACAATATGCTATACAATACAATATGCTATACAATACAATACGCTATACAATACAATAGCTATACAATACAATATGCTATACTATACAATATGCTATACAATACAATACAATATGCTATGAAATACAATATGCTATACAATACAATACGCTATACAATATGCTATACAATACAATACAATACGCTATACAATACAATACAATATGCTATACAATACAATATGCTATACAATACAATACAATATGCTATACAATACAATACGCTATACAATACAATATGCTATACAATACAATACGCTATACAATATGCTATACAATACAATATGCTATACAATACAATACAATATGCTATACAATACAATAGCTATACAATACAATATGCTATACAATACAATACGCTATACAATATGCTATACAATACAATATGCTATACAATACAATACAATATGCTATACAATACAATACAATACGCTATACAATACAATATGCTATACAATACAATACGCTATACAATACAATATGATATACAATACAATATGCTATGAAATACAATATGCTATACAATACAATACAATATGCTATGCAATACAATACAATACAATATGCTATGAAATACAATATGCTATACAATACAATATGCTATACAATACAATATGCTATGAAATACAATATGCTATACAATACAATACAATATGCTATATAATACAATATGTTATACAATACAATACAATATGCTATACAATACAATATGCTATACAATACAATATGCTATACAATACAATACAATATGCTATGAAATACAATATGCTATACAATACAATACGCTATACAATATGCTATACAATACAATATGCTATGAAATACAATATCCTATACAATACAATATGCTATGCAATACAATATGCTATGAAATACAATATGCTATACAATACAATATGCTATGAAATACAATATGGTATACAATACAATATGCTATACAATATAATATGGTATACAATACAATATGCTATACAATACAATATGCTATACAATACAATATGTTATACAATACAATATGCTATACAATACAATACGCTATACAATACAATATGCTATACAATGCAATATGCTATACAATACAATACAATATGCTATACAATACAAATACAATAGCATACAATACAATATGCTATACAATACAATACGCTATACAATACAATATGCTATACAATGCAATATGCTATACAATACAATACAATATGCTATACAATACAATACAATACGCTATACAATACAATTGTACAATATGCTATACAATACAATATGCTATACAATACAATTTATACATCAATATGCTATACAATACAATACGCGATACAATACAATATGCTGTACAATACAATATGCTATACAATACAATTCAATATGCTATACAATACAATACGCTATACAATACAATATGCTATGCAATACAATATGCTGTACAATACAATATGCTATACAATACAATACACGATACAATACAATATGCTAATCAATACAATATGCTATACAATACAATATGCTATGCAATACAATATGCTATACAATACAATATGCTATACAATACAATATGCTATACAATTCAATTCAATATGCTATACAATACAATACGCTATACAATACAATATGCTATACAACACAATATGTTATACAATACTAGACCATGCAATATGCTATACAATACAAGCACCTTTGACAAGTAATAGAAATGGCTACGGAATATTGATATTTGGTTTTGTTGTTTTTGTCCGCGAGTTAGTCAAGTTCATAACTGTATTGTATTGTGCATAATATAACTGAATAATTGTATTCTCTAGAATATTTAATATTGATCTACCATTAGATATACAACTTCTGCGTTTTCAAACAGTGAAAAAGTACACCTCCACTATACACTACTTCCCATTTTAAGCTTTATTTATTTTACAACAATTGCGAAGCAAGTCCTAACAACTTATATTAATCATGCTCGTTGGCGCGGATGAAATGGTATATGTAGTCATTCGTGTGGGAGGAAACCGGAGTACCCGGAAAAACCCACCTGTCCGATCTGGCGACCACCGTACTATCTCACATACTTCCCGGTCCGGGTCCCATTTTAATGACATAGGCGACGAATTCCATAACATTTTCAAATTCCGGTTCTTCACTTTATCAATCCTTGAACAGATTATATTCCAATCTTTTATTAGTTAATCCGAATATTTTGAACGACTACCTTTATTTACAATAAATCATTATTATCTAAACGAAAATAATGTACAGCTCCAACACGTGCACATAGCTAGAATCCAATGTATGCAATTGCAGCAGTCTTTCATATGGGACTTTAAACCGAGGTCTCGTGTCGGTGCGTTTAATACGCCGTGCACATAAAAGAACCAGAGGAGACTCTGGAATGGGTTTCTGTCTGTAGCATTGCACTATCCTCCAAAAATCTAAAATGACTAATCTCTTCAGGAGGCGTCGCTCATATGGGCAACCGGTAGCGACGATAAATAAACGTAAAACACACACGCATTTGCGAATTATTATATAGATCTTTGTTTTTATATTCAAGCAAACGTGCTGGCTTCTTGGACTGGTGCTAAGTGTGAATCAATTGTCATGTGACGAGCTTTATCCAAATAGTAAATATGTTCTTTTCTAATATATGTATACCACATGATTAGACTAGCATTTTGCACAGCATTACCTTGTCATTTTGCACATCATTACCTTGCCATTTTGCACATCATTACCTTGTCATTTTGCATATCATTACCTTGCCATTTTGCACATCATTACCTTGTCATTTTGCACATCATTACCTTGCCATTTTGCACATCATTACCTTGCCATTGGGTACATCATTACCTTGCCATTGTGTACATCATTACCTTGCCATTGGGTACATCATTACCTTGCCATTGTGTACATCATTACCTTGCCATTGGGTACATCATTACCTTGCCATTGGGTACATCATTACCTTGCCATTTTGTACATCATTACCTTGCCATTGGGTACATCATTACCCTGCCATTGTGTACATCATTACCTTGCCATTTTGTACACATTACTTGCATTGATCATTACCTTGCCATTGGGTACATCATTACCTTGCCATTGGGTACATCATTACCTTGCCATTGTGTACATCATTACCTTGCCATTGGGTACATCATTACCTTGCCATTGGGACATCTTCTTGCCATTGACAGCATTACCTGCCATTTTGACACATACCTTGCCATTGGGTACAGCATACCTTGCCATTGGGTACATCATTACCTTGCCATTGGGTACATCATTACCTTGCCATTGGGTACATCATTACCTTGCCATTGGGTACATCATTACCTTGCCATTGGGCACATCATTACCTTGCCATTGGGTACATCATTACCTTGCCATTGTGCACACATTACGTTGTTGGACATCATTACCTTGCCATTGGGTACATCATTACCTTGCCATTACCTTGCCATTGGGTACATCATTACCTTGCCATTGGGTACAGCATTACCTTGCCATTGTGCACATCATTACCTTGCCATTGGGTACATCATTACCTTGCCATTGGGTACATCATTACCTTGCCATTGTGTACATCATTACCTTGCCATTGGGTACATCATTACCTTGCCATTGGGTACATCATTACCTTGCCATTTTGCACAGCATTACCTTGCCATTGGGTACATCATTACCTTGCCATTTTGTACATCATTACCTTGCCATTGGGTACAGCAATACCTTGCCATTTTGCACATCATTACCTTGCCATTTTGCACAGCATTACCTTGCCATTGGGTACATCATTACCTTGCCATTGGGTACATCATTACCTTGCCATTGGGTACATCATTACCTTGCCATTGGTTGTACATCATTACCTTGCCATTGTGCACATCATTACCTTGCCATTTTGCACAGCATTACCTTGCCATTGGGTACATCATTACCTTGCCATTGGGTACATCATTACCTTGCCATTGGGTACATCATTACCTTGCCATTGGGCACAGCATTACCTTGCCATTTTGCACAGCATTACCTTGCCATTGGGTACAGCATTACCTTGCCATTTTGCACAGCATTACCTTGCCATTTTGCACAGCATTACCTTGCCATTGGGTACAGCAATACCTTGCCATTGGGTACATCATTACCTTGCCATTGTGCACAACATTACCTTGCCATTGGGTACATCATTACCTTGCCATTGGGCACATCATTACCTTGCCATTGGGCACATCATTACCTTGCCATTTTGCACATCATTACCTTGCCATTGTGTACAGCATTACGTTGCCATTGTGCACATCATTACCTTGCCATTGTGCACATCATTACCTTGCCATTTTGCACATCATTACCTTGCCATTGGGTACATCATTACCTTGCCATTACCTTGCCATTGGGTACATCATTACCTTGCCATTGGGTACAGCATTACCTTGCCATTGTGCACATCATTACCTTGCCATTGGGTACATCATTACCTTGCCATTGGGTACATCATTACCTT
>CM026399.1:13675510-13745735 GCA_014843695.1 Archivesica marissinica | reverse complement strand
GAGACTACCATTACACTAAGATATAGTGAAACACGCACGGAGACTACCATTACACTAAGATATAGTAAAACACGCACGGAGACTACCATTACACTAAGATATAGTAAAACACGCACGGAGACTACCATTACACTAAGATATAGTGAAACACGCACGGAGACTACCATTACACTAAGATATAGTGAAACACGCACGGAGACTACCATTACACTAAGATATAGTAAAACACGCACGGAGACTACCATTACACTAAGATATAGTGAAACACGCACGGAGACTACCATTACACTAAGATATAGTGAAACACGCTTTTATTTTGATTAAGTGATTGTATTGCATACCTGGTCGACACCATCTATTGTGCGTACGCATTTACTTGAGATATTATCATAAATTACAAGCTTCAATTACAGCGGTAAAGTAATTTAAATAACTTCATGAATGTATTTAATCTATGCAATGAACGCAAGCGCCGGTAGCCGAACGGTCTGAAGGGTTGATACTAAACTCAAATGAAATGAGCTAGTTCGTGTAGGTTCGAATCCTCACTGCTTAAAAATTGCGAAGTTACAACAATAGAAAGAAAGATTTTTTATTACGATGATATAGATATTTATTTATAAATTATTTCAGTTATATTAGTTTATACTTTAAATCAATGTTTCCCGATTCCCATTTTGATGCTAGTATGTGTTTTATTTCTTATTTTTTATTTCTTATTTTTATGATATTTTATTTTATTTTTCTACAACACAACTTATACAGTTTTACGAGCATCATGCACTTTCAAAATTACGATCCATCTTCGCTCGCTGTGTCAGTGGAGCTGCCACACTCATATGCCGAGTCGGTATCCTCTGTATCCGAGCCATGTATTTTAATCCCTACCTCAGTCGGCTTTTCTCCGGAGTAGTGATCTGATGATCTTGCCAATCAACTTCTCCACATGGGCCACAGCACGGCTCCATCTGGCTGCCCCAATCTCATCAAACGCCTCCTCCGTAATCCGTTTCAAGTCATCAAATATGTAAGGTAAAACACAATTAAAAAGATCAAATGTATCGTTATAATTAGAAAATTGGTAATGAAAGTGAATATTGCAAGAATATAGTTAGAGGAAAATTGTTTAGATAAAATGAAATAACGTTACATATTTTCTACATCCACGCATGTTTTATACTTAATACAAATGTACCTGAAAGTCAGATTGCGTTGGCGGATAATATCTTTCAACTGGCTCCAGATCAACTCGATTGCATTAAAATCTGGGTGGTAAGGTGGCAGGCGCAAGACCTCATGCCCGTGACTTCTGATGAGCGAGTCTATGCTGTACGATGGTGTTGTCGACCTGTACATCTTGGACAAGTCGAAGAGTTTGTTTCGGCCCAGGGTTTCGTCAAACGGGATGTTGTGCAGGCGCAACCATGTCTGAGATAAATGTAAACGTAATACATAAAGAAATAAACAGGTTAAATTGTTTCTAGAATCATTGGTTGTAGAAAATATCCAATTAATGTACTTTAATATAGCGTCTGGTTGTTTTAATTTCTATTGTACCTTGATTTGTTCAATTTTCGTAGCACTCGTTGGACTTTTGTCTTCGTGCATAGAGTGATATGCTGCGTTGTCCAGCACAATTGCACATTTTCCACTGAGATTCGGTATCAGTTGTTCAGCCAACCACTTGATGAAGAGTTTTCCGTTCATCTCCCCGTGATAATCTCCGTTAGAAGAGGATGCTGTGTACACAAGCTTGGCACCCGGCACGAACCCAGAGCTAGACCCGACATGGGCGACTATAAGCCTTTGTCCTCGGTTCAAAGGGGACGGACGCCAGCCACACCAGGACCTACCCAACAGCTCTTCTTGGTATAGCAACTGTCAATGCATGTTTCGTCTGTATACACTAAAGTGTATCCACTTCTTTCTAGCTCCTTCTTCCTCTCGTAAAACATCAGTCTTTGCTTGAAAATATTGGGTTCTTCTATAATCTTTTTCCTGTTGCTTTGAACTTACTTCCATGAAAATCCTAAGGAGTCCAGAGTCTCCTTCAATAATGTGCGACTTCCAGTGCATTTAACTGTCAATGTTAGCTGTTATGTTATCTATATAAACTTAAAACACAGTGCCAATAATTTACATATTGGATTGTTTTCGACATATACCATAGTTTAAAGCATTGTCGTGACGTCATACTATACAGTAGTGTAATATTCCAACGGTATTATTACTTTATTTTGAAAGCACAGTACTTGTAAGCTATCGTATATTACCTTACCTATACAGTAGTGTAATATTCCAACAGTATTATTACTTTACTTTGAAAGCACAGTACCTGTAAGCTATCGTATATTGCCTTACCTATACAGTAGTGTAATATTCCAACGGTATTATTACTTTACTTTGAAAGCACAGTACATGTAAGCTATCGTATATTGCCTTACCTATACAGTAGTGTAATATTCCAACGGTATGATTACTTTACTTTGAAAGCACAGTAGTTGAAATACTCAGTATTTGAGGCAAATATTTGGGACAAAATTATATCATAAATATGGTAGAAATTTGCATTTTTACTAATGTAGTCTCGCTTTAATAATGAGTTCAGTGTCCGTATAAATTGAAGACGAGACGAAGATAAATGGCGCAATGGAATCAATGCATACGTGACTTGAATACTAACATGGATGGTGAAAGCGAGTTCATATGTGCCATTGAATAAACACAAACGTCAGTATTCACATGTACATGTTATTTCAGACTATTGTGATCCGTTAAGATTGTTGGTGATTACAAAGATAAAATGGCTGAGCTGAAACAAATAGCATGCGAAGCAATCGATGCGGCTTCTGAGAGCTTACGCCAAATAAGCGACGATATATTCAACAACCCTGAGGAGAACTATGAGGAAATAAAAGCGCACGCTAACATCACCAACTTTCTTGAAAAGAAGAATTTTGATGTAGAAAGAAATTTCGTGACAAAAACAGGTTTCAGGTAAATTTATATAAAGTTGTAATCAATATAATTGTATACACATTTATTTTAGCTCGATTGCGAAACAAGTTCTTACAACTTATATTAATCACTCTCGAGACCTCATTCCTGGTGGAATCCATCGCCACGAGGGAGAGAGAAGAGGCAACGTGGAATTTAATTACGTTGCCTTAAGGGCACAATCGTAACGGCTCCAGCGGGGTTCGAACTCCGGACCTTTCGCACCTGAAGCGAACGCGTATCCACATATCAATATAATTATCAGGTACATTATTAAGACTAGTTTATGTACATGAGTATATATATATATATTGATAACACATTCAGCTGATATATCCTATGGTAGAAGGGTCATCGTCACGTTTCTTGCAGTCTTGCAGTTATGTACACTTAAACGTGTGAATTATATGTTGCGCCTTAACATTAGTCTGGATTCCATTCTGTTGAATTTTAACTTTTTTACTTCTTGCAAAATGACAGGAAGTTGATATCATCACAGATTCGTGGCTCAATTAATGGTCTCAGTACTAAACATATATTTATATGACTCACCAGGCACAATATACCAACACCTGTTCTCATGCTACCTTATCGGTATGTAAATATGCAAACGGCGGTAGAATACAAGGGAAGCCGCTCTTGTATAATTTAATTTAATTTAAACCATCGTCGCTACCGGTTGCCCACATGAACGACGCCTCCTGAAGGTATTAGTCATTTTATATGTTGGCGGATAGTACAGTGATACGTGCAAGGGTGTAAAGCACCGACACGAGAACTCGGTTTAAAGTCCCATCTGAAAAACTGTTAATTTGATTAGGGTCAGACGGGGGATCGAACCTGCTATATCTATCTATATATATATCTGGAAATATTGCTGTAAAACTAATTGTTATTTATTCTTTTAACATATTTCGGTCGTATTATAATATACTCTCCTTCTTAAACGATGATTTTCAAGATAATACAACAATATGTAATGATATAGTGCAATAGATTATTGCGTATACATGTATTCAAGATAACACATATACAGATATAACATAACATAATGTTTATTAGCATAAAACAGTTGCATGTTTATTGTAACATAATGGGGTTATATGTTGATTATGTTAATTAATTACCTCCATAATTAGTTGTATAGCATGATACATATTCATGAGTATTGATCCATTTATAATAATGCTGTATACGGTCGTTATACAAGGCAATTCTACATGGAACTGTACTAACTGTTTATGTTGGTAGAGAAGCAAGTACATTTGGCAGATAAACAAGTATATTTGGTGTGGACATCCCTTACATGTATGCCTGATCAGCATATTAAAGGTTTGTCCCACACATGTGTGCTATTACATCAGAAATGTACTCTGATGTTTTAAGTTTAAACAGTACAAATTCAAAATATTAACATGTTATTTCCGTACAAGCATGTGTTTGCACCAAAACAATATATCCGAATTGATATATTGAGTGGCAGTTATGCCAAACATGTTTACTGGAACAT
This sequence comes from Archivesica marissinica, assembly GCA_014843695.1. Lineage (NCBI taxonomy): Eukaryota > Metazoa > Mollusca > Bivalvia > Venerida > Vesicomyidae > Archivesica > Archivesica marissinica. The sequence goes on along the minus strand of CM026399.1, from coordinate 13,741,228 downwards.
CTGTAGCTTGACATTTTATGGAATACATGTCCAAGCTTGCTTCTCTATAAAAGATGAGATAAATTTAGATTAGGGGTAGACGAACTGGGATTATTGAAAGCGCCATATGGTGCTTGGGCACACCGTGGAAATTTATTTAAATAAACACTTATTACTTGGACTTGTTTTGGAACTTATACGATTATAGCCGTACACATCAATCAATATGGTGATACTACCAATTTACCTAGAGACAAATAACCCAACAAATATAAACGTTTAATGAATTTTATTTTAGTGTTATTGTATTGGCAAATATTGGCCGTGGCTGGTGATATATTAATACTATATTATTTAAACGAATGTGAATATTAATAGTATAAGTGATCATTTGCTCCGTTACCGGCAGCAATATATATAGTTATGCTATAATACGCATTATTAGTCCATCTGTTCGTTTTCACTAGTATATGTTGACTCTTCTGAATATGTCCAGTTCCTTCTAAATATTTCTTAACCACTTCCGAGTTTATACACAAATACTATATCATATGTATATGAGTCGGTATTGTCTGTATGTTATCTTTCAGATGGACTATCACTCAGCCATGACATCTAGCGGACCTACTTCTTCGTCCTCGTAACTGAAAATATATAACACACCGAAAGCAAGGGGTATCTATATTATTGTGGGAGGGGAGGGCTTTTGAGTGCATTTAAAAGTAGATAAAGGGCATTAAATTAAAATTTATAAAAAAAATTAAAATGGCTACCTCATTCAATGTATGTGGAATCGATAAAAGATTGCACAAGCATGGTGCCTTCGCTTAAATAGTTTGGGAGTCTGAAAATAGTTCCAAGGATAATCATACGCATAGAAATTGTTAGTTGGTCGTAGGTAAAAGGTTCAATCTTAATTTGATTAAACCAAGTAATATACAGATATGTAATCATATAATTCAATTCATGCATTTGTAAAACGAAGATCTAGATGTTGCATAATAACTATCTAGCGGGAATGGCAGTAACTTGATTAACTGTGTAAAGATATACATTATTTGATGTGCGTAATTGTAACGAACAAACATTCTAAATTCTAAATATATAAACTCTTCGACATTTAGTAAGGTTGAAAACAGTTACTTAATAGTTATGAAATTGAAGGCTCCATAATTAAATTGACCCCCTTATTGTATATATAAAATGTACATCTAATATAAATGAACAGGCTAAGAAATGAACAGGCTACGAAAAGAACAGGCTAAGAAAAGAACAGGCTATGAAATGAACAGGTTATCAATTTGAGCTTGATAGCAGTGCATCCGTGGCCGAGTGGTTAAGGTCGTTGACTTCAAAGAATTTGCCCCTCACAACTGCAGATTCGAATCTCGCTGGTTGTGTGGAATTCATTCAGGCGAGAAAGCTATCTAGCGTGATTGTGGATCAGCAATTATATTGTCTATGTTCATTATTTCTAGGAAACTAATACAAGCAGGACTATTGCGAAGACAGGCATCACAGTTACCTCCCTTATATCAAACATGCATTTGAAAGAGTAGAAGTGTTGAATGATTATAGAAAATAGATGTATTTTTATAATTAATCGTGAGGGTCTAGTTGCCTTACGTCGAGTTCTGCATCACCAATATAATATTCAGTGTATTAGACTAGTTGAATCTGCTAAATCATTTGAAAGGGCTGTCCAAAATTAGGCTAAAATGTCTGATAGCGCAGTGGTAGTGCGTTCGCTTCAGGTTCGAAATGTCCGGATTTCGAGCCCGTCTGGAGCCGTTACGATTGTGCTCTTAGGCAAGGCAATTAAATTCTACATTGTCTCTTCTCTCCCTATTGGCGATGGATTTCATCAGGAATGATATCTCGAAAGTGATTAATATAAATTGTACGAACTTGTTTCGCAATCGAGCTAAACTAAATTTGCATACACTAATGTTCTGAACCAAGCCAGCCTTCTTTGGGCAATCTAAATAGCATACATGTACATACACAGTAACCAAAGTACATATATCCTCTAGCTACACAGTTCAATATACATGTACATACACAGTAACCAAAGTACATATATCCTCTAGCTACACAGTTCAATATACATGTACATACACAGTAACCAAAGTACATATATCCTCTAGCTACACAGTTCAATATACATGTAGTCCGATTAGCGCAGTGGTTAGCGCGCTCGCTTCTCACCAATGCATCCCGGGTTCGATCCTCTACATGGCAGTGTGTGAGATGGTAGGGTGGATGCCATATCGGACCGGTGGGCTTTCATCGGGTATTCCGGTTTCCTCCCACATGAATGAACACATACGCGACGAGTTCGAGCTCCGCTGGAGCCGTTACGATTGTGCTCTTATGCAAGGCATTTAAATTCCACGTTGCCTCTTCTCTCTCCCTCGTGGCGATGGATTCCATCAGGAATGAGGTCTCGAGAGTGATTAATATAAGTTGAAATAACTTGTTTCGCAATCGAGCTAAAATAAATTTGTATAAACTACATATACGCTTTCATCCGCGCCAACGAGATTGATTAATATAAGTTGTTAGAACTTTCTTCGCAATCGTTGTAAAATAAATAAAGTTTAAACTTTAATATACATGTACAATATTCTACAACAGGCTAAACAGGAGCATAAACAAATCCCCCTCTTTGATCGGCATAAGCATATTGAACTACTACGATCATTATTTAACAGTATACCGAGTAAAACATTGTTCGAGCCCCGCTGGAGCCGTTACGATTGTGCCCTTAGGCCAGGCATTTAAATTCCACGTTGCCTCTTCTCTCTCCCTCGTGGCGATGGATTCCATCAGGAATGAGGTCTCGAGAGTGATTAATATAAGTTGAAATAACTTGTTTCGCAATCAAGCTAAAATAATATCCATTCCTTGCATTTTGTCTAGAACATATTTAATGACGTGCACGATTTAATTTCAAATGTTCAAACGAGTCCATATCTTGGACCAGATTATTCTAAAGATGTCTTGTATATGTCTCATTTAGGTCTTGGAACATATCTCAATGTCATAGCTGAAGTAAAAAGTAAAAACGTGTTTGTTTATTATAGTGTCACCCCTATTTAAAGGGCCAGCCATTTCTGACTTATGAGACACCTTTTTTATGAACATCAGTACTTCCCGAATCCTGTGCTTGTATGCCAGATGCCAGGCTGGTAGGCAATTGGTAACTATTATTTAACTAGCTGGCGGCTTACCAACCGGTTATATCCGAATGAACCCCTGACGAGATTCGAACCTTTGACCGCCCGAAGTAACTGCATTGAAATGTTCTAATTTAAAATTTCCAGTCAGATAATTCGGTACAAGATTGTGCATACTATTGTACATCGTTACTGCTTTTTGAAATATAATCCGCTGGTCAATAGTCATTCTATAAATTGCATACATGATTCACACAAAGATATATGAACTTGGCCCAGATTGTATTACCATGCTCGTGTCTGCAATCACTACACTATTGCACTATTTTGTTTGGTTATGTTTCCCCATATGATACAACAATAATCAAAATGTGATTAGATGTATGCCTTGCAAATAAAGTAGAATGTGGTTCGGAATGACAACTTGTAGTTTATATTGATTGGATTCCATAGAAACTTGTAAGGTTTGGATACATTGCAAGTGAACGGGTATAGGACGGGATAGATTGCAAGTGAACGGGTAATGGACGGGATATAAGTCGTTTAGAGACAATAACGTTTTAAAACAACAAATAAATTGCCTATTAAATACATAGTAAAAAGTAAAAGCATACGGTCTGTTCATTTATATTTCCAATCTTTCATTTCTTCTGATACCACTGTGAAGAGCTATTCAAATCAGCCTGAAACACACCAAGATTATTCACAATTTTATGTTTCAAATAACCAGTGCTCATCTGTGAATAACGTCACTGTGTTTACACACTGTATTCCTCCGCCAAATAATACAGTATACCAACCTACAGTTTGCAATGGCCTGAATTCTTATACCATATCTTTTCTACACATCAACTAGTTTGAAGTCTTCTCAAGTCACATAATTTCTCAAAAAACACAACTATACACTACCTGTCATGAAAATGCATTTTTACCAAAAAGAAAAAAATAACTATAATTGGGACTACATTCGATATACAACCATTACGATATATGACGAATGATCGGCAACCCAATGGCGGCATTCAATCGTATACGTCATAACCACGTTGTCTTCAACCTACAGAATACAACGTCACACGGACGTCATGCGAAAACAGGGCCTTTATCCGCGTATAGTATTCATTTCTCAAATCTGCGGTAAGACAGTGGCGGCGATTGTTTCCATATCTCCGTTCTATATTAATACAATGCTGTACATTTATCGGCGCATCTTATTAATTTCTCAGATCTGTGGTAGGCAGTAGCAGCAATGGTCCACATATTGCAGTTCTCTGTGAGTACGATGCCCTACCAGGGATCGGCCATGCATGTGGACATAATCTGATAGCTGAGGTTGGCTTGGCGGCCGGTATCGGCATACGAGCAGCTATAAACAACAGTGAAAAGCCAATTGGCAAGGTATATAACTTACTCTACCTAACTCACACCGTTGCATAAAATGGAGGAAAGTCTGACCTAACTCACATGCATCTGACTCGCTTTCATCGAATACTCTATCATCGAACTCCAGTTACTCTGACGACGACTCTATAGATCAGTCCTTCCTGTCTAGCCTCTCGTTTGCTCATTACAATGTACTAAGCTTTCTCCCGTAAACAGATATCTTGAATGCTGAACTATCTCATTTGTATGTCCTTTCCTTTACAAACACATGGCTTGGGAATGATATAGACTATGGCAGTATTGCTATTCAAAACTATCGCATTCCGTTCAGGAATGATATTTGTCCTTATTTGTCCTAAATTTAGAAATTTAAGAAAATAATATCTGAAACGCTACTATTATACTTGGCCTACCGAACACAAGTTTATTACCTTACTTACACGGACTAATAGGAAATTGTTCAAAACCTGTCCAAATTTATATATTATGCAAATTTAGTAATAAATTAAATTGTTTTAGAAACCACCACCATCTATGCTCTTCTGAAAATTTGTACTTTGTTTATATATGTATTCTTTGCTATAAGTATGTTGTCATATTTAATGCAATAACTATATTGAATTGAATTGAATTGATAGAGCGTCTGACAAGCACATGCCATTCTTGTTTACGTTAAAGATAACATTCCGGCACTTCGAAGTATTGACTTGGATATAGAATGTGTAGTGGTAAAGCTTCGCATAAAGCGTATAGGGGTACTTCTGGACTCGTTCTATAAGCCACCACATTCTTCTGCACTTGTCTTAGCCAGTATTGAGAATTCTAACGATCTTGCAGTTGATTAAAATTTGAAGATCGTGATTACAGGTGACATGTTGTATATCTGAAACCTATATAACCACAGGTAGCCATTCTGGGCACTCCTGTAGTATTGTATAACTGAAACCTATATAACCACAGGTAACCATTCTTGTCACACCTGTAGAATTGTATAACTGAAACCTATATACTCACAGTTAACTATTCTGGGCACTCCTGTAGCATTGTATAACTGAAACCTATATAATCACAGTTAACTATTCTGGGCACACCTGTAGCATTGTATAACTGAAACCTATATAATCACAGGTAACTATTCTGGTCACACCTGTAGAATTGTATAACTGTAACCTATATAATCACAGGTAACTATTCATGTCACACCTGTAGCATTGTATAACTGAAACCTATATAATCACAGTTAACCATTCTGGGCACTCCTGCAGAAGAAAGTGGTGGCGGTAAGATTGACATGATTGAGGCCGGGACATTCAAGGATATCGATGTTGCCATGATGGCACATCCAACACCATTCAACTACGACACGTTCACATCATTGGCTATTGACCGGTAGGTATACGTAGCACTAGGTGAACACTATGCCAACACTGCAAATTAATGTAGATAATATGCAGTCGGAATACGGCAATAATAATAATAACACACACGTCCATATAAACACATTTGTTTTTTTTAAATTTTGTTTTTTTTATCTTTTATTTATTTTACAACGATTGCGAAGCAAGTTTTAACAACTTATATAAATCACTCTCGTTGGCTCGGATGAAAGCGTATATGTGATCATTCATGTGGGAGGAAACCGGAGTACCCGGAGAAAACCCACCTGTCCGATCTGGTGACAAACACATTGAAATGTTAATAAAAATCCGTCAGCCACATCTCAATTACATAAGTTATTCTCAACGCAATTGCAACATATAGACATATATAGAGATATATAGATTTCTTTATTTATAGAGGTGACCTAATTCGTTCTGAACTAGTCTTCCTTGTAACCATCATATTTGCTTTGTTAGCACGTTCGCTTCAGGTACGAATGGTCGGGAGTTCGAGCCCCGCTGGAGCCGTTACGAGTGTGTCCTTATGCAAGGCATTTAAATCCCACATGCCTCTTCTCTCTCCCTCCCTCGTGGAGAAGGATCCCATCAGGAATGAGATCTCGAGAGTGATTAATATAAGTTGTAAGAACTTGTTTCGCAATCGAACTAAAATAAATTTGTAAAAAAGAAAAGAGATTAGTCATTTTAGATTTTTGGAGGATAGTGCAATGATACAGACAGAGACCCATTCCAGAGTCTCCTCTGGTTCTATTACATGCGCCGAATACTAGAATATGAATAAACTTTAATATTGACCACCAATCGACCAGTATTAACACGTATTGACCACTTTGGGAGTATTGACCGGGGCGGATTTAACCTCGAATCGACTGGCCAACGTTGGTTTAAGTCCCATCTGAAAGACTGTTAATTATATTAGGGTTAGACGGGGATCGAACCTGCGATCCCTGGATTACCAGTCCAGCGTGTTACCCACTGGAGTACAGATCCGTCTCTAACACATTTCCTAATCGGTCACCTGGTGTTTTATAATATTTGGAAGTCAACTAATATTCATACAATATAAATATTTTCATATTGTCATTTAATGCATTTTATTCCAGATGCTTATGCAGCAATTTATTGCACACAGATCTGTAATAAAATGTATCAATTTAGATGACATGTATATTGATATTATATGGTTATTAGTTTGCTCCAAATACTGTACAACATCAGGAGACAGATCAGGAATGTTGTTGAGTTTACATTTATACCCACATTATTATAAGTTTCAAGTTTCAAATTTATTGGCATAATCAGCAACTATATTGCCTTTGGCCATTTACAATAATAGAAATATGGAAAAGACATCACAAAACATGTTACATATATACATATATAAACAAATACAATACATTAAGAAACAGTAGTAATTGACAGGGTATTACTACGTAATGACATAGCTTCTTTGATGTACTTACAAACATTAATCAAATATTTTTTATTTTTGCATGACATGATAGATATATATAAATTTATTTATTGATGGCCATGCTATGTAGCCCAAATATTTCAATCTTATATCTCTGTATTTTTCACAACATAATATAAAATGGTATTCTGATTCAATTACATTTTGATTGCATAATTTACATAACCTATTGTTTCTATCAATACCATTAAATCTTCCAAATTCAATTTCTAATTTGTGGGATGTTAATCTTAAACATGTAAAACATTGACGTAAACTATCACTAGAGATTTGATCAATATAGTCTTCATAACGGAATGTCAGCTTAAATTTACAATAATAATCAAGTTTCGACATTGTGTTTACTGATGTGTTCCAGTTGTTACATAAAATAAATTATGTCTCCTGATATTAATAAAAGGAATTATTGTTGTTGTTGATGTTGTTGTTGTTGTTGTTGTTGTTGTTGTTGTTGTAATTATATGGACACTAATATTGAATATAATTTATTTCAGAGTTACCGTCACATATCATGGAAAAGCTGCTCATGCCAGTGCATTTCCATGGAAAGGTGTAAATGCGCTGGATGCCGCTGTTTTGTGCTACCAAAATGTATCTTGCCATAGACAACAGTTTAATCCGACGTGGAGAGTTCATGGTACAGATTAGATTTCATCATGTGATTGGTGTTTCCGTTCTTGATTTTCGTTCTAGTACATCTTTGATTTAGCATAGTTAATGGTAGATTCTCGTCCCCGCCCGCACTTAGACGGTGCACACCCAATTTCATTCAGCATTACAATTTCAAAACATTAAAACATGTTTTTGGTCGATTTTGTTCCATGCATAAAAACTAAAGAAACATGATCTGCCCATATATACACATATATAAATACTATATACAGAGGCAACCGGAGTTTTTGCAGAGTTTTATACTAGAGAAACATGATCTGCCCATATATACACCTATATAAATACTATATGCAGAGGCAACCGGAGATTTTGCAGGGTTTTATACTAGAGAAACATGATCTGCCCATATATACACATATATAAATACTATATGTAGAGGCAACCGGAGATTTTGCAGGGTTTTATACTAGAGAAACATGATCTGCCCATATATACACCTATATAAATACTATATGCAGAGGCAACCGGAGATTTTGCAGGGTTTTATACTAGAGAAACATGATCTGCCCATATATACACCTATATAAATACTATATGTAGAGGCAACCGGAGATTTTGCAGGGTTTTATACTAGAGAAACATGATCTGCCCATATATACACCTATATAAATACTATATGCAGAGGCAACCGGAGATTTTGCAGGGTTTTATACTAGAGAAACATGATCTGCCCATATATATACCTATATAAATACTATATGTAGAGGCAACCGGAGATTTTGCAGGGTTTTATACTAGAGAAACATGATCTGCCCATATATATACCTATATAAATACTATATGCAGAGGCAACCGGAGATTTTGCAGGTTTTATACTAGAGAAACATGATCTGCCCATATATATACCTATATAAATACTATATGTAGAGTCAACCGGAGAATTTGCATGGTTTTATACTAGAGAAACATGATCTGCCCATATATATACCTATATAAATACTATATGTAGAGGCAACCGGAGATTTTGCATGGTTTTATACTAGAGAAACATGATCTGCCCATATATACACCTATATAAATACTATATGTAGAGGCAACCGGAGTTTTGCAGGGTTTTATACTAGAGAAACATGATCTTCCCATATATACACCTATATAAATACTATATGTAGAGGCAACCGGAGTTTTGCATGGTTTTATACTAGAGAAACATGATCTGCCCATATATACACCTATGTAAATACTATATGTAGAGGCAACCGGAGATTTTGCAGGGTTTTATACTATAGAAACATGATCTGCCCATATATACACCTATATAAATACTATATGCAGAGGCAACCGGAGATTTTGCAGGGTTTTATACTAGAGAAACATGATCTGCCCATATATACACCTATATAAATACTATATGTAGAGGCAACCGGAGAATTTGCAGGGTTTTATACTAGAGAAACATGATCTGCCCATATAAACACCTATATAAATACTATATGTAGAGACAACCGGTGTTTTGCATGGTTTTATACTAGAGAAACATGATCTGCCCATATATACACCTATATAAATACTATATGTAGAGGCAACCGGAGTTTTGCAGGGTTTTATACTAGAGAAACATGATCTGCCCATATATACACCTATATAAATACTATATGCAGAGGCAACCGGAGATTTTGCAGTGTTTTATACTAGAGAAACATGATCTGCCCATATATACACCTATATAAATACTATATGTAGAGGCAACCGGAGGTTTTGCAGGGTTTTATACTAGAGAAACATGATCTGCCCATATATACACCTATATAAATACTATATGCAGAGGCAACCGGAGATTTTGCAGAGTTTTATACTAGAGAAACATGATCTGCCCATATATATACCTATATAAATACTATATGTAGAGGCAACCGGAGATTTTGCAGGGCTTAATACTAGAGAAACATGATCTGCCCATATATATACCTATATAAATACTATATGTAGAGGCAACTGGAGGTTTTGCAGGGTTTTATACTAGAGAAACTTGATCTGCCCATATATATACCTATATAAATACTATATGTAGAGGCAACCGGAGTTTTTGCATGGTTTTATACTAGAGAAACATGATCTGCCCATATATATACCTATATAAATACTATATGTAGAGTCAACCGGAGAATTTGCAGGGTTTTATACTAGAGAAACATGATCTGCCCATATATATACCTATATAAATACTATATGCAGAGGCAACCGGAGATTTTGCAGTGTTTTATACTAGAGAAACATGATCTGCCCATATATACACCTATATAAATACTATATGTAGAGGCAACCGGAGATTTTGCAGGGTTTTATACTAGAGAAACATGATCTGCCCATATATATACCTATATAAATACTATATGTAGAGGCAACTGGAGGTTTTGCAGGGTTTTATACTAGAGAAACATGATCTGCCCATATATATACCTATATAAATACTATATGTAGAGGCAACCGGAGTTTTGCAGGGTTTTATACTAGAGAAACATGATCTGCCCATATATACACCTATATAAATACTATATGTAGAGGCAACCGGAGATTTGCATGGTTTTATACTAGAGAAACATGATCTGCCCATATATACACCTATATAAATACTATATGTAGAGGCAACCGGAGATTTTGCAGGGTTTTATACTATAGAAACATGATCTGCCCATAAATACACCTATATAAATACTATATGCAGAGGCAACCGGAGATTTTGCAGGGTTTTATACTAGAGAAACATGATCTGCCCATATATACACCTATATAAATACTATATGCAGAGGCAACCGGAGATTTTGCAGGGTTTTATACTAGAGAAACATGATCTGCCCATATATACACCTATATAAATACTATATGTAGAGGCAACCGGAGTTTTTGCATGGTTTTATACTAGAGAAACATGATCTGCCCATATATACACCTATATAAATACTATATGTAGAGGCAACTGGAGATTTTGCAGGGTTTTATACTAGAGAAACATGATCTGCCCATATATACACCTATATAAATACTATATGTAGAGGCAACCGGAGATTTTGCAGGGTTTTATACTAGAGAAACATGATCTGCCCATATATACACCTATATAAATACTATATGTAGAGGCAACCGGAGATTTTGCAGGGTTTTATACTAGAGAAACATGATCTGCCCATATATGCACCTATATAAATACAATGTGCAGAGGCAACCGGAGATTTTGCAGGGTTTTATACTAGAGAAACATGATCTGCCCATATATACACCTATATAAATACTATATGTAGAGGCAACCGGAGTATTTGCAGGGTTTTATACTAGAGAAACATGATCTGCCCATATATACACCTATATAAATACTATATGTAGAGGCAACCGGAGTTTTGCATGGTTTTATACTAGAGAAACATGATGCAGGTTGGCTGCTTATATTCGAAGTGACCACTAACACAGACTTGTTATTTTGACAACATTTGTTTAACGTGGAATTTTTTAAACTTTATTTATTTTACAAAGATTGCGAAGCAAGTCCTAACAACTTATATTAATCACTCTCGTTGGCGCGGATGAAATCGTATATGTCGTCATTCGTGTGGGAGGAAACCGGAGTACCCGGAGAAAACCCACCTCATGTCCGATCTGGCGACCACCTTACCATCTCACATACTTCCCGGTCCGCGGATCGAACCCGGGATGCATTAGTGAGAAGTGAACGCGCTAACCACTATCAGTATGCAGTGTCATAAAATAGAGTCCATATTCGGAATATTTCTGATTCAGAGAAGTCAATCTTCACATAAATAACACAGCTATGCACCCGCACTAGGGGTCAGTAGATGAGTGTGACAATTTACGGACATAGTAGCCATTCGGTAACATATGCGTGTGGTGTATACATGTAAATATGTGTGTAACAAAATACCCCAAATCCATGAACATGATACATGAACAGTTGATTCGAATATAACAGACGGATCTGTAGTACAATTGTTAACACGTTGCATTTGTAATCCATGTATCGCAGGTTCGATCCCCCGTCTGACCCTAATACATTTAACAGTGTTTCAGATGGGACTTTAAACCTTTGGTCGGTCGATTCGAGGGGTTAAAACCGCACCGGTCAATACTCCCAAAGTGGTCAATACTGGTCAATACTGGTCGACTGGTGGTCAATATTAAAGTTTATTGATGTATGTATATATGTTATTATTAATAGTTATTATAAAGTAGTCACCTGTCTTTCACAAAGTCACACAAACACACTCTAATGAGTCTAGTGAGTAGTCACTCTAGTCTCGTGTCGGTGCTGTACACCGTGCACGTAAAAGAACAAGAGGAGACTCTGGAATGGGTATATGTCTATATCATTGCACTATCCTCCAAACATCTAACATGACTAATCCCTTCAGGAGGCGTCGCTCATATGGGCAACCGGTAGCGACGATAAATAAACGCAAATACAAAGCAGTCCATTCGGACATATTGATGGAGTGTGGGAACAAAGAGCCATGCAATTGGCTGTGAAAGTGGTGTGCATAATTATGTTCGGAGGTTGTGGATAATATGGGGGTGGGGTGGGGTAGCAGACATAATAACTTAAGCAGGGGTTTAACACAGTGGCTAGAAAGGATTACTGCTTGATCACTGGGAGGATTTCCTGTTAGCTTGCAGTGTATTTAAAAGCTGAAATTCCTTGCGTAATTGCGATGTGACTAATCGGATATGCGACAGCAGCTTCCGGCATAGGCAAGGGAATTGGATGTAGTAATCTATATATTTAACAGGTTCTGGGGTGAGGAGTGGGGGCGGGGCTCCGTTGCCGAGTGGTTAATGTCGTTGAATTTAAATCACTTGTCACTAGCCGGTGGGAATGTCGAACTGTGTCATGTCAGGAAGATATCCAGCTGGCTTGCGGAAGGACGGTAGTTCTACCGGGTGCTCGCCCGTGCCTGCAATACCGTCGTTTGACCTAAGCTGTTGGTGTGGCAGTAAAACCACAAAAATAATAACGGACTTGACAGGGTTCGAGTGAGAGTCGACTGTGGATTCTATTCGAAGGGGGCTGTCTATGTACCCGCAAGAGGTTTGATATTAATGGGGCATACATACATACCTTCTCGGAAAAATAAGAATGTGGAAGTCGTGATATCGTAGTGGATGGTCCGGAGTTCGAGTCCCGCTGGAGCCGTTACCATCGCATTTAAATTCCACGTTGCCTCTTCTCTCCCCCTCGTGGCGATGGATTCCATCAGGAATGAGGTCTCGAGAGTGATTAATATAAGTTGTAAGAACATGTTTCGCAATCGAGCTAAAATAAATTTGTATAAACTAAAAATAAGAATACTATTACACATTTACTATCTTCTCATTTCGCCTACAGGATGCTAAAGGTTAATAATGATCTACAACCTTTTCTGTACATTCAGGTGTTATAAAGAAGGGAGGTACTAAACCGAATATCATACCAGATCTTACTGAGCTGGAATTTTACGCACGAACACCGACAAAAGATGAACTAAGGGTACTGATGAACAAATTGGATCGATGCTTTCAAAGTGCGGCGACGGCCACAGGATGCACGGTAGAGTAATTACTACACAGTCAAACTTGTGTTAGTGGTCACCTCCATTAAGCAGCCAACCTGTATTAAGCAGCAAGTTTCAAGATTCCCTATATGTTGTTTTACCATACATGTTACCTCTATTAAACAGACACTTGTGTTAAGCAGTCACTTTCTCTGAATCCTTTGGATGGCTGCTTAAGACAGGTTTGACTGTATACAAATTATCGCGAGACCTGGAAGAGCACATTTGAAATACAACAATGAAAATATGTATATATATTGGAAAAAAGATATTGCATGTAATAGCTTTTCTACAGAAGTCATATATATTATTTAAATTCTTCTCAGTTATTGTAAGATATCAAATAATTAAAATAGTAATCAGAATTTATTTTACCTCGATTGCGAAACAAGTTCTTACAGCTTATATTATTCACTCTTGATACCTCATTACTGATGGAATCCATCGCCACGAGGGAGAGAGAAGATGTAATGTGTACTTTAAATGCCTTGCCTAAGGGCACACTCGTATCGGCTGCAGACTTTCTCACCTGAAGCGGACGCGCTACCAATGCGCTATCACGACTTCCTATAATCGCAATTTAAAATTGAAATTAGCAAAATGGCAAGCTATGTATTCTTACAGGTTGATGTTTCTTGGTCAGGAAAACCATATTATGATATGAAAAACAACAAAATCATCTCCGACTTGTACCTGAAGTATGCCAAAGCAAACGGTGTAGACTTTGACAAGCATGGGACTGCTCATTTCAATGGTGACGTCCCAACTGGTTCTACGGATATGGGTAACGTGTCCTACGAGGTGCCGAGTATACATCCAATGTATTATATCGGAACTGACGCTGTCAATCATACCAAGGAATTTACAACAGCTTCAGGTGGGTACAATGCGTCATTCTATTATCAACCCCAGCGAGGTCTCGTGTCGGTGCTGTACACCGTGTACGTAAATGAACCAGGTGAGACTCTGGAATGGGTCTCTGTCTGTATCATTACACTGGTTTATACAAATTTATTTGAGCTCGATTGCGAAACATGTTCTTACAACTTATATTAATCACTCTCGAGACCTCATTCCTGATGGACTCCATCGCCACGAGGAAAGGGAGAAGAGGCAACGTTGAATTCCAATGCCTTACATAAGGGTACAATCGTAACGGCTCCAGTGGGGTTCGAAAGTCAGTTATTGTTTTTGGCTGCGTCAGTATGTGTCTGTCTGTCGTGGACAGGATCAACTGTCGATGGATTGTGATGAAATAATGTGGGTATATAGAGGGTGGGAGGAATGGTTGGGAATAAAGGGCGAGTTGGTGCTTAATGCATGCAGAAGGTTGTCACTGTTACGCAGGGAATGTTAAATACTAGTAGCAGCTATGCTATCTCCCTTCGTTTGGGAATATCATAAATACATGATCGGATAAAAAAGATGTATTCAAACACACAGCACGAATACAATTATGAGAGCTATCCAGCTGGCTGGCGGAAGGTTGGTCGTTCTACATGGGTACCTGTCCTTGTCTGAAATACAGCTCGTATGGGCATCCTCCTGAATATGTTCCTCCATCAATAATAACTGCAGTTTATTTACGTTTATTTATCGTCGCTACCGGTTGCCCATATCAGCGACGGCTCCTGAAGAGATTATTCATTTTAGATTTTTGGAGGATAGTGCAATATGAAAGACTCATTCCAGAGTCTCATCTGGGTTTTGTACGTGCACGGTGTGAGGCACCGACACGAGACCTCGGTTTAAAGTCCCAACTGAAAGATTGTTACTTTTATTAGGGTCAGACGGGGGATCGAACCTGCGATCCCTGGATTACCAGTCCAACGTGTTATTAACTGCAGTGTCAACATGCAACAAAATGAAACAATTCTGAGAGGTCATTATGCATGCAGTTGCTGTCCTACCATAATATTATGTATGTGTGTGTGTCTGCTTTGCTATTTTGATTACAGTGAAATGCTATTTCCATTAGTTTATATAAATTTATTTTAGCTCGATTGCGAAACAAGTTTTTACAACTTATATTAATCACTCTCGAGACCTCATTACTAATGGAATCCATCGCCACGAGGGAGAGAGAAGAGGCAACGTGGAATTTAAATGCTTTCCCTCAGGGCACTATCGTAACGACTCCAGCGGGGCTCGAACTCCGGACCTTTCGCACCTGAAGCAAACGGCATCCACTGCCCTATCACGACTTCCACAATTTCCACTAATTGTGCCATATTTCCGAAATGATATGTGATCTCAATGGTATTCCTACTCCTTGCAAATAGCTTTCTAATAACTCCTCAACATTACATGTTAATAGGATTTAGCTACACATACTCTTTAGTTAATGCAGAATGAGGTTGATAGTGGATAGCAAGATAAATCGCATATTATTGCAGTTTTAAAAAAAGCAATATACAGTCAAACCTGTGTTAGTGGTCACCTTCATTAAGCGCCAACTTGTATTAATCAGCCCGTTTCAAGATTCCCTATATGTTGTTTTACTATACATGTGACCTCTATTAAGCAGCCAACCTGTATTAAGCAGCCAGTTTCAATATTCCCTTTATGTTGTTTTACTATACATGTGACCTCTATTAAGCAGCCAACCTTTATTAAGCAGCCAGTTTCAAGATTCCCTATATGTTGTTTTACTATACATTTGACCTCTATTAAGCGGCAACCTGTATTAAGCAGCCAGTTTCAAGATTCCCTATATGTTGTTTTACTATACATTTGACCTCTATTAAGCGGCAACCTGTATTAAGCAGCCAGTTTCAAGATTCCCTATATGTTGCTTTACTATACATTTGACCTCTATTAAGCGCCAACCTGTATTAAGCAGCCAGTTTCAATATTCCCTTTATGTTGTTTTACTATACATGTGACCTCTATTAAGCAGCCAACCTGTATTAAGCAGCCAGTTTCAAGATTCCCTATATGTTGTTTTACTATACATTTGACCTCTATTAAGCGGCAACCTGTATTAAGCAGCCAGTTTCAAGATTCCCTATATGTTGTTTTACTATACATTTGACCTCTATTAAGCGGCAACCTGTATTAAGCAGCCAGTTTCAAGATTCCCTATATGTTGCTTTACTATACATTTGACCTCTATTAAGCGCCAACCTGTATTAAGCAGCCAGTTTCAAGATTCCCTATATGTTGTTTTACTATGCATTTGACCTATATTAAGCAGCCAACCTGTATTAAGCAGCCAGTTTCAAGATTCCCTATATGTTGTTTTACTATACATTTGACCTCTATTAAGCAGCCAACCTGTATTAAGCAGCCTGTTTCAAGATTCCCTATATGTTGTTTTACTATACATTTGACCTGTGCTAAGCAGCCACTTTAACTCCTTTGTATTCATCTTTTTGCAGGGTCAGATGAAGCCCAACCACACACACTTGCAGTAGCCAAGGCCATAGCAAGCTCAGCAATAGATATAATGTTGGACCCAAAGTTATTAGCTGAAATCAAAGCAGATTTTCAAAAGTGTAAACGTTGATAACATGTCATATAATTCTGTGAACGAATACGACGTACAGCCTGTTTAACCTTTATTAATTTCACAACGATTGCGAAGCAAGTTTTTAACAACTTATATTAATCACTCTCGTTGGCGCGGATGAAAGCGTAAATGGTGTCATTCGTGTGGGAGGAAACCGGAGTACCCATAGAAAACCCACATGTCCGATCTGGCGACCACCGTACCATCTTACATACTTCTCGTTCCGAGGATCGAACCCGGGTTGCATTGGTGAGAAGCGAGTGCGCTAACCACTGCGCTAATCGGACAGCCAGTAATTCGTCAACATTTGATATGCTATATATTACACAAGACTAATAACAACTTATTGAAATGTAGCGATTCTGATTGATGAATTAGCCAATGTGATATTAAGTGTAAAAACTGCTTCTTCATACCTAGATGTATTGCATATGTATTAACTAGCCTAACCGGCTACATGTATGATATTTAAGCTAATCATATTGCAAACAGACGGATCTGTAGTCCAGTGGTAACACGCTGGACTGGTAATCCAGGGATCGCAGGTTCGATCCCCCGTCTGACCCTAATAAAATTAACAGTCTTTCAGATGGGACGTTAAACCGAGGTCTCGTGTCGGTGCTTTACACCGTGCACGTACAAGAACCAGAGGAGATTCTGGAATGGGTATCTGTCTGTATCATTGCACTATCCTCCAACACTCTAAGATGACTAATCTCTTCAGGAGGCGTCGCTCATATGGGCAACCGGTAGCGACGATAAATAAACGTAAACAACAATAATCATATTGCAAACGAAACAAGTGCCCGGCTCGGATATACTAAGCCGATGAGGACTCAGGGGACAAACTCTGACGAGGTCACACTACAAGAAAACAACAAATAAATTGCCTATTAAATACATAGTAAAAGTAAAAACATACGGGTCTGTTCATTTATATTTCCAATCTTTCAATTCTTCTGATACCACATCCACTGGACGAGGTATTCAAATCAGCCGGAAACACACCAAGAATATTTCAAATTTAATGTTTCAAATAGTCAGTGCTCGCCTATGAATAACGTCACTGTGTTTACACACTGTATTCCTCCGCCAAATAATACAGTATACCAACCTTCAGTTTGCAATGGCCTGCATTCTTATACCGCATCTTTTCTACACATCAACTAGTCTGATGTCTTCTCAATTCACATAATTTCTTAAGAAACACATAAACTATACACTGCTTGTCATGAAACTGCATTTCTACTAAAACGAAAAAAATACTATATTAGTTATTGGGACTACATTCGACTATTTACGTATAGTACAACCTACAGTAACGATGTAAGGGAGACAAGCATATCTTACATTACGTAAGTCGCACTATCCAGTCATTATTGGTGAAGGATAATCACGGGTGCCCTTACGAGCAGTATTTCATGCACGGGGGCACCCTTGTAGAACCACAGACCATTCGCAACCCAGCTGGATAGCTTCCTCAAATGAAAGAAGCGGACACACTCAGTGGTATCCGAACCTACAGCGTCGATGGACAAGTGATTTGGGGTCAACGACCGTAACCTCTCGGCCATTGAAGCTCCATCTTTACTTATGGTATTATTATAAATATAATTGTTTGTGAAATGTTTGCAATTGATAGTATTATTTCTTAAAGTTGTGTTCATTAATACCGGTTAATGAGAGACATTACTGTTTTTTTCTATTACCTCCCTTGATGGATAAAGTCCGATTTATCCCTAAATGTATATTGGTCCTTTTAGTTGGAATCCTTTGTTTTTACTGTTGTCGTCTAACCAGATGTTGCGTTAGGATAAATGTAATGTTATCAAAATCGTGTTAATTAATTGAACCAATCTTTACAGTAAGATATCCATTGGACATGCTAAAGGACATCTGTCGAGATTTAATAATTTCATAATTATAAGACACGAATACGGACAAGAATGGAAAACATGTGGTGCAAAGGAAACAACGATAAAAACAGAGGAAACCAATTAAGAGGACCAATATACTATTAGGAGTATTCAGGGGCAGTAACTGACTAATGTTTCTCATTGCTTAGCAGTTAATTTGGACATCGTATAGTATGCCATTTGTTAGCCAAAGCATAGTCTTAAATAAACTATAACTCGGTCACTAATAAATGTTTTATTATTATTAATGTATATAAATATTCTAATCAATTAAGTTGATTCGGTTCAGGCCATCAAGTTTATTTGAAATAATCCGAGATACGGTAGTATATAATATATATATATATATATATAAACTGGTTTAAAAACTGAGATTGATTTTGCATGAAAATCATGTGCAATATCATATAGGAAGCTATATTAATCAGTATGTTGTAAGTGCGAGGTCAAACACGGAACGGAACGTCTTTGGAAATATATGGAAGTCGTGATAGCGCTGTGGTAGAGCGTTCACTTCAGGTGTGAACGACCGAGAGATCGCGCCCAGCTGTAGCCGTTACGAGTATGCCTTTAGACAAGGTATTTAAATTCCACACTGACTTCTCTCCCTGACACGTGGCGATGGATTCTATCAGGAATGAGATCTCGAGAGTGATTAATATAAGTTGTTAGAACATGTTTCGCAAAAACAAACGACACACTAGGTATCCTATTGCGAGAAGCAGGTTTTACACTGCTTCATGTTAATAAGTCATATAATAACTACTGAAGACTAGACGACATATTAATGAACATCTTATAAATTACCACCTAACATTGTGTCCCATTTGAATTATGGAAGTACAATTAATGTCTATTATGTGTTTCAAAGAGTCAGAATATAGACATGATAATCAGGTCGGGCTCACCTCGCCCCCATGAGCGACACACACACTGTCCATACTAACGGCGGCGAGCCGAGACGTACAAGCCTGATACTACCATATATCGGCGTTATGTCCGAGTTGTAAAACAGGACAGAGTGACGCCCGATGGAAACTTAGGAATCAACTAAGCCACCATACAGTGCCGCCCAGGCCCGTTGTAACATGACACGCTCATAATGTGAGCACATTGAATACCGTTGGAAAATAGACTTCAGTATTGAGTCGTTACTTCGTATGTATTATAAAGAACTGTAAATACGCACATACCTGAAACGAGAATAACATATTTAGATACCGTTTATAATATTAACCCTTTCAACCCCAAGTAACTGACATGGACTGGTCCATGATATTTTTAGACCAATAAATTAATAACAAAATTACATTTGGATCAGTTCATTTATCAAAATGGGTAATTTAATCTAAAAATAGTAATAATTATTACTGGCAAAAAAGTGCAGATCCTGATGAGACGGCTCGTTACGAGCCGGCTCATCTGGATCTACACTTTTCATAAGCCTATTTAGAGGCCTGTGGGGTTGAAAGGGTTAATACACTGTTCATATACTGATGATATAGCAAAAAATTCTGTATATAACTCAAATTAATATTATTACAATAAACACATAGGTCAAGTTTATAGCCAGTATAATTACATGGCTATTAAAATATATTTCTGGTAGGCCAAATTACAGCGTAACCAGTATAGTTTAGATTAATCTAAGTTGTAAAGTATATTTTCTTGTTCAGAGTTTATAAGCTATAGACAACATGTTACTCAAACAGTTATTATGTACATAAAATATTTATAACACCTGTTGCGAACGAAAAATTATATGAAATAATTAATATATCCAAGGATTTCAAAATGTGGGGAGAATATTTTCTTAAAACATTTTGTTGTTTTATCAAAATTCTGCGTTAAAGGGAGGTAATACAGCCTAGCTGTATTATTTTCATATTTGCTCTGATTTCTGTAATAACAGTAACTTACCTCTGTCAACTTCCCCACCATGTCGGTATGACGCCAACATTGATGCAGGCAAGTTGGACCAGCCTATCGAATGGATAAGGTTGCTGTGTGTGTGTGTGTGTTTTACGTTTATTTATCGTCGCTACCGGGGTTGCCTATATGAGCGACGCCTCCTGAAGAGATTAGTCATTTTAGATTTTGGAGGATAGTGCAATGATACAGACAGAGACCCATTCCAGAGTCTCCTCTGGTTCTTTTACGTGGACAGTGTAATGCACCGACATGAGACCTCGGTTTAACGTCCCATCTGGAAGACTGTTAATTTTATTAGGGTCAGACGGGGGATCGAACCTGCGGGTCGCTGACTTGCATACCACTGTAGCTTATCAACACTGATGTTCACGTGTTCCAAAGTCACTCATCCATGTCTCTTTATATGAAAAAGATTGGCAGTTTCAAGAAGATTACATAGGTTGGTGCACCTAGTAAATTTAAAATTGACATAAATCTGTTTACCATTTAACTCTAACAGTATTGTGCTGTGTATATTTCTGACATTGACACATATAATTAGAATATTATTTATTTACATTTTTAGATCTTGATTTCTAAAGTAAATAGTTTTCATCTGTCTTAATCTATTGTACATATATTGTCAACTTAGATTAACGTATAAAAACACATATCCATTCTGAATAGAACTCCAATTGTTGTACAATATTACAATGTATGTGTGTGTTTTATGTTTATTTATCGTCGCTACCGGTTGCCCAAATGAGCGACGCCTTCTTCATTTTAGACTTTGGAAGATAGTGACATGATACAAACAGAGACCCATTCCAGAGTCTCATCTGGTGTAAAAGCACCGACAAGAGACCTCGGTTTAACGTACCATCTGAAAGACTGTTAATTATATTAGGGTCAGACGGGGGATAGAACATGAGATCACTGGATTAAATGTCCAGCGTGTTACCACTGGACAACAAATCCGTCAGTCCACAATATTACAAATACATATCAGTAAACTTTATAGCCAGTATAATTACATGGCTATTAAAATATATACCTGGTAGGCGGAAGTGCAGCGTAACCAGTATAGTTTAGATTAATTTAAGTTGTAATGTATATTTTCGCGTCCAGAGTATATAAGCCATATACAAAATGTTATTTAAACAGTTCATATGTGCATAACATACTTTATAACATTGGTGCGAACGAAATATTATATGAAATAATTAATATATCCAAGGATATCAAAATGTGGGGAGATTGTTTTCTTAAAATATTTTGTTGTTTTATCAAAATTCTGCGTTAAAGGGAGGTAATGCAGACTAGCTGTACTACTTTCATATTTGATCCGATTTCTGTAATAACAGCAGTTTATATCGGTCAACTTCTCCACCATGTCGGTATGACACCAACATTGATACAGGCAAGTTGGACCAGCCTATCGAGTGGATACGGTCGCTGACTTGCATACCACTGTAGCTTATCAACACTGATGGTCACGTGTTCCAAAGCCACTCACCCATGTCTCTTTATATGAAAAAGGTTAGCAGTTTCAAGAGTACATAGGTTGGTGCACTTAGTAACTTTTTAAAATAGTCCGCCTCCGTGGTCGAGTGGTTAAGGTCGCTGACGTGTATACCACTGTAACCTATCATCTCTGATTGTCATTGGTTCGAGCCCCGCTCAGACTGTGTCTCATTTATATGAAACAGTTTGCAGTTTCTTACGGAGGTTGGTTCACCAAGTACTGGTTAACCGCTGGAGCCTGCTCAGGAAAGGTGTTGTTAAGTAAACTTCCCGTCGCTCAAATGGGAAACCGGTAGCCGCTAAATAAACTTAAACATTTTTTTTTTTAATTGACATAATAAAACTGTTTACCATTGCACTCTTAAACAATTTGCTGTGCTTTGTATATTTCTGACATTGACACATTGTAATTAGAATATTATTTATTTACATTTTTAGATCTTGATTTCTAAAGAACATAGTTTTCATCTTTCTTAATCTATTGTACATATATTGTCAACTTAGATTAACGTATAAAAACACATATCCATTCTGAATAGAACTCCAATTGTTGCACAATATTACAATGTGTGTGTATGTATTTTTTATGTTCATTTATCGTCGCTACCGGTTGCCCATAGAGCGACGCCTCCTGGAGAGATAAGTCATTTTAGACTTTGGAAGATAGTGAAATGTTACAGAGACCCATTCCAGTCTCATACGTGCACGGTGTAAAGCACCGACAAGAGACCTCAGTTTAACGTCCCATCTGAAAGACAGTTAATTATATTAGGGTCAGACGTGGAATCTAACATGCGATCTCTGGATTACGAATCCAGCATGTTACCCCTGGACTACAACTCGGTCTGTACACAATATTACAAATAAATATGGTAAACTTTATAGCCAGTATTATTACATGGCTTTTAAAATGTATACCTGGTAGGCCGAAGTATAGCGTAACCAGTTTAGTTAAAATTAATTAATGCTAAATTATTTTTTCTTGTTCAGAGTATATAAGCCATATACAAAATGTTATTTAAACAGTTCGTATGTGCATAACATACTTTATAATATCTATTGCGAACGAAACATTATATGAAATAATTAATATATTCTAGGATAGAAAAATGTGGGAACCATGTTTTCTTAAAATATATTGTTGTTTCTTAAAATATCTGCATTAAAGGGACGTAATGTGATCTATCTACTATATTTCTTATACAGTAAATGTAACATATAAGGTCTGTCGCTCACATAGGCAGCCGGTAGCGAAATAAATTTACAGATGCATCTGCAGTACAGTGATAACACAGGTTCGATCCCCCGTCTGACCCTAATAAAATTAACAGTCTTTCAAATGGGACTTTAAACCGAGGTCACCGTGTACGTAAATGAACCAGAGGAGACTCTGGAATGGGTCTCTGTCTGTATCATTGCACTATGCCACAACAATCTAAAATGCCTAATATCTTCAGGAGGCGTCGCTCATATGGGAAACCTGTAACGACGATTTTTTTAAAGCTTGCTGATATAAACCGCGGCGCAGTGGTTCCGTTCCGGATCAGCATACAATAGGTCCAGAGTTCGAAGCTCTCACTTATACAGGGCCGTTGCAAAAATAAGCAACCTAGTAGCTACGATAAATGGACTTGGAATCACATACACATGACTGATCCAAAGCGCAAATACCCACTAGTGGATCCAGCCGATACAAGCTCCATAGTTAGCTTTCTTTTCAGAATCGTGATGTTCAGTTATATGTGGATGTTTCAAAACCATATTGTGTTTTACGTTTATTTATCGTTGCTACCGGTTGCCCATATGAGCGACGCCTCCTGAAGAGATTAATCATTTTAGATGTTGAAGAATAGTGCATGATACAAACAGAGATCCATTCCATGACCTCCTCTCGTTCTTTTACGTGCACGGTGTACAGCACTGACACGAGACCTCGGTTTAATGTCCCATCTGAAAGACTGTTAATTGTATTAGGGTCAGGCGAGGCATCGAACCTGCGATCCCTGGATTACCAGTCCAGCGTGTTACCACTGGACTACATATCCGTCAAAACCATAGTCCACTATTGAATGGCTACATCTGAAAAGGAGATCAGTTTATCTAGATGGAACCACCGCTAAATAATTCAAACAACGTGATATATACCTGTATTACCTCCACTACGCCATGTAGAGCAGAACACATACAATACACATATATACCTGTATTACCTCCACTACGCCATGTAGAGCAGAACACATACAATACACATATTATTTTCATGCAAAGCAATACATTGTACATCAAAAAAATTATTATTTATAATTCTAACACGACCCAGCTAATTACATACATACTTTTAGAGTAAAATCTACCTCGGATTATTCTGCGATATACCTACATTGAACAATGCTGCGCACGCACCGTGTTTTGGCTTTTCCATTTATACAATGCGTGTAAAGTTTTATGAATGAAAGTCACGTGATGTTTGTAAAATATACCCTGGGAATTCGCGGAAGTGAGCTATTATTAGAATCAGATAATCTCTTGTTCATCTTGTTTTTCTGTTAAGTAACGTTTCAGTTACTATTCTGTACAGTTTTATTTGACAAAATAAATACAATTATTGATCAGTTACAACGTTTGTTCATTTAAGCACTAGATTGATATTTTCCATAAAACATAACGTCATCACCCCTTACGCGGGAGGACATTTCGAAAGCCAAATGCAGCGGCGTTTGAAGAAAATACTCCTTTAAAATGATTAGAAGTAAGTCGTGTTAGAATCGAAATAATAAGTATCAACCGTGGTATATCGCAGAATAACCCGAGTTTGAAGTTCATATGCGTAGAAATATATCACGAAGGCCGAACGAGGGTTATTCTGCGATATACCACGGTTGATGCTTATTATTTCTTAATTAGAGGGAGATAACTTTACAATTAACATCATTTCCTGATGGAATCCATCGCCATGAGGTAGAAATAAGAGGTATGTGGAATTTAAATGTCGTGCCAAAGGGCAGAATCGTAACGGCTCCAGTGGGCTCGAACTCCTCGAACTTCCAAATTCTTAACATTTGTCTGGTTCATTATGTATCTGTGTTGCATTCATAGCATTTATAAATAAACAAAGAATTATCCTACAATGAGAAACATTAGCCAGTTACTGCCCCTGAATACTCTTAATAGTATATCGGCCCTCTTAATTGGTTTCCTCTGTTTTTATCGTGTCTTCCTTTGCACCACATGTTTTCCATTCTCACCCGTATTCTCGTCTTATAATTATGAAATTATTAAATTTCGACATGTATCCTTTAGCATCTCCAATGTACCTTTCTGTAAAAAATGGTTCAATTAATTAACACGATTTTGATAAAAGTTCACTTATCCGAACGCAACATCTATTTAGACGACAACAGTAAAAACAAAGGATTCCAACTAAAAGGACCAGTGACTTAGGGCTAAATCTGACTTTATTCATCAAGGGAGGTTATTGAAAAACCAGTAATGTCTCTCATTCATTTTATTCATACAATTGTCATCCTTGTGTGTACACAAAGAAGGAATTTATCGTATATAAATCTGCAATATGCCATCTCACTAGCATTGTTTCAAGTCCGAGACGTCATTTACGCCCTTTCAAAAATATCACTAAATGTGTTTGCTCTCTTTATATAGTTTGTCATTTTAGAATCGAAGAAGTAATCGTATTTATAATTTGGGTTTTTTTATTGTGGAATAAAACATGGTGTGTCGTCCTGAGCGCCGGAAGTTAGCCTGGGAACAGGCGTCGATATATTTTGCCTGGTCAGTCAAATAAATATATTTAAACACCGAGACTATTAATTGGGCCGTATTGAGTCTCTGATCATATCAACGTCATTTTTGCCAGAAGTTAAAAATCGACAGACTGGCACTCAGGCTAGCCGGAAGTCACCACTCAGGCCAACGGCATGCGCTGCTAATTCCTACGCGTCAACACTCAACACTGCTAGTTCCTACGTGTCAGCACTCAACACTGCTAGTTCCTATGCGTCAGCACTCAAAGCCAGTATTCTAATACATACAGCATATGCGGTGCATAATCATCCGTTTATTTCGTGTATTACAAGTGTTAGATTTTTAGCGACAAATATCAACTGCTTGTTATTTACATTACAATTGTATGTTACGATAGTTCGTTGTGTTAGAGTCTGGGGTGGGGTGGTGGGTAGTCCTCCGTGGCCGTGTTGTGTTAGACGCTGGGGTGGGGTAGTGGGTAGTCCTCCGTGGCCGAGTTGTTAAGGTAGCTGACTTTAAAGCATGTGCCCCTCGCCGGTGCAGATCGCAATCCCATGGGTGAGCCGAATTATTTCAAGTGAGATGTTAGCCAGCTGGTTTGTGGTCAGTGATATACCCGGCCGAGTACCCATACCTGTCTGAATACTGCTCGGAATGGTACCCGGTGTCTTCTTCCACCAGTGACAGGTGTAGAGTCGTCCTGTGACCTAAGATGTAGGTGCGACTTTAATTTTTCCCAACAAAAACAAACAAATCATTTTGTTTGTGTTCTTGTGACAGGTATGAATGCATAAGTTAAACATCTAACGCAGTACTTTGGCTAGATAAATGTCAAGCGGCCTAATTAATTGTAGCAAACACATACGTATAGACTATACGTCAATGATAGCTAGCGGCGTGTTCACTGTGTATTACAGGCACGTGACGCAATGCTCGTCAACCAATCAAACAATTCGTTACAAACGCATCAAAGGTCAACTTTTTCTAACCAGTAATATAAAAGTATTCTGAATTTCGTTTAGACAGTACAACTTTGGACATTAGAAAGATGCATTTTGTAAGTACTACAGCTTTGTTAATGTCGTATCACCACAGTATAGGTGGTCTATAGTGCATAATGTTGTGTAATAATATAACTATATATGAATACACCAGTTTGCTTTAAAAATATATTGTATTTAATATTTATACGATAATCAAAGTTACATTTAATCTTATTTTATACTACATTTAGTCTTAATTTATACTACATTTAGTCTTAATTTATACTACATTCAGTCTTATTGTATGCTACATTCAGTCTTATTGTATGCTACATTCAGTTTTATTTTATGCTACATTCAGTCTTATTTTATGCTACATTAAGTCTTAATGTATGCTACATTCAGTCTTATTTTATGCTACATTCAGTATTATTTTATGCTACATTCAGTATTATTTTATGCTACATTCAGTCTTATTTTATGCTACATTCAGTTTTATTTTATGCTACATTCAGTATTATTTATGCTACATTCAGTATTATTTTATGCTACATTCAGTCTTATTTTATGCTACATTCAGTTTTATTTTATGCTACATTCAGTATTATTTATGCTACATTCAGTATTATTTTATGCTACATTCAGTCTTATTTTATGCTACATTCAGTTTTATTTTATGCTACATTCAGTATTATTTATGCTACATTCAGTATTATTTTATGCTACATTCAGTCTTATTTTATGCTACATTCAGTTTTATTTTATGCTACATTCAGTCTTATTTTATGCTATGATCAGTATTATGTTTACATTATGCTCAGTTTTATAATAATTTCTTATAACTTATTTTATACTATATTAAAAGTAGGCCTACTTATTGCTGGAACTACATGAATAACGTGTATTTGTACCATTTGCAATATATTTCATTTCTGTTTTACATTTTACAGAGCGTTGCACTGTCGTTCGTTATATTTGGGGCTTGCCAGGCTCTGCAGTTCTCCCATTATCTTCCCGGTGGATCTAGATGTGCTCTCGACTATGGGACTGTTCTAAAGAAGCACGATTGGGTGTGTGATGAAAGTCAATTCCAACATTATCCGGCGTAAGTCTCTCAATACTTAACATTAAAGCGACATTACATCGCAGAAAGCAAATAAAATGCATTTGTTCACGTATAAATGCATTGCTACTACACATTCTTCTGAATGCATCGTTCACTAACATTGAATCAATTTAACAGTGTTTGTTGTGGTATGCAAACTTTCAAACGTGAAAGTAGGATTTTATATAACGGTCATCCAGGCTCCTGAATTGACGTTTGTTGTCATTGAAGTCAATAGTAAACACGCGGTACTAGAGATAATTTAATCTACAAATAAATATGCATAGGCACACATGTGAGATATCACGGTAACTATGTAGCATTTTATTCATGATAAACGCTTTATATTACGCATGAATGTCGACCCTATTTACATTATTTTGTTATGTCAACAAACCGCATATACGACGTTTGTTTATTTGTTGAAATACTCAGTTTTTGAGGCAAATATTTGGAAACAATTTATACCATATAATAGCAAATTACATGTACATTCTGCAGACGTTTGCGTTTTCACCGATGTAGTGTCGCTTTAATCCTATATAATCTACTTTAAACAATTCATGCGTGTAGTATATTTTGAAAACTGCCAAAACTCGACTTGGAAATATATCAAAATGATATCGATATACAGATTTGAACATTTCAAATATCATTGCCTGCTATTCCGCATTGTAGCAAAGAATTGCGACAAAAATATTGTAATGTGAAATATGGTCAAACACTCTATATGATAGTAATGCACAATGCACGTGAAACATGAGGCGGATCTGTAGTCCAGTGGTAACACGCTGGACTGGTAATCCAGGGATCGTAGGTTCGACCCCCGTCTGACCCTAATAAAATTAAAAGTCTTTCAGGCGTCGCTCATATGGGCAACCGGTAGTGACGATAAATAAACGTGAAATATGCCATTGAACTATTGTTTTCAGGAATCAATGTCCAGCTATTACGTATGTGATTCAAAATGTCAGAATATTTGACAGGAACATAACTATTCTTATGAGTACGTTTTCAAAATGCAAATTTATAATGAGTTTCTATTAGATATAATAACACATTGATCAACATGCATATTGCTAATGGCAGCCAATACATGCATACTGCTAATGGCAGCCAATACATGCATACTGCTAATGTCAGCCAATACATGCATACTGCTAATTGCAGCCAATACATGCATACTGCTAATTGCAGCCAATACATGCATACTGCTAATGGCAGCCAATACATGCATACTGCTAATGTCAGCCAATACATGCATACTGCTAATTGCAGCCAATACATGCATACTGCTAATTGCAGCCAATACATGCATACTGCTAATGGCAGCCAATACATGCATACTGCTAATGTCAGCCAATACATGCATACTGCTAATTGCAGCCAATACATGCATACTGCTAATTGCAGCCAATACATGCATACTGCTAATGGCAGCCAATACATGCATACTGCTAATGTCAGCCAATACATGCATACTGCTAATTGCAGCCAATACATGCATACTGCTAATGGCAGCCAATACATGCATACTGCTAATTGCAGCCAATACATGCATAATGCTAATGGTAGCCAAGACATGCATACTGCTAATTGCTGCCAATACATGCATACTGCTAATGGCAGCCAATATAACTTGTATACTGCTAATGGTAGCCAATATAACATGCATACTGCTAATGGCAGCCAATATAACTTGTATACTGCTAATGGCAGCCAATACAACTTGTATATTGCAAAATTCGTTTTGAACTTTCGAATGTAGATTTTACACGTATATCGTCAAATAATTTAACAAATAACACATATCTATATTTTACTTCTAGTGCAAAAGTAGTAGAGTATTTGAGCAACGATACGGAGTATTGGCAGGAAAATGAGTTCCTAAAAGCGACGAGTAACTGCCAGACATACATTGACAATACAGATGTGCACGGGTAAGTAGATGAATTATTGATCACGTGGTGTCTATATATATCCCACGTCCGGCAACTCTTTTCTGTGTTATATATATATATATATATATATATATATATATATATATATATATATATATATATATATAAAATAATTTAAAAAATCTAATTTCTATGAAAATCTTATACTATCATACTGGCATGTCATGCTACAGTTGCAGTGATTCCCAGCTCCTGTTCTCTTTTCGTTTTTCTGTGGGGGATCCATTAGTCTACAATTAGACTTTCAATATTCGTCTCACAATAATAATATTACCTATTTTCGGATGGGACTGTTAACCGAAGTCACATGCGACATATATAATTGATTAATCAGGGATTGCGAAACAAGTTATTTTACAACTTATATTAATCACTCTCGAGACCTCATTCCTGATGGAGTCCATCGCCACGAGGGAGAGAGAAGAGGCAACATGGAATTTAAATGCCTTGCACAAGGGTACAATCGTAACGGCTCCAGTGGGGCTCGAACTCCGGACTGTTCGCACCTGAAGGGAACGCGCATACACTGCGCTATCACGACTTCCAGGAAAGAATTAATTATTTGTATAAACTGATAATAATAGCACTAACATGCAAGTACACCAATTCTAAGAACTCGTTTCTAAGTATGAATTGTGTTTTATTTTCAGGCAAACTCAATATTATACGTATGATGCAATATGTAAGATGAACAGAAGACAAATCAAAGTGATCTGGGCAAAGGTGCCGGGCTACATCGTCCCTAGTCAATTCCAGATACTCAATAATGGACTCCTTCCATGCCACGTGCTTGAGGGCCAAAACCTATTTGATGTGGAATGTACCCACCCATGGTATGTGTTAACTAATTAATAATTGGATGCCACATTATACATGTAATCTACTACTTATAGTAACTTATGTAACCGTCTCCGTGGTCTAGTGGTTAAGGCGTCCGAATCTCGTCAGGGGTTCGTTCTGATATGGCCGGTTGGTGAGCCGCCAGCTAATTAAATAATGGTTACCGATTGCCTACAAGCCTGGCGCCTGGCATACACGCACAGTATTCGGGAAGTACTGATGTTCATAACAAAAGGTGTCTCATAAGTCAGAAATGGCTGGCCCTTTAGCTTAGTTTATACACATTTATTTTAGCTCGATTGCGAAACAAGTTCTTTCAACTTATATTAATCACTCTCGAGACCTCATTCCTGATGGAATCCATCGCCATGAATAGAAGAGGCAATGTGGAACTTAAATGCCCTGCCTAAGGGCACACTCTTAACGGCACCTGAAGCGAACGCGCATCCACTGAGCTATCACGACTTTCACTGGCTGAACGTTTAAATAGGGGTGACACTGTAATAAGCAAACACTTTACTTTTTACTTTTATAGCATCTGTCAATGTAATTAAAAATGCATAAAGTAATGTTAAAATATCGATCAGGTAAATACAATACAATAGGTATATTGCATAAAACAGTTACACATGCTTATAACAATAAAACAGTAAAAACAGGCAGTGACATGGACCTTTACAAACGAGCAAACTTGTAAGTTATTAGTATTCAAATATATGATGTGAACACGTGTTAGTTTCGTTGTTTATTTGCAAAATATATAATTCTGTAAAACTCATCGTAGTGGCTTCAGTGGGACTCAAACTCAGGGTCCTTCGCAACTGAAACGAACGCACTACCACTGCGCTATCACGACTTCCTAAAGCTTATTTCGCAATCGTTATGAATGCATTAAGGTTTACACATTAACGCTGCAATATGGGCTAGTTTATATGTTTATAGTGTGATACTGCTAATGACAGGAACCCAAATATCGAGATTGTGGTCATATATTGTTATTTTTTTAATAATAAATTATTCAGATTTTTAAGCAAAATGTGAAAGTTCTCTCCACACATTTATATTTTGACCGACACCTCCTTAGAGGGGGTGTCTATGTTTATTAACCCTACATAGGCAAAATAAGGGTCAGATAGTCTCCCCTATTCGTCTTCCAAAATGGTGTACATATTTAATGGCATGCAACATGTGTGTGTACTCGAGTCCTCCCTGTATGTATTTATTTTAAGTCACCAATATTACACTCAGCCAGACAACAATACATTTAAAATTTTAAATATATATAATATATGTATATAATATATGTATATAATATACATTACCGTTGCTAAATATAGGGAACACTGTTTTAAAAATACATATACTAGAGGACATAGAAAACGCACACCTACATTATATGATTATTATTACATGAAAACAAAATACGAAGGATTCCATCAAAGATATATCACATCCTTATGACAAAACACAAACTGAATAACTAAAAATATTCCAAAATGTTTAAAACTATGTATTTATATAGTGTTTGTTTTTCATTTAAAAACATACTTATACGAAGTGTGTGTTTTCTATATCCTCTAGTATAATATTATTTTATTTGGGTTTTATATTCGACCTCTCAGCTGCTTCATATCATTAGTTTATATGTTTCAACTTTTCAGGGCTGATGGTATTCCAAAACATATACCAAGAAGAGTTGCAAGACGTTTTCGAAGAATTAAATTTCACGGCGTGAAGCGCCATCTGTGCAAGATCGGATATTCCTACAACTACAACTTGATGTGCAAACCCACTGGTTATATGACGCGAGAGGTACTCGTGTACAGCGAGCATGCGCACAAGGTCTTCAATGTTGTTATTCCTGACATTGCTACTTCCTGTTCCTGCTCCTACTGCTCATGCGCACATAGACAACGGAAACAATTACTCTCTCAAGCACCAACCGTATTCTAATAAACAAATTCTATAGAACACCTACATTTACTACATATACTAATACTAAGACACGATAATATACGACTGGGGGTTAACATAACTAAGTGATACACAATTCATTATAACTGGAGTAATGACGGTCATACAGTCTGAAAAAAATATACCATTTTTGTCATTGTCCGGCCTCCCCTCTCCTATTAATAGACTAATCAATACACAGCTATCGTGATTTATTAATACAAGCAGTAGTTAAGCATGATCTGGCTTAGCGCCAGGGTCGAAGGTTATAAAACTGTTCTCAAATCTCCAACTCAACTTTAATAATACAATTGGTTGGATCTGAGACTTTCTTCGGTAAGCCAGGGAGGTTTCTCCTCCTGAAAATAGATATCGCCGCAGGAATTATCATAATATGTGAAGTAAATGTGTGCTACGTCCCTATAGTACTCAAAGTGTTTTCTCTGATGTAGTGTCGCTTTAAATGAAACTATGCAACAGGCGTACTGTATGTATATATCATGAAAGGCTAAGTTGAGGTCCACATAACATATTTGTGCTCTACGTTTATTTATCGTCGCTACCGATTGCCCATATGAGCGACGCCTCCTGAAGAGATTAGTCATTTTAGAGTTTTGGAGGATAGTTAAATGATACAGACAGAGACCCATTCCAGAATCTCCTCTTGTTCTTTTACGTGCACGGTGTAAAGCACCGACACGAGACTTCGGTTTAAAGTCCCATCTGAAAGACTGTTAATTTTATTAGTGTTAGACCGGGGATCGAACCTGCGGTCCCTGGATTACCAGTCCAGCGTGTTACCACTGGACTACATATCCGTCTGTGACATAACATATGTGTTGCTTCTCATTTATATAGAGAAACACATCATATCGATACAACTGAAAACTACCTATATAACTTGGTAATCCATGGATCGCAGGTTCGATCCCCCGTCTGACCCTAATAAAATTAACAGTCTTTCATGTGGGACTTTAAACCGAGGTCTCGTGTCGGTGCTTTACACCGTGCACGTAAAAGAACCAGAGGAGACTCTGGAATGGGTCTCTGTCTGTATCATTGCACTATCCTCCAACAATCTAAAATGAATAATCTCTTCAGGTGGCGTGGATCATATGGGCAACCGGTAGCGACGATAAGTAAACGTAAAACACACACCACCGCATAAATGCATTTGGGAGACTTAAATGACAAGATAAGAATGCGAGATTATGTGTATAATAGAATTATTTTCCATAAATATTAAGGTATGTCATGTTTGTATATAATATGGGATTTGTACATATTATTTGATTGAAGTATTGCACTTGTAGATAATTATTGTAACATTGTGTGATATCGGGAATGTGCAATATGATATAGTTCTCGATATGAAGTCATATACTCTAGCTTGGCTTCATATACTCTAGCCTGGCGTCATATGCCAAAGCTTGATGCGTCGTCATACATCTGTACTTATTATGTTATTATTATTTGAAATAAATTAATGCTTGGAAAAAAGGCTACTGTTTTATTTTGTATAACATTATGTTACATCGATGTCGCCAAAGCTTTGTGTATTATATATATAGAGATCATTGTAGAATAACTTGCTATATGGACATAAGTGACCAATTAATCGAGGAGGTTGCAATATCGGATACCTCTTATGAAGGAGGTTGCAATATCGGATGCCTCTTATGAAGGAGGTTGCAATATCGGATGCCTCTTATTAAGGAGGTTGCAATATCGGATACCTCTTATGAAGGAGGTTGCAATATCGGATACCTCTTATGAAGGAGGTTGCAATATCGGATACCTCTTATGAAGGAGGTTGCAATATCGGATACCTCTTATGAAGGAGGTTGCAATATCGGATACCTCTTATGAAGGAGGTTGCAATGTCGGATACCTCTTATGAAGGAGGTTGCAATATCGGATACCTCTTATGAAGGAGGTTGCAATGTCGGATACCTCTTATGAAGGAGGTTGCAATTGGTTTTTGGGGGTTGTGTGGTTTTGTTCGGATACCTCTTATGAAGGAGGTTGCAATGTCGGATACCCCTTATGAATGCAAGTACATGTAATTTGAATGAGTGTTATCCTCCGTGACTGAATGGTCAAGGTCGGTGACTTCAAATAAGTTCTCGCGCACCGCTGCATCTTCGATTCACATGTGGTGTTTCGAATTCCAACTAGCTTGTCTACGTTCGGTCGTTATATTCTAGTGACCAACCGTTCCTGAAAATCCTGCTGGGAGGGACACCGGCGATCTTCCCCCACCTACCTAGCCTATGGTTTCGAACTTCCATCGCCACTGTAACTGTCACATTGTTGCAACAATTCTGAGAAATCTACTGAATGCCGTCATTATCTCCAAACAGATGCGCAAAGAACTGATGAAATGAATAGTTACGGCATCAATCTGATGCTATGCCTAAATGTATTACAAAAGCAAGAATTATTTCAAGGATATTATAAGAAGACATTTTATTTTCCAATTTAAACTTAAATATTTTTGTACAGCATATGAGTAGCCTGGGAACAGGCGTCGATATATTTTACCTGGTCATTCAAATAAATATATTTTAACACCGACCGAGACTATTAATTGGGCCGTATTGAGTTTCTGATGATATTGTTATTTTGCCAGAAGTTAAAAAGTGAAAAATCGACAGACTGGAACCCAGGCTAACATCAACCATAACTGGATATATATAAGATCAGTTGAAGCACAGTCTAACTGACAGACGGATATGTAGTCCAGTGGTAACACGCTGGACTGGTAATCCAGGGATCGCAGGTTCGATCCCCCGTCTGACCCTAATCAAATTAACAGTCTTTCATATGGGACGTTAAACCGAGGTCTCGTGTCGGTGCTTTACACCGTGCACGTAAAAGAACCAGAGGAGACTCTGGAATGGGTCTCTCTCTGTATCATGCACTATCCTCCTAAATCTAAAATAACTAATCTCTTCAGGAGGCGTCGCTCATATGGGCAACCGGTAGCGACGATAAATAAACGTAAAACACACACAGTCTAACTGTTATCAATGCAAAGATAAGCCGAACACGATCTAATATTTAAAATATTGGCACAATATTCGACGTTACCCTCCTCACAGTCCGCTATTCTACGTATTGGATGGTTATCGACATATATCCTATGCATATAACAGGATATCATTCTGCAATAACAAAGCATGTACATTATCAAATTAGAATGATTCATTCATCATGCAGTATTTCAACAACCCAACCGCAATGTATACTAATTTAAAAGTGTATCACAAAAGAAAATAAAGCTAAACAATTCTTAACGAACTGGATATCTAGATCTAGTGGAGAACACTCATCAACATAGTTGATACAAATTTATTGCAGCAGGTTGTATAGCAAATAGAATAAAAATTACCCTAGATACACTTATTAACAAAGACCAAAAATAATTTATGAATGGCAGATATAAAAAACACAAGATTAATATACGATATAATGCAATACTAGTATACAGAAGAAAATGATATCCCAGGACTATCACTTCTTATAGATTTTGCTAAGGCATTTGACACGGTATCATGGCCCTGTGTCCAAATGACGTTATCGTATATTACCTAGAGACAAATAACCCAACACATATAACCGTTTAATGAATTTTATTTTAATTTTATTGTATTGGCAAATATTGGCCGTGGCTGGTGATATATTAATATTATATTATTTAAACGAATGTGAATATTAATAGTATAAGTGATCATTTGCTCCGTTACCGGCAGCAATATATATATTTATGCTATAATACGCATTATTAGTCCATCTGTTCGTTTTCACTAGTATATGTTGACTCTTCTGAATATGTCCAGTTCCTTCTAAATGTTTCTTAACCACTTCCGAGTTTATACACAAAGACTATATTATATGTATAAGAGTCGGTATTGTCTGTATGACATCTTTCAGATGGATTATCACTCAGCCATGTCATCTAGCGGACCTACTTCTTCGTCCTCGTAACTGAAAATATATAACGCACCGAAAGCAAGGGGTATCTATATTGTGGTGGGAGGGGAGGGCTTTTAAATGCATTTAAAGGTAGATAAAGGGCATTAAATTAAAATTTATAAAAAAGTTAAAATGGCTACCACATTCAATGTATGTGGAATCGATAAAATGGTGCCTTCGCTTAATTAGTATGGGATTCTGAAAATAGTTCCAAGGATATTCATACGCATAGAAATTGTTATTTGGTCATAGGTAAAAGGTTCAATCTTAATTTGATTAAACCAAGTATTAATTTCGGACCATCAATAAAGATGTTGTTCAATACGCATTATAAGCATTTCTACCAATATGCACAATCAGTTGTCAATCAGTCCGAACTAGGACTGGCCGATTGGCGCAGTGGTTAGCGCGATGCGCGCTCGCTTCTCACCAATGCAACACGGGTTCGATCTTCGGACCGGGAAGCATGTGAGATGGTACGGTGGTCGCCATATCGGACAGGTGGATTTTCTCCAGGTACTCCGATTTCCTCCCACACGAATGACCACATTCGCGCCAATGATAGTGATTAATATAAGTTGTTAAACCTTGGTTCGCAATCGTTGTAAAAGTAATAAAGTTTAAAAAACGGGAATGATTGATGACTCTTGCTAATAAGTGTGTCGAGTTGGGTAATTATATATATATAAGATTCGCACGGTGTACAGGGTGTAACTATAGTGATGGGAAGGGATTCATATAAGCTTAATAAGAATCAATTAGAATATTTATCAAATGTTGTAACAATTGGCGATGGTTGTGTGTGTCTTACGTTTATTTATCGTCGCTACCGGTTGCCCATATGAGCGACACCTCCTGAAGAGATTAGTTATTTTAGACTTTGGAGGATAGTGCAATGATAATAGCCTGGGTTCCAGTCTGTCGATTTTTAACTTCTGGCAAAATGACATTATCAGAAGCTCAATACGGCCCAATTAATAGTCTCGGTGTTAAAATATATTTATTTGACTGACCAGGCAAAATGTATCGACGCCTGTTCCGAGGCTACAATGATACAGACAGAGACCCATTCCAATGTCCCATCTGAAAGACTGCTAATTTTATTAGGGTCAGACGGGGGATCGAACCTGCGATCCGTGGATTACCAGTCCAACTTGCTACCACTGGACTACAGATCCGTCTGCAATTGACCGTGGTTGTCGGCAAGGAGATCATTACTCATGTTAAATGATCATTTTGTGCGCAGAAGTTTTATCCTTGCTAATACAAAACAATAAACACATTAACGGAATTAACATCAATAATGTAGAACACAAATTATCTCAATGTGCAGAGGATACAACTATGATATTAGATGTATCAGAGAAATCATTAAAACAAACATTAAAAACCAAAATTTGCCGATATATCTGGATTAAGTATAAACTTTAATAAGACGAAAATTGCAATGATAGGTAAAATGTGATATCATAAAACAAGATGGAGCTTGTCTTGGAATCAACATTGTTTCAAAATGTTAGGCATTAGTTTTCATGTAGACTTATAGAATAATCTACAAAGATAAAATTCAAAATATTCAAAATGTTATTGAACACTGGCAGAGAAGACTCCTAACGCCGATTGGAACACTTACTGTTATAAAAACCATTTTTATTTCAACTCTTTATCAATGACATATAAACGGCGAGAAACTTAATAAGTCGAGTCGTGAATTGGTCGCGCGTCGCGTGCGAGGACATAGAGATTAGCGAACATGGAAAAGAAAAAAGATATAAAATTACAAGAGATACGAGGACAGTTTAGAGTGACTCCTAAACAGACACTATGTATTTTGATGCTTGTAGCCTAAGTTATGGTCGGGCTGAGTTATCAAATAACATTACTCATCTAATTCACACATTATAGAATTAAGATGCCTGTTAGTACAGCGTGACTCCTGTACTGACTCTATACATGTTGGTGCTTGTAGCTTAATCAATGGCCGGGCTGAGCATACAAATAATATTATACATCAAACATATTCATACATCTACGAATATGAGATGTGAGACAGTATAGAGTGACTCCTGTACTGACCCTATACATTTTGATGTTTGTAGCCTAATCTATGGCCGGGCTGAGCATTCAAATCGTATTATTAACGCACACAACTTAATCACCTTAGTTTATAATATATGAGTGTTAACTAAACTTCTTAGTACGCTCGCCCACATGGTTCGCCGGAGGCGAGGTTAAATAAGCTCAATCATCATCATCACCACTCTTTATCACATTTTTATCGCATTACCTAGACCACCAGAAGAATTTAAAATGCACCTAAATACGTTATTCAATGATTTCATCTGGCAGGGTAGTGTTCAATTTAGAAAGGCTTTAACACTGACGACAACGTGTGTTGCAGAAATTTAGAAGTTGGAAGTTGGAAGTAGGCATAGCTATAAAAACAAATTGAAATCCAGAAATTATACCATTGTGGAAAACATTATGTTGAAAATCTATCAAAAGAAACAACTAAAACATTTTTGTGCATATGTTTATTGTATTGAAATCAGTGCAGTGGATAATGAATGTATAGGTGTCATGCCATTATTTTATAATCCTAATATTTTAATCAGTACAAAAAGTATATTTTTAAAGTCATGGTTTTATGCAGGCGCCCGTTATATAGTTGACCTCTTAAGTGTGTGTGTATTACGTTTATTTATCGTCGCTACCGGTTGCCCATATGAGCGACGCCTCCTGAAAAGATTAGTCATTTTAGATTGTTGGTGGATAGTGCAATGCTACAGACAGAGACCCATTCCAGAGTCTCCTCTGGTTCTTTTACGTGCACGATGTAAAGCACCGACTCGAGACCTCGGTGTAACGTCCCATCTGAAAGACTGTTAATTTGATTAGGGTCAGACGGGGGATCGAACCTGCGATCCCTGGATTACAGTCCAGTGTGTTACCATTGGACTACATATCCGTAATTGATTGACCAACACTTGTTGTTTCTTTGTTTAAATTGTAACCATATAGATTTAATTGTCCTGCTCCTAATAAAAACGTATGTCTGTATCATTGCACTATCATCCAAAATCTAAAATGCCTGACTAATCTCTTCAGGAGGCGTCGCTCATATGGGTAACCGGTAGCGACGATAAATTAACGTAAAACACACAGTGTTAGTCAATCATTGGATAACTTCAAAAGAACGTGGGAATCTATTATAAACAGATGTATGCCAGAGCTGTGTTGATTTGATATATAATTGGTAGTTATTCTATATTTTTGTTCTATCTATACCACGTGTGTGTGTGGTGTGTGGTGTGTGGTGTGTGGTGTGTGGTGTGTGATGTGTGATGTGTGATGTGTGGTGTGGTGTGGTGTGGTGTGGTGTGGTGTGGTGTGGTGTGGTGTGGTGTGGTGTGGTGTGGTGAGGTGTGGTGCTGTTTGGTGTGGTGCTGTTTGGTGTGGTGTGGGGGTGTCGGTGTTGGTGTGTGTGTGCGTGCGTGCGTCCATCGCCATGAAGGAGAGAAGAGGCATGGTTGTTGGTGCCAAAGGACAGCACCGCCGTAGTGCTGGCGCGGTTCCAACTCATAACCTCTCGGTGGTTGCTAGGTGGACACAGTATGCATAGCACCACGTGGGATCCACGCGTTTAGTATTGAATAGTCGTCGGTCGTTAGTTACGGCTGTGTGCTAAATAGTGTATTGCCAACTTGCACATTCGTTTTATGTTACGATTTACACATATATACATATGATATAACACCGTAAAATCGTCACTAATCACTACGTGAAGAGTCAAATAATCCATATGGTATATCGTGTCCGGAGGTTCGAAACTCACTGTCAATTAGTTACATAATGGTTATCGATGACCTATCAGCCAGATGCCTGGCATGCACCGACATTAATCTGGAAGCAATGATGTTCATAATAGTTTTCTCATAAGTCAGGAAGGGCTGGCCCTTTCAATAGAGGCGACACTATAATAAATACGCGTGTTACCTAAATACATACACATGTATCATTCGAGAAAAACATTGACATACATGGGATATCTCTTATGGAGAGTCAAATCCACATTTGGCTGTTCGATTAGCGCAGTGGTTAGCGCATTCGCTTCTTACCAATGCGACCCGGGTTCGATTCTCTGACCGGGAAATATGTGATATGGTACGATGGTCACCAGATCGGACAGGTGGGTTTTCTCCGGGTACTCTGGTTTCCTCCCACACGAATGACCACATATGCGCTTTCATCCGCGCTAAGGAGAGCGATTAATATAAGTTGTTAAGACTTGCTTCGCAGTCGTAAAATAAATAAAATTAAAAAAAAAAAGTTAAACAAATGTTGTCAAAATACAGACACGTCTGTGTTAGTGGTCACATCGAACATAAGTAGCCAACCTGCATTAAGCAGCTAGTTTCCAGGTTCCCAATATGTTGTTTTATTATACATTTATCATCTACTAAGCAGTCATTGTCTTTGATTCCATTGGCTGGCTGCTTAAGATAGGGTTGACTGTACTATAGACTACGTTACGAAACTTGGGAAAAGGCGAAATAAACGAAAGGTATGGCATAACAAGTTTTATTTCAATTAAAGTATTGCACTCGTATTTATATGTACACACAACACATTATATACACATTATTTACATTATTGTGATAGCGGGAAATTGATGTATTTACATATATACACAATACATATAAACTGGTTGAAGTCACAATAAATTAAGCATTAGACACATGATAACTTTGGAGTGGAGGAACATAAACGTATACATAGCACGCACACACACATACACGCACATACACACATGCAGCGTATAATAGCACACATACATACACGCACACACACACATGCAGCGTATACATAGCACACCCACACATACACACACGCATATACACATGCAGCGTATACATAGCACGCACACACATGCAGCGTATACATAGCACACCCACACACACGCACACACACACATGCAGCGTATACATAGCACACCCACACACACACACACGCAGCTATACACATGCAGCGTATACATAGCACGCACACACACATGCAGCGTATACATAGCACACCCACACACACGCACACACACACATGCAGCGTATACATAGCACACACACACGCA
The DNA here is from genome assembly GCA_014843695.1 of Archivesica marissinica. Classification (NCBI taxonomy): domain Eukaryota; kingdom Metazoa; phylum Mollusca; class Bivalvia; order Venerida; family Vesicomyidae; genus Archivesica; species Archivesica marissinica. The sequence continues at coordinate 13,699,032 of CM026399.1, read as the reverse complement.
CATCACATGCAGCGTATACATAGCACACCCACACATGCAGCGTATAATAGCACACATACACACACGCACACACACATTCAGCGTATAATAGCACACACACACACGCACGCATACACACATGCAACGTATACATAGCACACACACACGCACACACACATTCAGCGTATGCATAACATGCACATAATCACACACATGCATCGTATATATAGCAAGCACACGCGCGCACACACACATACACCCATGCAACGCATACATAACACGCGCACACGCGCATACAGACACAGACTCGAGTGTTCGTGGACATTTATGAACTATGATTATATCAGATATATATATATCATAACGTAAACTATAAGCACACTAGTATGTGTCCTCTGTGATTGGTTACGGTATTAGAGCATATATACTGGACATTATTTATATACATGTATTTTTAAATTGAATTTTAGTATACGAAACCAGTCCCTTCATCTATGGTGCATGTTAGAATTAAACTGGGGGTATCGAATTACTTTATGTGAGGAAGCTACCCAGCTGGCTCGCGGTAGGTCGGTGGTTCCACCCGGTGGTGCCCGCTTGTGTCATCAATATTGCACGGGAGGGGCACCTGGGGTCTTCCTACACCAATACTAGCCGAAGAGTCGCCGTATGATATAAGCTGTAGGTGCGAAATTAAACCCCAAAAACATATAAATAAACAAAACATCAACGATTAAAAAAAAATGCAGGATGCCTCATAATAACAATGAACACTATGAACAACCAATCAAATAACAGCACACGTATGACGCAACAGACCAACTAATAATGGCGGAACTGATAGCAATATCAACCCGTTTTTGTACAATGATATAATAAATCTAGTGCGATGACGAAACATTAAATTAGACAACCACTAAGTCACATGGTCAAATGAAAAAGCCACATGCTTCGCTTCTAAATCGTATAGACTAGCATGGGAACAGGCGTCGATATATTTTTCCTGGTCAGTCAAATAAATATATCTTAACACCGAGACTATTAATTGAGCCGTATTGATTTGGTATTGGTACCAAGTACGCATAGACATGACCTACTTATGTACGTTGTCTAAGTCAGATAGATCAACTAATTGGCCCGTCTTAACGAAATATACACCTCGCTTCGCTTCGCTCCTCGCTTCGCTTCGCTCGGTGTATATTTCGTTAAGACGGGCTAATTCGTGATCTATCCTATACATAACCTGCGATTGCACACTGGTTTTCATGTATGCATATGAACCATACTACACAAGACGATAATATATCTCCTTACACTATATCTCAGTGCATTTATTCCACATGGATGCAACGTGGATTATGGCAGGATACCGAAAGCACAGTTTCAATGCACACACTCTGTTATTCCCAATTAATATTAATTTTCTTCTCTCATATTGATGATTAAAATCAAACTGAAACACAATATATGCCTCTCCCTGTTTTGCGGACTGATCAGTTAGTCAAATGAACTATTTTCCCTCTACATAATCAGAGGCCACAACCTTGTTTATCAGGTGCCCAGTGCCCGTCTGTTTTAAACCATGTCCCATTGGAACACCACCCACCATTGGAACACCACCCACCATTGGAACACCTCCCATTGAAAAACCTTGACTTCTTGGAATTGTTGGCCCCATTGCGACTACTCCTGGGTGTAACGGAACACCGACCAGCTGACCATCGATCGGGACACCTACTGGAACACCTGGACCCAGAGGTAAACCGCGTGGGTCAATAGGTGCACCCGGATGTGTGTTACGCCAGTTTGCTGGTTCAATGGGCAGAATGGGTCGGAATTTCACAACTTCTGGTAGATTTTGCCGGCATCTCATTTGACGACATGAACAAGACAACGGTATATCGAGGCGGACTTTGTGGCATGCTTTGCTTAATAGCGCCGGGCAGTACACCCATACGTCAACGGAGACGAAAACATCAGCCACACATACACTGTCGCTAGCGGAGCTGTATAGCAAGTCGCATTGTCCCCTAGAAGAAAATAGACAAACGGTAAAATTAAATTACTAGTCCAAGTATTGCCACATTAGCAGTTGTAGGTACAATTAGCTTAAAATCATAAGTTTAACTTTATTTTACAACGATTGCGAAGCAGGTTTTAACAATTTATTTTAATCACTCTCGTTGGCGCGGATGAAAGCGCATATGTGGTCATTCATGTGGGAGGAAACCGGAGTACCCGGAGAAAACCCACCTGTCCGTTCAGGCAACCACCGTACCATCTCACATATGTCCCGGTCCCAGGATCGAACCCAGGTTACATTGGTGGGAAGCATATGTATTTTAATAATATTTAGTTCAATGCAATAAATGTCCTTTGTTTCCTACTCTGTTTAAGACATTGGAAATAACGTCACTTAATTTGTTTTGCATCTGTCATTATAGTTACGAGTATATCTTCACAAACATTGTGCATACCAACATTCAAAATTAAGCATTGCAGATGATATACTAATGTGTGTTTAACGTTTATTTATCGTCGCTACCGGTTGCCCATATGAGCGACACCTCCTGCAGAGATTAATCATGCACTATCCTCCAAAAATCTAAAATGACTAATCTCTTCAGGAGGCGTCGCTCATATGGGCAACCGGTAGAGACGATAAATAAACGTAAAACACACTCTGAAGACACTGACAGAAATCTTGCTACTTCCAGAAGCAGCTCGCGATCAGGCTGATTCGTTTTCACACCAGGTGAATAGCATTGATGTATGAGACCTCGACTTATAGCTTCACCCGAATGACTGTTAATTATAGGGAAGAACTTACCCACATTGATGGTAGTAGATATTTGGACCAATTACAATGCACATTTCTCTGCTAGTTACAAGTAACCCGGTGTGTGCGTTCTTCGATGTGATGTCCGTAAATATACGTTCTAACTGCAGCTGTTTCATCCCTTTTTGGCATACACCGTGGCATTCATAATGCAAGCTGCAACGATTGAAGAACGTGTTTACTATAGTGCAGTATTATTATAAATCAAGAGCGAAATGTTAATTTTACATTGGAAATATTATCAGAAATTAAGATTGAATGTTAATTTTACATTGGAAATGTTATCAGAAACTAAGATTGAATGTTGATTTTACATTGGAGTTAAATATTCGCAGAATATTTCTATATTTACAGATATGTGTTCACGATACGAGCAGTACCTAGCTTTGTGCTGTGGCATTATTCCGGCAGATGCCTATATTGATCTTGCAATAATCTATATAGAAAATGTTTTAATACAACTACATACATATGTATATATATTCATAGTTTTACTGTTACTCTTTTATTTCTCAACATAATGTTGTTTAAAATGTGACATTATAATATATGACTATTGTAAGTTTCATATTAGCCTGGAAACCAGGTTCATATTATCCAATATGGCCACGAAAAATCCAAGATGGCCGCCATATTCTCATTTTCTATAAGCAAATTACATTTTCTGCCATGTACATTTTGTACATCAAAGTAATATCAAATTGGAAGCATCGAGTTATCATTGCACGGACTCAAGGTTACTAAGTGGATTCGAACCATTGGTTGCATTGCCTATCTTTGATTCCATCAAGTCGGATAGATAATGCTCATTTCTCAAGGTGAATATTTGTGCTTATTAGTGCAAGCTTAGCAATGTATATCATTGAGAGATGACATACATTTGTATTTCCACGAGTTAAAACACAACCCTTCTTTTCATTTCATAATATGTTCATTAATATAATATTTGTTATCAAATTTAATTCATTTTAAATGTTTCCCTCGTAGCGATGGATTCCACCAGGAATGAGGTCTCAAGAGTGATTAATATAAGTTATCAAAACTTGTTTCGCAATCAAACTAAAATAAATGCCCCTGTCGGTAGCCTCATTTCTCTACAATACACAACCACACAACCACACAACCACACATGTGAGTGAGAACGTCCGTAATAAGAAATAGTTCCGGCATAATTTTAAAGTCAGTTTCTGTTTAATGTCAACATTAAAAACTATAGACTAAACACATTCATTCGAATATACTACTTTATAATTAACTGTTCATGATTGTCAGAACATAACTAAAATACAAAAGTACATTCAACCTCGGACGAATACGAAACTCAAGCAGTGACAGTGAAAATTATTCATTGGAAAACATAAAAGAAACTAATTTGTGTGTGTGTTTTACGTTTATTTATCGTCGCTACCGGTTACCCATGTGAGCGACACCTCATGAATAAATTAGTCATTTTAGAATGTTTGAGGATAGTGCAATGATACAGACAGAGACTCATTCCAGAGTCTCATCTGGTTGTTTTACGTGCACAGTGTAAAGCATCGACACGGTTTAAAGTTTCATCTGAAAGACTGTTAATTTTATTAGGGTCAGACGGGGGGATCGAACCGGCGATCCCTGGATTCCCAGTCCATCGTGTTAACCACTGGACTACAGATCCGTCTGTAAATAAATGGTAACCGAGTCAGTGTACCGTAAGGCCCAACTGAGCAGCAGTAATTACTATTTAAAATTACAAATGTAGTAAAACCAACATATGTTCTTGAGCCTGATACAGGGGTAAGCATTCAATAATTGCCGGATCACAAGTTATGCGGTCCATCATGTTGTTTTATGTAGTCATTAAGTGTGTTGGTCTACAATACGAATCATTGGTAACAACTGCATTTACTTACTTGTTATTTGGTCTTGGTATAAGTGTGTTGAAGTATTTTCCAAGATACTCAATTTCTGAGAGAATATCTTCGGGTTCGTGGCCAGCTGCTTGGTCCATTATGAACTCCATACTGAAAACAAAATGACAGTCGGTTAATTTCACACCAGAATAAGTTCGCGGGTTTCTTACATATTGCATAATCGTGGATACTTCACTTCTGTTCTCAAGCAACCGATACGGGACTATTTAAAGCGACATTACATCGCAAACAGCAAAAACAAGGGTAGTGTTCACGTACAAATGCATTGCTACTACAAATTCTTCCGAATACATTCGAACACTAACATTGAATCAATAAACAGTGTTTTGTGGAAGGACCACATGCGCGCGCAACTACGCATGCGCACTACATCAAAACGAAGAGCTGAATGGAATGCTCGTTATATTGTATCAATTACTGGCTTAAATCAAACATAGTTAATAAAGAATAAAATATAAAACATAGTTCAGATTAATTGCTCAATGTTGATTGTGTACTTATTCGATGTAATACAACATTTATTTCTGTATACAATCGAAATATGTATAGAATGATATTGCTTCATAACCTTGAAAAGCAATGCGCATTTTTTAAAATAGTAAAAAAACAATTAAAACAGCTCAATGCATGTGAAATGAAGCCACGAAAGTATATCATTTTAGCGTATAGCTCATGTTAATTTTCACTAAATACCTACATGTATAAGTATGTTTAGTGTTATATGATAATGAAGCAATGGTATGTAACTAACATATGACCTCCACATACTTTAACCACGCCCAATGTAGTCCATACCCCGATGGAAATTATTAACCCGTGATTCATTCTTTAAATATAAATATTTGTGTAAATTGTACATTTGTATATGTATATGATATAAAATTAGTCACAGTCAATGGCTGTATGTGTAGCATTTTGGTAGAGTGGAAATAAAACTCCGGTTATATTAAAGCTCAGTACTAGTTGCCTACTAATATAAAAGTTGCCCCATTACTGCTGTAAAATACTTAATATGTTAACATTTTGATTTGTTTCGAAAAGGTTGGTATATTAAAATTACTAAGTTAATCTTAATATTTAAAAATAACATATGTCCATATGTTAAATCTATAGAAGTATTTTGAGTTATCCAACAAGTTGGCCTTTTCCTTTCGATACAGGTTAACTAACTAGTGTTGGAACTAGATTTTGGAGTAATATTTCCATTATTTTATTTTATTTTATTCATTACAACATTGTAAATTTGCATCAAATTGATTTCAATGTACAAAGGTAAAGGGTAAAAATAAATTAATTATTTGAAAATAATATTAGTATGCATATTTTCTCAAAGTCCGTAATATTTAGATTCATATTGCACGAATTTATACTCAGTGTACATTGAAACATTTCAAAATAATTCTGTAACCTTCTCCATTTAGTTAAATCAGTTATTAACATGCATGCATTGTTTACTATATTTATTTGTTAATTCACTGTCTGTTCATTTATATCATGCATACATTATCCTCATGGACTTTTAAGCCTAATGGAATTGAAAATAAACTATCTATGTTATATCATTGTTTGAAACAAAATATGTTTAAACAAAGTTTCGGACACATTAGCAAGAACATGAATGAAGTTATATTTCTAACTGTCCACTAACACAAAAGTATTGTAGCATATTCATACGTTTTTTCGTAACAGTTTAGCCAGGTATACGTATCACACAACGATTTGGTACATATATTTTCATAACCCTTCCAGTAGAATGGTGACGACATATCGTCCCGGAATGTCATGTTACAGCTCTGGCTTTGGACTGCGGCTGCGCCAACTAACGTTATTACCATATACAGAAACTGAAAATAAAACGGTTGTATATTTATGAATCCCGGTGCTGTATAATTATGTGGATGTATTACATGGATAAATGTAAAACTGTCAAACCTGTGTTAGTGGTCACGCCCATTAAGCAGCCAACCTGTATTTAGCAGCCAGTTTCCAGAGCATCAATATGTTGTTTTATTATACATTTTACATCTATTAAGCAGCCACCTGTGCTAAACAGACACATTCTGTGATTCCCTTGGCTGGCTGCTTAACACAGGTTTGACTGTACGCTCAGATACTGTTTAGTCCAATACTTTATTTATTTTACAACGATTGCGAAACCGGAGTACCCGGAGAAAACCCACCTATCCGATCTGACGACCACCGTACCATCTCACACATACTTCCCGGTCCGAGGATCGAACCCGAGTTGCATTGGTGAAGAGTGTAGCAGGTACACATACATAGCATTTAAATAGAGCAAAAATTAAATAGTATTCTATTGCGATTCACAATTACAGATGCACTTTTAAACATTTATCCATGACAATACTATATGGAAATATAAATAAAAATGTATACATATATAGATATAACTAGGATTCTAGTAATTGGATAAGAACATATTTTATCATGATATCTACACCATTACAGTATATAAGTGAGTGATTGGATTAACCATAGTCGAATATATTACAAAGATTCATAGAAGTTAAATATAACGTATATTTCTGCTATACATGTATGCAAAATAGTTTACAATTCGAAAAAATATAATGTTGTTTAAACCAAAGTGTTAGTTTAAAATGATTTACAAGGTTACGTTTCATAATGCAAACTATACAATGTCTTACCATTTTACTACACTGTGATTCCGTGTTGTACTAACATATTGGGTTAACGTGAATATTTAAGCAAAACTATACATAACAAAAACGCGTTTGACCTCTACGTTTAGCCAATCACAGCTTTCGTTACATATATGACAAGCCTACGTCAGCTACTTGCTTTACAACGTAACCTTGAAGGTATAGTTTGGCTCATTAAAGGCGAAATTGACGTCTAACAATTAACATATAACAATTAACGTCTAACAATTAACTAATTTATATGAACGATGAAAAGGGGTCCTTTCATAAACTAATTAATGTTGGATACGAATGACAAATATGCATGTCTATAATTAGATATATATATGTACATGCAAGTGTCTCTTAAAACAGAGTGACTATATTATATATTTAATTAAGAAATAATATTTGCCTTTTAATTATATTATTGCGAATAAAACATGGTCGGAGTCTGGCCGAAGTGGTTAATCCCGGAGCTCAGAACGACATACAAAATACTTATTCGCCTGTGTGTGTGTTTTACGTTTATTTATCGTCGCTACCGGTTGCCCATATGAGCGACGCCTCCTGAAGAGATTAGTAATTTTAGATTTTGGAGGATAGTGCAATGATACAGAAAGAGACCCATTACAGTGTCTCCTCTGGTTCTTTTACGTGCACGGTGTAAAGCACCGACACGAGACCTCGGTTTAACGTTCCATCTGAAAGACTATTAATTGTATTAGGGTCAGACGGGGGATCGAACCTGTGATCCCTGGATTACCAGTCCAGCGTTTTACCACTGGGCTACAGATCCGTCTGTTCTTATCCGCCTATCAATAACGCAAATACACATACTATTTAGATCATAGCATGATAAAATTGTCTAAAAGCGCATAAATAGTCGGTGTTAGTTTTTAGAGTGCGTAAATGATGTCATAAAACTACAAAATTCTAGTAGCTAGTCACAGCTTTTTAAACCCTGTGATTCTCGAACACGATTACTGGCGGAGGAAAACTCCGGTTGTCCCTCCAAACCGTATTTCAGACACGCGCATACACCCGACTAGTACCACCGACCATCCGCAAGCCAGCTGATTACTTCTTCACATTTACGAATCTACAACGTTGAGGGACAATTCATTTGAAGTCAACGACCGTAACCACTCGGGGAATGGCGATCCGATGTTAATGTGAGCATTAACTTGTACGGGGAATTGACGACTTGTGCGGGGAATTGACGACATGTGCGGGGAATTGACGACTTGTGCGGGGTATTGACGACATGTGCGGAGAATTGACGACATGTGCGGGGAATTGACGACTTGTGCGGGGAATTGACGACATGTGCGGGGAATTGACGACTTGTGCGGGGTATTGACGACATGTGCGGGGAATTGACGACTTGTGCGGGGTATTGACGACATGTGCGGAGAATTGACGACATGTGCGGGGAATTGACGACTTGTGCGGGGAATTGACGACTTGTGCGGGGTATTGACGACATGTGCGGAGAATTGACGACATGTGCGGGGAATTGACGACTTGTGCGGGGAATTGACGACTTGTGCGGGGAATTGACGACTTGTGCGGGGAATTGACGACTTGTGCGGGGGAATTGACGACATGTGCGGGGAATTGACGACTTGTGCGGGGAATTGACGACATGTGCGGGGAATTGACGACAACGACATTGACAACTCAGCCACGGAGGTCCATCCTTAGACCTACCCCCTCCCCCGCCCCCAATATACATACAACTACAAGTAACGCAGATATATTGATATCTTCTGAAATGATGAATGTTAACAGGTATACTCAATTATGTTAGTATATATCATTGATATCATTTTGAGATCATTAAAACAATTTTTTTGGCCAACCCTCTTTTTGTTGTCGGAAATATATTTGTGGGCCAATTTCTCAGAATGCGTTTCCATGAAATTTGCATAGATAAGACAATCACCCGGATTACGTTTTTACATCTTTACATATATCAACATTTTTTGATTATGACGTTGTATAAGCTATTAATCAACTGAAGTAAGTCAACACATATCTGTCATGTTGCTGTACTGTATTTTAAATAGCAACACCTATATGTCATGTTGCTATACTGTATTTTAAATATCAACGCATATATGTCATGTTGCTGTACTGTATTTTAAATATCAACGCATATATGTCATGTTGCTGTACTGTATTTTAAATAGCAACACCTATATGTCATGTTGCTATACTGTATTTTAAATATCAACGCATATATGTCATGTTGCTGTACTGTATTTTAAATAGCAACACCTATATGTCATGTTGCTATACTGTATTTTAAATATCAACGCATATATGTCTTGTTGCTATACTGTATTTTAAATATCAACACATATATGTCATGACTGTATTTTAAATATCAACACATATATGTCTTGTTGCTATACTGTATTTTAAATATCAACACATATATGTCTTGTTGCTATACTGTATTTTAAATATCAACACATATCTGTCATGTTACTATACGGTATTTTAAATATCAACACACATCGTAATTGTTACTATACGGTATTTTAAATATCAACACATATCTGTCATGTTGTTATACGGTATTTTAAATATCAACACACACCGTACTTGTTGCTATACGGTATTTTAAATATCAACACACATCGTACTTGTTACTATACAGTATTTTAAATATCAACACATATCTGTCATGTTGCTATACGGTATTTTAAATATCAACACACATCGTACTTGTTACTATACGGTATTTTAAATATCAACACATATCTGTCATGTTACTATACGGTATTTTAAATATCAACACATATCTGTCATGTTGTTATACGGTATTTTAAATATCAACACATATCTGTCATGTTACTATACGGTATTTTAAATATCAACACATATATGTCATGTTGTTATACGGTATTTTAAATATCAACACATATCTGTCATGTTACTATACGGTATTTTAAATATCAATACATATCTGTCATGTTACTATACGGTATTTTAAATATCAACACATATCTGTCATGTTGTTATACGGTATTTTAAATATCAACACATATCTGTCATGTTACTATACGGTATTTTAAATATCAACACATATCTGTCATGTTACTATACGGTATTTTAAATATCAACACATATCTGTCATGTTGTTATACGGTATTTTAAATATCAACACATATCTGTCATGTTACTATACGGTATTTTAAATATCAACACATATCTGTCATGTTACTATACGGTATTTTAAATATCAACACAATCGTATGTTACTATACTGTATTTTAAATATCAACACATATCTGTCATGTTGTTATACTGTATTTTAAATATCAACACATATATGTCATGTTGTTATACTGTATTTTAAATATCAACACATATCTGTCATGTTGCTATACGGTATTTTAAATATCAACACATATATGTCATGTTACTATACGGTATTTTAAATATCAACACATATCTGTCATGTTGCTCTACGGTATTTTAAATATCAACACATATATGTCATGTTACTATACGGTATTTTAAATATCAACACATATATGTCATGTTGCTATACGGTATTTTAAATATCAACACATATATGTCATGTTGTTATACGGTATTTTAAATAAGTCTATTGGTGCATTCCAGCCGGAAATGTAATACCGGTTTTGTTGCATTATATTCTTATTTATTAATTAAGTGATTTCAAAATGGCCTTGCTATTAGTTTATCCAAATTTATTTTAGCTCGATTACGAAACATTTTTGCTCATGTTAGAATCGAATTAATATTTGCATATGCGTTAATTATTGTCGAATAAATCATGTTTTGTCGTACTGAGCCTTAGGCCTAATTCATGCGTGGTTAATTCCTACTATATTATATTCTCCATTAAAACACCGTCGTGACGTCATACCTTTGTACGTGCAGTCCATTATTATTATTATTGGACTGTTGTCAAACGGCCAGCTTATTATATTAAATCCTACGCGTAGATGTACGAAATGAACAATTTTAATTGGTAGGATCTTGTTGTATAAGTGTGTGTGTTTAAGTAAGATACCAGCCTCAAACGGATCCAATAAGTAAAATATTGGTACTGTCTTCGGCATGGTACATTCTCGGTGCTACACACGTCACACAGTCCAATATTTTTATATATTGGATCTTTTTCAGCTTATATCCTATAAATAGACAACGGAAAGACACATGGTGTTCCTTATTTATAGTGTTCCTTATTTATAGTGTTCCTTATTTATAGTGTTCCTTATTTATATTGTTCCTTATTTATATTGTTCCTTATTTATATTGTTCCTTATTTATAGTGTTCCTTATTTATAGTGTTCCTTATTAATATTGTTCCTTATTTATAGTGTTCCTTATTTATAGTGTTCCTTATTTATAGTGTTCCTTATTTATAGTGTTCCTTATTTATATTGTTCCTTATTTATAGTGTTCCTTATTTATAGTGTTCCTTATTTATATTGTTCCTTATTTATAGTGTTCCTTATTTATAGTGTTCCTTATTTATAGTGTTCCTTATTTATAGTGTTCCTTATTTATAGTGTTCCTTATTTATACTCCTTATTTATAGTGCTCCTTATTTATAGTGCTCCTTATTTATATCCTTATTTATAGTGTTCCTTATTTATAGTGCTCATTATTTATAATGTTACTTATTTATAGTGTTCGTTATTTATAGTGCTTCTTATTTATAGTGCTTCTTATTTATAGTGTTCCTTATTTATAGAGTTCATTATTTATAGTGTCCCTTATTTATAGTGTTACTTATTAATAGTGTTCCTTATTTATAGTGTTCCTTATTTATAGTGCTTCTTATTTATAGTGTTCCTTATTTATAGTGTCCCTTATTTATAGTGTTCCTTATTTATAGTGTTCCTTATTTATAGTGTTCCTTATTTATAGTGTTCCTTATTTATAGTGTTCCTTATTTATAGTGTTCCTTATTTATAGTGTTCCTTATTTATAGTGTTCCTTATTTATAGTGTTCCTTATTTATAGTGTTCCTTATTTATAGTGTTCCTTATTTATAGTGTTCCTTATTTATAGTGTCCCTTATTTATAGTGTCCCTTATTTATAGAGTTCATTATTTATAATGTTCCTTATTTATAGTGTTACTTATTTATAGTGTTCCTTATTTATAGTGTTCCTTATTTATAGTGCTTCTTATTTATAGTGCTTCTTATTTATAGTGCTTCTTATTTATAGTGTTCCTTATTTATAGTGCTCCTTATTTATAGTGTTACTTATTTATAGTGTTCCTTATTTATAGTGCTCCGTATTAATAGTGTTCCTTATTTATAGTGCTCCTTATTTATAGTGTTCCTTATTCATAGTGTTGCTCCTTATTTATAGTGCTTCTTATTTATAGTGTTCCTTATTTTTAGTGTTCCTTATTTATAGTGTACATTATTTATAGTGTTCCTTATTTATAATGTTCCTTATTTATAGTTTCCTTACTTGAAATGTGTTAGAAGAAATGAACGAAAGCATGGGTGGAAGTGCAGTTATTTCAAGCTGCTGACACTCGAACAGATAGCAATTTTCAGATTATCTACCAATTGTTCCTGCATGCAGATCTGAAATAAAGAAAACATTCATTTCTTTCTACAAATACCACAGCTTCACAAACACATGATACAAAACAACAAATTCAAATGTATTCCTACTTTTACTTATAAATATATTCATGTTTATACCACGAAAATACGTAGTCCAGTGGTATCACGCTGGACTGGTAATCCAGGGATCGCAGGTTCGATCCCCCGTCTGACCCTAATAATATTAACAGTCTTTCAGATAGGACATTGGTTTAAACAGTATTTATTCCAATAAATGTACATGTATAACACAAACAATGTTACAAATTACATAAATTGTGAATGGTTTGTATTGGAAAACAAGTTTTTTTTTTCCAGATGGGACATTAAACCGAGGTCTCGTGTATGTGCTGTACATCGTGCATGTAAAAGAACCAGAGGAGACTCTGGAATGGGTCTGTATCATTGCACTATCCTCCAACAATCTAAAATGACTAATCTCTTCAGGAGGTGTCGCTCATATGAACAACCGGTAGCGATGATAAATAAACGTAAAACACACACAAGACTTCACATTTTCAATTGTAACCAATAACATTATTATAGTAAATGGGACACTACTCATCATTCATTTCTACTATTTGATAATCACACTTCTCTCCCTTATTAAATATCCTTATAATTATATATAGGCTTGTTCGAACCCTGTCCATGTGCGACTTCAGCTGCGTGAGCGATCATAAAATTGCAATAAAATTCATTAAGGTCATAAAATGGATATCCTCTTTTTGCGCCATGATTTAACATATGTTATTATGTTTCTGAGAATCAGTGAAAACCCCTCTAATTCATATAGCATTAGTTAAATGTTCTCTAAGCAGCTGATAGACGTTTTACGCAATAAACTATTGTTGTTGTTGTTGTTGTTGTTGTTGTATTGGTGACGCCACCTGTCACAACAAGTCCAGTGAATTGTCGTCTAAGTTCTATAGCTAACACTCGGAACAATTTAGTTCGTAGTAATTGTATATCCCGTGGGCGGTTGTATTGGTGCGCATGGGTATTTAGTATTTAACAGATGTATAATTAGGCAGAACTTAAAGTGACATTACATAGGTGAAAATGCAAAGTTCTACATAATGTAATTTCCTATCTTATGGTATAATTTTGTTCCACATATTTGACGCAGAATCTGATTATGACAATTAATAAACAAGCGTCGTATACGACGTTTGTTGACATAACAATATAATGTAAATACGGTCAACATCCAGGCGCAATACAACGCGTGTATCCCGGATAACAATATGTATGGTAAAGTACAGATTTATCACTATATCTCATATATATATATGCATAATTATTTTTCGACTAATCTGAATAAATGATCTCTAAACGACAGTATTACACGTTTATAATAAACTTCAATAATAAACAATCGTAAAAGCTGCTATATGAAATCATGCTTTCACTATTGAGAATTTGTAGACCCCAACCTCACTGTTTATTGATAACAAGTTAGTGGTCGAATCATAGCACCATATATATCGATGGATTTGTAAATATTGCATTTATTGGCTTTTTGCGATGTAATGTCGCTTTAAGTATCTGAACACAGATTTGCACAAAGACGTTAACTGTGAGATATCCTTCAAACCACAAAGCATAATACTATATTGTCATTAAGAAATTGAATTCATTTTGTACCCATATTTTTCTAATTTATCTTATACGAGCGTATTTTCTATGTATTCTTATTCCTATCTTTAGGTCGGTCATGTGTGGAAATCGTAAGAGCGCAGTGGTAGCGCAGTGGTAGCGCGTTCGCTTCAGGTGCGAAATACCCCGAGTCCGAGCCCAGCTGTTCGCTATCTTGTATCACATGTATAACCTCATTGACATTTTAGCGTAATGTACTAATGATTTTGTCTTGTCTATTTGTATATATGTATGTGTACAGTCATTTATAGTACATGCCGTATTAATAAAATGTTCTTTTAAAGCGACAATACATCACAAAAAGCCAACAGAATGCATTGTTCACGTATAAATGCATTGCTACTACAAATTCTTCCGAATACATTCGTACACAAATATTGAATCGATAAACAGTGTTTTTGTGGTCTACAAACTTTCAAAAGTGAATGTAGGATTTCATATACCGGTCATCCACGCTACTGAATTGACATTTCTTTGTCATTGTAGTCAATACTAAACGCTTGGTACTGTCGCTTAGAGATAACAAATTAACTAAGATTAGTCTACTAATAAATATGCATAGGCACACATGTGAGATATATCGGTAAATCTGCACCATAAATCTCGTTATTCGGGATACACAGGTTGTATTACGCATGTAGGTCAACCCTGTTTACATTACTTTGCTATGTCAACAAACCCCGCGTATACGACGCTTGTTTATTCAATTCAATTATTCTTTATTAACTCAGATCATTTACATGACGTATGAGTATACGTGTATTAATAATTTATTTAAAATACTCAATCTTTGTAAAAAAAAATTGAGAGAAAAAATTATACCATATAATAGGAAATTACATTCTGTATAAATTTGTGTTTTCACTGATGTAGTGTCGCTTTAATATGATTTCCATGAATGCGTTTTCTCTGTGAAAGAAAATGGTATTGACACAGGTAGAGGCCTACACACATGTTTCCAGCTAGATCCGTCCAGCGAGTTCGATATCCTTTACTCCACGTGACACTTGTCTTTAACATTCAAGTGATGTAGTGATGTTTGCGCTTTCAATAATGGTAGCGTCTCGGAATCATTATGCTTGCTTTAATAAAAAGCCGAAATGTATTTAATATGCAAAACTGAACAAATTTGAATCCAGAACATCTTGTCTGTTTTCAACTTCAACATTGATACCAAATTCTCTCGAAAATCGGTCTATTTTATACATATGCCCCCTCGTGAATCACTTTGATGACGTAATTGATCAATTACGTCATCCAACCGAATCATTAACTTGTCTGTGTCTGATAGACGATTTCATAGTAACACGGGCGTATAAAAGTTATCAAGAAATACGTAATTACACATGTAGACTAGAGCGTGTATTTGTGAGCACCGCCGAACTAATGAAATCAATGATACCAAGATTGCAACAGCAGGAAGAAAGTTTAGCTTGTTCCTCAGATTCGAAGATTATCCGAGTTGGCAATAAAACCACAGACGCTTGGTGTCTTGACAAGTGGTTTTGGGTACAAAACCAAATTGTATATATTTTAAGAACATTTTTTGATAAACACTATGACTGACACAATGCATACAGCCAGTTTAGGCCATATCCAAGCATATTTAAAAAATGGCATCCCATCTCTATCCGAGTAATTATGTTCAACTATGTTTATTAAAAATTGGTTTTAAACTCGAAACAACTTGTCCAGCCCACAGGCGTATGTAAATAAGTCCTGACCAGTAGACGTGAGAGAAAATGTTTCCATCAGTTGAGTTCAGTTCTTATGACCATTAGTGTACACTTGTACTACTTTGTATATATGTATGTTTTTATATGTGTCCATGTAAAACGTGTAATTGTATATTATGTATGTTCACTTGTGCTCTTCATGTATATGTAGGTAATAAAAGGTTTATTACTCGTGTTGGGGATACCACTCTCGTGGTTAGAATTTGTCGTCAGAAATATCCTTGTCCCACACCAGTGCATATGAATGTTACACTTGAAGTTGGTATTTTCTTTCTTTCCAACTGCTTCTGTTTCGGATATGTATATCAATATATGTATGTGTGTACATGTATATGTATGTATATATGCCAAGTGGGTGTGTATGTGTGCACACCTATGTGTGTTTTTGTGAATGTATTTACAAGCATGTATGGGCGCTTCATTTATATGCATATATGGGTGTATACGCATGTTCGTATATATACTATAAACTATTATGGCACCAACTTATTTTGCTTAATATTTTGATTAATATAAGTTGTTGAAACTTGTTTCGCAATCGTTGTAGAATAAATAAAGTTTAAACTAACCTATTTTGCAATTGTCAATTGCAATATGTTAAGAAACCCCATCGTTAGACGTATCTATCTACCTATCTATCAATCACCATGTTTCTTCTTTCCATAATTAACTAGTCAATATTCGTTAATTGCCGTATATTTTCAAAGAGAACACCATGCTATGCACTCAGGTGACATATATCCTAGTGTTTCTAAAATTGAACCATAATACATATCTCTCAACATTCTTAATTTGCGCCCTCAAAAGAAATGCAATGCTAAATGCGGATAACTCCAGCTTCGAACATCGCTATTCTCTGAACGTAACTTACATGTTAGTACGACAAAGAGTGTGCCTAACGTGGTGTATTTGCGAGAGAGATCAAGATGACACATGTCTGAAATCTGTATCAAGTCTTCAATTCAAGTGGATTTGTCGTTCTGTATTTAACACACGACATTGTTTGATGGCAATTTCTGTTTTCTGGACGAATGGGAATTTATGTGATAAGAATTACTGCTATGTATTCGTATTATAGGTATTAAACTAGTTCAATTGTTTTCAGGGAACTAGTTCCAAGCTTTCACTGGTGTGCGCATATACATAGAGGCTTGAGCTGGAACCCAGAAACGGCCAGGTCAATCTACTTACGTAGTTGACAGTTCTGCAATTATAATTGGTTCCCATAATTATGATTCGCGGGTGTTCCTGCACGGATGTGGTATATCCTATTATGTTGGACAGGGCCGTCGCTGGAGCTATTTTGATGATACGCACGGCCAAATATGCTTGTTTGTCGAGTGAGCATAGCGAGCTAGTATGCTAGGGGGTCCGGGGGCATGCCCCCTTGAGATTTTTTGAAATAAGGATGCAATTTCCTGCATTTCAATGCATTTTGTAACATACAATTGCAGGACTAAAGTTCTTACGACAATGTAATAGTATACATGATCTATTGCCCTTATCAATTAAACAAGCACGTAAAATAGCACAAACTAAATTTCGAGATGCACCATATTTGCAATGGGCTCAATTGTTCCACAACTCCACACATCACGGCGCATATGTATCTCTACTACCCCTTGCGGTTTTATGGCATTTTTGGAGTTTTCATTTTCTGAGACCAATGATACGCATGTGCGTACTTGCGTATGCCCAGCGACGGGCCTGTTGGACAGGGTTTCATGTTACTGTCAACATGTTCGTATTTAGTTACTAAATTGTACGCTTTATAATGTATATACATTCACTCTATACACTATCCGTGTGTGTATTATGAGTGAGTTTGCAATGATATCGTCCTTCTATTACATAGGTTGTCCGATTAGCACAGTGGTTAGCGCGCTCGCTTCTCACCAATAGATAGATAGATATTTATTTTTCCTCCAATATTTGAAGATTACAACATATTTACAAATAGATCAACATAAACATGCATAATTATATATAAACATACACATTACATTATTTTCATATGTTAGAGGAGCTGTAAGAACAGCTGAATTCGCTCACCTAAGCATGTGATCATAATCGTCAACTGAACAGAAAAGTATTGTATCAAACGTGGGAAAATAAGTAATAACAAGAGCCATAAGTAAATAAATAGTTAAGACTGTGGTGAGGATAAAGAATGAGCACACACAAAAAAAAACAAGCAAACTCGCCTTATGCACTTTGTGCTCAGGCGAGTAGCACTAAAGAATGTCCAGGCTATGAGAACGTTAATTGCAACAAAGCAATTCTTGCCCAGGTCGAAACCGCAAAAGTTTGAACAATAAAGCAATTATGTTCAGGTAACGAAAAGCATGACACGAACCTCAGAAACAATGAAAGGTAAGTGCCTTACGGACAATCTATCAAAATGTTGACTCGATAATCTGCCAAATTGCCTAGACCGAAAACGAAATGCTAGTTCAAAATTAACAGCAAACCAGTCAAATGTGTACCTAAAATAAATGTAGTATTGTATTAAGCATTTAATTACAAAATTAAATAAAGAATGATACACACTTGGCAAGATAAGCTTTAGTCCCTAATTTGCGTTCATTTATTCATGCACAATGTTTCATTGTCACAGCACAGCATAACGCAGTTATACTTTATATCCCGGTTCATTACTTATATACTGAGTCAAAAAAGAAACGATACCAAACTAAAAATGACGTAAAACGGATAAAACCATAGAAAGGTTTAATATATTATTACGTATCAGTACCGGGTATCTTATTGCAATGTCAGCCAACCATAAACACAGGTAAATAAACACCCGATAATCCTGGAACGCCGAATTTCCGATTTGCACGTGATCCTCAACAAAGACAACTTCCTACAAATCGGAAAACCGGTTTATTGTACTGGTATTGCATTATCATCGAGGAAAAACACCTTACATACCCATTGTTACCTCTAACAAAATGCCTAGGCTAAACCGCAATCAGAGAATGCGTGTCATTGGCATGATTGACGGCGGTTTACGTCAGCGTGACGTCGCAAATCGACTCGGGGTTACGCGGATCACGATAACACGTCTACTTCGACGTTATCGAACACATGGATCGGTGGACGACCGTCCAAGACCTGGTCGACCACGTGTGACGACGCGTGAACAGGACCGTCACATTCGGACGTCACATTTACGTGACAGGTTCCTACCTGCTACTCACACAGCTGCCGTTACTCCTGGGATGACCAACAATCGCATCAGTGCACAAACAGTCAGGAACCGGCTCGTTGAACGTGGCATTCATGCCTATCGGCCATACGTTGGACCCATCCTGACACGACGTCACCGTGACGTACGGTGGGAATGGACGACGGAACGTGCTCGCTGGACTCGGTTACAGTGGAATTCGGTGATGCTTAGCGATGAATCGCGGTTCTGTTTGCGTCGAGCGGATGGCAGAGAGCGGGTATATCGCAGACGCGGTGAACGTTACGCCGACGCATGTGTACGTCAGGTCGATCTGTTCGGGGGCGGAAGCGTTATGGCGTGGGGCGGTATCACCTTCGGCAGTCGCACTGAACTGTTAGTGGTGGACGGGAACCTAAACGCCCAGCGATACTGTGATGAGATCATTGCGCCAGTTGTTGTGCCGTTCTTTAACGCCAACAGAAACGTCACACTGTTCCAACAGGACAACGCCAGGTGTCATACTGCTCAGATTTCCACCACATTATTGGAGCAGAACAATATTGAAACCCTGCCGTGGCCTGCTTTGTCACCAGACTTGCCACCTATAGAACCGTTGTGGGATACGTTAGGCCGCCGCGTCAGACGACGTCAGCCGGTAACGTTAAACCAACTGAGGGATGCTTTGCGTCAGGAGTGGACAAATATTGACCAGCAAGAGATTCAGACACTCTTCCGTTCGATGCGACGGCGGTGCATTGCAGTGAGAGACGCAAATGGTGCCCATACTCGGTATTGACGTCTGTGTGAAAACTCCATTAGACCCCTGTCCGACGAATTACGTCATCACGCAGCAGACAGTTTCGGAGGCTCATTATGCTTTATGTGCTCCTCTTTCAAACATGTTGAACTATCATCTTATACATTTTCAAAGAATTTTCTTAATAAATGTTGAAATTATAGACACATACACACCAGGTATCGTTTCTTTTTTGACTCAGTACATCAAACATGTGCAACAGCGTCTTCAGCAGCTTAAAGTTTTCAAACATGCAATTCTCAGTAACATTAAATGCAGCGTTTATCAAACTATTACATTGCTCATATGGTGATTGCTTAATGAAATCAACATAGTATTGTTTATCACAAATATCAAACCAGATCACGACCAACGTCTTGTAAAGTTCATAGTTACTAGGACAGTGACATATTGTGTGTTCAATAATGTTTTCGCAAAAGAAAGAACACTTGCGACAATTTCTCGGAAAAGATCTAGATACCATGATACTCATAATAATCACAGCATTTTTACAAAATGGTATGAGCTCATTGCCTTTTCCTACATACCGACCAGAGATAACAAGGGTTGTTTAAGCTAAAGTGACCACTTAACACTTGCATTTCACTTAAAGATCACAGGCGGTTTAGTCTTTGACCATTGTTAACAACAGTGACGTTTTGGTACACTATTCTCTTCCAAGTTAGCTTTACGGGAAATGATCCAGTTTCAATATAGGTTTGACGGAAACATTCAAAACCGTATCTACGTAACGCTCGGTAGATGTCTGCAATGAATCCGGAATATTGTGATTCTCCGTTCATATACCGAACCAGTCTGTTTGTGAACACTTGTTTTGCCAAATAACGACTCGGTAATCTGCACAGTTGACCAAAGAACTGCAATTTGCGTGTGTCAATAATTCCTTCAATGCTGTCTAAATTAAATGCACACAATGAAAAATCAGTACTTGTTGACACATTTAAATTTTGTGCGAATTTTATGACAAACCGATGGGCCATTTCCAGCATTGACATATCTGACCTTGCGATAACAGACCATAACTCACACCCATATAGTGCCTTTGGCAACACTACTGATGAGTACATAATTCGCGTTGAGATTGGATTTAAAGAGTTAGGATGTAGTCCACTGTTAAGGATGCTCATAAATGTTCCCCGTAACTTATTACATGCTTCATGTATCATCTTGCCGGTGGAAATGTGTTTGTCACAAACTATGCCTAAATGTTTGTAGTCCTGTGCCTCTGCAATTACCTGGTTACCCAGTTTCCAGTTTCTAACTGATCGACTTGCCTCCGACTCGTTGAAGACAATAACAGCACATTTATCACAGTTATATTCATATCTCCATCTGCACGAATAGTTGAAATAATTTCTAGCATACGATCAAGACCGTATTTTGATAGTGACGCTATAATCATATCGCCAGCTACAGTTGGCGATGATAGATTATAGTTGTAGATGCAATAACCGAAACCACTGGATTCTAACTCTTGGATAAGTCCATTTATAAAAACTAGGTAGAGGAGAGGTGAGCTTTTCCCACCCTGACGCGTGCCTTGAAGAATGCTGAACCACTCTGACTTTAATCCTTGATTGAGCACACAACTTGTTACATCGTCATAAAGACTAACGAAAGCCGAAAAACACGTATCATTTAAATATGGTCTTAGTTTAAGGAGAATACCAGATGTCCACACCCTGTCAAACGCTTGGCGACAGTCTAAAAAACATACATAGAGTTTCGAACCGTGCTCCTTGGCATGTAGTACACTTTCTCTAACCACAAACGATGACATTAAGCAGCCAAGGTTTTCCTGAAATCCGCCTTGTTGAGGGCTAAGTCTTCTTTACACCTGTTCAATAGTACCATTTCATAAATTTTAAGAACAACCGATGTGAGTGATATAGCTCTGTATGAGTTGTGAGTGATATAGCTCTGTATGAGTTGGGAGTGATATAGCTCTGTATGAGTTGGGAGTGATATAGCTCTGTATGAGTTGTGAGTGATATAGCTCTGTATGAGTTGGGAGTGATATAGCTCTGTATGAGTTGGGAGTGATATAGCTCTGTATGAGTTGGGAGTGATATAGCTCTGTATGAGTTGTGAGTGATATAGCTCTGTATGAGTTGGGAGTGATATAGCTCTGTATGAGTTGTGAGTGATATAGCTCTGTATGAGTTGGGAGTGATATAGCTCTGTATGAGTTGTGAGTGATATAGCTCTGTATGAGTTGGGAGTGATATAGCTCTGTATGAGTTGGGAGTGATATAGCTCTGTATGAGTTGGGAGTGATATAGCTCTGTATGAGTGTGAGTGATATAGCTCTGTATGAGTTGGGAGTGATATAGCTCTGTATGAGTTGGGAGTGATATAGCTCTGTATGAGTTGGGAGTGATATAGCTCTGTATGAGTTGGGATTGTCTTTACGTTTCTTAGGTTTGGGTATTGTTATTATTATGCCACGTTTCATTTTCGTCGGCGTGTACCCTGCCCTGAGCATCCACGTATACATATTTTCGTCGGCGTGTACCCTGCCTGAGCTCCACGTATACATATTTTTCGGCGTGTACCGCACTGAGATCCACGTAACATATTTTCGTCGGCGTGTACCCTGCATGAGCATCCACGTATACATTTTTCGTCGCGTGTACCCTGCCTGAGCATTCACGTATACATATTTCGTCGGCGTGTACCCTGCCTGAGAATCCACGGATGCATATTTTTCGTCGGCGTGTACCCTGCCCTGAGCATCCAAGTAGACATATTTTCGTCGGCGTGTACCCTGCCTGAAGCCACGTATACATATTTTCGTCGGCGTGTACCCTGCCCTTGAGCATCCACGATACATATTTTTCGTCGGCGTGTACCTGCCCTGGCATCCACGAACATATTTCGTCGGCGTGTACCCTGCCCGAGCATCCACGTATAATATTTTCGTCGGCGTGTACCACCTGCCCTGAGCATCCACGTATACCTTTTTCGTCGGGCGTGTACACTGCCTGAGCATCCACGTAACATATTTCGTCGGCGTGTACCCTGCCCTGAGCATCCAACGTATACATTTTCGTCGGCGTGTACCCTGCCCTGAGCATCCACGTATACATATTTTCGTCGGCGTGTACCCTGCCCTGAGCATCCACGTATAC
>CM026399.1:13617836-13674510 GCA_014843695.1 Archivesica marissinica | reverse complement strand
TAGTAATATTACTGGCAAAAAGTGCAGATCCTGATGAGTCGGCTCATCATCTGGATCTACACTTTTTGTAAGCCTATTTAGAGGTCTGTAGTATTGAAAGGGTTAAACCACATCTACTGCTATGTAACCAGTTGTGGAATGATTGATTATTTGACCCATTTTTGCAAATACAAAATGTACATAACCGAGACACAAATTTATAACATGTCCATGGTTGCATCACTATTTGATGTCCATGGTTGCATCACTATTTGATGTCCATCATTGCATCACTATTTGATGTCCATCGTTGCATCACTATTTGATGTCCATCATTGCATCACTATTTGATGTCCATCGTTGCATCACTATTTGATGTCCATCATTGCATCACTATTTGATGTCCATCATTGCATCACTATTTGATGTCCATCGTTATTATACTCCTATTGCATACTATAACACGATTAATTGGGTTTATTTAACCATTTCCATCATAGAGATTTATTAGGTTAATATACTATTATATCTCCATACAAACTACAGCCATTTAACCCTTTCCTTCATAAAGATTTAGGTTAATATACTATTATATCTCCATACAAACTACATCAATTTATCCCTTTCCTTCATAGAGATATAGGTTAATATACTATTATATCTCCATACAAACTACAGCCATTTAACCCTTTCCTTCATAGAGATTTATTAGGTTAATATACTATTATATCTCCATACAAACTACAGCCATTTAACCCTTTCCTTCATAGAGATTTAGGTTAATATACTATTATATCTCCATACAAACGACAGCCATTTAACCCTTTCCTTCATATAGATTTAGGTTAATATACTATTATATCTCCATACAAACGACAGCCATTTAGCTATCATGCAGTGGATAAGTAGTCGCCATATCTATCCCACCTCCATAGATATTATAGGGACTTCATAGAGATTTAAGGCTAATATACTATTATATCTCCATACAAACGACAGCCATTTAGCTATCATGCAGTGGATAAGTAGTCGCCATATCTATCCCACCTCCATAGATATTACTGGGACTACCTGAGATTCTGGCCTTTATTATGAGCATTGGTTTGACTAGTACTTTGTCAATGTATGTCGTATTGGTAATGGCATCAAGGTGTTTCTATGAGGGAAAGGGTTGTTGTAACAGTTAACAGTTTCAGCCAACAAAAAACGTATCAAATGTCACTAATTTCTCAGACAGTGGGCCTTCAATATGCTAGTAGCAAACAAGTTACCGGTATTGTTACATCTGAACATAAACATAAAAAAAAACTTCTTGGTATTAGTAGAACGCGATAACTGTGGCCTTTATTTACCAATACTGGATGAACCCATAACAATGAAATAGGGAATTGAGATGGACATGGTATACGATTTATATCTAATATCGCAAGTTTGAATCAAGTTAGCAACGTGGTCTGGTGGATAAAACATGTGTGTTGTAATATTGCTGTCCTGGATCGAATCCTGGACGATGCGTCATTTTTTATTATAACACACACGCAAGTGACTACTCACACACTGACAGTGCATTTTGATTAACATTTGTATAATTATATGTCATGACATGTACACATAAAGAAAAAAGAAAAAAAAGAAATATATCTAAATAAATATAAAAACCCCCCAAAAACAACAATTCCAGAATTACCTGTATTTGGATTACACCAGGTACCGTTAAAATAAAATTATCCCGATCCATTAATACAGTTTAATATATTTTGAGTGTTTAACTGTATGTATAAATAATAGTCTAGAGGACTGAACTTAACAGATGTTTAGGATTATTTAACTGTAAAAGTGTTATTAGTTTATACAAATTTATTTTAGCTTGATTGCAAAACAAGTTCTTACAACTTATATTAATCACTCTCGAGACCTCATTCCTGAAGGAATCCATTACCACGAGGGAGAGAGAAGAGGCATGTGGAATTTAAACGCCTTGCCTAAGGGCACAATCGTAACGGCTCCAGCGGGGCTCGAACTCCGGGCCTTTCGCACATGAAGCGAACGCGCTACCACTGACCTATCACTATGAAGTGTTATTCTGTTGGTGTTCGTCTTCGTTACATCACACTATTTTCGGTTTTCTTTTATCACTTGTACAATTTCCCTGCATTGCTATTTTTACTTCATCTTTTATGTAATCATAGTCTTAGTTTACCCTTCAAAAGGTATATGGTACAGTGGTCGCCAGATCGGACAGATGGGTTTTCTCCGGGTACTCCGGTTTCCTCCCACACAAATGACCACATTTACGCATTCATCTGCGCCCACGAGACTGATTAACATAAGTTGTTAAAACTTGCTTCCTTCAAAAGGTATACTAAACAATGCTATAAAGTACAGTCTACATCCGTTATGTCGAATTCCGTCGGACCGGACAAAATACTTCGACATAACAGAAGATTGACTTAGCGAAATTCGATATAAATGGAGCCAGTTATATGTAAAATGATAGTGTCTGAAATGTGACTTTGATCCGACTTCGAGATAACCGGAGAATTCGACATAACCGACTTTGACATAACAGATATAGACTGTATGTCTTAAAAGTAAAACATATGTGTACACCATGCAATTTATGATGTAACAAATGTGGTTGGACAGTGAATTCTTGATCATATACCAATAGCTTTCCCCACACGAGTTTTGAGCTCCTGGACATTAATTTGTTTACTTATCAGTCTTCACTGTAACCCACTAGCCCGAAGTCCGGGGCTAAGCCGGGCCAGTAGAAATTTCTGAAAGCTAAGTGTTTAGTTTATACAAATTTATTTTAGCTCAATTGCGAAACAAGTTCTTTCAACTTATATTAATCACACTCAAAACCATCGCCACGAGGGAGAGAAGAGGAAACATGGAATTTAAATGCCTTGCCTAAGGGCACAATCGTAACGGCTCCAGCGGGGCTCGAACTCCGGACCTTTCGCACCTGAAGCGAAGCTAAGTGTTTAGTAATGCAGTCGTCATTCTGGCTAGTACTGTTAACATGTTACAGTAAAGACTGCCTTATTATCGTAGTTGAATCATTGGGTTTCTGTGGCAAATATTTGAGGGAAAAACACGTGCATTCATTCATTGTAAATACATACAGTTACTGTAAAATGAAATAATGTTCTCTAAACATGTGAAATATTTTACTAAATACTTTTCTTGAACATTACGATTTGATACCACTTTAAAAATAAAAGCAAGTAACTTTAAATATAAAAGATAGTAGCTTTAAATATAAAATAAAGTAGCTTTAAATATAAAATAAAGTAACTTTAAATATAAAAGAAAGTAGCTTTAAATATATAAAAAAGTAGCTTTAAATATAAAATAAAGTAGCTTTAAATATAAAATAAAGTAGCTTTAAATATAAAAGTAGCTTTATATATAAAAGAATGTAGCTTTAAATATAAAATAAAGTAACTTTAAATATAAAAGAAAGTAGCTTTAAATATAAAAGAAAGTAGCTTTAAATATAAAGTAACTTTAAATATAAAAGAAAGTAGCTTTAAATATAAAAGAAAGTAGCTTTAAATATAAAATAAGTAACTTTAAATATAAAAGAAAGTAGCTTTAAATATAAAAGAAAGTAGCTTTAAATATAAAATAAAGTAGCAGAAAGTAGCTTTAAATATAAAATAAAGTAGCAGAAAGTAGCTTTAAATATAAAATAAAATACCTTTAAATATAAAATAAAGTACCTTTAAATATAAAATAAAGTAGCTTTAAATATAAAACAAAGTAGCTTTAAATATAAAATAAAGTAGCTTTAAATATAAAAGCAGATAGAGTTATATGAAAACTTACTGAACTTTCTGGAGATTGATCGATCATCATCCCCCAAATATCCTAGGCTAAAATAGTACTAAATACCTATATCCAATATCAGTGTTAACACTTGAATAACAAAACTAATACTCCATTTCACCAAATATGTTACCTGCACTCATGGTCTGTTTTTTTCATTTCATCTATAAATACTCTTAATTTATTTAAATTTAAATTCATCCAGAAATTAAGCAAATCTGATTATCGGCTATAAAATTTAATATGATCTTAGGCAAATAAAATAATTATGCAGTTCTTTTTAAGCATTAAGTGTGATCATGGTTATTCGTCTCAAATTTTCTGTCCATCAAGTGTCAATGATATTGTGGAATTCTTTCTTCATAGCAACACCAAAACACATGTTCAACTCCTACCTTACCCACATGTATGTCTAATGAAACGGCTTATGATACAGGGTTGGTTCATATTAATAAATCATGTTTGGCTCTTGGGACATAACACCAATTTTGGCTCTTGGGACATAACACCAATTATTAAAGACATTTTTCAGATTCAGCAGTCATCAATGATGGTGGAAGTCATGTTAGCGCAGTGGTAGCGCGCTTGCTTCAGGTGCGAAAGGCCCGGAGTTCACGCCACGCTGGAGCTGTTATGATTGTGCCCTTAGGCAAGGCATTTAAATTCCACATGCCTCTTCTCTCTCCCCTTGTGGCAATGGATTCCATCAGAAATGAGGTCTTGATAGTGATTAATATTAAGTTGGAAGAACTTGTTTCGCAATCAAGCTAAAATAAATGTGTACAAACTAAACAATGATGGTGTTTAGAGATAAACTGTAGAAACTATCTAAACTTTTTAAACACCAATGCATACTTTACACTGACATTCAACCAAAGTATACATTGAAACACAGACCTTCCAAACAAAGAAAAATTTATGAAACAAATAAAAAATTATTCTGAATATTTATTCAGTAATGTAGACACACTGGATATCTAGATTAATTCTGAAAATATCTTCAGTAATTTACACACTGGATATCTAGATTAATTCTGAATATATCTTCAGTAATTTACACTCTGGATATCCAGATTAATTCTGAATATATCTTCAGTAATTTACTCTGGATATCTAGATTAATTCTGAATATATCTTCAGTAATTTACACACAGGATATCTAGATTAATTCTGAATATATCTTCAGTAATTTACACACTGGATATCTATATTAATTCTGAATATATCTTCAGTAATTTACACACTGGATATCTAGATTAATTCTGAATATATCTTCAGTAATTTACACTCTGGATATCCAGATTAATTCTGAATATATCTTCAGTAATTTACACTCTGGATATCTAGATTAATTCTGAATATATCTTCAGTAATTTACACCACTCTGGATATCCAGATTAATTCTGAATATATCTTCAGTAATTTACACTCTGGATATCTAGATTAATTCTGAATATATCTTCAGTAATTTACACACTGGATATCTAGATTAATTCTGAATATTTATTCAGTAATTTAGTAATTTACACACTGGATATCTAGATTAATTCTGAATATTTATTCAGTAATTTACACTCTGGATATCTAGATTAATTCTGAATATATCTTCAGTAATTTACACACTGGATATCTATATTAATTCTGAATATATCTTCAGTAATTTACACACTGGATATCTAGATTAATTCTGAATATATCTTCAGTAATTTACACTCTGGATATCTAGATTAATTCTGAATAGTCACTAAATATTCCGAATTATTCGGAATTAATCTAGATATTCAGTGTGTAAATTACTGAATAACGGTGATGTGAGAATATATCCAAATGAAGTGAACAAAGTCATAGAAATTCACTTAAAGCAGCATTACATCGTATGAAATCAAATATATTTGAAAAATTCAATTTTTACGTATGGGTAGCAATGCTGCTACACATTCTAACATTATACTTTGTATGCTTATGTTCATTTGGTAAACAGTGTTTTTTTGCGATAAAACAAACTCGAAACCGAAAGTAGGACTTTCCGAGTCGATCGATCATGCACTTGTTTACAACCGGAACGCATCGTTCGCACTTGTTTACATTCAGAATGCATCGACCCCATTTGTCCCACGTTGTCTTTTTAATTAAATTACTTGATATGATTATTCATACCTCTGTTAGAGTCTTTGAGGGACATTTCTACATCCCCGCGAGGGGTTCGACATTAGAGGAAGATAGATAGATAGTATTTCATGTTCAAAATATATACTTTGTTTTCTACATCTTCTGTTGTTTCACGCATGCGCGCTGTGCGTGTTTACATTTCGTGTGTTGATAAACAAATTCGCGTATACGACGGTTTAAATTTATTGGAATATTATCGTTTCTGAGCGACTATTTCGATTTTTGTAAACACACACACATTAGTATTTATATTTTACCCAAAACATCCTTTATTATGATGTAATGCTGCTTTAAATATTGACTACATGAATGAAAACTTTCATTTATTGAAAAAAGAACAAGATTCAATAAATGAAGGATTGTGTGGTTCATTTGGATTTGTTCTAATATTACTGCTATTCGCCGATATTAGCCTATATAATATTAGTGTCACTGGGGATAGGTCTACCAAGCAATGTGTTTGATGTTCCTTGCTCAATGACGCCATACACATGCACTGACCGAGTATCGAACTCGGGACTGTTCGATTCCAAAGCCGACACTACAACTTGAGGTCAGACACCGCTATTGACATTTCCATATGCCACCATTATAACACAGTGCCATTACATGTTCCCCAAAAATAGTTTGGCATAAAAGTTTTCAACAGACTGGCCTTTGAGCTACAAGAAAATGTCAAATTTCAATGGGGTTGTCCGATTGCATTTTTTTAAATTTCCCACTAACGGCACCCACCCCCCTACTGGGAAGGTAAGTTGGTGGTGAATGTTGCACTGACACTAGTCCTATAAATAATATCTCTACATAAAACATTGTTTCTGTTATTTCGAGGTCTTATCGTTAAAGCTCATTTTAGCATAGCACTTTCCGCCCTGATCCGATGGCAGGATTTCTGACCAATATTTTGAAGCTTTTCGGACATTAACGGTTATAAATGTGTGCATTGGTGTTAAGAATAATCATAAATATAGATATTAAGAACGTTAAAATATATTGTCTAACCGTTGTGCATATCATTTAGCTTTTTGAAATCGACAGGTGAGATTCTCCCATTTTTTCTGCGCAGTCATCACAAAAGAAATCCGAATTAATTAGTTTTTAGTACATTTCATGCGTATGAACAATTGGATATTAATCGAAATCTTATTTGGTTCACCTTAATGACATGGAGATAAATCTTGTAAACATTTTCGTCTAATGATTTCTATTTTTGTTTTTCGCAATAATCAAATATTCAAAATGGACGATTTGGAATGGCGAATCTCTGCCATGAAATTTAAATGTTGATTTCATGTATAATATTGTGTCAAGAGACGTTATAGACTGTGCAGAATTCAAACAACGATATGTGTGTCGATCTTGTTAACAATTTTAATTTATAAAAAACGACTTTAGGATATAAAATATGCTACGCGTAATTGAGGTTTAGCGTTTAGATTTTGAAAAATGCCTAGATAGTAAAATGTCACATTTTTCAAGTCTAAATATTTGGACTACACTGACACCTGCTTTTTTAATATTTAGAAGTCATTTTCACTATTGTTGACAATACAATTATACATGCTCAGCGAATCAGTTCGTGTATCAATAACTCTTAAGGGCATTTTTCAACCAATCCCAGATCACTATATCAATAACACCTTCTGACCCACAGGCACCAGACACAATTTTTTTTTTTTTTAGTCCAAAAAAAAAAAAATTGTGTCTGGTGCTTGTAGTCTGACCTTGAAGTTGGCCACGGACACCACTCCATATTCAAATAGCACGTAGTTGCATTTTGCCACGTGTTTTCGCGAAGTACAAATTTTGCAATATATTCAGTGAAATGGTACCAAAACAAAATATTACTGATCGTTGCATCAAGATAAATACGCTAAAGTTGGTCGTTCCATTCGAATATGGCCGCCATATAACTTCACGATAAAGGCAAAAGCATCTCGAAAATAGCGTTTTTCATCATGCAGTAAAACCTATATCATGCGGTATACTACCACCAGATTATATTAGGCCTACGTTCCTTATCTCTGGCAGCACTTTTTCCTGTCTTTTGTCAATAACCAGTACGTGTACACAATTTTCCTGAAGTGTTACGAACAAGAACGGTTCAGCATAAGTCGTGGAAACAGGAACCTAGATAGATAGAGTGTCAATCAAACCGATCACGGTGGAAATAAACAGGAATGATCAAAGGATATAGATGGAATCTATGCTCGGCGTAAATCCAATGATCGACAGCATAACATGTTAATTGCACTTGCCGCATATTATTATTTTTCTAAGTCGTGAAAACAACTTTTAAAAAAACTCTTGTTGACAGTTTTAGCTTCATCACGTGATCTTGTTGCTCAATACAGCTATCTCAACGGTGTCGGGTCGGCACCCATTTATGAGGACCTCAGTACTTCAGGGTTAGGGTTAGGGTTAGGCTATGCACGGCGTACTTGTTCATTTTATTTATCCACCATAACTTGTTGAATATCTTATTTTGATATAGTACATCATTGAATAAAAACACCTATTGGTCTTAATCAAAAATGGTATAGAAACTAGTTTTCGGGTTAGGTGTAGATTTTTTAAATTCGGATAGCTACCTGAATTGCTCATACACTGTATCAGTTTCGGTGGAAATATTCTCCCAATGATTTGTTTGTTTATATTCGTCTGCTGGACCAGTCACATGACAGTTTCATCAGGCTACACCCAACTGAATGCTATTGAATCATGCGTCAGCTCTGTCAGCGAAATTAGCCTAGAACTATATAAATATTTTAAATACGGATATAAATGGACAAATAAGCCGAGCATAGGAATACTCCGAGCATAGGTTCCACGACTCTATTTGTTTTTTACGTTTATTTATCGTCGCTACCGGTTACCCACATGAGCGACGCCTCCTGAGGAGATTAGTTATTTTAGATTTTGGAGGATAGTGCATGATACAGACAGAGACCCATTCCAGCGTCTCCTCTGGTTCTTTTACGTGCACGGTGTAAAGCACCGACACGAGACCTCGGTTTAACGTCCCATCTGAAAGACTGTTAATTTTATTAGGGTCAGACGGGGGATCGCCGTCTGTATCACGACTCTATATAGTATTGGATTCATAATATAATGTTTGTTTGTTTTTAGTTGAGGTTTCAGGACACTAAAATAAGACATTTTATCACCATCCCACAATGTGCCGACCCATATTGGGATGGATGGCGTCCTTTATTCCCGAGCTATTATGACATTAATCAGATCTAACTGATTTATCAAAATACACTTTTCCAAATTAGATGCTATTATCAACAGTACCAATATTGTATGTATATCAAGATATATTTGCTTGTTTCAGTGAATAATCGAATTATATTTCACCGAAGAGCCTCCTTGGCCGATTTGTCTAACGGCACCGTCGTTAGAACTAGACTGTCACCACTAACACCAGGGCTACAGGTTCACTATATTAGGGATACGTTATAAATTGTGAGTATGTGAGAAAGTTGTCAGTCGCTTATGGAAGTTGGAGTTGAGTACTGGTTCTTACTCAGGAAATATGGGTGGTGTACTCTCCGCCACAACCAACACACTGAACTCCCTGTGATAATCAGAAAATGATTGGTGGGCAGTAGAGAAGAGAAAAGAATGAACATTGAAAGCATTCTTATAACGAGTGGCACTATCCACTCGTGATAATAATAACTTTCTATGTTCATGAGTGAACTATTATTCTGAGGGGTTGAATTCCATGTCCTACTCAAACCCTCAATATTCTAGCGTCTTACTGTCGTTTGGTGTGGGGGTGGGGGGGGGGTAGATTGCGGAATCATCTGCAAAGATACGGACCTTGAAACTGATTATTTTTTAATTTAAGTTTATATTTAACGTCGCTACCGGTTGACCATTTGAACGACGGGGTTTACCTAACAACACCTTTCCTTGTGGGCAGGCTCCAGCCGTTAACCAGTACTTGGTACACCAACCTTCGTAAGAAACTGCCAACGTTTTCATATAAAGAGACACGATCTGGGCAGGGCTCAAACCATCACTGATGATAGGTTACAATGGTATACGAGTCAGCGACCTTAAGCACTCGACCACGGAGGTGGTCCTTGGAACTGATGTTTTGTGGGAGTCGTTTATATAGGCTAGAATAGCAGAGGCCCAAGTAGAGACCCCTGCGGAACTACAGAGGATACAGGAATGCAATCTGAACTTGTGACATTAAGGACAACTGACTTAAGTTTGCTATCTATAAAACTCTTAATACACCTTAATTGTTGACGTCTGACTTCATAATTATGCATTTTCAGTATTGCTTGTTTTTGCAGACCTATATGTAACCATGTCAATTACTAGCATTACTAATTGACATACACAGCCGCACATTGACCTCTTTCCCATAAAGCCATGCTGCATACACTGTGGAGGATGAAATAATATGTTCCAATACCTTGCATGGAACACACTTCAATTAAATAGGTATATAGTTAGTTGGAGTTGACTTGTCGATGTTTGTAGATGGGAGCAACAGTTGCTGATTTTCCGGCCTAACATTTATATCAACTCTATTGCAGGAACATAGACATGTTTATCCTGTCAGGCTTAGCCGGCCTAACATTTATATCAATGTAGCAGGGGTGAGTTAAGGGGGGGCTCCTTACAATGACCAACAACTCCATGGGTCCAGATTTATATGTATTCGTTCTCCATGTAGATGGCGTGGAGTACGACTCATACACAAACCAAACAAACAACAAAACGTTACAAAAATATGGTTTCTGTAACACTAACACCTCACAGCTCTTCTCTACACCACTCGTATCTACACCACATCTCGTTGTCAACTCTGTCAAACTCTCGACCAGTGCTGTGAACTGTACAACAATACAACCAACAACAATACCTGTATAATCCTAGTGTTGATCCTTATATAAAAACGAACGTATAAAATCTCTGAATAGCATACAATGGCTTTACAAGTAAACCTTCTGCTACCATGTACTATCAACTGTGTCCAGAAAAATATGCGGGATCCGTTCCGGTGGATTAACACAGGTGAGCGAAATCACACTTGAATGCGTCTCAACTCGCATTAGCTATTGTTCGTATAAAAGTATAAAATCCGACCCTATTACATACTCCCCCTCTTCCGAAAATGACGTCTCGTCATTCACGCTGTAAGATAAATTTATCATTAGTATTATAGTACTATATACACTATCAATGTCTAAGGATTAGGGTAACCGTCGTTAAACATAATTATCAACATGAGAATAATCTCAATTAAGTTACTAGTATTACTAACATATCATCTGAAGTAAAATATACCGATTAATAAGCGTTAATACAGTAGAGCTCTGCAAAAATTATAACGTCATTGTTAATAAATCTTCTCCCTTATTAACTATCTCATGCTAGGACGTCCAATAAGCTTAGGTAATGCCTATAGAAAAACATAGAAACCTTTACAATTAGTAAACATATACATAATGTATATATTTTAATAAGCTATATATATATCTACACAATTCCAATCTAATTAAAAACATTAAAATACATCAGTTGACATTTACACTTGTTTTCTTCATAATACTTTTCTTCTCTAGTCATCTGTAAATTTAAATTGATATTAACCACATATTATAATAATATATAGTACACAATTATATGAATTACATGACTTTGTTGAACATATCAATCTATTTCATTACAGCATTTAAAAGTTTGGTGGTCATATCAGTATTCAAAGAACTGAAAACACCTGAATTCACTAATGTGTTCAACACATGCAGTCGGTCATCGACTGGTCTATTGATCAATAAATTCATTACATATGAATCATATCTTGCAGGCATCTTGGTCTCCCTTCCTGATCTTCTTGGAGGTTTAGGTGGTATCCTCTCTTGTGTGTAGTCTTCTGTATCTTCTATTGTTGCTTCTGTTCTATCGTTAGATTCAGCTCTGACTCTTAACTACTTCCTCTACCTCATCTACCTCTTCTGTTTCTTCTCCATCCAGTGTCGTCGTATCCTCATATCTCGTCGTCTGCTCTGTCCTGTCAGTATGCTCTACCGTATCAATAACTGCATCGTCATCTCTGTATATTATGTTCTGCTCTGTATCTTCTCTAGCCGTTCTATCAGACTTATGGGCATCCCCATCAAAATTTGTAATTGTCACAAATTCATCTGATTCATCTTCTGACGATTCCTCACTCTTCTCTGTGGTACCACTTATATTCTCTGTACTGACATCTGTGTTTCCTAAATGCCTCTTTAAACTACGTCTGGGTTTCGGGACTGGTGGAGTCCTGTCTATGTCCGGTTAGGGTTCGTCTGTAACAAATCCTAGAGGATATAGATGGTTCCGGTGTAGTTTCTTTATTTTCCATCAGGTGTCCTGACTTCATACACTGGTATGTTTTCCACTGGTTGCCTTATGACTTCATATGTGTGCTGTTCGAATTTGTCTGCTATTTTGTGCTTTCCTTCGAATGCTACTATCTTGACAAGGACTTTGTCACCTACTTCTATCTTCACCGCCTTTGCTTTCTTGTCGTATGCTTCCTTCTGTTTCACTCCCGCCTTGTCGGTTGCTTTCTTCACAATATCCTGTGTTGCTTGCATTCGCTGTTTCAGCTCCGTAATATAGGTGGCTGTAGTTTGATTGATGTTGGCATCCTCGTCCGTCTCAAAGGCTGCATCTATGGGCAGTC
Source organism: Archivesica marissinica (assembly GCA_014843695.1). Classification (NCBI taxonomy): domain Eukaryota; kingdom Metazoa; phylum Mollusca; class Bivalvia; order Venerida; family Vesicomyidae; genus Archivesica; species Archivesica marissinica. The sequence continues at coordinate 13,661,825 of CM026399.1, read as the reverse complement.
GTGGCTTCCGGCCGAACATCAGTTCAAATGGTGCAACTTTAGTACTCTCGTGTGGGGTGGCATTGTACGCGTACACTAGGTTAGCAACGTACTTTTTCCAGTCTGGCTTCTGTTCCGGTTCTAGGGTACCTAACATTCCAAGCAGGGTTTTATTAAATCTTTCTGTCTGGCCATTCCCCATCGGATGGTAAATCGAGGTTCTGGATCGTTCCATACCTGTCATATTACATAATTCCCTTAGTAGTTCTGATTGAAAATTCGCTCCCTGATCTGAATGTATTTTTGCTGGTATTCCGTAATTTAGAACAAAATTCTCGTAAAATGCATTCGCCGTTGTGATAGCAGTCTGGTTCTTGGTAGGTATAGCCATGGAACACTTAGTAAAGTGGTCTGTTATTACCAAAATGTTACATGTTCCTCCTTTCGCTGGTTCCAACGTCAGGAAATCCATGCACACAAGTTCCAATGGATATGTGGTAACGATGTTGACCAAAGGTGCTCGCATGTTGTTTTTGCTCTTCCTCCGTAGGCAACGGTCACATTGCTTGACCCAATTTTCTATATCTGCGGTCAATCCAGGCCAGTAGAATCTCTCTCTGATCAAAGACCATGGCCTGTCTCTTCCCGGATGACCAATGTCATCGTGCAATCCGGTAAGTGCCATCTTCCTATACACTTCTGGAAGCACAAGCTGTTCTATTCTCTTTTCCCCGTCTGTGATATGTCTGTACAACACTCCTCTCTTCATTGTGAAGTACTTGAAGTTCTTCTTCATGATCAAGTCCTGTTTGTTAAACTGATGACTGGAATCTGGCAGTTTCTTGTCTATGGTAGCTCTAACCCATTTTCCAATCACTGCATCTTCTCGTTGATTCTTTATTATCTCTCGCATCTCTATCTGTGCCATCGGTGTACCAGTAGCTTCTGTAACGTCTACTATATTGATGCTTCGGACTGGTATCACCTCTATGAATGATGTTGGTATTATTCCACTGCATATGGCTTTGACTGTCTGGTCGTCTATTCTAACCAACTCTCCTCTGTTTTCTAGCTTCTGATAAGGGTATCTCGACATGGCGTCGGCGTCTGCATTTCTCAAACCAGGTCTGTAAATTATGTCGAAATTGTATTCTCCTAATGCAGCAATCCATCGTTGTCCAGTTGCGTCGACTTTTGCTGAGGTAAGTATATGCGTCAACGGGTTGTTGTCTGTCAATGCTAGAAAGTGATTGATCTTCAAATAGTCGGAGAACTTCTCTGTCACCGCCCACTTAAGTGCTAGAAACTCAAGTTTATGTGCTGGATAGTTCTTCTCTGACTTCGACAGACTTCTGCTATCGTAGGCAATGACACGTTTCTGGTCGTCGATGGTCTGGTATAAGACTGCTCCGAGTCCTATGGCGGATGCGTCTGTGTGTATCTCAAAGCTCTTAGTGAAATCTGGATAAGCCAAAACAGGTGGTGAAGTCACTATTTCTTTGATGTTGTCAAATATTTTCTGTTCCTTATCAGTCCACATCCATTCTCTCGTACTCTTCTTCTTGTTCTTCTTTTCTGTCGTTGGTGGTAGTAAATCCGCAAGTGGTCTTGTTATTTTCGAATAATCTTTGATAAATCTTCGATAGTATCCGGTGAATGCTAGAAATGATCTCAATTCATCTGAGTTGTTAGGTGTAGGCCAATTGCGTGCTTTTTCAATCTTTTCTGGGTCAGTTTCAACACCGTCTCGACTCACAACATGTCCAAGGAAGTTAACTTTCTTCTGTAGAAAGTAACATTTCTCAGGTGATAACTTGAGTTGGCATTCACTCAATCTGGTCAAAATCAGGTTTAGACGTTCCATATGCTATTCGTAGGTGTCCGAAAAGATTATGAGATCGTCTAGGTATATAATACAGATAGTCATGTTGTATTCTCCCAGGCATTCTTCCATTAATCTCTGATATGTTGCTGGATAATTGCTTAATCCAAACGGCATCTTTTCGTATTCGTAAAAACCTAGGGGGCCTACTGTGAAAGCTGTCCGTTCTTTGTGGATGTCCTCTATATCTACCTGGTAGTACCCAGAATTCATATCTATTGTACTGAAGTATTTGGCTCCATGTAGTACGTCAAACATCTCTTCTATTCGGGGTAATGCGTAGGCGTCCTTTACCGACTTGTTATTCAGCATCCTATAGTCTACACACATTCGTAGTTTCCCGTTCTTGGCTGCTAATAGTTGTTGTAGATGTTTCCGCACCTCTTCTATCATTGCTGGGGCTATCCTTCGGTGTCTTTGCTTACATGGAATTGGATCCACTAAGTCGATTCTATGCTTCATTAAAGTACATTGTCCGATATATATGTCACTTTTGGCAAATATTTCTAAGTGTTTCTCTAAAACGTCTCTTAATTTGCTGTCCTGTTCCTTTGTTAGTTCTAAAGCTATGTGTATTTCGCTAAATATCTTTTCTACATTGTTCCGTCTTTCTTTACTTTCTTCTTCTGTCTCCTCTACTGTAACTGGCTGAACCTCACAAAGTATTGATTTTGGTGCTACTGTAATAGTATTGGTCGTTTAAGTTAGTAATGTTAACCATAACTTTTCTATTCTTGCCATACTGGTAGTGGAACGCTGTTGGAGTGAGGTCAACAAAGTCTGGTAGTGCCGATTCTTCCGACTCGTGCAACATTGCTGTTGTAGGCTGGTGGTCGATTTCTTTATCAGTGTAGCCTCGTAGGTTGACACTATCATTTGGGCCTATAACTACTTTCGCTACTTCCGCACACTTCACTATGGCTACTCTGTCATTATTTCTTCTCAGTTCTCTATCTCGTATAGTCATACATCTGAAAGCTAAACACCAAGGAGTGTGTAGTTTAGCTGTCTGTAAATACTTTTCTCCATGGGTGTCTCTACATTCTGTCTGAAGTTGACACAGTATGTTAGTTCCTAATAGAATAGGAGTTAATGCACTGTATGCTGTTTCTGGCGTAATCAGTAAGAGACATGTCTGTGAAGTCGATTGAGGAATTCCTGTAAGTATCTGGAGTTCCGTTTCGATGAAACCAGTATACGGTAGTTTACTGCCATCAGCACATTCAATTTTAAGTATCTCTTTTAATGGCTGAATTTCTACATCTGTCAAGTTTTCTTCATAAAATGTTTGTGACATTAAACTGACGCAGCTTCCGGTGTCTAACAAGGCTTTTGTCTCTACTCCATTAACTGATATGGTGGCTTCATTGATTTCTCCAACTAATTGAGGACCTTTCCTATAATTAGTGCTTACGTTCAATCCTGTAACGGGAGCACATATCCTTTTGGGCAATCCTTAGCGATGTGTCCTCTTTCTTGACAGTGGTAGCAGGTGCGTTCTTCTCTCTTGCTAGGGCAGTTCCTTGCGATGTGTCCTCTGGTATCGCATATATAGCAGGTCGGCTGAAAAGTTAGTGTGCCTATAGGTCCTGTAGGTTTGTAGTACCCTCTGCCGCTGCCTGTTTTTTGTTGTTGTTTTTTTTCTGGTATAATACTCTTTTTTTTTAATCACCGCTGCCTCTGTTGTTATCTCTGTATGTACCTCTTCTTGCCCCTCTGCTATAGTAGAAACCTGTTCCTGATCTCTCAGTTAGTAATTCTTTATCCTTCTCTAGAGCCTTTATCTTTTCCATTAGTAATGTCTGGTTCTCTTCCATTTTCTGAAGTTTCTTTAGTATTGCTCCTACCTTGTTATCTTTCATCTCAGTTGCTGCTTTGCAGATAGCACTTGTTCTTTCTTTCTCTTTTGTTGCAGTTATTTGACTCTTTTCAATCTTTCTAACTTCTATCTTGAATCTGTCATAGTCTGCAATGGTGTCAAACTTATATGTAGTCATTTGTTTAAGTGGCTCACGTAGACCTTCATATAGAATGCCTTTCATTTTCTGGTCCAAGTGACCTTCTATCACTCCTCTTTCTACTGCTTCTGCGCAGATGTCTTCTAATCTGAAGCAATAGTTTGCGACCGTTTCTCCTTCTTTTTGTTGAACAGCATATAGTTGCTTCAACACTGCTTCATCACTATCATGGTCTTGGTATGCACCATCAAACTTCCGTAGAATATCTCTTGGAGAGACACGTGTACCCAGTCTCCTTAAGATATTCGCTGCTTCTCCCTTACAAGATCTTCTTATGCTAAGAAGTATCTGTTCATCTTGATAAGTTGCTTCTTCAATCAAGCACTTCACTTCGTATTTCCAAGTTGCAAAGGATACTTCACCTTTACCTTCTTCGCCATAGAATATAGACAATCTTGGAATATTACTATGTTTCCAATGCTGTTGATGCGATTCCGGATTCTTATCTTCATGTGTGTCTAACTCACTCATAAATGTTATCAGATCCTCTGCCTTTTCAATTCTATGCTTCGAAGATGTTCGCAAAGCACGGAATGCATCCAATAGCTTTAAGTCTTCTTCCGATATATCGGTTCTTGGCTCTTTACTGCCTTCTGCCATTATTCTCTAATGTCAGAGTTCAATATCTATACAGTTGACTAATTAGTCGTTCACTAATTATACTGGTCACTAATTCCTGTGGTTCAATAACCTCTCGTTAATTCACTAATCAAAGTGTCTTTTTTTTCAAAGTACTATTCTATCAAAGTGTCATTTCACAAAGTACTATTTTATCAAAGTGTCGTTTCACAATTTCACGGAGTACTATGTCACCTAGTACTAATTCACCGAGTACTATTTCTCCGAGTACTATTTCACTGAGTACTATTTCACCAAGTACTATTTCTCCGAGTACTATTTCACTAAGTACTATTTCGCTGAGTACTATTTATCTCAGTACTATTACACCGAGTACTATTTCGCTAAGTACTATTTCACTGAGTACTATTTCACCGAGTACTATTTCGCTAAGTACTATTTCACTGAGTACTATTTCGCTAAGTACTATTTCGCTAAGTACTATTTCACCGAGTACTATTTCGCTAAGTACTATTTCGCTAAGTACTATTTCACCGAGTACTATTTTGCTAAGTACTATTTCACCGAGTACTATTTCGCTAAGTACTATTTCACTGAGTACTATTTTGCTAAGTACTAGTTAAATGCGACACCACTTTGTACTCAAATGTATGTCATAATCATAATACCATTATGTATACAAACCAATTTAAATGCGATTAAAATGCGAAGTCAATTCAGTATATACCCTGAATTGTTTTCCCATAAAACAACAAAGTTCCAATCTATATTCCTATATAATTTGTCTTGTTCTTAATTTATAGTTAAGTACAAATTCAGTTAATTCCCTTTTATTTAAATTGTTTCTCAATCAACTAATGATTATAATAAGTTATTATTTAATATTTAAAGTCACTGTGTAATGTAATTGCCATCATTTAATACATTAATGCACTGAGTTTGTTTTCAGGCTATTTATTAATGTACTAACTAATTATTAACTAAGTGTTCACAATAATGTATAGCCTAATGCTATACTCTAAACCATATACTATACTATTGCACCGGTGTTAACTACTGTACTCTAGACTACCACTATTACTATGTATTCTTATCGAGTTACAATACTAATGCACTAACTACTAGCCTTTCTATTCTGGCGGTCAAAATTTTTGCATTGCAAAAAAATATATAAAACTTCAAAATTATCAGGATTTAACATGTGTGTCCAAAATATTAAATGATAAATGGATTATATAAACAGTTTGGAATGTGTTTGTTGACTAGTTGGGATATTTGTCATTGAAATAAGGTGCACAATTTTCGAATGGGATCAAAGAACAAAGGAACAAAGAAAAGGACTAAATCTCAGTCATCTCCAGGTTCGGTGAGTGAAACTCCCGCTAAACGTCTAATTCAACCGGAATATCAATATTTATCTACCATGGTGTCTCCACAAGGTGGTTTACCTCAAATGATGCCTTATCCATACTACTCACCTACTCCGTTTGCAACTAATATGAACCCATCAGCGCCATTGCCACAACCATTCCCTATCCAGCAACAACCTCCGCCAACAAATGATTTTCAAAAAGTCGTTCTTGATAAACTACAAGGTTTGGAGAAATGCTTAGATAAACTTGACTCCATTGATAAACAATTAACCACTATGACACAGAAAATGACTTTGATGGATAATAGGGTCACTTCACTTGAATCAACAGTTCGTGAAAGTAACAGCAAATTGGTGGAGATTGAGGCTAGTCGCGAAATGGATTCCCAAACCTGTGACAATATTACGGCTAAACAGGCTATTATTGATTCGGCATTAAAAGGTGAGCGTGATCGTATGAAAAAGATGTCCGATGACTACGAGACGTTGAAGAAAAACAACTCCAGCCTAACCGATGAGATTGTTGACCTACAATCCCGATCTATGAGAGACAACTTATTGTTCTTCGGAATTCCGGAATGCTCGACTCTAGATGAGAGAAAAGTCGAACAATGTGAAGAAAAAATATTTCATTTTCTCACTACCACACTTGAAATAGCCGATGCTCGTGAAAAAATCAAGATCGATCGGGCCCACCGTATTGGCTTCTACACCCGTGATAAGACACGTCCTGTTGTCGTTAAATTTAACTATTTCCCCGATAAACAAACTGTAAAACAACGTGTGCGTGAGGTGCTCAAGGATCATCCTCAACCAGCCCCCTTCCGCGTAGGAGATCAATTCCCGAAAGCTATCCAGGAGAAACGTAAAAAGCTAATCCCCACCATGGTTGCTGCCAAGCGCGATGGTAAGACAGCCGTGTTATCTTATGATAAACTGTACATTCAAGGAAAAATGTTCACCGTTGACACGGTGGCACGTGCCGGCTATAATAACAGCTAGGGAGTTACACAGAAACAGTTATCTTTTCTTCTCTGGAATGTACAGGGTATACAATCTAAATTAAATGACTGTGATTTTTTAAATTTTGTTTCTGATTATGACATACTCTTATTAACGGAGACATGGAATTCTAAAATATCAAATGTAAAAATTGATGGATACGAGTGTTTTGAATGTCCTTGACCGAAAATTAACCGCAGAGCTAAACGTAGCAGTGGTGGTATTATTGTTTACTACAAGGAAATGTACAGAAATGCTCTAGAACTAGTTAGCTTAAACATAAAAGGAGTTATATGGTTCAAGCTGAAAAAGGAATTTCTAACCTCTGAAAATGATATTTATATTTGTACCTGTTATATTCCTGCAGCGGATTCAGCTGTATATAGAAATGTTAATTCCAATATGTTCGAGTTCGACTTTTTCGAAACCTTGAATACAGAGATTAGAAAATATTATGACCGTGGTGAGGTATTCCTGTTAGGTGACCTGAATTCTCGCACGGGGGAACATCCCGATTTTGTGTCTGATATACATTTGGACCGTTATATTGATATGCCCCAAAATATAGGTCACAGATCAAATTTACCTGCGCGGGTAAATCAAGATAAGCACTTAAATCCGTTCGGGTCAAAACTTTAACGCTTTGTAAAGAGAATAATTTATATATTTGTAATGGTCGGCTAGAGCCTGGTTACTGTACTTTTCATTCACTTCATAGAAATATGCCTGTAGCTAGTACAGTGGATTATTTGATTACTAGCTACGATAATTTTAAATACATTTCTAATATGTGTGTTATGGATATGATCGAATTTTCGGACCATTGTCCTGTAATATTTTCTCTTGATTTTAATGTATCATTAAAAGATATAAATATGAATGCATCGTATGAAAAGATAATATGGAATACAGCTGAAAAAGATAAGTTTCTGAATATACTCCATAGCAATATTTCGATGATGTTACCAACAAGCTGCAATCACGTGATATTGATATAAATCAATGTTTACGTACATTTTCTGATTTAGTACAAACCGTATCCCATCAAAGCTTTGGAAAAACATGTAAATCAATGTTTACGTACATTTTCTGATTTAGTACAAACCGTATCCCATCAAAGCTTTGGAAAAAAATCTAAGCCAAAAATGAAGTCACTTTGGTTTAATGCTGATTGTCGTGAAGCAAAAGCTAGATTCCTACAGTCTAAACGTTTACTGTTATCAAATAAGTCTACTGAAAATAAAGCTGCTTTTCTAAGATGCAGAAGTGAATTTGCTAAGATAAAACGACACTCTAAATATCAATTTTATAACAAAGAAAAAGTTAGATTGTCAGAATTGAGTACAAAATCACCTCGGAAATTTTGGAAATATATGAATAAATTCAAGAAAAAAGATAAAAAGGCCAATGATGTTAGTTTAGATGATTTTGCTAGTTATTTTTCTAGAATGTCTAACTTATCCAATGATCAATCTAATCTTGAGTTTGATGAAAGTTCCCGTGATGAAACTGTTATTATTGACTCATTAGATGCTCCTTTTACTGTTGACGAAATAAAAAAGACTATTTCGCTTTTAAATAGAAATAAAAGTTGTGATTATGACAACAATGTAGCCGATTTTTTCATTGATGCCAACGATTTTATTTCACCATATTTATGTTTTATATTTAATAAAATTTATGAGTCTGGAAAATATCCTGAGGCTTGGTCTGAAGGTATAATTGTACCAATTTATAAGAAAGGTGATGTAAATGTTCCTTCAAATTTCATTTCATTTCATTTATTTATTGGCAGAAACGGCATCAATCAATGCCTTTGGCCATTTACATATTCAGTTACAAATATGGCCAGGACATACAACAATATATAACACTTCAAGTACACACATACATACATATAACGAGCACAAAAGTAACAACATTTCAATTTGTATAACATGATTATTAAGAAGCAGTTCAATCTTCGAGGGATTGCTTTCTAAGTTCAAGAGCATCGTTTAAATATTTAGCGGTTTTGAGTATCACCATTTCTGAAGTGTTGGCCAATGTGTATTAACAAAATATTTCTTTCTAATATTTGCAAATTTTGGGCAACACAATAAAAAAGGATATTCAGATTCAATGGAATTGCATGAGCACAGTTTACAAATGCGGTCTTGCCTATTTAGTCCAGCATACCGCCCGAACTCAATTTCTAAATTATGTGAACAAACTCTAAAACGGCAAAGTTGCTTTCTAAGTATATTATTAGGAATAGTATCTAAATATTTCTCAAAGCAGAATTGTGTTTTAAATTGTCGATACTAGTCTAGCTTGGATACAGTCTGGATAGACGCATTCCATTCTTGAATATATTGGTCTCGAATTCGTTTTTTAAACATATTACTGTAGTTTATATCGGGGTCAAAATTAAACCGCACATCACTAAAACCAAGTCTGTCTAACATAGAATGCATTCGATTAGACCATGAGGAATTGTTTGCACTATTACACTGTTCAATAAAAAGTTTCATTTCAAATTTATTGGCATAATCAGCAACTATATTGCCTTTGGCCATTTACAATGATAGAAATATGGCAAAGACATCACAAAACATGTTACATATATACATATATAAACAAATACAATACATTTAAGAAACAGTAGTAATTGACAGGGTATTACTACGTAATGACATAGCTTCTCTGATGTACTTACACACATTAATCAAATATTTTTTATTTTTGCATGACATGATAGATATAAATTTATTTATTGATGGCCATGCTATGTAGCCCAAATATTTCAATCTTATATCTCTGTATTTTTCACAACATAATATAAAATGGTATTCTGATTCAATTACATTTTGATTGCATAATTTACATAACCTATTGTTTCTATCAATACCATTAAATCTTCCAAATTCAATTTCTAAATTATGGGATGTTAATCTTAAACATGTAAAACATTGACGTAAACTATCACTAGAGATTTAATCAATATAGTCTTCATAACGGAATGTCAGCTTAAATTTACAATAATAATCAAGTTTCGACATTGTGTTTACTGATGTGTTCCAGTCTTGAACGAACTGGTCGCGTAATCTCATTTTAAACATAGGTAAATAGTTAATATTAGCATCAAAATTGAGTCGAACATTTGTAAAACCGAGATGATCAATTAAGGAATTAACTCGGATAGCCCAACATTTACCGTTAACGTTATTACACAGATCGGCATACATATTATACATTGGAGAATCAACATTTTTCATTACTTTAAACCAAAATTTGATTACTCTCTCTTTACATATAATAGATAATGGAAATCGTCCTAATTCACCATAGATAGCATTGGTAGGTGTTTGCAGCTTAACACCCAAAATATATTTACAAAATCTCAAATGTAATTTATCGACATCCTTTAGGTTGTAGACACCCCCAAACCTCAGAACCATATAAAATTATAGGTACAATCATTGTATCAAACAGCTTAAGTTTAGTTTTAACATCCATATGTACTCTATCGAATAATGACAATAAATTGTGATAAGCTCTTAATGCTTGATCCTGTAAACATTTTATAGCACCAGTTAAAGTTCCTGTATATGTAAACTTAATACCAAGATATGTAAAGCTATCAACAATATCTATTTGTTTTCCATTGATATAAAAGATAACATTATGATTCTGTTTACGCTTTTCAAATATACAAATTTTTGTTTTATTTACATTTATAGTTAAGCCCCATTTCACAGAATACTGGTAAATACTATTAATTTGAGATTGTAGACTCCTGGCATCTGTCGTGAACAAAACAATATCGTCAGCAAATAATATCAAATACATGGATAATAAATCCAGATCTTTTTCAGTTAACGAGTTAACATCCAAATTTTCAATAATATCATTAATAAATATAATAAATAACAAAGGTGATAAGGGCTCACCTTGTTTTAACCCAATTGTAACATCAAAGAAATCTGAAAATGTCATAGTATTAAGCATTTTCACGCACGATTGAACTCTGTTATAAATACATTTGACCATGTTAACCATTTTACAGCTTACGCCAGATTTGATTAATTTTTCCCACAAAGCATCCCGATTTACGGTATCAAAAGCACGCTGATAATCTATAAATATGCACCAAAGCTTGGCATTTTTAGATAATACCTTTTGAATTATTGAGTGTAGCAAAAATATAGCATCAGCTGTAGAACGGTTATCTCTAAAACCAAACTGAAAATCATTAAAAAAATGCTCAGATTCACACCACTTGTTAATGCGATTCCTTAAAATCAAAGAAAATATCTTACCCATGCTGTTAACTAACGTAATCCCTCTATAATTGGAAGGGTAATTTTTATCTCCCTTTTTGTACAATGGAACAATGACTCCCTTGGTCCATGCCTCGAGATAAGTGCATGTATCAAATATATGATTAAAAATCAGACATAAATATGGTGATATAAAATTATTCGAGTCAATAAAGAAATCAGATACATTTTTATCATAATCACAACTTTTATAACGATTTAACATGGAAATAGTTGTTTGTACTTCTTCTACAGTGATTGTTTTGTCTAATTGATCAACAGTGACCGTATTGCTATGTAAATCATCAGAAAGATAGGTGTTAGGTTCTGCATCGTTTGAACTATTAGAAAAATGTTTTACAAAATCGTCTAAGTGAATGTCACTAGCATAATTACTAGCTTGTTTATATTTATTTAAATATTTCCAAAATTTACGTGGTGAGTTTTTACTTAAGCTTGACAATTTCTGCTTCTCTTTATAATAGAATTTCCATTTAACACGTCGTTTGGTCTTAAAAAGTTTCTTCTGCAAAACAAAAAATTTAGTTTGTTTTCTTCAGATTTATTTGTAAAAAATTTCCTTTTAGATTCCAAAAATACCGCTTTATTTTGACGGCACTCATCGTTAAACCATAATGATTTACATTTTTTAGACTTTGGTTGGTTGAATAGGTTTTACCAAAACACTTAAAAGAAACATCATAGACTGTATTAGAGAATTCATGAATACATTGGTTGATATCAACTTCTCCCATCGATAACTGATTTGTTACATCATCCAATATCGATTTCTTGGTAATTAGCATATTTACGAAATAATCAGTTTTTGAAGTGTCCCATACAATTGTATCAACATTACAACAATCTATTATAGGTATAACATCAGCGCGTTTCAAAGAAAATGCAATTGGACAATGATCTGAGAATTCAGATAAATCAAGAACACTCATATTACAGACTGAGTTAAAATATTCACCATTCAATATAAACCCTATACATTGGCATATCTTGATTTTTCATAATTCTAACCCAATAATTTAGAGCTCTCTCCTTCATAATTACAGAGAGTGGGACTCTACCAAGTTCACCTAATACAGCTAAGTTGGGTGTCTGGATACGGACACCTAAAATATGTTTGCAAAATTTAATATGTATTTTATCAATTTCTTTAAAATCATATATACCCCATACATCCGCTGCATAAAGTAAAATTGGGACCACCATCGAATCAAAAAGTGATAGTTTTGTTCAAAGGTCGAGCTGCAATCTACCGAATATAGATAGCAGGTTGTTGTAAGCTCTTAACGCTTGGTCGGAGAGTGCTTTTACAGCATGTTTCATATTACCAGTATATGTAAAATTCACACCAAGATAAGAAAAATTGTCAACAATATCCACCGTTTTGCCATCGATATACCATTCATTATTGTGATTTTGTTTTCTCTTTTCGAATATGCAAATTTTAGTTTTATTAATATTTATCTTAAGACCCCACTTTCTGGAGTACCTATATACACAATCCAACTGAGTTTGTAGACTACCAGGATCTGTAGTGAATAGAGCTATATCGTCGGCAAAAAGTAACATGTACATAGATAACTGATTCAAATCACCTTCAGTTAGGACATTACAATTTATACAACTTGTTACATCATTTATAAACAGAATAAACAGAAGAGGAGAGAGTGGCTCCCCTTGCTTCAAACCAAGTGTTACATCAAAGAAATCAGACATGTTCATACTGGAAGATATCTTGACACATGATTTAACATTCGCATAAATGGACTTAAGCATGGTAATCACCTTACAGCTAACTCCAGTATTTACAAGTTTTACCCATAATGCTTCACGTATAATTGTATCGAATGCCTTCTCATAATCGATAAATGCACAGTATAATTTAGATTTATTAAACAAACTATTTTGTATAATAGTATGCAATAAAAATATGCAGTCAGCTGTACCGTGATTGTCCCTGAATCCAAACTGGGAGTCATTAAACTTACCCTCATATTCACACCATTTATTGATCCTGTTTCTAAGTGTCAATGAAAATATTTTAGCCATTACATTTACTAGAGTAATTCCCCTGTAATTGGAGGGATCAGAATGTTCGCCTTTTTTGTAAATGGGCACAATTATACCCTTACACCATGATTCGGGATATACTCCAGAATCATATATTTTATTAAAAATTGTCACGAGATATGGGCTAATAAACTGGTTTGAGTCAATGTAAAAGTCAGCAACATTGTTTTCATAATCACAACTCTTGTTTCGTCGAAGGCTCCGAATAGTTTTAGATATTTCATCAGCAGTGAACTGACAGTCAAGCTCATTAATGTGTAACGACTCAAAACGGTTTTGCATATTATCACCTGATACAAAATGTCCCTGATGTGTGATAGAAATGTTTTTAAAATAATCAGCAAATTGCTCCAAGCCAATATCAGGAGAACTGGATTTAGTTTTTTTCTTATACTTGTTAATATACTTCCAGAATTTACGCGGATTGGATTTACTCAGACTGGACAGAGAAGATCTCTCTTTGTGTGCAAATTTACTCTTGGCCTTTCTTTTTGTTTGAGCAAATAGGCTTCGGCTGGATAGAAAAATGGTCCTGTTTTCGTCTGAAGGATTTGCTTTATATGCCCTTTTATCATTACAAAAAACAATTTTCGCTTGCTTGCAACTGTCGTCAAACCATAGAGACGTTTTAAACGCCCGTTTATTTGGACGAACGGTAAATGTTTTTCCATGCATATTGAAGGAAATATCATGTATAACCTTGGACAAATCATTTATACAAATATCAATATTAGATTCATTAGACAATAGTTTATCAGATATATCATCAAAAAGGTGTTTTTTATCGTTCAAAATATCATCAAATACAACAGGATCGTTATCAACCCAGATTATTTTATCATACGTTAACACATCACAGTGATATAATAACATATTTTCACAATTCAACGCAAACTCAATAGGACAATGGTCAGAGAATTCCGTTAAATCCCGGACTACCATATTTGATATAGAGGGATAACACTAATAAATGTTACTGCTAAAATATTTTCTTTAGCTTTAAGAAATAGAATTAATAAATGGTGTGAAAATGAACAAGTGTTTAATGATGTACAATATGGTTTTCGTGATAATCGTTCTACAGCTGATGCTATATTTTTTATTGCATTCAATTATTCAAAAGGTCCTATTAAGAAAAGCGAAACTATGGTGTGCTTTTATTGATTACCAACGCGCATTTGATACTGTTATACGGGATGCATTGTGGGTAAAATTGGTGCAATCGGGAGACAGCTGTAAAATGACTAACATGATTAAAGGTATTTACAATGATGTTAAATGTTGTGTGAAAATATCATCTAGTATGTCTATGTCTGATTTTTTTGATGTGACATTAGGATTAAAACAAGGTGAACCGTTATCTCCCTTGTTATTTATATTGTTCATCAATGATATTGTTGCTAATATAGATTTAGATGCTATGGTGGATAAAGATATTGAGTTATTGTCAATGTACTTAGTATTATTTGCTGATGATATTGTATTATTTACAACAGACCCAGGCAGTCTTCAGTCTCAATTGAATAACGTTTACCAATATTCCTCTAAATGGGATTTCAAAATAAATGTTAATAAAACAAAAGTCTGTATATTTGAAAAACGTAAAAGGAATCATGGTATTGATTTCTTCATTAATGGGGAAAAGATTGATATTGTGGATGAATTTACATATTTAGGTATTAAATTTACATATACGGGTAACTTATCAGGAGCTGTTAAGACACTATCTGACCAAGCCCTTAGGGCATATCATAATCTTCTCACACTATTTGATAGAGTAAAACTGGATATTAAAACCAAACTACAACTTTTTGACTCAATGATAGTCCCTATTCTCTTATATGGCTCCGAAGTATGGGGTGTTTACAATTATAAAGAGGTAGATAAAATACACTTGAAATTTTGTAAATATGTATTAGGAGTTCGTACTCAGACACCAAATAATGCAATATATGGTGAGCTGGGAAGATGTCCACTATCTGTCATAGCAAAAGAGAGATCTATTAAATTTTGGTTAAAGATAAAGCATTCAATTGAATCACCATTGTGTAATATGTATATTGATCAGTGTAACAGTCTTAATGGTACCTGTTGGGCGAGCCGTATTAATTCTATAATTGATCACTTAGGTTTTTCATATTTATTGAATGACTTTGATAACACTATGAATTATTTCCCTTTGTTAAGACGAAGACTACGTGATCAGTTCATTCAAGATTGGAATGCTTCAATAAATACTATCTCAAAATTAGATTATTATAAGAGATTTAAAGATTCATTCGGATATGAGAAATATTTAGATATAATTTCCAATGATTCATTTAGAAAACAGTTTACTTGTCTCAGATTGTGTTCCCATAGTTTAGAAATTGAATTAGGTAGATATATTGGATTAGATAGAGAAAATCGTTTATGCAAGCTGTGCAATGGTAATGTCGTGGAGTCTGAATTTCATTTTCTGTTATGTTGTACAAGATATTCTGACATTCGAAATAAATATTTAGGTAACATACCATGGCCTACAGTAAATAAGTTTAATGCCATGATGTCTTCTAGCAAAAAAGGTCATTTATTTAATATATCAAAGTTTGTTAATGAAGCTTTTAAAATTCGTAAAGATACCCTTGAAAATTTGACTGTTTTGTAAATACTTTCCTATAATGTATTTGTGATGTTGAATGTAATTATATTTGTTGTATTTGCCATACTTTATATTGTATTTGTTAATGGCCATATGCAAATTGTATTTTGCAGATTTTGCCAAATAAACTTGAAACTTGTATTATATTATATTGTATCTTTTAATTAATTAAATACTCACTTAATTAATTAATTTAATCAATGAAATTGATTATTACATTGTTTCACTATTAAAATGTCAACGTTCACAATTTATCAACCTCACTCTCTATGAACTGTATCTACAAAACCCTTTTTTTAATCAAATAAATAAAATGTAAAATAAATTGATTACGATCTGACGCTAACTCGCAATATGAAAATCTGAACAACAATATTTTTCATATACCATGTGCTCACAACACAAGTCTATTTCAACTTAAAACAGTATTGAAATAAGAAATTGATCCGTCAGATAATCTCCCTATATCACAATGTGTCACTATGCACACAGACACCTTCAAATTCACCTGCAATCTTTATTGTCAAAAATTTAATTTACAATAATTATATTATCACAATCTAGTGTGTATAGCAGCGTATTCACCTTAAATATATAATGATTCAATCTCAAACAAAAAGTTTTTAACTTATAAATGTCAAATAGCTGTAGACACCATGTGTGTACAGTCGAGTATTCAATACACAATATTCTTTATTTACTAATTATGCAAAAATGTGTGTCATGACTATTCCATCATGCGCGTGACCTGAAAATGTAAATCAATTGGATAATGTTGGATAACTTGTCTACATCATATCACGTTCTCTGTGATCGGCCAATCAAAAAATGCTGCAATGTGTTGCTAATAGCCATCTTTACTCTGGGTCAATACCGTGGGAATGTTTACCTGTCAACATGTGTTTGACCTGGCGACCTGAAACAAAATGTGTTGTCTCTGGACTCTTCTTCGATTATACCTTGTTAAAAAAATGCTGAGAACATGCTTACTATAGGAGCTATCTCGTAGATCATTCTAAACTTTCACTAAAGCTAATTTCATAGTAATCAATGAAACATGTATATACAATAATCGTGTGTGGATCAAATGTATGGTTTCTGTAACACTAACACCTCTTCTCTACACCACTCGTCTCTACACCACATCTCGTTGTCAACTCTGTCAAACTCTCGACCAGTGCTGTGAACTGTATAATCCTAGTGTTGATTCTTATATAAAAACGAACGTATACAATCTCTGAATAGCATACAATGGCTTTACAAGTAAACCTTCTGCTACCATGTACTATCAACTGTGTCCAGAAAAATGTGCGGGATCCGTTCCGGTGGATTAACACAGGTGAGCGAAATCACACTTGAATGCGTCTCAACTCGCATTAGCTATTGTTCGTATAAAAGTATAAAATCCGACCCTATTACATCAACTCTATTGCAGGAACATAGACATGTTTATCCTGTCAGGCTTAGCCGGCCTAACATTTACATCAACTCTATTGCAGGAACATAGACATGTTTATCCTGTCAGGCTTAGCCGGCCTAACATTTATATCAACTCTATTGCAGGAACATAGACATGTTTATCCTGTCAGGCTTAGCCGGCCTAACATTTATATCAACTCTATTGCAGGAACATAGACATGTTTATCTGTCAGGCTTAGCCGGCCTAACATTTATATCAACTTATTGCAGGAACATAGACATGTTTATCCTGTCAGGCTTAGCCGGCCTAACATTTATATCAACTCTATTGCAGGAACATAGACATGTTTATCTGTCAGGCTTAGCCGGCCTAACATTTATATCAACTTATTGCAGGAACATAGACATGTTTATCCTGTCAGGCTTAGCCGGCCTAACATTTATATCAACTCTATTGCAGGAACATAGACATGTTTATCTGTCAGGCTTAGCCGGCCTAACATTTATATCAACTGTATTGCAGGAACTAGACATGTTTATCTGTCAGGCTTGCCCTAACATTTATTCAACTCTATTGCAGGAACATAGACATTTTTCATGTCAGCTTAGCCGGCCTAACATTTATATCAACTGTATTGCGGCATAGACATGTTTATCCTGTCAGGCTTGCCGCCTAACATTTATATCAACTCTATTGCAGGAACATAGACATGTTTATCATGTCAGGCTTAGCCGGCCTAACATTTATATCAACTGTATTGCAGGAACATAGACATGATACAAGATACACATGTTTTTGACGCATGATTTAACATGTTTATCCTGTCGCTTAGCCCTACCGTAACCCGGTTAAATATATGTGTGAGTCCACTACATACACGTTCCTTACCTAGTATCGCCAGGGACCATTCGATTTCTAATCCGATACTCTACAACTAGATGACGGACACCACATGAATTTAGTGGAACATAGCCTTTGTGGAACAATTCACATATTATTATTTCGCACATCGACACCGGGGATGTCATTTATTATTTTGGAAATCCTAACATGCTATAAATAGAAATTATACCAAACACAAACAAGAAAAAGAATGGAAACAGCTGAGAATGATTTACCGTTGTTGGTACCTGTAAGTGAGTTACATCCTGTTGTATGATGCTATTTATTTTGAAAATGTGTCCGGTACATGTAGTGCATAATTTGAATCATACCTATGTCATAGATGTTAGAAATTTTATATCTGGCCACATTCAACTTATTGGTTTTAAAAATTAAAATTTGAGTGTGGCTCATTTCAATCTGACGTTTATTATGAAATAGTCACTGCCTATCAACGGGGAAAGACAATATCAATTACTGAACTAGTTGTTGTTGTTTACGTTTATTTATCGTCGCTACCGGTTGCCCATATGAGCGACGCCTCCTGAAGATATTAGTCATTTTAGATTTTGGAGGATAGTGCAATGATACAGAGAGAGACCCATTCCAGAGTCTCCTCTGGTTCTTTTACGTGCACGGTGTAAAGCACCGACACGAGACCTCGGTTTAACGTCCCATCTGAAAGACTGTTAATTTTATTAGGGTCAGACGGGGGATCGAACCTGCGATCCCTGGATTACCAGTCCAGCGTGTTACTGAACTAGTGATGATAGGATGAATATATATATCATAGCTGGATGGGGTGACAGATTATGACAATGATTGTGATTAACACTCCTCAAGGCAAGCATCAGTGATTTCAAAGTGCTATAAGGTCATTAATTGTGAAACCAAAAGAGACCTATATAAACATTCTTATTTCCCACATACATCTGTGGAGTGGAACAATCTGAGTGATAACGTTGTGTGTGCAGAGACAGCTACAGGCTTTAGAACAACCCTTTTGTATCGGGACTAAGTTAATTTCCCATCTCTCTCCTGCTGTGTATATGACGTTGAGGCCCTGCAGTGTATCTATTCAGATTCAGGGGCTATGTCTTCTAAAATGTGCTAGATATTAACCCAAACAAATACTTCGAAAATAAACAACAACAAGAACTATCACCATGCTTCTTTTTATTAACTTAAATATTGGCCCAGCTACGATGTTTAGAAATAGAAACTTCAATTTGAAAATGTATGGTTAATTAAGGATTCTCTAGAACAATAGATTAATTATTGGGCGTCATATCGATAATAAGGTATGAACAATTTATGTCATTATTTTACAGAGTTATGCTATGTTCCTAACTGGAACCTAACTGGAACAGAAAGAAAGAATTAATTTCAAATGTACAAATCCAGGGTTCATTCTAGGTCAGAATTTTTGGGAGAAGTGAGAAAGTGTAAAAATAGTAATAATTATTACTGGCAAAAAAGTGCAGATCCTGATGAGACGGCTCGTTACGAGCCGGCTCATCTGGATCTACACTTTTCATAAGCCTATTTAGAGGCCTGTGGGGTTGAAAGGGTTAATATACTTCTGCAAAATAGGGTTAAAATGCACAGTACAACCATTAAATACAACATTTGAATAGAAGGAGTGCTTTATAATGGGCCAGTGTATCTTACTAGACTAAATTTTGTTTGAAAATCGTAAAAACCACGGGTTTTTTTTAGGGAGAAGTTGGGCCCCCAGAGGGCGAAGTCAGGGTCCCTAGGGCGACAATTTCGCCCACATCGCCCTCTAAACTGATCCCTGCAAATCTACAATCAGAATTACTTCTAAGAATGACTTCCGAACTTGAATAGTTTACTTGTACCAGGATATGGACAGAAACATATCGAATTAAAACACTTGATAAATTGTATTATTTCCTATCGAGTCTGTAAGTTGTGATCAATCTGATGTCGTAAACAAGTCCAAGCGGTAAGCTCGTGTAAATTATATTAACTGTGAGAACTGATCAGTCATATGAAAATTAGTTGCTATTATTGAAGATTTGGATAATTGGTTTGAACATTGTATACACATGTCTCGTACAACTTTCAAGTCTGACCGGGCCTTCAACCCTCTCGGCGTTTTCTCCATATTGTTTGGCACAGTTCCATCATCCATGATGCAATATTAAGACGCCCTCATTCCTATATATATAGTATAATAACTATAAATAGTCACAAGTTGTCTTGGCAGTATGCTATAAAGCACCTGAAGCGATCGCGCATCCACTGCGCTATCACGACTTCCACAACAATATCAGATTATAATCGGTTAACCAATAATCAATTCAATTATAATGTTGGAACCAATTGCATATCACTAGTCACTAAGCAAGACACTTTCCGGTGAATCCTACTACCTCGTCTCTCTCACGACAATGGATTCCATCCGGAATGAGGTCTCGAGAGCGATTAATCTAGTGGTGTAAAAACTTGCTCTGCAATCAAGTTAAAATTAATTTGTATAAACTAAGTTGTAGTAGGTTGTTGTATTCAGCGAAATTGCCGTAACCCTTTCCCTCATAGAAGCACCTCGTGACGCCATTACCAATACGACATACATTGACATTGTAGTAACCAAACCAATATTCATAATAAAGGCCAGAATCTCATGTAGTCCCAATAATATCTATGGAGGTGGGATAGATATGGCGACTACTTATCCATTGCATGATAGCTAAATGGCTGTCGTTTGTATGGCAATATAATAGTATATTAACCTAAATCTCTATGAAGGAAAGGGTTAAAGCGACATTACAATGCAAAAAGCAAATCAAATGCATATTTCCGTGTATAAATGTATTGCCACTACAAATTCTTCTGAATACATACGAACACTAACATTGAATCAATAAAAAAGTTTTTTTGTTGTCTACAAACTTTCAAAAGTGAAAGTAGGATTTCATATAACGGTTATCCATGCTCCTGAAATGACATTTGTTTGTCATTGGAGTCAATACTAAGTGCGCAATACTTTCATTTAGAGATAATTTAACTAAGTTTAGTCTACAAAGAGATATGTAATGGTACAAATGCGAGATATAACGGTAAATCTGTACGATAAATTATTATTATTATAAGTTATTCAGAATAAACGCTTTGGATTACGCATGAATGTCGACCCTAATTACATTATTTTGTTATCTCAACAAACTGCGTATACGACGCTTATTTATTTGTTGAAATTAAATTATACGATATAATAGGAAATTAACATTCTGTGCACAGACATTTGTGTTGTCACCGATGTAGTGTCTCTTTAATGTTGATATCTCATACTAATTTGATAATGTGTGAATACATCAGACTTTGGATAGACTTTAGCAATTAACTTATTAGGTCATTGGTATGGGTTATGATAATTTTTTTAAAAATGCTGAAAATATTGACAATTTCTCCCACTTCTCCCTAAACTCCAGTCACTGCACCCTAAAATTTGGACCTATCTTGGACCAAAGTATGTGATGATATGTTACGTGATATGTATATTGATTGTGTTTTGCAGCTGGCTGCAATAGATGACTACTTGCAATGCTCGATATGTATGTGCAATATGTCTGTGACCACAATGACTGTGTGTGGGCACCGCTACTGCGAGAAGTGTATCACAGAGTGGATAAACCGCCAGCATAAATGTCCATGTTGCAACCATCCACTCTCTGCCAGTCAGGTATTCAGAGATCACCAGTTTGACAGCTTGCTCAGTAAGATCTTAGTATAACAATTCAGAATAAAATCTTAGTTATAGCTGGTATATATCTGTTATGTCTTAAAAATTGCTTAAAGCAGCATTACATCGTATGAAATAAAATATATTTGAAAAATTCAATTTTTACGTATGGGTAGCAATGCTGCTACACATTCTAACATTATACTTTGTATGCTTATGTTCATTTGGTAAACTGTTTTTTTTTGCGATAAAACAAACGCGAAACCGAAAGTAGGACTTTCCGAGTCGATCGGTCACGTACTTGTTTACAACTGGAACTCATCGTCCGCACTTGTTTACATTACGAATGCATCGACCCCATTTGTCCCACGTTGTCTTTTTTAATTAAATTACTTGATATGTTGATTCATACCTCTGTTAGCGTCTTTTAGGGACATTTCTATATCCCCTCGAGGGGTTCGACATTAGAGGAAGATAGATAGATAGTATTTCATGTTCAAAATATATACGTTGTTTTCTACATCCTCTGTTGTTTCACGCATGCGCGCTGTGCGTGTTTACATTTTGTGTGTTGATAAACAACTTCGCGTATACGACGGTTTAAATTTATTGGAATTTTATCGTTTCTGAGTGACCATTTCGATTTTTGTAAACACACACACATTAGTATTTATATTTTACACAAAACATCCTTTATTACGATGTAATGCTGCTTTCACTCTTTGCATGCTAGAGGCGAAAATAACAGTTTCACAAAGACACAATTCTAATAAAATTCCATGACATTCAGTTACAAATAAGAAAAACACATTAATGAATTGTTGTCCGTTACATTCATGTTGAATTATTTATAGCATTTATTTTACCCAGCATGCAAAGAGTTAATCTTAGTAATATCAGGGATGAAGCTCTGTTATGTCATAGTCTTAGTTATAACTGGGAGTAAATTCCGTTGTTATAATCTGAATTATAGCAGGGAATAAATGATATTATTCCAGTATAAACAGGGAGTAAATTCTGTTATTCCAGTATAAACTATAACAGGGAGTAAATTCTGTTATTCCAGTATAAACTATAACAGGGAATAAATTCTGTTATTCCAGTATAAACTATAACAGGGAGTAAATTCTGTTATTCCAGTATAAATTATAACAAGGAATACATTCTGTTATTCCAGTATAAATTATAACAAGGAATACATTGTTATTCCAGTATAAATTATAACAAGGAATACATTCTGTTATTCCAGTATAAATTATAACAAGGAATACATTCTGTTATTCCAGTATAAATTATAACAGGGAATAAATTCTGTTATTCCAGTATAAATTATAACAGGGAATAAATTCCGTTCTGTTATGATCTTAGATATAGGAAGGAGTACAAGCCGTTCTGTTATGATCTTAGATATAGGAAGGAGTACAAGCCGTTCTGCTATGATCTTAGATATAGGAAGGAGTACAAGCCGTTCTGTTATATCTTAGATATAGGAAGGAGTACAAGCCGTTCTGCTATGATCTTAGATATAGGAAGGAGTACAAGCCGTTCTGTTATGATCTTAGATATAGGAAGGAGTACAAGCCGTTCTGTTATGATTTTAGATATAGGAAGGAGTACAAGCCGTTCTGTTATGATCTTAGATATAGGAAGGAGTACAAGCCGTTCTGTTATGATCTTAGATATAGGAAGGAGTGCAAGCCGTTCTGCTATGATCTTAGATATAGGAAGGAGTACAAGCCGTTCTGCTATGATCTTAGATATAGGAAGGAGTACAAGCCGTTCTGTT
This sequence comes from Archivesica marissinica, assembly GCA_014843695.1. Lineage (NCBI taxonomy): Eukaryota > Metazoa > Mollusca > Bivalvia > Venerida > Vesicomyidae > Archivesica > Archivesica marissinica. The sequence goes on along the minus strand of CM026399.1, from coordinate 13,638,166 downwards.
ATTTCTTAGATATAGGAAGGAGTACAAGCCGTTCTGTTATGATCTTAGATATAGGAAGGAGTACAAGCCGTTCTGTCATATTCTAACATTGTTCGGAAGGAATGTACCGTGTTTAAATCTGCAATAAAACATTGTTTAAGGGAGTGACGTCAAACCATGCAAACTCTAAAAAAGAACACTAACTGTTTTTGCGCTTTTTATGTATTTTGGTCATGTTAGAATCAAAATAATATTTGTATTTGAGTTATTTATAGTCAAATAAAACATAGTGTGTCGTTCTGAGCCAGGGAGTTTTATTCACCAATAAAGTAAGACAAATATTATTTTGTAGATCTATATTATAACTAGGAGTAAATTCCATTATATCATAGTTTAGTTTATAGCCGGGAGTAAATTCCATTATATCATAGTTTAGTTTATAGCCGGGAGTAAATTCCATTATATCATAGTTTAGTTTATAGCCGGGAGTAAATTCCATTATATCATAGTTTAGTTTATAGCCGGGAGTAAATTCCATTATATCATAGTTTAGTTTATAGCCGGGAGTAAATTCCATTATATCATAGTTTAGTTTATAGCCGGGAGTAAATTCCATTATATCATAGTTTAGTTTATAGCTGGGAGTAAATTCCATTATATCATAGTTTATAGCCGGGAGTAAATTCCGTTATGTTGCATTGTTCCAACAATGCCTAGCAGTTTGTTGACATGGAACACAGTGTACAATAGTGAGTTGAAGTCGTGATAGCGCAATGGATGCGCGTTCGCTTCAGATGCGAAAGGTCTGGAGTTCGAGCCCCACTGGAGCCGTTACGATTGTGCCCTTAGGCAAGGCATTTAAATTCCACGTTGCCTCTTCTCTCTCCCTCGTGGCAATGGATTCCATCAGGAATGAGGTCTCGAGATTGATTTATATAAGTTGAAATAACTTGTTTCACAATCGAGCTAAAATAAATTTGTATAAAAAAATAAATAGTGAGTAAATAGTACCTTGAGGCCCTCGTGTTTTAAGCTATTTATGAGCTTGTTGCGACGGTGTGAAACACCATGAAATGAACCCATCCTTTTACTTTTGGTTTCACTACATTGTATGCATGTTCATGATTTGGTGTCCGCCTCCATGGTTGAGTGGTTAAGATCGCTGACTTGTATACCACTGTAACCTATCATCACTGATTGTCATGTGTTTGAGCCCCGCTCAGACCGTGTCCCATTTATATGAAAAAGTTGGCAGTTTCTTACCGAGGTTGGTGCACCCAAGTACTGGTTAACCTCTGGAGCCTGTCCAGGAAAGGTGTTGTTAGGTAAACTGCCCGCTGGCAATATAGCCCGAAATGGTGCTGATGCAGGCGTAAAACCCGAAATATAACATAAATATAACATAACATATATCATGATTTGGTATTTCAGGCACAATAGAAGGGGAAAAAGAAAAGGCTGAATCCAAATACTTTGACCAACTCATCAATGAAGGTAAATATGAATTATAGTGTGTTTCTTATCAATCTTTCCAGCAGTCCATTTAGCGAAGTGGTTAGCATGTTCGCTTCTCACCAATGCAACCCAGGTTCGATTCTCAGACGGGGAAGTATAATAGATGGTACGGTGGTCACCAGACCGGACATGTAGGTTTTCTCCGTGGTATTCTGGTTTCCTCCCACGTAATCGCTCTCATCCGTGCAAACGAGAGCGATTTATTTAAGGAATGAATCGCGGGCTAATAATTTCCATCAGGGTATGAACTACATTGGGTGTGTTTAAAGCCGAAGGCGTCCACGCCAATCTTACACACGCCCAACATAGTTCATACCCCAATGGAAATTATCAACCCGCGATTCATGACTTATATTTACATTAATTATTCTTTTCAATGACACAAAGAAAGATATAGCACACTTTGCATTTAAATGTATTTAGTCCAGATTTGCGATGAACTAGATCATCAATGGCCAGCGTAAACTGAAATACATGCCTTTTCTCACGAGGAACTCTGCAAATGCGCATGCCTGTAACTTTGAATGCACATGTCAACTGCATATCATTAGTGAGGCAAAATGGATACAATCAGGGTCTATTAAATTCATCTAAGGAAATGCAATAGCGATGTAAATATTGTTGTTGAAGCTTGCTTCACACACTTTGTATAATAAATAACGTTTTTACTGTATAATCCTTTTTCGTAATTTAGTCAACATTTCAAATAGGAGACACTCTAGATCTTAGATTTCCTTCTCATTATTAACTTGCTTGAACTATTCTCACGGATCTGTAGTCCAGTGGTAAGACGCTGGACTGGTAATCCAGGGATCGCAGGTTCGATCCCCCGTCTGACCCTAATAAATTTAACAGTCTTTCAGGTGGGATATTAAACCGAGGTCTCGTGACGATGCTGTACACCATGCACGTAAAAGAACCAGAGGAGATTCTAGAATGGGTCTCTGTCTGTATCATTGAACTATCCTCAAAAAATCTAAAATGACTAATCTCTTCAGGAGGCGTCGCTCATATGGGTAACCGGTAGCGACAATAAATAAACGTATAACACACACTCTCACGGTGTGCTATTTACATAGGTGGATCATCTCGTCTTTGTATATTTGTCTGTCCGTCCATAAATATTTCAAATGACATCTCCCGTGAAATCGTAAGGCCATTTTTGATGAAGCTTGATGTAGTGCATCAGGGCAACTCGTAGACCACAAAAAGCTAGAATCAATTCAAGCCTAAATACAAAATGACCGTTATTGCGGCCATCTTGAAAATCAATATTAAACTTCTCTTCTGAGCTAATCGTTCAATTTTGAATAAACTTAATATTGAGCATCGGATCACAAACGGCTAATGTCATTCCAATCCGAATTCCAAAATGGCCGCTCTCATCTTTGGAATTTATTTTTGACTTCTCCTCTCAAACAGTTTGTCGATTTGACCTGGAATTTTTATCTATGGCACATGTGTGATTAGTAGCTGAAAAATAACTAAAATGCGACTCCTGTTTATATTCCTTTTCAAAGTGCTAGCATTTTTACAACCTTGGTCACTGGGATCAAATACTAGACCACTATGGCAACTTATAGAACAACCATTAACCCTTTCCTTCATAGAGATTTAGGTTAACATACTATTATATCTCCATACATTCGACAGCCATTTAGCTATCATGCAGTAGATAAGTATTTGCCATATCTATCCCACCTCCATAGATATTACTGGGATAACATGAGATTCTGGCCTTTATTATGAACATTGGTTTGGCTACTACATTGTCAATGTATGTGGTATTGGTAATGGCGTCAAGAGGTGTTTCTATGAGGGAAGGGGTTTATGAACATTGGTTTGGCTACTACATTGTCAATGTATGTGGTATTGGTAATGGCGTCAAGAGGTGTTTCTATGAGGGAAAGGGTTAAGCAACTTCTTCTCTCTTGTATATAATAATAACTCTTGTAAATCTTTAAAACCCTTATATAGGAATGAGTTCAAGAGCTAAAAGTTTGTTCTTTAAAGGAATGTGTTCAATGGTTAAATTAATATATATACAGATGGATACATAGTCCAGTGGTTAACAAGTTGGACTGGGAATACAGGGGTCGCAGGTTCGATCCATCATCTGACCCTAATAAAATAAAACAGTCTTTCAATTGGGACTTTAAACCGAGGTCTTGTGTCGATGCTTTACACTGTGCACGTGAAAGAACCAGAGGAGATTCTGGAATCGGTCTCTGTCTGTATCATTGCACTATCCTCCAAAATCTAAAATGACTAATCTCTTCAGGAGGCGTCGTTCATATGGGCAACCGGTAGCGACGATAAATAAACGTAAAACACACCATAAATTAATAGAGGAAGACATTGATGAATTTGTACTTCTAAGAGAAAGGCGTTTGAGAGTTTATAGTTAATGAGGAAGGCGTTCAAGAATACAGGTTAATGAGGAAGGCGTTCAATGGATTGTACTTTATGGAGGAAGGCGTGCAAGATTACATGTTAATGAGGAAGGCGTGCAAGATTACAGCTTAATGAGGAAGGCGTGCAAGATTACATGTTAATGAGGAAGGCGTTCAATGGATTGTACTTTATGGAGGAAGGCGTTCAAGATTACAGGTTAATGAGGAAGGCGTTCAAGATTACAGGTTAATGAGGAAGGCATTCAAGAATACAGGTTAATGAGGAAGGCATTCAAGAATACAGGTTAATGAGGAAGGCATTCAAGAATACAGGTTAATGAGGAAGGCATTCAAGAATACAGGTTAATGTGGAAGGCATTCAATGGATTGTACTTTATGGAGGAAGGCGTGCAAGCATTTATAGATGATGTTTATAGATGACTGTTAATTATGTTGGTGGTGTGATTGGTACATACAGTATTACATACATACATCTGTTTCAGCTGCAATGGATGGAGAATCCAGCAGGACCCTGACACCTGTAGAGAGTGTGCTCAAAAGTAAGACTTTATTCTAGGTATTAATTTCACCATCTGTTTTCAGGGTTCATTCTAGGCCAGAATTTGTGGGAGAAATGAGAAAGTGCGCGACTGCATTCTTAAATGGTGTTATTTAATAAATTTCAACAAATTATTGTTAAAATTAGCAGTATGACCATTAAATACAACATTTGAGTAGACAAAGTGCTTTATAATGGGCCAGTGTATCTTACTAGCCAAAATGTTGTACAAAAAATATCATTTTAATTTTTTTTTTTTTTTTTTAGGGAGAAGTGGGGCACCTAGGGGGCGAAATCAGGGTCCCTTAGGGCGACTGTTTCGCCCAAATCTGTCAGTCAAAAATCAACGTTATAGAGACCTTGTATTGAAAAAGCTTTCCAGTTAATATTCGTTTTTATATCTATCATTAATTGAATCTGTTGGTCAATGTCACATGTACCTTAAATTTAAAACAATATACATGTATCCAGTATTCAAACTTTATGGGAATATTGGTCATGGTTCGTTAGTTTGTCAGTTAGTCGTCTGTTTGCAATACATCAAGCATCATCTCTTATCAAACTGCATTGTCGCGTTTGATAGAATTCCGTGTGGAACACTATGGGTGACTAGTAGATGAAACATAGAAGGCGTTGATTGTGCACGTATTCTCAAGAGTAACATGTACATATATACATACCATCTCCGTGGCCTAGTGGATAAGCGTCCGCCTACGGAGCATGAGGTCGAAAGTTTGAATCTCGTCAGGGGTTCGTTCTGATATGGCCGGTTGGTGAGCCGCCAGCTAGTTAAATAATGGTTACCAATTGCCTACCAGCATGTCACCTGGCATACAAGTATAGGATTCGGGAAGTACTGATGTTCATGAAAAAGAGGTGTCTCATAAGTCAGAAATGGCTGGCCCTTTAAATAGGGGTGACACTATAATAAACAAACACTTTTACATATTTACATAAACATATTTACATAATTCAGCTTACATTGTAATTACACTAAATGAAGTAATGTTATTTTGTTTCTGCAAATTTACCGGTAGATAGATTAACTCTTTGCATGCTAGCGGTTATTAGGTAAAATAGGGTTAAGATACACATTATGACCATTAAATACAACATTTGAATAGGAGTGGTTTATAAAAGGGCCAGTGTATCCTTATTGGACAAAATCTTTTTTAGAGATAAGTGGGGCCCCAATCGTGAAGGCAGGGTTCTAGGGCGACAATTTCACCAAAGTCGCCCTCTAGAATGAGTCCTGCTAGCAGTGAAAATAACAATCTAATATGTCATGGAATATCATTTGTTCTAACGACACAATTGTTCTAATGATACATTTGTTCTAATGATACAATTCTAATGAAATTCCATGACATATTTCCAGAGTTAGAAAAACACATCAATGAATTGTCGGCTGCTACAATGTTCTGACCTACAATGTAAATTAAAGTTGTATCTGATTCAACAGATCAACATTTGACTGCCTGATTTTTTATTCTTAGATTAGAGTGTTCACCACTTGTCAATTGAGATTTTTGCCATCTCCTGAGACATTATAGAAATTCCAGATAGGATCTTTAGGTTTCATTTTGACTGATAGCTGAACAGTATCAAAGTAATGAATGATGATTCTAAGAGATATTTGTTGTTGCTTTTTAAGTGCTTAATTTGTCATCCAAATTTGAGAAGTGTGGCCAATTATTATTTTAAAACTATTGTAAGAGGTGTAAATAACAATTGGGATCTTCAAAGTGGCCTTCAAGGCTAATTATCAAGCAACACCTGCAGCTTTTTTTTTTATCACATAAATTAAGTCATGAAAGATCAAACACAATTTTAATTTACTAATCATTCATTTTCACATGTATTGATTATACTACGGGTCATTATGGGTGCTTCTGTTACATGTATTGATTACACTACGGGTCATTATGGGTGCTTCTGTTACATGTATTGATTATACTACGGGTCATTATGGGTGCTTCTGTTACATGTATTGATTATACTACGGGTCATTATGGGTGCTTCTGTTACATGTATTGATTATACTACGGGTCATTATGGGTGCTTCTGTTACATGTATTGATTATACTACGGGTCATTATGGGTGCTTCTGTTACATGTATTGATTATACTACGGGTCATTATGGGTGCTTCTGTTACATGTATTGATTATACTACGGGTCATTATGGGTGCTTCTGTTACATGTATTGATTACACTACGGGTCATTATGGGTGCTTCTGTTACATGTATTGATTATACTACGGGTCATTATGGGTGCTTCTGTTACATGTATTGATTACACTACGGGTCATTATGGGTGCTTCTGTTACATGTATTGATTACACTACGGGACATTATGGGTGCTTCTGTTACATGTATTGATTACACTATGGGTCATTATGGGTGCTTCTGTTACATGTATTGATTACACTATGGGACATTATGGGTGCTTCTGTTACATGTATTGATTACACTATGGGACATTATGGGTGCTTCTGTTACATGTATTGGATTACACTATGGGACATTATGGGTGCTTCTGTTACATGTATTGGATTACACTACGGGTCATTATGGGTGCTTCTGTTACATGTATGGATTACACTATGGGACATTATGGGTGCTTCTGTTACATGTATGGATTACACTATGGGTCATTATGGGTGCTTCTGTCACATGTATGGATTACACTACGGGACATTATGGGTGCTTCTGTTACATGTATGGATTACACTACGGGACATTATGGGTGCTTCTGTTACATGTATGGATTACACTATGGGTCATTATGTGTGCTTCTGTTACATGTATTGATTACACTACGGGACATTATGGGTGCTTCTGTTACATGTATTGATTACACTATGGGTCATTATGGGTGCTTCTGTTACATGTATTGATTACACTATGGGTCATTATGGGTGCTTCTGTTACATGTATTGATTACACTATGGGTCATTATGGGTGCTTCTGTTACATGTATGGATTACACTATGGGTCATTATGGGTGCTTCTGTTACATGTATGGATTACACTACGGGACATTATGGGTGCTTCTGTTACATGTATGGATTACACTACGGGACATTATGGGTGCTTCTGTTACATGTATGGATTACACTACGGGACATTATGGGTGCTTCTGTTACATGTATGGATTACACTATGGGACATTATGGGTGCTTCTGTTACATGTATGGATTACACTACGGGTCATTATGTGTGCGTCTGTTACATGTATGGATTACACTATGGGACATTATGGGTGCTTCTGTTACATGTATGGATTACACTACGGGACATTATGGGTGCTTCTGTTACAGTTGTCCAATTGACCATTTCAATCGACCAGTATTGACCAGTATTGACCAGTATTGACCAGTATTGACCGGTTAAAACCAGTATTGACCGGCGGCCTGGTCAATACTCAATTGACCGGTCAATATGTCAACATTGCAATGTACATGTATATATAGCTGTTATTTTACCAATACAAAGAGTTAAACATATTTTGTGTGTGTGTTTTACGTTTATTTATAGTCGCTACCGGTTGCCCATATGAGTGACGCCTCCTGAAGAGATTAGTTCTTTTAGATTTTGGAGGATAGTGCATGATACAGACAGAGACCAATTCCAGAATCTCCTCTGGTTCTTTTACGTGCACGGTGTAAAGCACCGACACGAGACCTCGGTTTAACGTCCCATCTGAAAGACTGTTAATTTTATTAGGGTCAGACGGGGGGGATCGAACCCGTGCTCCCTGGATTACCAGTCCAGCGTGTTACCACTGGACTACAGATCCGTCTGTAAAACATATTCTATTTTTTAAATTTTATTTTATTTATAGCTGTGGCCTAGTGGTTAAGGCGTTCGCCTACGGAGCGGAGGTCGTAGGTTCGAATCTGACATGGCCGGTTGGTGAGTCACCAGCTAGTTAAATAATTGTTACGGATTGCCTACCAGCCTGGCACCTGGCCTACAATCATAGGATTCGGGAAGTACTGATGTTCATAAAAAGTGGTGTCTCAGAAATGGATGGCTCTTTAAATAGGGGTGACACTATAATAAACAATCACTTTTTATAGCAACAAATGACATTAATACAAAGGATAAGGATCAATGACTAAGTCTAGATATACACTCATTAAGTCTTATTTAATTTGCAGAGCATTTAAAGAACAGTTTGCTTGAACATGAGGCATACTTCCAGGTACGTACGTTTACTTTTTATGCAATTTTATCTCTAGGTTTCTGCAATATTACAAACATAGATTCAATAAGGGTCACAATAAATACAGTGTTGATTAAAATAGATGTGCTTTAATGTATACAACTGGTGCTTTAATGTATACAACCGGTGCTTTAATGTGTACAACCGGTGCTTTAATGTATTCAACCGGTGCTTTAATGTATACAACCGGTGCTTTAATGTGTATAACCGGTGCTTTAATGTGTATAACCGGTGCTTTAATGTATACAACCGGTGCTTTAATGTGTATAACTGGTGCTTTAATGTATTCAACTGGTGCTTTAATGTGTACAACCGGTGCTTTAATGTATACAACCGGTGCTTTAATGTGTATAACCGGTGCTTTAATGTGTATAACCGGTGCTTTAATGTGTACAACCGGTGCTTGAATGTGTACAACCGGTGCTTTAATGTGTATAACCGGTGCTTTAATGTATACAACCAATGCTTTAATGTATACAACCGGTGCTTTAATGTGTATAACCGGTGCTTTAATGTATTCAACCGGTGCTTTAATGTATACAACCGGTGCTTTAATGTGTACAACCGGTGCTTTAATGTGTACAACCGGTGCTTTAATGGGTATAACCGGTGCTTTAATGTGTATAACCGGTGCTTTAATGTGTTCAACCGGTGCTTTAATGTATACAACCGGTGCTTTAATGTGTTCAACCGGTGCTTTAATGTATACAACCGGTGCTTTAATGTGTACAACCGGTGCTTTAATGTATACAACCGATATATACACTCTTGTTTGATGTATATAACCGATAGATACTCGCTTGATTGATGTATACAACCGATAGATACATGCTTGTTTGATGTATACAACCGATATATACACTCTTGTTTAATGTATATAACCGATATATACACGCTTGTTTGATGTATATAACCGATAGATACACGCTTGTTTGATGTATATAACCGATTGATACACGCTTGTTTGATGTATACAACCGATATATACACGCTTGTTTGATGTATATAACCGATAGATACTTGCTTGTTTGATGTATATAACCGATAGATACTTGCTTGTTTGATGTATATAACCGATAGATACTTGCTTGTTTGATGTATATAACCGATAGATACTTGCTTGTTTGATGTATATAACCGATAGATACTTGCTTGTTTGATGTATATAACCGATAGATACTTGCTTGTTTGATGTATATAACCGATAGATACTTGCTTGTTTGATGTATATAACCGATAGATACTTGCTTGTTTGATGTATATAACCGATAGATACTTGCTTGTTTGATGTATATAACCGATAGATACTTGCTTGTTTGATGTATATAACCGATAGATACTTGCTTGTTTGATGTATATAACCGATAGATACTTGCTTGTTTGATGTATATAACCGATAGATACTTGCTTGTTTGATGTATATAACTGATAGATACATGCTTGTTTAGTGTATATAACCGATAGATACACGCTTGTTTAGTGTATATAACCGATAGATACACGCTTGTTTGATGTATACAACCAATATATACACGCTTGTTTGATGTATACAACCGATATATACACGCTTGTTTGATGTATATAACCGATAGATACACGCTTGTTTGATGTATATAACTGATAGATACATGCTTGTTTAGTGTATATAACCGATAGATACACGCTTGTTTAGTGTATATAACCGATAGATACACGCTTGTTTAATGTATATAATCTATAGATACACGCTTGTTTAGTGTATATAACTGATAGATACACGCTTGTTTAGTGTATATAACCGATAGATACACGCTTGTTTAATGTATATAACCTATAGATACACGCTTGTTTAGTGTATATAACTGATAGATACACGCTTGTTTAGTGTATATAACCGATAGATACACGCTTGTTTAATGTATATAACCGATAGATACACGCTTGTTTGATGTATATAACCAATAGATACGCGCTTGTTTAATGTATATAACCGATAGATACACGCTTGTTTAATGTATATAACCGATAGATACACGCTTGTTCGATGTATATAACCGATAGATACTCGCTTGTTTGATGTATATAACCGATAGATACTCGCTTGTTTGATGTATATAACCGATAGATACTCGCTTGTTTGATGTATATAACCGATAGATACTCGCTTGTTTGATGTATATAACCGATAGATACTCGCTTGTTTGATGTATATAACCGATAGATACAGGCTTGTTTGATGTATATAACCGATAAGATACATGCTTGATTGATGTATATAACTGATAGATACAGGCTTGTTTAGTGTATATAACTGATAGATACACGCTTGTTTAATGTATATAACCGATAGATACGCGCTTGTTTAATGTATATAACCGATAGATACGCGCTTGTTTGATGTATATAACCAATATATACGTGCTTGTTTGATGTATATAACCGATAGATACGCGCTTGTTTAATGTCTATGCCAGTATTTGCCTATGTTAGTTTATTTTCACAGACACTGAAGAGATCATTTCAAACAAAACTTGCAATATTGGATACCACAACAGAAAAAGAAGTTTTCGAACTGAGTACACATGGACTGTCAGATCAAGGTGAGTACACACAGACTGTCAGATCAAGGTGAGTACACACAGACTGTCAGATCAAGGTGAGTACACATGGACTGTCAGATCAAGGTGAGTACACACAGACTGTCAGATCAATGTAAGTACACACATACTGTCAGATCAAGGTGAGTACACACATACTGTCAGATCAAGGTGAGTACACACAGACTGTCAGATCAATGTAAGTACACACAGACTGTCAGATCAATGTAAGTACACACAGACTGTCAGATCAAGGTGAGTATTCATGGACTGTCAGATCAAGGTGAGTACACACAGACTGTCAGCTCAAGGTGAGTATGCACATACTGTCATATCAAGGTGAGTACACACAGACTGTCAGATCACAGTGAGTACACACAGACTGTCAGATCAATGTGAGTACACATGTACTGTCAGATCAAGGTGAGTACACGCTAACTGTCAGATCAATATGAGTACACACAGACTGTCAGATCAAGGTGAGTACACACAGACTGTCAGATCAAGGTGAGTATACACGGACTGTCAGATCAAGGTGAGTACACACAGACTGTCAGATCAAGGTGAGTACACATGGACTGTCAGATCAAGGTGAGTACACACGGACTGTCAGATCATGGTGAGTACATACAGACTGTCAGATCAAGGTGAGTATACACAGACTGTCAGATCAAGGTGAGTACACATGAACTGTCAGATCAAGGTGAGTACACACAAACTGTCAGATCAAGGTGAGTACACATGGACTGTCAGATCAAGGTGAGTACACACGGACTGTCAGATCAAGGTGAGTACATACAGAATGTCAGATCATGGTGAGTACACACAGACTGTCAGATTATGGTGAGTACATAGCCTGGGTTTCAGTCTGTCGATTTTTCACTTTTTAACTTCTGGCAAAATGACAGCCTGGGGAAACTGGATTTCCGGTCGTAGCGCCATCTACTTACACCCACATTTATGAGGGTGTAGATTTGAAGAACGACAACTCTTCTCTACAAGATAATATCGCTAAATATAGAAACGGAATTCTATTGGAAATCGCCGAACAGGCACAATTATACAAGATCAATTTCAAATATACACGATTGCTCCCGTAGACTCATTTACATTGCAAACATACAATGTCCCGTTTCTATGTTATATCGACGAGATGGCGGATTTTAAATATTACATTTAGATGGTAATGGATCGATTCGGCGTATTTGAACTAAGGACGACTTAAATATTGAGTAAATATGTCAAATCAGACGCACGTTGTACTTTTTAAAACTATTTATCGTTCCTTTGACCCGTAAACAATGGCGGCCAATTATAAAGTTTATCAACATTGCAGTGTCTCACTTTCAATTCAAGTACGTCATTAATTAAGTCACATGCTAATAGGCCTATTAATAGGATTAATGCAAGTCAATAATTACATGGACAATCCCCCAATTTTCCCCAGGCGTTGCTATGATCAGAAACTCAATATGGCCCAATTAATAGTCTTAGTGTTAACATATATTTATTTGACTGAACAGGCAAAATATATCGACGCCTGTTCCCAGGCTAGTGAGTACACACATACTGTCGGATCACAGTGAGTACACACAGACTGTCAGATCACAGTGAGTACACACAGACTGTCAGATCACAGTGAGTACACACAGACTGTCAGATCACAGTGAGTACACACAGACTGTCAGATCACAGTGAGTACACACAGACTGTCAGATCAAGGTGAGTACACATGGACTGTCAGATCAAGGTGAGTATTCATGGACTGTCAGATCAAGGTGAGTACACAGACTGTCAGATCACAGTGAGTACACACAGACTGTCAGATCACAGTGAGTACACACATACTGTCAGATCACAGTGAGTACACACAGACTGTCAGATCACAGTGAGTACACACAGACTGTCAGATCACAGTGAGTACACACAGACTGTCAGATCAAGGTGAGTACACATGGACTGTCAGATCAAGGTGAGTATTCATGGACTGTCAGATCAAGGTGAGTACACAGACTGTCAGATCACAGTGAGTACACACAGACTGTCAGATCACAGTGAGTACACACATACTGTCAGATCACAGTGAGTACACACAGACTGTCAGATCACAGTGAGTACACACAGACTGTCAGATCACAGTGAGTACACACAGACTGTCAGATCAAGGTGAGTACACATGGACTGTCAGATCAATGTGAGTAGACTGTCAGATCAAGGTGAGTACACAGGTGTGTGGTGGTCAGACTGTCAGATCAAGGTGAGTACACAGTGTGTGTGGTGTGTGTGTGGTTGTGTGTGGTGTGTGTGTGGTTGTGTGTGGTTGTGTGGTGGTTGTGTGGTGGTGGTGTGTGGTGGTGTGTGTTGGCGTAATCAAGTGGTAATGGAGTCGATCAAGGGATAAATGATGTCAATCAAGTGAGTAACATGGCTGTCAGATAAGGTTATCATGAGTACACAGACTGTCAGATCAGTGAGTACACACAGACTGTCAGATCAAGGTGAGTACACACAGACTGTCAGATCAAGGTGAGTACACAGACTGTCAGATCAGTAGTACACACAACTGTCAGATCAGTGAGTACACAGTGGTCAACTGTCAGATCAGTGAGTACACACAGACTGTCAGATCAGTGAGTACACACAGACTGTCAGATCAAGGTGAGTACACATGGACTGTCAGATCAAGGTGAGTACAGACTGTCAGTCAGTGAGTACACATACTGTCAATCAGTGAGTACACACAGACTGTCAGATCACAGTGAGTACACACAGACTGTCAGATCAGTGAGTACACAACTGTCAGATCAAGGTGAGTACACGCTAACTGTCAGATCAATATGAGTACACACAGACTGTCAGATCAAGGTGAGTACACACAGACTGTCAGATCAAGGTGAGTATACACGGACTGTCAGATCAAGGTGAGTACACACAGACTGTCAGATCAAGGTGAGTACACATGGACTGTCAGATCAAGGTGAGTACACACGGACTGTCAGATCATGGTGAGTACATACAGACTGTCAGATCAAGGTGAGTATACACAGACTGTCAGATCAAGGTGAGTACACATGAACTGTCAGATCAAGGTGAGTACACACAAACTGTCAGATCAAGGTGAGTACACATGGACTGTCAGATCAAGGTGAGTACACACGGACTGTCAGATCAAGGTGAGTACATACAGAATGTCAGATCATGGTGAGTACACACAGACTGTCAGATTATGGTGAGTACATAGCCTGGGTTCCAGTCTGTCGATTTTTCACTTTTTAACTTCTGGCAAAATGACAGCCTGGGGAAACTGGATTTCCGATCGTAGCGCCATCTACTTACACCCACTTTTATGAGGGTGTAGATTTGAAGAACGACAACTCTTCTCTACAAGATAATATCGCTAAATATAGAAACGGAATTCTATCGGAAATCGCCGAACAGGCACGATTATACACGATCATTTCCGAATATACACGAATGCTCCCGTAGACTCATTTACATTGCAAACATATAATGTCCCGTTTCTGTGTTATATCGACGAGATGGCGGATTTTAAATATTACATTTAGATGGTAATGGATCGATTCGGCGTAATTGAACTAAGGACGACTTAAATATTGAGTAAATATGTCAAATCAGACGCACATTGTACTTTTTAAAACTATTTATCGTTCCGTTGACCCGTAAACAATGGCGGCCAATTATAAAGTTTTATCAACATTGCAGTGCCTCGCTTTCGATTCAAGTACGTCATTAATTAAGTCACATGCTAATAGGCCTATTAATAGGATTAATGCGAGTCAATAATTACACGGACAATCCCCCAATTTTCCCCAGGCGTTGATATGATCAGAAACTCAATATGGCCCAATTAATAGTCTTGGTGTTAAAATATATTTATTTGACTGACCAGGCAAAATATATCGACGCCTGTTCCCAGGCTAGTGAGTACACAGACTGTCAGATCACAGTGAGTACACACAGACTGTCAGATCACAGTGAGTACACACATACTGTCAGATCACAGTGAGTACACACAGACTGTCAGATCACAGTGAGTACACACAGACTGTCAGATCACAGTGAGTACACACAGACTGTCAGATCAAGGTGAGTACACATGGACTGTCAGATCAAGGTGAGTATTCATGGACTGTCAGATCAAGGTGAGTACACAGACTGTCAGATCACAGTGAGTACACACAGACTGTCAGATCACAGTGAGTACACACATACTGTCAGATCACAGTGAGTACACACAGACTGTCAGATCACAGTGAGTACACACAGACTGTCAGATCACAGTGAGTACACACAGACTGTCAGATCAAGGTGAGTACACATGGACTGTCAGATCAAGGTGAGTACACATGGACTGTCAGATCAAGGTGAGTACACATGGACTGTCAGCTCAAGGTGAGTATGCACATACTGTCATATCAAGGTGAGTACACACAGACTGTCAGATCACAGTGAGTACACACAGACTGTCAGATCAATGTGAGTACACATGTACTGTCAGATCAAGGTGAGTACACGCTAACTGTCAGATCAATATGAGTACACACAGACTGTCAGATCAAGGTGAGTACACACAGACTGTCAGATCAAGGTGAGTATACACGGACTGTCAGATCAAGGTGAGTACACACAGACTGTCAGATCAAGGTGAGTACACATGGACTGTCAGATCAAGGTGAGTACACACGGACTGTCAGATCATGGTGAGTACATACAGACTGTCAGATCAAGGTGAGTATACACAGACTGTCAGATCAAGGTGAGTACACATGAACTGTCAGATCAAGGTGAGTACACACAAACTGTCAGATCAAGGTGAGTACACATGGACTGCCAGATCAAGGTGAGTACACACGGACTGTCAGATCAAGGTGAGTACATACAGAATGTCAGATCATGGTGAGTACACACAGACTGTCAGATTATGGTGAGTACATAGCCTGGGTTTCAGTCTGTCGATTTTTCACTTTTTAACTTCTGGCAAAATGACAGCCTGGGGAAACTGGATTTCCGGTCGTAGCGCCATCTACTTACACCCACATTTATGAGGGTGTAGATTTGAAGAACGACAACTCTTCTCTACAAGATAATATCGCTAAATATAGAAACGGAATTCTATTGGAAATCGCCGAACAGGCACAATTATACAAGATCAATTTCAAATATACACGATTGCTCCCGTAGACTCATTTACATTGCAAACATACAATGTCCCGTTTCTATGTTATATCGACGAGATGGCGGATTTTAAATATTACATTTAGATGGTAATGGATCGATTCGGCGTATTTGAACTAAGGACGACTTAAATATTGAGTAAATATGTCAAATCAGACGCACGTTGTACTTTTTAAAACTATTTATCGTTCCTTTGACCCGTAAACAATGGCGGCCAATTATAAAGTTTATCAACATTGCAGTGTCTCACTTTCAATTCAAGTACGTCATTAATTAAGTCACATGCTAATAGGCCTATTAATAGGATTAATGCAAGTCAATAATTACATGGACAATCCCCCAATTTTCCCCAGGCGTTGCTATGATCAGAAACTCAATATGGCCCAATTAATAGTCTTAGTGTTAACATATATTTATTTGACTGAACAGGCAAAATATATCGATGCCTGTTCCCAGGCTAGTGAGTACACAGACTGTCAGATCACAGTGAGTACACACAGACTGTCAGATCACAGTGAGTACACACATACTGTCAGATCACAGTGAGTACACACAGACTGTCAGATCACAGTGAGTACACACAGACTGTCAGATCACAGTGAGTACACACAGACTGTCAGATCAAGGTGAGTACACATGGACTGTCAGATCAAGGTGAGTATTCATGGACTGTCAGATCAAGGTGAGTACACAGACTGTCAGATCACAGTGAGTACACACAGACTGTCAGATCACAGTGAGTACACACATACTGTCAGATCACAGTGAGTACACACAGACTGTCAGATCACAGTGAGTACACACAGACTGTCAGATCACAGTGAGTACACACAGACTGTCAGATCAAGGTGAGTACACATGGACTGTCAGATCAAGGTGAGTACACATGGACTGTCAGATCAAGGTGAGTACACATGGACTGTCAGATCAAGGTGAGTACACATGGACTGTCAGATCAAGGTGAGTATACATGGACTGTCAGATCAAGGTGAGTACACATGGACTATCAGATCAAGGTGAGTACACATGGACTGTCAGATCAAGGTGAGTACACATGGACTGTCAGATCAAGGTGAGTACACACAGACTGTCAGATCAAGGTGAGTACACATGGACTGTCAGATCAAGGTGAGTACACATGGACTGTCAGATCAAGGTGAGTACACATGGACTGTCAGATCAAGGTGAGTACACACAGACTGTCAGATCAAGGTGAGTACACATGGACTGTCAGATCAAGGTGAGTACACATGGACTGTCAGATCAAGGTGAGTACACACAGACTGTCAGATCAAGGTGAGTACACATGGACTGTCAGATCAAGGTGAGTACACACAGACTGTCAGATCAAGGTGAGTACACATGGACTGTCAGATCAAGGTGAGTACACATGGACTGTCAGATCAAGGTGAGTACACACAGACTGTCAGATCAAGGTGAGTACACACAGACTGTCAGATTATTGTGAGAACACACATACCTTTTCTTCAGGTTTTCCTGTTTGCAGAAGGCGGTATTTTGACTATGATATGTTTATGTCACATGATTTAAAATAATTTACGCTTGGTGGGAGAGGGGTAAAATTCAACAGCCATAACATAGACCAGCACTAGCTGTGTTTTATTGCAAATTTAAACGCAGTAAATTCCTTCTTTGCTTATTCAGACTAAATGCCGCGCCATGTTAGAATTAGTCAATCTTTTAATACACATCATGGGATCAGTCGCCGGGCACCAGCATCGACAATGTTTCGTATTAATATATTAAGATATAACAATTTTGACCATGTTTGACATTTTAACGACTTGCACAAAAAGCTGTTGGCTATAACTTCTTCATGTCTTCACAGATATACCTAAGTGACACTAGGTAACACCCATTGGAGAGGAGGGGTGGTTTATATGTTGTACAAACATCTATTGTAATTAGCTGTGTTACTTCGTCATGTCTTCACAGATATACCTATGTGACACTAGGTAACACCCATTGGAGAGGAGGGGGGGGGGTTTATATGTTGTACAAACATCTATTGTAATTAGCTGTGTTACTTTTAGAGGTGATGCTGCAAACTGAGGACCTGATGAGCACTCTTGGGAGGAAGAAAGATGAACTGAAGAGCGAGTTAAGTAGATGTGCTCATATGGTAGCGGAAACTTATGACAAGTATGTTATCAAATATTCTTTTACGCTTCTTTTACGCTTTCGATTAAATCCATTTTCATTCTGTATACAATAGATATGAACTTTACATTATGAATGAATAAATATGTTTAAATTAGGGATGGCAACGAATAGCAATTCAACTGTTCAAATATTCGGTCAAGAAGGTATTCGAATATTCGTTTACGTTCTATTAAAAACTCAAAATCACTCAAACTCTTATAAGAAATGCCAAATTAATTTTCTTCTGCAAATATGACGATGATTCATTCAGTTATTGTTATCAGCCACTGTACATTTATGGGCGTTTTCACAAATGGCACCGATGTCACTTGAACTGCATTCCGTTGAAGTGTGTTTGTTTTTCAAATGATTATTCAGATTGATGTTGTACCTGAATCTGTTAAATCCAATTTGCACATAGCAGTTTTCTTATTCTCTGCGCGACTGTAGTCTTTCCAAACGTATGACTGAGTGGGCGGCATTTTTTTGAGGACAACATCATAAAGATCGTATTTTATATAGTACTTTTGGGTAATATTGAGCAGTTAATTATAAATTTAAGAAACACGGGGTGGATGTTGCAGCTTGTCTGTAATATTTCAAAGGAATTTTCTCATCTAAACAGTTTTGACATCATAATTGATTAGCACCTACTGTAATTATCCAATTACATGGCAGAGTGTCAATTAACACTTGCCATGGATGCGAACACAACATTGTTTATTCAAACATCCCAGAGCAATTTCTTTTGTATTGGAAGGTTTTATGATGGCTTCAAATTGTAAAAGAAAGCAACGTATCGGATTTATGACAGTTTATATCATTTTTGCAAATATTATATATTTTCTCGTTACGAGCGAATATTTGAATAGTCGAATGTTCGTTGCCATCCCAAGTTTAAAACAAAGATTCTATGGTGTGATTTGGGGTTAGTTTAAACAATATTTTATTGCAATATATGTACGTACATTGTCTTTTATAATATATATATATATTACTAGTTCCCTTATAGAGAGAACAATATATATATATTACTAGTTCTCTTATAGAGAGGACAATATATATATATTACTAGTTCCCTTATAGAGAGGACAATATATATATATTACTAGTTCCCTTATAGAGAGGACAATATATATTACTAGTTCCCTTATAGAGAGGACAATATATATATTTACTAGTTCCCTTATAGAGAGGACAATATATATATTACTAGTTCCCTTATAGAGAGGACAATATATATATATATATATATATTACTAGTTCCCTTATAGAGAGGACAATATTATATTACTAGTTCCCTTATAGAGAGGACAATATATATATATTACTAGTTCCTTATAGAGAGGACAATATATATATATTACTAGTTCCCTTATAGAGAGGACAATATATATATATTACTAGTTCCCTTATAGAGAGGACAATATATATATATTACTAGTTCCCTTATAGAGGATAATATTATATATACTAGTTCCCTTATAGAGAGGACAATATATATATATTACTAGTTCCCTTATAGAGAGGACAATATATATATTACTAGTTCTCTTATAGAGAGGACAATATATATATATATTACTAGTTCCCTTATAGAGAGGACAATATATATATATTACTAGTTCCCTTATAGAGAGGACAATATATATATATTACTAGTTCCCTTATAGAGAGGACAATATATATATATATTACTAGTTCCCTTATAGAGAGGAC
>CM026399.1:13552145-13616836 GCA_014843695.1 Archivesica marissinica | reverse complement strand
TATATATATATATTACTAGTTCCCTGCTATATATATATATTACTAGTTCCCTGCTATATATATATATTACTAGTTCCCTGCTAGGAACAATCGACATATAATTTAAATAAATTTAAAAACAAATTTAAGCCCACAACACACCTAAGACAATGTAATGATTAAAATGTTTCCGGGGGGGGGGGGCCATGCCTCCAGATCCCCCTAGCACACTTGCTGCTTTCGTTGTACGTCTCGCAATTAACTTCTTTGCTCAATGGTTTCCCCCTGGGCCTGCACATCAATTAAGGCGCAGCTACGTCCCTGGAAAACTGTTCATATCCTTGGATTCATAGTCCAACGTGTTAACAACTGGACCACAACCCCATCTGTAAAACAAATGCGCATGTATTAATAAATTATAACTTTCAGATATTTGGGAAGCCATATACCCAGCCTGGATGTGCTACCTGTAAAAGTCTCTGTGATTCTGGCCTGCAAACATATACAACTGGTGGACATGATTTTTGAACCAAATGACAGGTATACGTGTGTTTTATGTTTATTTATTGTCGCTACCGGTTGCCCATATGAGCGACGCCTCCTGAAGAGATTAGTCATTTTAGATTTTGGAGGATAGTGCAATGATACAGACAGAGGCCCATTCCAGAGTCTCCTCTGGTTCTTTTTACGTGCACGGTGTAAAGCACCGACACGAGACCTCAGTTTAACGTCCCGTCTGAAAGACTGTTAATTTTATTATGATACCTTGATTCCCAGTCCAGCGTGTTACCACTGGCCTACAGATCCGTCTGTTGCAGGTATACTATATAGGCAATATCACTTTTGTACGTTATTTCTGTAAGTTTGTATATCTTGAGGTGATGTAATGACCTGCTGTCACATGGCAATACAGAAATATTCAAACAGACCAGTGATATATACAGGTATTGAACAGAAAAAGATTAAATATTGTAATATTATAAATATAGTATTTATTAGTTTAAACATATTTATTTTCTGTCAATACATGATTATTTACAAAAACTGATATAAGGAATTGGACAGAAAGCTGTATAGCTTATGATTGTCCTCTCCTTTCTAAATAATATACACAAACATTTCATGGCATACTAGTTTACAATTTCATAAATCAATGATTTTTCTTTAGGGAAAATGTAATGTTTTAGAATGATAACATATATGTACTTACATATAACATTACTAAATTTAATTCATAATATTTATGTAAATATGTAATACTTAAGAGTACAGAACATGACAGGTTTTTGAAAATTAAATGAAAGAGAAACAACAATTAGAAGATGAGAAACAAAAAGTAAATGAAAATAGAGAAGGAGAAAAGAGATAGTATTTATTGTGTTACGGAATTCACTGTATAATGAAACTAGATAGGTAGTAGTAAGCCTTGTGTTGTATTAACAGGATTCATGAATTTTAGACCTTATTGTTTGCACTGTTAATCATTGACAACTTGAAACTCGATTTACACATGCACACATGGCTCGACATGTCCCGTGTGGTATTCCTGCATGGTTTGACATGTCCTGTGTGGTATTCCTGCATGGCTCGACATGTCCCGTGTGGTATTCCTGCATGGTTTGACATGTCCCGTGTGGTATTCCTGCATGGTTTGACATGTCCTGTGTGGTATTCCTGCATGGCTCGGCATGTCCCGTGTGGTATTCCTGCATGGTTTGACATGTCCCGTGTGGTATTCCTGCATGGTTTGACATGTCCCGTGTGGTATTCCTGCATGGTTTGACATGTCCCGTGTGGTATTCCTGCATGGCTCGACATTTCCCGTGTGGTATTCCTGCATGGCTCGACATTTCCCGTGTGGTATTCCTGCATGGCTCGACATTTCCCGTGTGGTATTCCTGCATGGTTTGACATTTCCTGTGTGGTATTCCTGCATGGTTTGACATTTCCCGTGTGGTATTCCTGCATGGCTCGACATGTCCCGTGTGGTATTCCTGCATGGCTCGACATTTCACATGTGGTATTCCTGCATGGCTCGACATTTCCCGTGTGGTATTCCTGCATGGCTCGACATTTCCCGTGTGGTATTCCTGCATGGTTTGACATGTCCCATGTGGTATTCCTGCATGGTTTGACATGTCCCGTGTAGTATTCCTGCATGGCTCGACATTTCCCGTGTGGTATTCCTGCATGGCTCGACATTTCCCGTGTGGTATTCCTGCATGGTTTGACATGTCCCGTGTGGTATTCCTGCATGGTTTGACATGTCCTGTGTGGTATTCCTGCATGGTTTGACATGTCCCGTGTGGTATTCCTGCATGGTTTGACATGTCCTGTGTGGTATTCCTGCATGGCTCGGCATGTCCCGTGTGGTATTCCTGCATGGTTTGACATGTCCCGTGTGGTATTCCTGCATGGTTTGACATGTCCCGTGTGGTATTCCTGCATGGTTTGACATGTCCCGTGTGGTATTCCTGCATGGCTCGACATTTCCCGTGTGGTATTCCTGCATGGCTCGACATTTCCCGTGTGGTATTCCTGCATGGCTCGACATTTCCCGTGTGGTATTCCTGCATGGTTTGACATGTCCCGTGTGGTATTCCTGCATGGCTCGACATTTCCCGTGTGGTATTCCTGCATGGCTCGACATTTCCCGTGTGGTATTCCTGCATGGCTCGACATTTCCCGTGTGGTATTCCTGCATGGCTCGACATTTCCCGTGTGGTATTCCTGCATGGTTTGACATGTCCCGTGTGGTATTCCTGCATGGTTTGACATTTCCCGTGTGGTATTCCTGCATGGCTCGACATGTCCCGTGTGGTATTCCTGCATGGCTCGACATTTCACATGTGGTATTCCTGCATGGCTCGACATTTCCCGTGTGGTATTCCTGCATGGCTCGACATTTCCCGTGTGGTATTCCTGCATGGTTTGACATGTCCCATGTGGTATTCCTGCATGGTTTGACATGTCCCGTGTAGTATTCCTGCATGGCTCGACATTTCCCGTGTGGTATTCCTGCATGGCTCGACATTTCCCGTGTGGTATTCCTGCATGGCTCGACATTTCCCGTGTGGTATTCCTGCATGGTTTGACATTTCCTGTGTGGTATTCCTGCATGGTTTGACATTTCCCGTGTGGTATTCCTGCATGGTTTGACATGTCCCGTGTGGTATTCCTGCATGGTTTGACATGTCCCGTGTGGTATTCCTGCATGGTTTGACATGTCCCGTGAGGTATTCCTGCATGGTTTGACATTTCCCGTGTGGTATTCCTGCATGGTTTGACATGTCCCATGTGGTATTCCTGCATGGTTTGACATTTCCTGTGTGGTATTCCTATGGCTTCCACATACAAAAATCTATTGTCGACTTCTGCCATTATAAATTAGATAAAAATCCTTAGTAAATGGAACATCCCATTTCCTTTACTTAATTAGAAACATCCCATTTCCTTTACATTTCCTTTACTTATCTAGCAACATCCCATTTCCTTTACTTAATTAGAAACATCCCATTTCCTTTACATTTCCTTTACTTATCTAGCAACATCCCATTTCCTTTACTTAACTAGAAACATCCCATTTCCTTTACCTAACTAGAAACATCCCATTTCCTTTACTTAATTAGAAATATCCCATTTCCTTTACTTAACTAGAAACATCCCATTTCCTTTACTTAACTAGAAACATCCCATTTCCTTTACTTAACTAGAAACATCCCATTTCCTTTACTTATCTAGAAACATCCCATTTCCTTTACTTATCTAGAAACATCCCATTTCCTTTACTTAACTAGAAACATCCCATTTCCTTTACTTAACTAAAACATCCCATTTCCTTTACTTAACTAGAACCATCCCATTTCCTTTACTTAACTAAAACATCCCATTTCCTTTACTTAACTAGAAACATCCCATTTCCTTTACTGTATACCATGTTGTTGTCAAGCAGAACTAAGAATGTTGTAGAATGAAATGCATTCATAAATATGTAGGATTTCTATATAATAATTCTACGATTAATGTTACTGCAGATTGAAGCAAGTGCGAGACAATGTAGAGTCTGCCATGATAAAGAAACACAACCCTGTGCATGCCTGGGAGGAGGATGTTCGTATTTTCCTGTTTGGGTAAAACTTTAATATTTATTTATTTTACAACGATTGAAAATCAAGCTTTAACAACTTATATTAATCGCTCTCGTTGGCGCGTGTGAAAGCGTAAATGTGGTCATTTGTGTGGGAGGAAACTGGAGTACCCGGAGAAAACCCACCTGTCCGATCTGGTGACCACCGTACCATCTGACATATTTCCCAGTCCGAGGATCGAACCCGGGTTGCATTTGTGAGAAGCGCACGCCCTAACCACTTCGCTAATCGGACAGCCATTTGGGCACATTTTTATTTACATGCTTTTGGTGGATGTATAATCGCAAGAGTCATATAAACACTTTTAACACTTTACCATATAAACGTGCCCCTTACCACCATTGAAAATACCACATGCACTATACAATAGTAGTAAAAAACCATAAATACTCAAAATAAACGTGAGAATAGTGAATACAACACTTAATACATCCTTGGTAAGCTCTGGCCTCCGGTGGTAAGCTTTCACCTTCAATGACCTGCTAGCTGACCGGTTGATCGGTGTGTGGTTTCAATGTTTGAATGATTATTAAGTATTATCAAGTCCAACTGTACCTTCTTTGAACAGTACATCTCGCATACATGTATACAGAATATCCGCCTCAAGTAACACTATATTCTTTATATGCAATTTTATTTCGTGTATATTTTCGTTGAAGGGGAATTAATATAAATTTTATGAACACTTGTTTTCCAATCCAAATTATTCAAAATTTGTAAAAATTGTAATATTTGTATGTTTTACATGTAATTTATTGGAATAAATACTGTTTAAACTAATCTCTATGTAAGTTAGTAGGTATGCCGACTACATTGTATTCATTAACTTTGATGTATGGAGCTACAGTATCAGATATCTCTAAGGAAGTTAGTAGGTATGCCGACTACATTGTATTCATTAACTTTGATGTATGGAGCTACAGTATCAGATATCTCTAAGGAAGTTAGTAGGTATGCCGACTACATTGTATTCATTAACTTTGATGTATGGAGCTACAGTATCAGATATCTCTAAGGAAGTTAGTAGGTATGCCGACTATATTGTATTCATTAACTTTGATGTATGATGCTACAGTATCAGATATCTCTAAGGAAGTTAGTAGGTATGCCGACTACATTGTATTCATTAACTTTGATGTATGTATGGAACTACCGTTACTACTCAATCCTGGAAAACTACTCCAGTTCCATGCACTGCATGAACATGACTGGTTAATGTGTTTGCTTGCAAGTTACTGGGAGTAACATATCTCAGTATCCAGAGTGTTACCATTGTTTTCTTCTAATCACAGTCCCTTGAGGTATCGTTTGTGGTGTCTGTCCATGCATGCACCATCAATCATTTGTTCAAATGACATATCTTCAAAAATCTATACAAAGCTTTCTTTGCCTTATGGAATAATGATAAAAACGTTGGCCCGAAATCCAGGACTTTCTATGCCGCATATAATAGTTAGGTTTTGGATATTTGTATATGCTATGTCTATTTCCAAAATCTTATCTGAACTATAATTTGACTGCTATTATTTGGAATAGAAGATAATGGACTCGCTGTAGGATATACAAAATGCATAATAGTTTGGGCATACCTCAAACAGATCTCTACGTTTCTCTTTGTATCATGAAGACCGTTCGCAAAATGCAGTGAGTGTGAGATGGAGAAGATTATACGTGACTACCTGACCTCCGGAACTTTGATACAAGATGTACAAGTGTTAATGGAGGGATGTATGCTAGGTCTACAGTATGGAATGGTAAGTGCTGACATAGAGGTACTAGGTCTACAGTATGGAATTGTAAGTGCTGACATAGAGGTACAAGTGTTAATGGAGGGATGTATGCTAGGTCTACAGTATGGAATGGTAAGTGCTGACATAGAGGTACAAGTGTTAATGGAGGGATGTATGCTAGGTGTACAGTATGGAATGGTATGTGCTGACATAGAGGTGCTAGGTGTACAGTATGGAATGGTAAGTGCTGAAATAGAGGTACAAGTGTTAATGGAGGGATGTATGCTAGGTCTACAGTATGGAATGGTAAGTGCTGACATAGAGGTACAAGTGTTAATGGAGGGATGTATGCTAGGTGTACAGTATGGAATGGTATGTGCTGACATAGAGGTGCTAGGTGTACAGTATGGAATGGTAAGTGCTGACATAGAGGTACATGTGTTAATGGAGGGATGTATGCTAGGTGTACAGTATGGAATGGTATGTGCTGACATAGAGGTGCTAGGTGTACAGTATGGATTGGTATGTGCTGACATAGAGGTACAAGTGTTAATGGAAGGATGTATGCTAGGTGTACAGTATGGAATGGTAAGTGCTGACATAGAGGTACAAGTGTTAATGGAGGGATGTATGCTAGGTGTACAGTATGGAATGGTATGTGCTGACATAGAGGTACAAGTGTTAATGGAGGGGTGTATGCTAGGTGTACAGTATGGAATGGTAAGTGCTGACATAGAGGTACAAGTGTTAATGGAGGGATGTATGCTAGGTGTACAGTATGGAATGGTAAGTGCTGACATAGAGGTGCTAGGTGTACAGTATGGAATGGTATGTGCTGACATAGAGGTGCTAGGTGTACAGTATGGAATGGTAAGTGCTGACATAGAGGTACGAGTGTTAATGGAGGGATGTATGCTAGGTGTACAGTATGGAATGGTAAGTGCTGACATAGAGGTACAAGTGTTAATGGAGGGGTATATGCTAGGTGTACAGTATGGAATGGTAAGTGCTGACATAGAGGTACAAGTGTTAATGGAGGGATGTATGCTAGGTGTACAGTATGGAATGGTATGTGCTGACATAGAGGTACAAGGGTTAATGGAGGGATGTATGCTAGGTGTACAGTATGGAATGGTAAGTGCTGACATAGAGGTGCTAGGTGTACAGTATGGAATGGTAAGTGCTGACATAGAGGTACAAGTGTTAATGGAGGGATGTATGCTAGGGTTACAGTATGGAATGGTAAGTGCTGACATAGAGGTACAAGTGTTAATGGAGGGATGTATGCTAGGTGTACAGTATGGAATGGTAAGTGCTGACATAGAGGTACAAGTGTTAATGGAGGGATGTATGCTAGGTCTACAGTATGTAATGGTATGTGCTGACATAGAGGTACAAGTGTTAATGGAGGGATGTATGCTAGGTGTACAGTATGGAATGGTAAGTGCTGACATAGAGGTGCTAGGTCTACAGTATGGAATAGTATGTGCTGACATAGAGGTACAAGTGTTAATGGAGGGATGTATGCTAGGTGTACAGTATGGAATGGTATGTGCTGACATAGAGGTGCTAGGTGTACAGTATGGAATGGTAAGTGCTGACATAGAGGTGCTAGGTCTACAGTATGGAATGGTATGTGCTGACATAGAGGTACAAGTGTTAATGGAGGGATGTATGCTAGGTGTACAGTATGGAATGGTATGTGTTGACATAGAGGTGCTAGGTGTACAGTATGGAATGGTAAGTGCTGACATAGAGGTACAAGTGTTAATGGAGGGATGTATGCTAGGTGTACAGTATGGAATGGTATGTGCTGACATAGAGGTGCTAGGTGTACAGTATGGAATGGTAAGTGCTGACATAGAGGTACAAGTGTTAATGGAGGGATGTATGCTAGGTGTACAGTATGGAATGGTATGTGCTGACATAGAGGTGCTAGGTGTACAGTATGGAATGGTAAGTGCTGACATAGAGGTACAAGTGTTAATGGAGGGATGTATGCTAGGTGTACAGTATGGAATGGTATGTGCTGACATAGAGGTGCTAGGTGTACAGTATGGAATGGTAAGTGCTGACATAGAGGTGCTAGGTGTACAGTATGGAATGGTAAGTGCTGACATAGAGGTACAAGTGTTAATGGAGGGATGTATGCTAGGTCTACAGTATGGAATGGTATGTGCTGACATAGAGGTACAAGTGTTAATGGAGTGGTGTATGCTAGGTGTACAGTATGGAATGGTATGTGCTGACATAGAGGTACAAGTGTTAATGGAGGGGTGTATGCTAGGTGTACAGTATGGAATGGTATGTGCTGACATAGAGGTGCTAGGTGTACAGTATGGAATGGTATGTGCTGACATAGAGGTGCTAGGTGTACAGTATGGAATGGTATGTGCTGACATAGAGGTGCTAGGTGTACAGTATGGAATGGTAAGTGCTGACATAGAGGTACAAGTGTTAATGGAGGGATGTATGCTAGGTGTACAGTATGGAATGGTATGTGCTGACATAGAGGTGCTAGGTGTACAGTATGGAATGGTATGTGCTGACATAGAGGTGCTAGGTGTACAGTATGGAATGGTAAGTGCTGACATAGAGGTGCTAGGTGTACAGTATGGAATGGTAAGTGCTGACATAGAGGTACGAGTGTTAATGGAGGGATGTATGCTAGGTGTACAGTATGGAATGGTAAGTGCTGACATAGAGGTACAAGTGTTAATGGAGGGATGTATGCTAGGTGTACAGTATGGAATGGTATGTGCTGACATAGAGGTACAAGGGTTAATGGAGGGATGTATGCTAGGTGTACAGTATGGAATGGTAAGTGCTGACATAGAGGTGCTAGGTGTACAGTATGGAATGGTAAGTGCTGACATAGAGGTACAAGTGTTAATGGAGGGATGTATGCTAGGTGTACAGTATGGAATGGTAAGTGCTGACATAGAGGTACAAGTGTTAATGGAGGGATGTATGCTAGGTCTACAGTATGGAATGGTAAGTGCTGACATAGAGGTCAGTGTATGGAGGGGTGCTAGGTGTACAGTATGGAATGGTAAGTGCTGACATAGAGGTGCTAGGTCTACAGTATGGAATAGTATGTGCTGACATAGAGGTACAAGTGTTAATGGAGGGATGTATGCTAGGTGTACAGTATGGAATGGTATGTGCTGACATAGAGGTGCTAGGTGTACAGTATGGAATGGTAAGTGCTGACATAGAGGTGCTAGGTCTACAGTATGGAATGGTATGTGCTGACATAGAGGTACAAGTGTTAATGGAGGGATGTATGCTAGGTGTACAGTATGGAATGGTATGTGCTGACATAGAGGTGCTAGGTGTACAGTATGGAATGGTAAGTGCTGACATAGAGGTGCTAGGTGTACAGTATGGAATGGTAAGTGCTGACATAGAGGTGCTAGGTGTACAGTATGGAATGGTAAGTGCTGACATAGAGGTACAAGTGTTAATGGAGGGATGTATGCTAGGTGTACAGTATGGAATGGTATGTGCTGAAATAGCGGTGCTAGGTCTACAGTATGTTCTTCACACTTGATCACAATTTTAATTTTGTTGGATGTGAGCTCAATTACTATTCGCTGAACAAGAGAATGTAATTGTGATGTATAACTGTCTGAAATAATGGAATGTAATTTAAAGTTTAAACCCTATTTATTTTTGGCAACGATTGCGAAACAAGTTGTAACAACTTATATTAATCACTCTTGTTGGCACGGATGAAAGCGTATAATTATGTGGTCATTCGTGTGGGAGGAAACCGGAGTACCCGGAATGTAATTGTGATGAGTTACTAACAGCCAGTAACCATGGAGTGAATTTGTTATGTAATACTGTACCAGGGAACCAGGGAATGTAATTGTGATGTAATACTGTATGGAACCAGGGAATGTAATTGTGATGTAATACTGTATGGAACCAGGGAATGTAATTGTTATGTAATATTGTATGGAACCAGGGAATGTAATTGTGATGTAATACTGTATGGAACCAGGGAATGTAATTGTGATGTAATATTGTATGGAACCAGGGAATGTAATTGTTATATAATACCGTATGAACCAGGGAATGTAATTGTGATGTAATACTGTATGGAACCAGGGAATGTAATTGTGATGTAATACGGTATGCAACCAGGGAATGTAATTGTTATATAATACTGTATGGAACCAGGGAATGTAATTGTTATGTAATACTGTATGGAACCAGGGAATGTAATTGTGATGTAATACTGTTATATAATACTGTATGGAACCAAGGAATGTAATTGTTATGCTATACTGTATGGAACCAGGGAATGTAATTGTTATGTAATACTGTATGGAACCAGGGAATGTAATTGTTATGTAATACTGTATGGAACCAGGGAATGTAATTGTGATGTAATACTGTTATATAATACTGTATGGAACCAGGGAATGTAATTGTGATGTAATAATGTATGGAACCAGGGAATGTAATTGTTATGTAATACTGTATGGAACCAGGGAATGTAATTGTTATGTAATACTGTATGGAACCAGGGAATGTAATTGTTATGTAATACTGTATGGAACCAGGGTATGTAATACTGTTATGTAATACTGTATGGAACCAGGGAATGTAATTGTTATGTAATACTGTATGGAACCAGGGAATGTAATACTGTCAGAAATCAGAGAATGTAATTCTGATGTAAAGTTATCTGAAACCAGGGAATGTAATTGTGATGTAATACCATGATATATCAGAGAATGTAATGTTGATGTACTACCGTAATATATCAGGGAATGTAATTGTGATGTAATACTAGTCTATATGAAACCAGGGAATGTAATTTTGATGTAGTACCATAATATATCAGGTAATGTAATTGTGATGTAATACTATATGAAACCAGGGACTGTAATGTTGATGTAATACTATATGAAACCAGGGAATGTAATTGTGATGTAATACTATATGAAACCAGGGAATGTAATTGTGATGTAATACTGTATGAAACCAGGGAATGTAATTGTGATGTAATACAATATGAAACCAGGGAATGTAATTGTGATGTAATACTGTATGGAAACAGGGAATGTAATACTATATGAAACCAGGGAATGTAATTGTGATGTAATACTATATGAAACCAGGGAATGTAATTGTGATGTAATACTGTATGAAACCAGGGAATGTAACTGTGATGTAATACAATATGAAACCAGGGAATGTAATTGTGATGTAATACTGTATGGAAACAGGGAATGTAATACTATATGAAACCAGGGAATGTAATTGTGATGTAATACTATATGAAACCAGGGAATGTAATTGTGATGTAATACTGTATGAAACCAGGGAATGTAATTGTGATGTAATACTATATGAAACCAGGGAATGTAATTGTGATGTAATACTGTATGGAACCAGGGAATGTAATTGTGATGTAATACTATATGAAACCAGGAAGTGTAATTGTGATGTAATACTGTATGGAACCAGGGAATGTAATTGTGATGTAATACTAGTCTATATGAAACCATGGAATGTAATTGTGATGTAATACTATATGAAACCAGGGAATGTAATTGTGATGTAATACTAGTCTATATGAAATCAAGCAATTTAATTTTGATGTAATACTATATGAAACCAGGGAATGTAATTGTGATGTAATACTTTCAGAAACCAGGAAGTGTAATTGTGATATAATACTATATGAAACCAGGGAATGTAATTGTGATGTAATACTATAGGAAACCAGGGAATGTAATTGTGGTGTAATACTATATGAAACCAGGGAATGTAATTGTGATGTAATACTGTATGGAACCAGGGAATGTAATTGTGATGTAATACTGTATGGAACCAGGGAATGTAATTGTTATGTAATACTGTATGGAACCAGGGAATGTAATTGTTATGTAATACTGTATGGAACCAGGGAATGCAATTGTTATGTAATACTGTATGGAACCAGGGAATGTAATTATTATGTAATACTGTATGGAACCAGGGAATGTAATTGTTATGCTATACTGTATGGAACCAGGGAATGTAATTGTTATGTAATAATGTATGGAACCAGGGAATGTAATTGTTATGTAATACTGTTATATAATACTGTATGGAACCAGGGAATGTAATTGTGATGTAATACTGTATGGAACCAGGGAATGTAATTGTTATGTAATACTGTATGGAACCAGGGAATGTAATTGTTATGTAATACTGTATGGAACCAGGGAATGTAATACTGTCAGAAATCAGAGAATGTAATTCTGATGTAAAGTTATCTGAAACCAGGGAATGTAATTGTGATGTAATACTGTACTTTTCAGGGAATGTAATTCTGATGTTATAACTGTCAGAAACCAGGGAATGTAATTGTGATGTAATACCATGATATATCAGGGAATGTAATGTTGATGTACTACCGTAATATATCAGGGAATGTAATTGTGATGTAATACTAGTCTATATGAAACCAGGGAATGTAATTTTGATGTAGTACCATAATATATCAGGTAATGTAATTGTGATGTAATACTATATGAAACCAGGGACTGTAATGTTGATGTAATACTATATGAAACCAGGGAATGTAATTGTGATGTAATACTGTATGAAACCAGGGAATATAATTGTGATGTAATACAATATGAAACCAGGGAATGTAATTGTGATTTAATACTGTATGGAACCAGGGAATGTAATACTATATGAAACCAGGGAATGTAATTTTGATGTAATACTATATGAAACCAGTGAATGTAATTGTGATGTAATACTGTATGAAACCAGGGAATGTAATTGTGATGTAATAATATATGAAACCAGGGAATGTAATTGTGATGTAATACTGTATTGAGCCAGGGATTGTAATTGTGATGTAATACTGTATGGAACCAGGGAATGTAATTGTGATGTAATACTATATGAAACCAGGAAGTGTAATTGTGATGTAATACTGTATGGAACCAGGGAATGTAATTGTGATGTAATACTAGTCTATATGAAACCATGGAATGTAATTGTGATGTAATACTATATGAAACCAGGGAATGTAATTGTGATGTAATACTAGTCTATATGAAATCAAGGAATTTAATTTTGATGTAATACTATATGAAACCAGGGAATGTAATTGTGATGTAATACTTTCAGAAACCAGGAAGTGTAATTGTGATATAATACTATATGAAACCAGGGAATGTAATTGTGATGTAATACTATAGGAAATCAGGGAATGTAATTGTGGTGTAATACTATATGAAACCAGGGAATGTAATTGTGATGTAATACTGTATGGAACCAGGGAATGTAATTGTGATGTAATACTGTATGGAACCAGGGAATGTAATTGTTATGTAATACTGTATGGAACCAGGGAATGTAATTGTTATGTAATACTGTTATATAATACTGTATGGAACCAGGGAATGTAATTGTGATGTAATACTGTATGGAACCAGGGAATGTAATTGTTATGTAATACTGTATGGAACCAGGGAATGTAATTGTTATGTAATACTGTATGGAACCAGGGAATGTAATTGTTATGTAATACTGTATGGAACCAGGGTATGTAATACTGTTATGTAATACTGTATGGAACCAGGGAATGTAATTGTTATGTAATACTGTATGGAACCAGGGAATGTAATACTGTCAGAAATCAGAGAATGTAAGTATGATGTAGTTATCTGAAACCAGGGAATGTAATTGTGATGTAATACCATGATATATCAGGGAATGTAATGTTGATGTACTACCGTAATATATCAGGGAATGTAATTGTGATGTAATACTAGTCTATATGAAACCAGGGAATGTAATTTTGATGTAATACTATATGAAACCAGTGAATGTAATTGTGATGTAATACTGTATGAAACCAGGGAATGTAATTGTGATGTAATAATATATGAAACCAGGGAATGTAATTGTGATGTAATACTGTATTGAGCCAGGGATTGTAATTGTGATGTAATACTGTATGGAACCAGGGAATGTAATTGTGATGTAATACTATATGAAACCAGGAAGTGTAATTGTGATGTAATACTGTATGGAACCAGGGAATGTAATTGTGATGTAATACTAGTCTATATGAAACCATGGAATGTAATTGTGATGTAATACTATATGAAACCAGGGAATGTAATTGTGATGTAATACTAGTCTATATGAAATCAAGCAATTTAATTTTGATGTAATACTATATGAAACCAGGAAATGTAATTGTGATGTAATACTTTCAGACACCAGGAAGTGTAATTGTGATATAATACTATATGAAACCAGGGAATGTAATTGTGATGTAATACTATAGGAAACCAGGGAATGTAATTGTGGTGTAATACTATATGAAACCAGGGAATGTAATTGTGATGTAATACTGTATGGAACCAGGGAATGTAATTGTGATGTAATACTGTATGGAACCAGGGAATGTAATTGTTATGTAATACTGTATGGAACCAGGGAATGTAATTGTTATGTAATACTGTATGGAACCAGGGAATGTAATTGTTATGCTATACTGTATGGAACCAGGGAATGTAATTGTTATGTAATACTGTATGGAACCAGGGAATGTAATTGTTATGTAATACTGTTATATAATACTGTATGGAACCAGGGAATGTAATTGTGATGTAATACTGTATGGAACCAGGGAATGTAATTGTTATGTAATACTGTATGGAACCAGGGAATGTAATTGTTATGTAATACTGTATGGAACCAGGGAATGTAATTGTTATGTAATACTGTATGGAACCAGGGAATGTAATTGTTATGTAATACTGTATGGAACCAGGGAATGTAATTGTTATGTAATACTGTATGGAACCAGGGTATGTAATACTGTTATGTAATACTGTATGGAACCAGGGAATGTAATTGTTATGTAATACTGTATGGAACCAGGGAATGTAATACTGTCACAAATCAGAGAATGTAATTATGATGTAAAGTTATCTGAAACCAGGGAATGTAATTGTGATGTAATACCATGATATATCAGGGAATGTAATGTTGATGTACTACCGTAATATATCAGGGAATGTAATTGTGATGTAATACTAGTCTATATGAAACCAGGGAATGTAATTTTGATGTAGTACCGTAATATATCAGGTAATGTAATTGTGATGTAATACTATATGAAACCAGGGACTGTAATGTTGATGTAATACTATATGAAACCAGGGAATGTAATTGTGATGTAATACTATATGAAACCAGGGAATGTAATTGTGATGTAATACTGTATGAAACCAGGGAATGTAATTGTGATGTAATACACTATGAAACCAGGGAATGTAATTGTGATGTAATACTGTATGGAACCAGGGAATGTAATAATATATGAAACCAGGGAATGTAATTTTGATGTAATACTATATGAAACCAGTGAATGTAATTGTGATGTAATACTGTATGAAACCAGGGAATGTAATTGTGATGTAATAATATATGAAACCAGGGAATGTAATTGTGATGTAATACTGTATTGAGCCAGGGATTGTAATTGTGATGTAATACTGTATGGAACCAGGGAATGTAATTGTGATGTAATACTATATGAAACCAGGAAGTGTAATTGTGATGTAATACTGTATGGAACCAGGGAATGTAATTGTGATGTAATACTAGTATATATGAAACCATGGAATGTAATTGTGATGTAATACTATATGAAACCAGGGAATGTAATTGTGATGTAATACGAGTCTATATGAAATCAAGGAATTTAATTTTGATGTAATACTATATGAAACCAGGGAATGTAATTGTGATGTAATACTTTCAGAAACCAGGAAGTGTAATTGTGATATAATACGATATGAAACCAGGGAATCTAATTGTGATGTAATACTATAGGAAACCAGGGAATGTAATTGTGGTGTAATACTATATGAAACCAGGGAATGTAATTGTGATGTAATACTGTATGGAACCAGGGAATGTAATTGTTATGTAATACTGTATGGAACCAGGGAATGTAATTGTGATGTAATAATATATGAAACCAGGGAATGTAATTGTGATGTAATACTGTATTGAGCCAGGGAATGTAATTGTGATGTAATACTGTATGGAACCAGGGAATGTAATTGTGATGTAATACTATATGAAACCAGGAAGTGTAATTGTGATGTAATACTGTATGGAACCAGGGAATGTAATTGTGATGTAATACTAGTCTATATGAAACCATGGAATGTAATTGTGATGTAATACTATATGAAACCAGGGAATGTAATTGTGATGTAATACTAGTCTATATGAAATCAAGGAATGTAATTTTGATGTAATACTATATGAAACCAGGGAATGTAATTTGATGTAATATTGAACCAGGATGTAATGTGTTTACTTATGACCAGGGAATGTAATTGTGATGTAATATAGGAACCAGGGAATGTATTGTGTGTAATACTATATGAAACCAGGGAATGTAATTGTGATGTAATACTGTATGGAACCAGGGAATGTATTGTGATGTAATACTGTATGGAACCAGGGAATGTAATTGTATGTAATACTGTATGGAACCAGGGAATGTAATTGTTATGTAATATGTATGGAACCAGGGAATGTAATAATATATGAACCAGGGATGTAATTATGTAATACTTATGAACCAGGAATGTAATTGTATGATACTGTTGACAGGGAATGTAATTGTATGTAATATACTGTATGAACCAGGGAATGTAATTGTTATGTAATACTGTATGAAACCAGGGAATGTAATTGTGATGTAATACTGTATGAAACCAGGGAATGTAATTGTTATGTAATACTGTATGGAACCAGGGTATGTAATACTGTTATGTAATACTGTATGGAACCAGGGAATGTAATTGTTATGTAATACTGTATGGAACCAGGGAATGTAATACTGTCAGAAATCAGAGAATGTAATTCTGATGTAAAGTTATCTGAAACCAGGGAATGTAATTGTGATGTAATACTGTACTTTTCAGGGAATGTAATTCTGATGTTATAACTGTCAGAAACCAGGGAATGTAATTGTGATGTAATACCATGATATATCAGGAATGTAATGTTGATGTACTACCGTAATATATCAGGGAATGTAATTGTGATGTAATACTAGTCTATATGAAACCAGGGAATGTAATTTTGATGTAGTACCATAATATATCAGGTAATGTAATTGTGATGTAATACTATATGAAACCAGGGACTGTAATGTTGATGTAATACTATATGAAACCAGGGAATGTAATTGTGATGTAATACTATATGAAACCAGGGACTGTAATGTTGATGTAATACTATATGAAACCAGGGAATGTAATTGTGATGTAATACTATATGAAACCAGGGAATGTAATTGTGATGTAATACTGTATGAAATCAGGGAATGTAATTGTGATGTAATACTATATGAAACCAGGGACTGTAATGTTGATGTAATACTATATGAAACCAGGGAATGTAATTGTGATGTAATACTGTATGAAACCAGGGAATGTAATTGTGATGTAATACGATATGAAACCAGGGAATGTAATTGTGATGTAATACTGTATGGAACCAGGGAATGTAATACTATATGAAACCATGGAATGTAATTTTGATGTAATACTATATGAAACCAGTGAATGTAATTGTGATGTAATACTGTATGAAACCAGGGAATGTAATTGTGATGTAATATGATATGAAACCAGGGAATGTAATTATGATGTAATAATATATGAAACCAGGGAATGTAATTGTGATGTAATACTGTATTGAGCCAGGGAATGTAATTGTGATGTAATAATGTATGGAACCAGGG
This sequence comes from Archivesica marissinica, assembly GCA_014843695.1. Classification (NCBI taxonomy): domain Eukaryota; kingdom Metazoa; phylum Mollusca; class Bivalvia; order Venerida; family Vesicomyidae; genus Archivesica; species Archivesica marissinica. The sequence continues at coordinate 13,599,173 of CM026399.1, read as the reverse complement.
AATGTAATTGTGATGTAATACTATATGAAACCAGGAAGTGTAATTGTGATGTAATACTGTATGGAACCAGGGAATGTAATTGTGATGTAATACTAGTCTATATGAAACCATGGAATGTAATTGTAATGTAATACTATATGAAACCAGGGAATGTAATTGTGATGTAATACTAGTCTATATGAAATCAAGGAATGTAATTTTGATGTAATACTATATGAAACCAGGGAATGTAATGTTGATGTAATACTATATGAAACCAAGGAATGTAATTGTGATGTAATACTATATGAAACCAGGGAATGTAATTGTGATGTAATACTGTATGGAACCAGGGAATGTAATTGTGATGTAATACTAGTCTATATGAAACCAGGGAATGTAATTGTGATGTAATACTAGTCTATATGAAATCAAGGAATGTAATTTTGATGTAATACTATATGAAACCAGGGAATGTAATTGTGATGTAATACTATATGAAACCAGGGAATGTAATTGTGATGTAATACTATATGAAACCAGGGAATGTAATTGTGTGATGTAATACTATATGAAACCAGGGAATGTAATACTGTATGGAACCAGGGACTGTAATTGTGATGTAATACTGTATGAAACCAGGGAATTTAATTGTGATGTAATACTATAGGAAACCAAGGAATGTAATTGTGATGTAATACTATAGGAAACCAGGGAATGTAATTGTGATGTAATACTAGTCTATATGAAACCATGGAATGTAATTGTGATGTAATACTATATGAAACCAGGGAATGTAATTGTGATGTAATACTAGTCTATATAAAATCAAGGAATGTAATTTTGATGTAATACTATATGAAACCAGGGAATGTAATGTTGATGTAATACTATATGAAACCAAGGAATGTAATTGTGATGTAATACTATATGAAACCAGGGAATGTAATTGTGATGTAATACTATAGGAAACCAAGGAATATAATTGTGATGTAATACTATAGGAAACCAGGGAATGTAATTGTGATGTAATACTTTCAGAAACCAGGAAGTGTAATTGTGATATAATACTATATGAAACCAGGGAATGTAATTGTGATGTAATACTATAGGAAACCAGGGAATGTAATTGTGATGTAATACTATATGAAACCAGGGAATGTAATTGTGATGTAATACTGTCAGAAACCGGGGAATGTAATTGTGATGTAATACTATATGAAACCAGGGAATGTAATTGTGATGTAATACTTTCAGAAACCAGGAAGTGTAATTGTGATATATGGCACAGTGAAGCTGGAGAGTGACTTGCCAAAGAAGTGTTTCATGGAAGTGTTTAAGACAGGGAACAAAACTCTGAGGGTTGATTACTTCTCATGCATTACCTGCTCATTTAAATGTAAGTCATGTGTGTAATAAATTATTTAAAGCGACACTACATCAGTGAAAACGCAAATTTCTAAAGAATGAATTTTCCTATAATATGGTACATTTTTTAGTATTTCAACTAATAAACAACCGTCGTATACGCAGTTTGTTGACATAACAAAATAATGTAAATAGGGCAGACATCCATGCGGAATACTCGATTTATGGTACAGATTTACCCCTATATCTTACATTTGTGCCTATGTATATTTATTTGTAGACTAATCTTAGTTGAATTATCTCTAAACAACATTATCTCGCGTTTAATATTGACTCCGATGACAAACAAACGTCAATTCAGGAGCATGGATGACCATTATATGAAATCCTACTTTAAATTTTGAAAGTTTGTAGACCACAAAAACACTGTTTATTGATTCAATGTTAGTGTTCGAATGTATTCGGAAGAATTTGTAGTGGCAATGCATTTATATGCGTACAAATGCATTTGATTTGCTTCTAAGATGTAATGTCGCTTTAAAGGAAACACTTCCCTAATAAATAACTTTCATAGATTATGAATGTGTAGTAAGTTGTTCACTTTAACATTCGAGAGACGATGTTTTTTTTTTTATACTTTATTAACGATTGCGAAGCAAGTTTTAACAACTTATATTAATCACTCTCGTTGGCTCGGATGAAAGCGTATATGTGGTCATTCATGTGGGAGGAAACCGGAGTACCCGGTTAGACCTCCGGGCCCAAAGCGGACATGAGACGACCTGCCAGAGAAGGCAATGTCGTAATGTCCGTATAAGGCAACTAGGCGTCGTAACAGTTGGTTGAGTGTGGCTCGTTTGTTCGCTGAAAATAGATTAGTGAAGGAAATTAAATTAGTCATCTAATACAACAATATATTAGTTTAAACTTTTATTTATTTTACAACGATTGCGAAGCAAGTTCTAACAACTTATATTAATCACTCTCGTTGGCGCGGATGAAAGCGTATATGTGGTCATGCGTGTGGGAGGAAACCTGAGTACCCGGAAAAAACCCACCTGTCCGATCTGGCGACCATCGTACCATCTCACATACTTCCCTGTCCGAGGATCGAACCCGGGTCGCATTGGTGAGAAGCGAGCGTGCTAACCACTGCGCTAATCGGACAGCCATAAGAGACGATGTTAATCATGTTATGTATGTCCCATTTATGTTAAACCCATTGCGGGGGACCTAGACATGTTTTCCTGGGCTAGTTTAGCCGACCTAAGCATTTAACCACTACTAAGCAATATGTGAGGTGCCTTGCTCAAGGACATTAAATACATGCCCTGACCGAGGATCAAACCCGAGACCTCTCGATTCCAAATCCATTGTACCACAGACTCCAAAATATATAGATTAGGTTAAACGGCCATTGTAAAAAATATACCGACTTATACTGCAGTTGTATGGACCTTTCATAAGTACACCTCCCTGACTTATCCCGAGTTACATGGAGCAAGTGTGTCTGTACAGGGTGGGAAGATAATAAGGTGAATTTCAGGGCGGGTTTAATTGTTGGTACATGTGCTGCCAAATATAGGTTTCGTTTCAGCTTGAACTGCAGTAGTACATTGTACTATTAAAAAACAATTATAAGAATAAATCTGTTTTCAGGGATATGTCGATCATGTATGGAAGTATGTCATCTTGGTAAGTAAAACGCATCCAGTGTTGTGTGTCCTTGGACCTGTCCACTATGGTGCTTGGAACCACACATTGTGTCCTTGGACCTGTCCACTATGGTGCTTGGAACCACACATTGTGTCCTTGGACCTGTCCACTATGGTGCTTGGAACCACTCATTGTGTTCTTGGACCTGTCCACTATGGTGCTTGGAACCACTCATTGTGTCCTTGGACCTGTCCACTATGGTGCTTGGAACCACTCATTGTGTCCTTGGACCTGTCCACTATGGTGCTTGGAACCACTCATTGTGTTCTTGGACCTGTCCACTATGGTGCTTGGAACCACACATTGTGTCCTTTTACCTGTCCACTATGGTGCTTGGAACCACACATTGTGTCCTTGGACCTGCCCACTATGGTGCTTGGAACCACACATTGTGTCCTTGGACCTGCCCACTATGGTGCTTGGAACCACACATTGTGTCCTTGGACCTGTCCACTATGGTTCTTGGAACCACACATTGTGTCCTTGGACCTGTCCACTATGGTGCTTGGAACCACACATTGTGTCCTTGGACCTGTCCACTATGGTGCTTGGAACCACTCATTGTGTCCTTGGACCTGTCCACTATCGTGCTTGGAACCACTCATTGTGTCCTTGGACCCACCCACTATGGTGCTTGGAACCACACATTGTGTCCTTGGACCTGTCCACTATGGTGCTTGGAACCACTCATTGTGTTCTTGGACCTGTCCACTATGGTGCTTGGAACCACTCATTGTGTTCTTGGACCTGTCCACTATGGTGCTTGGAACCACTCATTGTGTCCTTGGACCTGTCCACTATGGTGCTTGGAACCACTCATTGTGTTCTTGGACCCACCCACTATGGTGCTTGGAACCACTCATTGTGTTCTTGGACCCACCCACTATGGTGCTTGGAACCACTCATTGTATCCTTGGACCTGTCCACTATGGTGCTTGGAACCACTCATTGTGTCCTTGGACCTGCCCACCATGGTGTTTGGAACCACTCATTGTGTTCTTGGACCCACCCACTATGGTGCTTGGAACCACTCATTGTGTCCTTGGACCCACCCACTATGGTGCTTGGAACCACACATTGTGTCCTTGGACCTGTCCACTATGGTGCTTGGAACCACTCATTGTGTCCTTGGACCTGTCCACTATGGTGCTTGGAACCACTCATTGTGTCCTTGGACCTGTCCACTATGGTGCTTGGAACCACACATTGTGTCCTTGGACCTGCCCACTATGGTTCTTGGAACCACACATTGTGTCCTTGGACCTACCAACTCTGGTTCTTGAACTCACCGATTGTGGTGCCTGGACCCACCTACTGTGGTAACTTAGACCCATCCATTGTGTTGCCTGTACCCATCCACTGTTAAACCTGGACCTACCCACTCTGGTTCCTGAACTCGCCGATTGTGGTGCCTGGACCCACCTACTGTGGTACCTAGACCCGTCCATTGTAGTATGTCCTTGGATGAGGGTCATCAATGCCTAATTCTACCCAGTTGAAATGGAAATCATTCCAGATTAAAACGACTGTGGATGAAATCATGTAACTATGTGGTAATCTTTTGTTGCGCAATAGCTAATTTTAGCTGCATGTGAAATGCTCTCGTATTGTAACTAAACAGTAAAACTTGTAGAATATTCTTTACTGCCTGGCCAGAATAACGTAGAAATAGATGGAACATATTCTGGTTAAATATAGAAGGAACATATTCTGGTTAAATATAGAAGGAACATATTCTTGTTAAATATAGAAGGAACATATTCTGGTTAAATATAGAAGAAACATATTCTGGTTAAATATAGAAGGAACATATTCTGGTTAAATATAGAAGGAACATATTCTGGTTAAATATAGAAGGAACATATTCTGGTTAAATATAGAAGGAACATATTCTGGTTAAATATAGAAGAAACATATTCTGGTTAAATATAGAAGGAACATATTCTGGTTAAATATAGAAGAAACATATTCTGGTTAAATATAGAAGGAACATATTCTGGTTAAATATAGAAGGAACATATTCTGGTTAAATATAGAAGAAACATATTCTGGTTAAATATAGAAGAAACATATTCTGGTTAAATATAGAAGGAACATATTCTGGTTAAATATAGAAGAAACATATTCTGGTTAAATATAGAAGAAACATATTCTGGTTAAATATAGAAGAAACATATTCTGGTTAAATATAGAAGGAATTTATTCTGGTTAAATATAGAAGGAACATATTCTTGTTAAATATAGGAGGAACATATTCTGGTTAAATATAGGAGGAACATATTCTGGTTAAATATAGAAGGAACATATTCTTGTTAAATATAGGAGGAACATATTCTGGTTAAATATAGAAGGAACATATTCTTGTTAAATATAGGAGGAACATATTCTGGTTAAATATAGAAGGAACATATTCTTGTTAAATATAGGAGGAACATATTCTTGTTAAATATAGGAGGAACATATTCTGGTTAAATATAGAAGGAACATATTCTGGTTAAATATAGGAGGAACATATTCTGGTTAAATATAGAAGGAACATATTCTTGTTAAATATAGGAGGAACATATTCTGGTTAAATATAGGAGGAACATATTCTGGTTAAATATAGAAGGAACATATTCTGGTTAAATATAGGAGGAACATATTCTGGTTAAATATAGGAGGAACATATTCGTGTTAAATATAGGAGGAACATATTCTGGTTAAATATAGGAGGAACATATTCTTGTTAAATATAGGAGGAACATATTCTGGTTAAATATAGAAGGAACATATTCTGGTTAAATATAGGAGGAACATATTCTGGTTAAATATAGAAGGAACATATTCTTGTTAAATATAGAAGGAACATATTCTTGTTAAATATAGGAGGAACATATTCTGGTTAAATATAGAAGGAACATATTCTGGTTAAATATAGGAGGAACATATTCTGGTTAAATATAGAAGGAACATATTCTTGTTAAATATAGGAGGAATATATTCTTGTTAAATATAGGAGGAACATATTCTGGTTAAATATAGGAGGAACATATTCTGGTTAAATATAGAAGGAACATATTCTGGTTAAATATAGGAGGAACATATTCTGGTTAAATATAGAAGGAACATATTCTGGTTAAATATAGAAGGAACATATTCTGGTTAAATATAGAAGGAACATATTCTTGTTAAATATAGGAGGAACATATTCTTGTTAAATATAGAAGGAACATATTCTGGTTAGATATAGGAGGAACATATTCTGGTTAAATATAGAAGGAACATATTCTGGTTAAATATAGAAGGAACATATTCTGGTTAAATATAGGAGGAACATATTCTGGTTAAATATAGAAGGAACATATTCTGGTTAAATATAGAAGGAACATATTCTGGTTAAATATAGAAGGAACATATTCTGGTTAAATATAGAAGGAACATATTCTTGTTAAATATAGAAGGAACATATTCTGGTTAAATATAGAAGGAACATATTCTGGTTAAATATAGGAGGAACATATTCTGGTTAAATATAGGAGGAACATATTCTGGTTAAATATAGAAGGAACATATTCTGGTTAAATATAGAAGGAACATATTCTGGTTAAATATAGAAGGAACATATTCTGGTTAAATATAGGAGGAACATATTCTGGTTAAATATAGAAGGAACATAGTCTGGTTAAATATAGAAGGAACATATTCTGGTTAAATATAGGAGGAACATATTCTGGTTAAATATAGAAGGAACATATTCTTGTTAAATATAGGAGGAACATATTCTGGTTAAATATAGGAGGAACATATTCTGGTTAAATATAGAAGGAACATATTCTGGTTAAATATAGAAGGAACATATTCTGGTTACACATATAACTATATAAGAATAATAAGACTTCGGTGCCTGGCCAGAATAACGTAGAAATAGATGGAACATATTCTGGTTACACATATAACATTGTTTATTTCAGGTCATGACGTGGCACCATATATAATGCAACATCAGCCAAACTGGTAAGTTTTAAGGGGTTGCTACTGTGGTGCAGTGGTCATGACATGGCACCATATATAATGCAATATCAGCCAAACTGGTAAGTTTTAAGGGGTTGCTACTGTGGTGCAGTGGTCATGACGCGGCACCTTATATAATGCAACATCAGCCAAACTGGGAAGTTTTAAGGGGTTGCTACTGTGGTGCAGTGGTCAGATTTGATATTTCTAGGCAAATGTAACAATAATGTGTGTCTGTTTTATGTTTATTTATCGTCGCTACCGGTTGCCCATATGAGCGACGCCTCCTGAAGATATTAGTCATTTTATATTTTTGAGGATAGTGCAATGATACAGAGCCATTCCGGAGTCTCCTTTCGTTCTTTCACGTGCACAGTGTAAAGCACCGACACGAGACCTCGGTTTAAAGTCTCAACCGAAAGACTATGATATGAGTCATTTTTGTATGGCATAGTGGGGGAGCGAACCTTCAACCTCTGTATTACAAGTCCAGCATGTTAACCACCGGACCACTGATCCGCCACAGTGGTATGAGTTTTAAAACTCTGTATACCTGCATTATTAATGAGCAATGGAAAAGTGGTGACTATGCTAACCAACATTCAATGTTAATATTTTAACAGTTCCTGAAAACCCGATCTAATTATTAGAGCATAGAAGGTTTTTTCTCCCCCCCCTCCATGTAGCCTGCATGACTTAACCCTTTCAACACCAAATAACTGACATGGACTGGTCCATGATATTTTTAGACCAATAAATTAATAACAAAATTACATTTGGATCAGTTCATTTATCAAAATGGGTAATTTTTTTTCTAAAAATAGTTATATTACTTGAAGCCGGCTCATCTGGATCTACACTTTTTTGTAAGCCAATTTAGAGGTCTGTGGTGTTGAAAGGGTTAAAGACATCTTATTTGAGTCCAAAATAGTAAATTTACATCTCAGACCAATGCGATCCATGAACATACAACAGCCCTATCATGTCAGATAGCTCCGAATGGCTATGAAATGAAAAGGCCATTTGTGATGTTGCCTTTGATGCGTAGATAGTCTTCTAGTAAAGTAGGTCAACATTCGGGTATCCTGGAACGAACCCATCTAGATGTTGTTGTTGTAGCTTCTATCTTCATTGAAATTGCCGTCATTAATGTGGGGGGTCGTTCCCCTGGTCGCCCTGTTACCCCCATCTTCTGATGTGGTATAGAGGTGACCAGTCATACCAACACCTTTCTTATCATCCTTTGCATTCCATAGCCCCCCCCCCCCCCCGATGACTACTAGATGAACACCTTGGAGGATCTGAGCTCTTGTCCTATTTTTCAAACATAGCTCAGGAAAAAGGACTTGATCAGTAACTATGAGTGAACATTTATTTTGAGAACTCAGTTCTCAACCAGGTGTAGTTTGTTTTATATTAATTACCAGAGATATTAGGAAGAGAAAAAAGCATAATTGAAGAATACATGTACAATGTATATGAAATATATAATTTTAAAATTACTGAGAGGTAATTACATGACATGGTGACTATGAAGCTATTTCTACCGAAAACGAATGTGCAATTGGATATTTTACAGGGCATATTGTGTTATTTATAAATCATTGACTATTTTACAGGGCATTTTGTGTAATTGTAAATCATTGACTATTTTACATAAATCATTGACTATTTTACATAAATCATTGACTATTTTACATAAATCATTGACTATTTTACAGGGCATATTGTGTTATTATAAATCATTGACTATTTTACAGGGCATTTTGTGTAATTGTAAATCATTGACTATTTTACATAAATCATTGACTATTTTACAGGGCATATTGTGTTATTATAAATCATTGACTATTTTACAGGGCATATTGTGTTATTATAAATCATTGACTATTTTACAGGGCATATTGTGGTAATTGTAAATCATTGACTATTTCACAGTGCATATTGTGTAATTGTAATAAATCAATGACTATTTTGCAGGGCATATTGAGTAATTACATATCATTTATTTATTCACAGGGCATGCTGTTACTGTCCCAAGAAGAAATCTTGTAAAATTCAGAAAACTGGATGAATATGAGGTCTGGACCAACTAACAAGACATGCATTTCTCTATAAAATGACTCATTATATTACCAACAGCCTACGACAATCACAAAACATGTGAAGAATACAGTTACCAATAGTCTCTACTGTTTTGAATGGTTCGCCAATATCCATCCATTATTGCTTGCAAACCGATATTCTGAGATTCACAGTTACCAATAGTCTCTACTGTTTTGAATGGTTCACCAATATCCATCCATCCTTGCTTGCAAACCGATATTCTGAGATTCACAGTTACCAATAGTCTCTACTATTTTCAATGGTTCGCCAATATCTATCCAACCTTGCTTGCAAACCGATATTCTGAGATTCACAGTTACCAATAGTCTCTACTGTTTTGAATGGTTCGCCAATATCCATCCATTATTGCTTGCAAACCGATATTCTGAGATTCATTTGGCTAGAAGAACTGCAGAGAATTATAGTTGCCATTCAATCCATGGACAAGTATGGGGCTAATAGATCAAAAAGTAAAAGATTGGGATATCTGCATAATTAGCCATCCTGAGGAACTTCTGTCTGTCTGCATTATCGCAGTGGTTAGCACGTTCGCTTCACATCAATCCAACCAAAGTTCGAGATGGTACTGTGGTCGCCAGACAGGTGGGTTTTCTATGGGTCCGGTTTCCTCCAACACAAATGACCACATATAGGCTTTAGCCACATAGAGAGTGATTAATATAAATTGTTAAAGCTCGTTTTGTAATCATTGTAAAATAAATAATGTTAATACTTGTGAGCATTTTCATATCTGAGCTATATATCTCTGTCGTCCACGGATATCTCTGTCGTCCACGGATATCTCTCTGTCGTCCATGGATATCTCTGTCGTCCATGGTGGGATTCTAAAATAACTTGGCACATATAACCACCATAATAGATGATGTGTCGAATGTAATGTCCAGACATATAGCTGTGTAGAATCAAGGTCACACTTTGAGATAGAAATTGCCAGCTGTTGCCTCTTATATGAAAATAGTCGTGTTCGGTATATAACTTTGGATGTATTTTAAAATGATGTCTATAAATATGAGTGCATGTTGCTCGCAAGACAACACCCGAAGCATCCGGGTCAAAGTTGCACTTTGAGGTCCCAGTTTCCCTGTCCATGTATATATATATATATAGGATCTTACACAAGTTGTGATTTCATACCATATTTTATGAAATCAGTTTTGGCATTTTGCTATTAAAGCGAGCGCACTCTCTTCAGATGTGAAAGGCCCGGAGTTTGCGCTCAGTTGTAGTGATGATGATTGAGCTTATTTACCCTCGCCTCCGGTGAACCATGTGGGCGAGCGTCAGTTGTAGCCATTATGATTGTGCCTTTATAGCAAGGCACTTAAATTGTCTCTTCTCTCTACTTCTCTCTCATCATGAATGAGCTCTCGAGCGCGATTTTGTAAGAACTTGTTTCGCAATCGACCTAAAATACATTTGTAAAATCTATTGTAAAAATGTATTACCTAATCGATGACATATGCAATCAAATGTGGCAAATCAAGTACATCGTATTACCTAATCGATGAAATATGCAATCAAATGTGGTCAAATCAAGTACATCGTATTACCTAATCGATGACATATGCAATCAAATATGGTCAAATCAAGTACATCGTATTACCTAATCGATGACATATGCAATCAAATGTGGCAAATCAGGTACATCGTATTACCTAATCGATGACATATGCAATCAAATGTGGTCAAATCAGGTACATCGTATTACCTAATCGATGACATATGCAATCAAATATGGCAAATCAAGTACATCGTATTACCTAATCGATGACATATGCAATCAAATGTGGCAAATCAGGTACATCGTATAACCTAATCGATGACATATGCAATCAAATGTGGTTAAATCAAGTACATTGTATTACCTAATCGATGACATATGCAATCAAATGTGGTCAAATCAGGTACATCGTATAACCTAATCGATGACATATGCAATCAAATGTGGCAAATCAGGTACATCGTATTACCTAATCGATGACATATGCAATCAAATGTGGTCAAATCAGGTACATCGTATAACCTAATCGATGACATATGCAATCAAATGTGGCAAATCAGGTACATCGTATTACCTAATCGATGACATATGCAATCAAATATGGCAAATCAAGTACATCGTATTTATTTAATAGAAACGCAACCATATACCGGTACATAAGAATATTTAATAATCAACATTGAATTTCAACACATATAATTATTAATTTCATTAAGCCAGTCTATGCACTAGACAATCACCTAAAATAATACATTTCTCACAGATTCATGTTATAATTTGCAGTTCGTCGTATGTTGTATCGCTAGAAAAATATTTGCAATAATTGTAGAGTATGTTAGAAAATAAAACTATAAAATGTTGCGTTTTAATGCCGTCAAGTATATTAGAATTGGCACAAACAAATAGCCCTAGAAATATTCCAGAATGTACCAAATGCAATGCTACTCTATTTATTTCCGTGAGAGCATGCCCTCAGACCCCACTAAGCCAACTCACACCCTCCCTAATAGATAATTCTATATCATGTCCTCCATGCAAACGTCTCGGTCATATAATTGTAGCCTATGTTGTGTAATAGATATGATGTTTGAATCATACCCGAGGAGTTGTGAACTCAAACCCCACCACAACCATTAAAGCCATTAGGACAGAACCCTACTAAAATTACAGATTTCATACCGTTAACAATTACAGCTTTCTGTATAGCACCCTTGTTGCACATATAGGAAGTAGCTGGAGTTCCAGAACCACATAGTCAATCCACTATGAATTCACTGGAGTTCTCTAGAGTTCCAGAACCACATAGTCAATCCACTATGAATTCACTGGAGTTCTCTAGAGTTCCAGAACCACATAGTCAATCCACTATGAATTCACTGGAGTTCTCTAGAGTTCCAGAACCACATAGTCAATCCACTATGAATTCACTGGAGTTCTCTAGAGTTCCAGAACCATATAGTCAATCCACTATGAATTCACTGGAGTTCTCTAGAGTTCCAGAACCACATATTCAATACACTATGAATTCACTGGAGTTCTCTAGAGTTCCAGAACCATAGTCAATCCACTATGAATTCACTGGAGTTCTCTAGAGTTCCAGAACCACATATTCAATACACTATGAATTCACTGGAGTTCTCTAGAGATCCAGAACCACATAGTCAATCCACTATGAATTCACTGGAGTTCTCTAGAGTTCCAGAACCATATAGTCAATCCACTATGAATTCACTGGAGTTCTCTAGAGTTCCAGAACCATAGTCAATCCACTATGAATTCACTGGAGTTCTCTAGAGTTCCAGAACCATATAGTCAATACACTGAATTCACTGGAGTCCATTGAATCATTCTAGTTTCATAAAGTTTATAAGATTGAGATCTGTCATTGTTATAGCTCGAATATTTAACGTGGATGAAGAAAGAAGAGTTGTAGTAGTGTGAATCTTTTACAACTATCTAGCTAGAACAACTGATATTTGAAAACTCTCTAGATGAATACTTGGACTATTCTGGTATTACTTGACATTAAGCTAGAAGCAATATGTTTGTTTAAACAATATTTATTTCTTTGAATAAACATAGTATAAGTATAAATAGTATGTACATACATGTAGGATTGAGGTGTTGGGTAGTTGTATACACTTTTGAATAGCATCTTTATCATAAGTTATCTTTCTTTCCCCCATCATATTATTCTCTGGAATCAATGCCAAGTACCATCGCAACACTGTCTGAGCTTGAAGCATTTAAGCAGGCAGTCGTAGACATCGTGTATTAGACCAGTTGTTAATATATTTTTAACATTTTAGTCTAGCCTCACTTCCTGCAAAAATGTTTTAACATATATAAAGCTTCTCTTCTTTCTCTTTTTCACATCAGTTTGATCTACTTTATACTAACCCACTGACGTGAACTGTTCCTGCCAGTAACAAATGCGAGAGGAATTGGCAGTATTCAGCGATACATAGGATAGGATAGAATAGGCTAGGATATAATCGGATAGAATAGGATATAATAGGATAGGATAGGATAGAATAGATCTAGACTATCCATTAGCTTACCTACTTTCATTAGTTTGAAATTTTAAAAATTATAGGAAGCTGTTCAAAAGGCTATGGTTGAACTACTGTGAGCATGAAAATGAATGCCAGTAAGCCAGTAGTGTGCATAGTGCATACAAATCTCTGTAAATATAGAATTATTCATTCATTCATTCAAAAAAGCAATGATGGTATGTAACCCAAACTACTTCATCATTAGTGACTAAATAAAACGACACACCGGTTTAGATATTACTCGGTTTTTATCGTAGGCGTGTAATGCATCCGAGATAACAAAATCGGGCAGTAATATTTTGTAGCAAGACTAGTATTTTACTTGGAATTTCAAGGAAACAGAATATGGCCTCCGTTAAAGAAGATACGAAACCCAAGGAAGAAAATAAATCGAAAACATCTGCCATAAAAGATTTGATTGACAATGAAGAATGCGTGCTAAGAAAGCGACTTCCTAGAAAACTTCCTAAAAGAGATTGTGATGTTTATGTTACAAGAAAGACCGATTTCAAACAGCAGTTAAAACGGTGTCAAAAGATTCTTGACAAGGGAAATTTAGTATGTATTCATGGTCTTGGTGTTGCCATAAACAGAGCAATAAATTTAGCACTCCAGTTGAAAGACTCCGGAATGGGAACTGTGGAATTGGCAGTTCATACTTCAACAGTTGAGTTGATGGATGATTTAGAGCCATTAACAGATGAAGTGGATGCTGATACCATGTCAAGAAGCAATTCTGCTGTCCATATACGTGTATTCAGACCAGATGCTGAAAATGCTGTCGATCAAATTGATGACATTGAGGCAGACCTAAAAAGCTGATGGAATTATCTTAATCAATCCAGTCAAACTTGAAAGATAATATTGTAAGTCAAGAAGTAATTAATATGTTACGAATGTATGTATGTTCCATTGATGTCTAGGCTTAGCTGACTTATGTGGTTAAACAGTACTAAGCAATGTGTCCTGAGGTTCCTTGCTCAATGCATGGCCTGATGTATGTACGTTTCATTGATGTCAAACCCATTGCAGGGACCTAGGCATGTTTTCCTGGGCAGGCAGGCTTAGCTGACTTATGTGGTTAACCAATACTAAGCAAAGTGTCCCGAAGTTCCTTGTTCAATGCATGGCCTGACCTAGTATCGAACCCGGAACCATTCCAAAGCCGATGCTCTACCACTGGACCACGGATGCCACGATTCAAGTGGACGGTAACAAAATAATTTTTTTAAAAGTAATTCATTACTATACTAATGAATGTTCCCTGTTCATAATTCTCCATACATTTTTTGTTGTGTTATGTTTTGGATAATGGATGGTATGGTGCATATTATTGGGGAATAGAAAGTTCTAACCAAATTAGAGTTCAAATATCATAATGTGATGTGTAATGATTTGAAGACTGAACTATTGTATGGAGCACCTGTGTTCTTTCCGAAAGCCATTCATTACACCTAGTAGTAAATATAGTACATGTATATTTATACAATGTACGACTATTTAAGAATAATCCCATCGGCTAATATAAAATATTTTCTTTTCAGAGGGTAACATGTTTTGCAGACATGCATGCCCTATTCTAGAGGGCGACATGGGCGAAGATTTGGGTCTAGCTTGAGCCCTGGAGTCTATATAGCAAGATTATCGAGTCTGAGGTCTACAGGAAGATTGATGTGTCTGCGTTTTTATTCCTTGTATGCATTTATGGCAGCACATTTTACAGGGGCCATAACACTACGAAGGAAAAATGAAAAAAGATTATATAATGAAATATTGTGGTATTATTTATAGGAATTGTCAAATTAAACATGAACTTATCAGAATGTTTTATCATTAGTTTTGTATGTACACAAACTGTTATGTGGCATATCAGACATGACCAAATTGTGCCATTTATATCTTGCATCCAACATTTTCTCGGGCGGTACTCCGGACCTTACACCATCCCCTCCTATCTTGTCCTATGTGCCTGCAATATGTATCGCTGTTCTCTCGAATCTTGCCATATTTATTGTACAATAAAGGAAAACACATCTTATCCACACCATGTCAAAACCAACATAGTGCAGCTAAAAACAAGTCGAGAATTAGTCTGGGAACAGGCGTTTATATATTTTGCTTTGTCTGTCATATATATTTAACACCCAAACTGTTAATTAAGCCGTATTGGGTTTCTGTCGTTCGTTTTGTCAGAAGTAAAAAAAGAGTGAAACATCGACAGACTGGAAGCCAGGTTAGTCTAGAACTACTATTGCTAGAAAGATAAACTTGGTTGTATTATGAAATACCACTATGTTTCAAATCATAAAAAACTCTGATTAAGTTAATTTGCATAAATTGCACATGCAAAAATTCGAAGATCTCTGCTTTACATCAGAGAAAATTCACCTCATGTGCATTATCTTCGCATTCGAAAGTTGGACCAATATTTAATTTAATAATGTCAATTTTTCACTAATTTACTTCTGGCAAAATGACATTATCAGAAACTCAATACGGCCCAATTAATGATCTCGGTATTAAAATATATTTATATGACTGACCCGGCAAACTATATCAACGCCTGTTCCCAGGCTAGGATCTGTCATTTGAAACTTGTGTTGTATTAGTGGTATTTCAGAATAGTAGCAACAGTTTGGTACCCAGTTTATCTTTCTACCAAACATGTTTAGCTATCTATCCATAGCAGTTCTGGAGTGGCGTGTTTTTATCAGCACTAGTAGCTGCACTATGTTGGTTTTGTCGTGTGGCAGCTAATTTATATTTCGTATTATAAAATGGCGAGACAATTCTTAGTTTATGCAAATTTATTTTAGCTCGATTGTGAAACAAGTTCTTTCAACTTATACTAAACACTCTCGAGACCTCATTCCTGATGGAATCCATCATGAAGGAGAGAGAATTCTTCTTTATGGCAACATCTGTGTTGTTATCAATTGTCTCCCTTTGACAGCACAGTACACATTTATCAGTACAACATTGCATTACCAGAACCCAGGAGTTACATCATTATAATGGTAAATGGATTAAGATACTATACAATCAGTCACGGTGTTTTACAGTATTTGCAGCAAACTAATAACCATATTATCTTATTTGATACATTTTATTACAGATCTTTATACATTGAATTGCTGTATAGATCTGGAATAAAATGCATTAAATAAAAATATGAACAATCTTATATATCTATATTAATTTATATAAGATTATTAGTTGGCTCCTATATAATACTTAAAAAAAGACAACCGTTTAGAGCTTTGATTTACATCGAGTACGTAGACATGTATTGTAATGATGTACTGTTAGGTGTATGTTTTATGTTCATTATTTTATCATCGCTACCGGTTGCCTATATGAACGACGCCTCCTGAAGAGATTAGTCATTTTAGAGGATAGTGAAATGATAAGAGACAGAGACCCATTCCAGAGTCTCCTCTGGTTCTTTTACTTAAACGGTGTAAAGCACCGACATGAGACCTCGGTTTTAGGTCCCATCTGAAAGACTATTCATATTAATACGGTCAAACCGTGGATCTAACCTGCGATCCCTGGATTCACAGTTCCCTGTTAGATGTACTGTATCACACATTATGAAACCCTCATTGGTAGCCTCCTACTCTTTACACCGTGCACATAAAAGAATCAGAGGAGACTCTGGAATGGGTATCTATCTGTATCGTTGCACTATCCTCCAAAATATAAAATGACTAATCTCTTCAGGAGGCGTTGCTCATATGGGTAACCGGTAGCGACGATAAATAAACGTAAAACACACATCTACTCTGGTAATACATTGCCAGTTCTCGTTGAGAGTTCAGCTCCACCACTCCTTAGCCTAAAACGTCTATGGATTTAGTTGACCGGACAATACCATTGATAAAACGACCATTGTACAATTACTATGAGCTACTTCATGGCATTGACCCAATGGGTAAAGTTGGGTTGTTCCCAGCATGTCATTCCTGTAGTGTGTCCTACAAGAAAGGTGTCATTTGGGCCACAGGGATTCGGCACGTTTGGGGGTACTAGTATATATATTTAAGTATATATACTAGTACCCCCAAATGTGCCGAATCCCTGTGATTTGGGCTACGAAAATTACATCAAAGTTTATCTGGTTCCAAATACAGTTTAAAGGATGCCAAAAAAACATGTGGCATTCGTGGTCTAGTGGTAGAGCTTCAGATTTAGAATTGAAGAGTTCCGGGTTCGATACTCGGGGGGGGGGGTATGGGCACGTATGTAGTGTGCCTACGCAAGGCACCTCACACATATTGCTTAGTACTTGTTAACAGCTTTGGCCGTTTAAGCCTACCCAGGGAAACGTGTCTAGGTCCCCGCAGGTTATTGGTCTATATGGTTAGGTGACAAATGCGCCTTCCTAACTTTAATACCGTATCTAGAAGCTACAGGTATTTGCGTCTTGCAAAGGGCATATGTAATGTCCGGTCATTAACCAGACATTTGAGTGACCTTTGTTAATTTATGGACGCCGTTTTGAGCATGACCCGAATCTCGGAAACGTTCTAGATACGGCTTACCCTAGTATTGGTTTGACTTCCGTGAAATATTTTAGTCATGTGATTATTGCAGATCGGCTGATATCCCAACATGAACTGCCCTAGCAACCGTGCAGAGATAGAGCCGTTGTTAGGCATGCTTACATACATGTACTACCAAATTTGGCAAATTCGGTCACAAGTCACGTGAATGCTGATAGAGATTTGGAGTTTCAATGTGATTGGTGAATTACACAAAGTTCCAGTGCTCGGCTATTATGACTAATACTACATGTATATCAATGGGGGGCATCAACGGGGAAAGCCAATAAAGGATTGAAGTTAAAATTGTGTGTTTTACGTTTATTTATCGTCGCTACCGTTTACCCATATGGGCGACGCCTCCGGAAGAGATTAGTCATTTTATATTGTTGGAGGATAGTGCAATGATACAGACAGAGACCCATTCCAGTGTCCCCTCTGGTTCTTTTACGTGCACAGTGTAAAGCACCGACACGAGACCATAGGGTCAGACCATAGGGATTCGGCACGTTTGGTGGTACTAGTATATATATATAAGTACAGGGATTCTACTCTGTGGGATGTCAGATTTCGCATCGATCAGTAAAATGGCCCTATCTGAAACAAATCTGTCCAAATGTAATGCCAATCCCGAGTCTTTATATTGTTCTTCAAATAAAACACAACTTTAAGCTGCGTGCATGTATACTTTGCAAACAATTGCCACAGACATTGGCCATAGCAGGTCACATTTCCATACTAGGACACGGGCTCTGTCAGCAACAAAAAAATATCTTCGACGGGAGAGTTTTAACTGTGAATATCAATAAAATATGTTTCCACTAACGTGTAGGTTTATTCGGCAAAAATGTACGTCAAAAAGAGATTTCGTAGAATTTTTCAATTTGTTTTGAAAATTTCTAAAGCGGCCAAAATTGTTTCAGATAGGGCCATTTTACTGATCGATGCGAAATCTGACATCCCACAGAGTAGAATCCCTGTACTTAAATATATATTAGGATCCCCAAACGTGCCGAATCTCTGTGGTCTCGAACATGTTATAGGCTATAGTGTTCGTTCCGGTCAGGTTATCACCTTTTTAGAGAATTTTCTTTTGTGATATCTTCGATATAGTTTGAAAAATGATGTTCTTTTAAAAAGGATGTTGGGGTGGATTTATATATTTTTTGAAGGTTCTAAATTGAAATATTAATTGTGTATGCAAATAAAATCAAAATATCGTTGTCGGCAGGATTCGAACCTGCGCGGGAAGATCCCAATGGATTTCTAATCCATCGCCTTAACCACTCGGCCACGACAACTTTGATATCATATATTTCCAATAAAATGTATATAAGTATGTATAATATGTATATTCATGAGTGGTCTTATTTTCAGGAATCATAAATATCTCTGCCATGTATCCATAACTGACTTTTGTATAGCTTTATATAAATATCATCATGGTTTGTGTTCCTTTTGCCAACTCATTCTCATTCACTCTTGTTTAAATAAAATTATTCCAATAATATGGCGATATCGTTTCACAGCCATATCGTTATCGTCTATATGTATGTAACGACAACTATTGTGCTAACCGTAATCGGTAAATACCATTCCAACTTTGAACTACCCAGAAACTCAGAACAGTTACCGGGCAAACAAAACCCACCATGCGTCCTTAAATTTTGATATTGAAAGGCTATGCAATATTCCACAGGGATTCGGCACGTTTGGGGGTACTAGTATATATATTTAACACAGGGATTCGGCACGTTTGGGGGTATACCCCCAAACGTGCCGAATCCCTGTGAATATTCTACACAGGTCCGTAGGCAGGAACTTTTGTAGCGTAATATATCGACGGGCCAAGTCAGCGTTGCTGTGTGTGTGTGTGGGGGGGGGGGTACTGGGGCATGACCACCTGGTTTTTGTTAACTATAATGCAGGAGATGCGGTTCATCCATTATAGGAAGTATATTTTATACACCTGTATTTGCCTCAGAATAAGGATAGAGAAAATAACATATTTTTCGATATTTCGATATTTTCAAATATGTTTTTTTTCCAAAATGATAAAATTGTTATACAGAGATGAAATATCACAAAACACGTGGTGAACTAAACCTGAAGTAGTAGCCGCATTATTTTAAGCATACCAAGAGGCCACTGGGCCGTCCTGTAGTGTTTATGGATTGTCCATGAAATCAATAGAGCTAGAGCTCTATCTAAATCGCAATCCCGTCAAAATCTGACCTTGAATTGGAAAAAAACGGCCGTCCCGTTCTTTGCCCTGCGTAGTATATTAGGAAACTTTAGGAAAGTGTTGGAAATGTATATACGGTTGGCTAGCATTTTTCGCATGTATTAGGAATCTTTAGGAAAGTGAAGGAAATGTGTGTGCTATTAGTTAATATTTTTTAGGAAAGTTAGGATTTCGCTAGGAAAGTCGTAAGCAGTCCATCTGATCTCGAACAACTATGTTAATTAATCTCTTCTCAGCGAAGAATTTGGAAGTCCTGTATCTGGGTCATTTATCAATAAATTTAAAGAACATTATTCAAGTCTGTAGGTGAGTGCATTTATGTACGTCAATTGGAGAAACAAAACCATTTGATTTGAATGAAAATTTTGAATTTTTGGATTAAAGTCCCACCAACAGCGTATGTCATACGGCGACTCTCCAGCTATTATTGGTGGCGGAAGACACATAATGTCCATTCAGGCAGTACTGTAGTGCAGGCACAACCACACACCCGGGTCGAATCACCAACCTACCACAAGCTAATTGTACAGCTTCCTCACATGAAAGCATTCGGCACCCTCGGTAGGAATCGAATGCAAATTTATGCTAGCATTAACTAACAACTAAACAACAATTTACAAACTTATTGATACTTTTCTAAATAAATAATACACTAGTAAATAGTCCTATATATAATTATAACGTAGATCTACAGTCTACGGAACTCCTGTAGGCCTACAGATTTGTGATCATTTTAATTGATTTGTTTCTCTCCATTTTTCTGAGAATTACTTTGATAGTAGAATATGTCAGGGGTCAACATGAGGAATGTTAATTAAACAGGAACATTTTCAAGACTAAATGTTTGGACTAATCCATAAAGGGAGGTAATTTGCAAATGTAATATCGTATAATCAAGTTAATATATGGAGAGATCTTTCAAATTGATGAGACTTTAAACCGATGTCTCGTTGGTGTTTTCTTTCATCATTCACGTTTAAAGAACCATAGGAGACTCTGAAATGAGCCTCTTTCTGTATCATTGCACTATCCTCGAAAATCTAAAATGACGAATCTCTTCAGGAGCACAGGGATTCGGCACATTTGGGGGTACTAGTATATATATTTAAGTACATAAATATATATACTAGTACCTCCAAACGTGCCGAATCCCTGTGTTCAGGAGGAGTCGCTGATATAGGCAACCGATAGCGACGATAAATAAACTCAAAACCACCATCAAATTTTACGTAAAACTTAATTATCGTATTAAATGTATCGGAAATATGTCTATTTAAGTCGTAACATAATAATCCAGATGGATCTGTAGTCCAGTGGTAACACGCTTGACTGGTAATCCAGGGATCGCAGGTTCGATCCCCCGTCTGACCCTAATAAAAATTAACAGTCTTTCAGATGGGACGTTAAACCGAGGTCTTGTGTCGGTGCTTTACACCGTGCACGTAAAAGAACCAGAGGAGACTCTGGAATGGGTCTCTGTCTGTATCATTGCACTATCCTCTAAAATGACTAATCTCTTCAGGAGGCGTCGCTCATATGGGCAACCGGTAGCGACGATAAATAATCGTAAAACACACACACACACCAGATGTCTAACCATCAGCTCCTATTCTCTATGTGCATGCAGCACATTTAAACTAAAGGTGTGAGGCCATAAACTGAACGGCATCATGTTCGAAACGAGTAGACTGAAGTTTTAACAGACAGATCTGTAGTCCAGTTGTAACACGCTGGACTGGTAATCCAGTGATCGCAGGTTCGATCCCCTGTCTGACCCTAATAAAAAATTAACAGTCTTTCAGATGAGACGCTAAACCGAGGTCTCGTACGTGTCGGTGCTTTACACCGTGCACTTAAAAGAACGAGAGGAGACTCTGAAATGGGTCTCTGTCTGTATCATTGCACTATCCTCCAAAATCTAAAACTACTAATCTCTTCAGGAGGCGTCGCTCATATGGGCAACCGGTAGCGACGATAAATAAACGTAAAACACACTGCAGTTTTAATGAAACTCAATCTGGTGCACCTCACCAGACATACATTGTTTGTGAGAGGGGGGTCTAAAATCGACAAACAGCTTCTAGAGGTCATATGGCGAGTCTCCAGCTAATAGTGGTGGAGGAAGACCCTGAGTGTCCCTCCGAGCAGTACTTTAGGCACAGATGGCTACCTGGGTAGAACCACTGACCTTCCGCGAGCTAGCTGTATATCTACCTCACATGAAGCAATTAGACACCCACAGTTGGATTGGTGAGGGGCAAGTGATCTGAAGTAAATGACTGTAAGCACTCGACCACTCCTTTATTTCGTAATACAGCAGTATTTACAATGGGCTCCAGTGTGGTCATATCATTATTGCTGCAATTTATTGGGTGGGGTGTTAAAGATTTGATCTGATTAAAGATCTTGATGGACTTAGTAAAATATATTGACCAGGCTAGGCATTAGTCCGCCTCCGTGGTCGAGTGATTACGAATACGGTCGCTGACTTGTATACCACTGTAGCCCATCATCACTGATGGTCACTGGTTCGAGCCCCGCTCAGACCTGAGCCCCACTCAGACCGTGTCTTATTTATATGAATAAGTTGGCTGATTCTTATGGAGGTTGGTGCACCAAGTACGTGTTAACTGCTGGAGCCTGCCGAGGAAAGGTGTTGTTAGGTAAACTGCCCGTTGCTCAAATGGGTAACCGGTAGTGACGTTAAATAAGCTTAAATACAAAAAAGGCTAGGCAGTATGCTCTATCTGTCTGAAAAGGAAACCAGGGCATAACAAAGATAACCACAATTCACATTAATTTTATGGTTTAACATTTTTATAATTTTATATGTACAATATTAATCATAATTCCATGATAAAATCATATTTACATGTAACTTTCCACCAAAACTGGGGTGAATAAATATTATAACGTCATTTAAACAGCTCTACTGTAATAACAGAGGATTTAACAGCACACTTTTACATAATTTTGGCATTTCTGAGTACATACATAAAGGAACACACACACATAACATATCATAATTAAGTACATTACAACAGGTCAATAATTGCATATATTGGAGTTTAGTACATTGGACTAGTATTGACTTAAAGCAGGGTTTCCACCATAGAGGTAAAAGGTTTTGGTGCCTTATGGATAAACTTTCAAAGTTCTTGTGATTATGTACACCTATCACATTCAAAATCACATAGCTTAAACATTATCAATTAAGTGGACATAAGACAATGTTGAGTCATTCTTCCAGCGAATGAACACACCTCTTTCATCTAACATTCTCTTCTACAGTTTCATTGCGTGCTAAGTCTTTTAACAAAGAATTTAATATATTTCTAGTAGCATAACTGCTAAATATTTCGTCTCCAATGTTTCTAAGGCTTTTTCCACACGCTCTGCACATGACTTCATCACCCATAATCCTCAATATACGACCACAAAGTAGCAGGCAGTCTATGTTAACTGTGTCATTCTCCACACGTGGCTCGACAGGTAGACCGCTGTTATCAGATTCGGATTCATCTTCTACAATGTCAGTTTCGACACATTTGTTGGAATGTTCTCTGGATTCTGTCTGATCATGGACAAGATCATGCACGTGCTCTTGTAAAATGTGTTTAAAGTCTGGAAGTTTGATTTCACTGTTTTTCTCCATATCTTCGGACTGAAATTGAAAACATGGGAGAAGCTAGAAATTACGGATTTGTTTACTAGAAACTCATATTTATCTCTTTGCGTGCAAGCAGTGAAAAATAACAGTCAAATATGTCACGATAGGATTGGAAGTCGTGATAGCGCAGTGGTAGGGCGTTCGCTTCAGGTCCGGTGTTTTCGACTAATCGGAGCCATTACGATTGTGCCCTCAGGCAAGGCATTTAAATTCCACATGCCTCTTCTCTCTCCCTCGTGGCGATGGATTCCATCCATCAGGAATGAGGTCTCCAGAGTGATTAACATAAGTTGTAAGAACTTGTTTCGCAATTGAGCTAAAATAAATTTGTATAAACTAAATGTCATGCAATTCCATGACAGATTTCCAGATATTTCAGCTACAACTACGAAATACACATTAATGAGTATCAATTGCCAACAACTGTTACAATTATTTGAACATCTTTATACAATCATGTAGACTTTATTTTACCCAACAATTATTTGAACATCTTTATAGTCTTATATTTTACCCAACAATTATTTGAACATCTTTATAGTCTTATATTTTACCCAGATGGAATAGAGTTAATAGTGTTTTCATTGATTTATTTGATAAAAAGTCCGAAATGTAAGATTCCAAAATAAAATCCACTTTAGAACACAAATATAATATGTAGTTATTCGTTGAACTTTGTTTAGCTTTATTTCCATTCTATTTCTAGGTCAGTCTGTTGTGGCGGAGAGTTGACCACCCGTATTTCCTGGGTAAGAACCAGTACTCAACTCTCCAATCCCCGTAAGCGGCCGACAACTTTCTCACATATCATCATTTATCACTTGTCGTAATAGGGGACAAGTGATAGGGAGCGAACCTGCAGCCCTGATGATAGCGGTGATAGGCGAGTTCTAACGACAGCATGTTAGACCAGTCAGCCACTGAGGCTCTTATAATCAAAGTGGAAGTCGCAATAGCGCAGTGGATGCGCGTTCGCTTCAAGTCTGGAGTTTGAGCCCCACTAGAGCCGTTACAATTGTGCCATTAGGCAAGGCATTTAAATTCCACGTTGCCTCTTCTCTCTCCCTCGTGGCGATGGATTCCATCAGGAATGAGGTCTCGAGAGTGATTAATATAAGTTGAAAGAACTTGTTTCGCAATCTAGCTAAAATAAATGTGTATAAACTATTGTATCAATTAATATGGCTCTATCAAACATTGTAGAATGTCTGTTAATCAAGTGTGGCATCCGTGGTCCAGTGGTAGAGCTTCGGATTTGGAATCGAACGGTCCTGGGTTCGATACTCGGTCAGGCCAAGTATGTAGTGTCATTGAGCGCACCTCACACACATTGCTTAGTACTGGTTAACCACATAGGTCGGCTAAGCCAACCCAGGAAAACATGTCTAGGTCGCGCAAGGGTTTTGACATTAATGGAACATACATACATATTGCTCAAATGGAGACACATGCTGTGGTAATTATCATGCAACCATCCAATTAACATGTATGACATAATCTTAGTATATATTGGATAAGTGGAGGGGGTAGGCTCTTGGATATGGGGTGGGCTCTTGGATACTGTACAGCTGTGGGATGGGGATCTAGGATACTGTACAGCTGTGGGATGGGGGCTCTTGGATACTGTACAGCTGTGGGATGGGGATCTAGGATACTGTACAGCTGTGGGATGGGGGATCTAGGATACTGTACAGCTGTGGGAATGGGGGATCTAGGATACTGTACAGCTGTGGGATGGGGGATCTAGGATACTGTACAGCTGTGGGACGGGGATCTAGGATACTGTACAGCTGTGGGAATGGGGGATCTAGGATACTGTACAGCTGTGGGATGGGGGATCTAGGATACTGTACAGCTGTGGGATGGGGATCTAGGATACTGTACAGCTGTGGGATGGGGGATTTAGGATACTGTACAGCTGTGGGAATGGGGGGAACTAGGATACTGTACAGCTGTGGGATGGGGGAATTAGGATGATGTACAGCTGTGGGGATCTAGGATACTGTACAGCTGTGGGATGGGGATCTAGGATACTGTACAGCTGTGGGAATGGGGATCTAGGATACTGTACAGCTGTGGGAATGGGGGATCTAGGATACTGTACAGCTGTGGGATGGGGGATCTAGGATACTGTACAGCTGTGGGATGGGGGATCTAGGATACTGTACAGCTGTGGGAATGGGGGGATCTAGGATACTGTACAGCTGTGGGATGGGGGATCTAGGATACGTACAGCTGTGGGATGGGGGATCTAGGATACTGTACAGCTGTGGGATGGGGGATTTAGGATACTGTACAGCTGTGGGAATGGGGGGAACTAGGATACTGTACAGCTGTGGGGATGGGGGAATTAGGATGATGTACAGCTGTGGGGATCTAGGATACTGTACAGCTGTGGGGATCTAGGATACTGTACAGCTGTGGAGGTCTAGGATACTGTACAGCTGTGGGGATGGGGGAATTAGGATGATGTACAGCTGTGGGGATCTAGGATACTGTACAGCTGTGGGGATCTAGGATACTGTACAGCTGTGGGGGTCTAGGATACTGTACAGCTGCGGGGATGGGGGAATAATGATACTGTACAGCTGTGGGGATCTAGGATACTGTACAGCTGTGGGGATGGGGATCTAGGATACTATACAGCTGTGGGGATGTAGGATGCTGTACAGCTGTGCGGATGGGGATCTAGGATACAGTATAGCTGTGGGGATCTAGGATACTGTACAGCTGTGGGGATGGGGAGATCTAGGATACAGTACAGCTGTGGGGATCTAGGATACTGTACAGCTGTGGGGATCTAGGATACAGTACAGCTGTGGGGATCTAGGATACTGTACAGCTGTGGGATCTAGGATACTGTACAGCTGTGGGGATCTAGGATACTGTACAGCTGTGGGGATCTAGGATACTGTACAGCTATGGGGATGGGGGATCTATGATACTGTACAGCTGTGGGGATGGGGATCTAGGATACTGTACAGCTGTGGGGATCTAGGATACTGTACAGCTGTGGGATGGGGGATCTAGGATACAGTACAGCTGTGGGGATCTAGGATACTGTACAGCTGTGGGGATGGGGGATCTAGGATACTGTACAGCTGTGGGGATCTAGGATACAGTACAGCTGTGGGGATCTAGGATAATGTACAGCTGTGGGGATCTAGGATACTGTACAGCTGTGGGGATCTAGGATACTGTACAGCTGTGGGGATCTAGGATACTGTACAGCTATGGGGATGGGGGATCTATGATACTGTACAGCTGTGGGGATGGGGATCTAGGATACTGTACAGCTGTGGGGATCTAGGATGCTGTACAGCTGTGTGGATGGGGATCTAGGATACAGTACAGCTGTGGGGATCTAGGATACTGTACAGCTGTGGGGATCTAGGATACAGTACAGCTGTGGGGATCTAGGATACTGTACAGCTGTGGGGATCTAGGATACTGTACAGCTGTGGGGATCTAGGATACTGTACAGCTGTGGGGATCTAGGATACTGTACAGCTGTGGGGATGGGGATCTAGGATACTGTACAGCTGTGGGGATCTAGGATACAGTACAGCTGTGGGGATCTAGGATACTGTACAGCTGTGGGGATCTAGGATAATGTACAGCTGTGGGGATCTAGGTTACTGTACAGCTGTGGGGATGGGGATCTAGGATACTGTACAGCTGTGGGGATCTAGGATACTGTACAGATGTGTGGATGGGGATCTAGGATACAGTACAGCTGTGGGGATCTAGGATACTGTACAGCTGTGGGGATCTAGGATACAGTACAGCTGTGGGGATCTAGGATACTGTACAGCTGTGGGGATCTAGGATACTGTACAGCTGTGGGGATCTAGGATACTGTACAGCTGTGGGGATCTAGGATAATGTACAGCTGTGGGGATGGGGACCTAGGATACAGTACAGCTGTGGGGATCTAGGATACTGTACAGATGTGGGGATGGGGGATCTAGGATACAGTATAGCTGTGGGGATCTAGGATACTGTACAGCTGTGGGGATGGGGGGGATCTAGGATACTGTACAGCTGTGGGGATCAAGGATACTGTACAGCTGTGGGGATCTAGGATACTGTACAGCTGTGGGGATCTAGGATACAGTACAGCTGTGGGGATCTAGGATACAGTACAGCTGTGGGGATCTAGGATACTGTACAACTGTGGGGATCTAGGATACTGTACAGCTGTGGGGATCTAGGATACTGTACAGCTGTGGGATCTAGGATACTGTACAGCTGTGGGGATCTAGGATACTGTACAGCTGTGGGGATCTAGGATACAGTACAGCTGTGGGGATCTAGGATACTGTACAACTGTGGGGATCTAGGATACTGTACAGCTGTGGGGATCTAGGATAATGTACAGCTGTGGGGATCTAGGATGCTGTACAGCTGTGTGGATGGGGATCTAGGATACTGTACAGCTGTGGGGATCTAGGATACAGTACAGCTGTGGGGATCTAGGATACTGTACAGCTGTGGGGATCTAGGATACTGTACAGCTGTGGGGATCTAGGATACAGTACAGCTGTGGGGAGCTAGGATACAGTACAGCTGTGGGAGGGGGGATCTAGGATACAGTACAGCTGTGGGGATGGGGGGATCTAGGATACAGTACAGCTGTGGGGATGGGGGTGATCTAGGATACAGTACAGCTGTGGGGATGGGGGATCTAGGATACAGTACAGCTGTGGGGATCTAGGATACTGTACAGCTGTGGGGATCTAGGATACTGTACAGCTGTGGGGATCTAGGATACTGTACAGCTGTGGGGATCTAGGATACAGTACAGCTGTGGGGATCTAGGATACAGTACAGCTGTGGGGATCTAGGATACTGTACAACTGTGGGGATCTAGGATACTGTACAGCTGTGGGATCTAGGATACTGTACAGCTGTGGGGATCTAGGATACTGTACAGCTGTGGGGATCTAGGATACTGTACAGCTGTGGGGATCTAGGATACTGTACAGCTGTGGGGATGGGGATCTAGGATACTGTACAGCTGTGGGGATCTAGGATACAGTACAGCTGTGGGGATCTAGGATACTGTACAGCTGTGGGGATCTAGGATACTGTACAGATGTGGGGATCTAGGATACTGTACAGCTGTGGGGATCTAGGATACTGTACAGCTGTGGGGATCTAGGATTCTGTACAGCTGTGGGGATGGGGGATCTAGGATACTGTACAGCTGTGGGGATCTAGGATACTGTACAGCTGTGGGATGGGGATCTAGGATACAGTACAGCTGTGGGGATCTAGGATACTGTACAGCTGTGGGGATCTAGGATACTGTAAAGCTGTGGGGTGGGGGATCTAGGATACTGTACAGCTGTGGGGATCTAGGATACTGTACAGCTGTGGGGATCTAGGATAATGTACAGCTGTGGGGATGGGGATCTAGGATACTGTACAGCTGTGGGGATCTAGGATACTGTACAGCTGTGGGGATGGGGACCTAGGATACAGTACAGCTGTGGGGATCTAGGATACTGTACAGCTGTGGGGATGGGGGATCTAGGATACAGTATAGCTGTGGGGATCTAGGATACTGTACAGCTGTGGGGATGGTGGGATCTAGGATACTGTACAGCTGTGGGATCTAGGATACTGTACAGCTGTGGGGATCTAGGATACTGTACAGCTGTGGGGATCTAGGATACAGTACAGCTGTGGGGATCTAGGATACTGTACAGCTGTGGGGATCTAGGATACTGTACAGCTGTGGGGATCTAGGATACTGTACAGCTGGGGGATCTAGGATACTGTACAGCTGTGGGGATCTAGGATACAGTACAGCTGTGGGGAGCTAGGATACAGTACAGCTGTGGGGATGGGGGATCTAGGATACAGTACAGCTGTGGGGATGGGGGGATCTAGGATACAGTACAGCTGTGGGGATGGGGGTGATCTAGGATACAGTACAGCTGTGGGGATGGTGGATCTAGGATACAGTACAGCTGTGGGGATCTAGGATACTGTACAGCTGTGGGGATCTAGGATACAGTACAGCTGTGGGGATCTAGGATACAGTACAGCTGTGAGGATGGGGGGATCTAGGATACTGTACAGCTGTGGGGATCTAGGATACTGTACAGCTGTGGGGATCTAGGATACTGTACAGCTGTGGGGATCTAGGATACTGTACAGCTATGGGGATGGGGGATCTATGATACTGTACAGCTGTGGGGATGGGGATCTAGGATACTGTACAGCTGTGGGGATCTAGGATGCTGTACAGCTGTGTGGATGGGGATCTAGGATACAGTACAGCTGTGGGGATCTAGGATACTGTACAGCTGTGGGGATCTAGGATACAGTACAGCTGTGGGGATCTAGGATACTGTACAGCTGTGGGGATCTAGGATACTGTACAGCTGTGGGGATCTAGGATACTGTACAGCTGTGGGGATCTAGGATACTGTACAGCTGTGGGGATGGGGATCTAGGATACTGTACAGCTGTGGGGATCTAGGATACAGTACAGCTGTGGGGATCTAGGATACTGTACAGCTGTGGGGATCTAGGATAATGTACAGCTGTGGGGATCTAGGTTACTGTACAGCTGTGGGGATGGGGACCTAGGATACAGTACAGCTGTGGGGATCTAGGATACTGTACAGATGTGGGGATGGGGGATCTAGGATACAGTATAGCTGTGGGATCTAGGATACTGTACAGCTGTGGGGATGGGGGGGATCTAGGATACTGTACAGCTGTGGGGATCAAGGATACTGTACAGCTGTGGGGATCTAGGATACTGTACAGCTGTGGGGATCTAGGATACAGTACAGCTGTGGGGATCTAGGATACAGTACAGCTGTGGGGATCTAGGATACTGTACAACTGTGGGGATCTAGGATACTGTACAGCTGTGGGGATCTAGGATACTGTACAGCTGTGGGATCTAGGATACTGTACAGCTGTGGGGATCTAGGATACTGTACAGCTGTGGGGATCTAGGATACAGTACAGCTGTGGGGATCTAGGATACTGTACAACTGTGGGGATCTAGGATACTGTACAGCTGTGGGGATCTAGGATAATGTACAGCTGTGGGGATCTAGGATGCTGTACAGCTGTGTGGATGGGGATCTAGGATACTGTACAGCTGTGGGGATCTAGGATACAGTACAGCTGTGGGGATCTAGGATACTGTACAGCTGTGGGATCTAGGATACTGTACAGCTGTGGGGAGCTAGGATACAGTACAGCTGTGGGGATGGGGGGGATCTAGGATACAGTACAGCTGTGGGGATGGGGGGATCTAGGATACAGTACAGCTGTGGGGATGGGGGTGATCTAGGATACAGTACAGCTGTGGGGATGGGGGATCTAGGATACAGTACAGCTGTGGGGATCTAGGATACTGTACAGCTGTGGGGATCTAGGATACTGTACAGCTGTGGGGATCTAGGATACTGTACAGCTGTGGGGATCTAGGATACAGTACAGCTGTGGGGATCTAGGATACAGTACAGCTGTGGGGATCTAGGATACTGTACAACTGTGGGGATCTAGGATACTGTACAGCTGTGGGGATCTAGGATACTGTACAGCTGTGGGGATCTAGGATACTGTACAGCTGTGGGGATCTAGGATACAGGATCTAGGATACTGTACAGCTGTGGGGATCTAGGATACTGTACAGCTGTGGGGATGGGGATCTAGGATACTGTACAGCTGTGGGGATCTAGGATACAGTACAGCTGTGGGGATCTAGGATACTGTACAGCTGTGGGGATCTAGGATACTGTACAGATGTGGGGATCTAGGATACTGTACAGCTGTGGGGATCTAGGATACTGTACAGCTGTGGGGATCTAGGATTCTGTACAGCTGTGGGGATGGGGATCTAGGATACTGTACAGCTGTGGGGATCTAGGATACTGTACAGCTGTGGGATGGGGGATCTAGGATACAGTACAGCTGTGGGGATCTAGGATACTGTACAGCTGTGGGGATCTAGGATACTGTAAAGCTGTGGGGTGGGGGATCTAGGATACTGTACAGCTGTGGGGATCTAGGATACTGTACAGCTGTGGGGATCTAGGATAATGTACAGCTGTGGGATGGGATCTAGGATACTGTACAGCTGTGGGGATGGGGACCTAGGGTACAGTACAGCTGTGGGGATCTAGGATACTGTACAGCTGTGGGAGGGGATCTAGGATACAGTATAGCTGTGGGGATCTAGGATACTGTACAGCTGTGGGGATGGGGGGATCTAGGATACTGTACAGCTGTGGGGATCTAGGATACTGTACAGCTGTGGGGATCTAGGATACTGTACAGCTGTGGGGATCTAGGATACAGTACAGCTGTGGGGATCTAGGATACAGTACAGCTGTGGGGATCTAGGATACTGTACAACTGTGGGGATCTAGGATACTGTACAGCTGTGGGGATCTAGGATACTGTACAGCTGTGGGGATCTAGGATACTGTACAGCTGTGGGGATCTAGGATACAGTACAGCTGTGGGGAGCTAGGATACAGTACAGCTGTGGGATCTAGGATACAGTACAGCTGTGGGGATGGGGGGATCTAGGATACAGTACAGCTGTGGGGATGGGGGTGATCTAGGACAGTACAGCTGTGGGGATGGGGGATCTAGGATACAGTACAGCTGTGGGGATCTAGGATACTGTACAGCTGTGGGGATCTAGGATACAGTACAGCTGTGGGGATCTAGGATACAGTACAGCTGTGAGGATGGGGGATCTAGGATACTGTACAGCTGTGGGGATCTAGGATACTGTACAGCTGTGGGGATCTAGGATACAGGATCTAGGATACTGTACAGCTGTGGGGATCTAGGATACTGTACAGCTGTGGGGATGGGGTATAGTATACTGTACAGCTGTTGGGATTTAGGATACAGTACAGCTGTGGGGATCTAGGATACTGTACAGCTGTGGGGATCTAGGATATGTACAGATGTGGGGATCTAGGATACTGTACAGCTGTGGGGATCTAGGATACTGTACAGCTGTGGGGATGGGGGTCTAGGATACTGTACAGCTGTGGGGATCTAGGTACTGTACAGCTGGGATGGGGGATCTAGGATACAGTACAGCTGTGGGGATCTATGATACTGTACAGTTGTGGGGATCTAGGATACTGTAAAGCTGTGGGGTGGGGGATCTAGGATACTGTTAGCTGTGGGGATCTAGGATACTGTACAGCTGTGGGGATCTAGGATAATGTACAGCTGTGGGATCTAGGATACTGTACAGCTGTGGGGATCTAGGATAATGTACAGCTGTGGGGATATAGGATACTGTACAGCTGTGGGGATGGGGTCTAGGATACTGTACAGCTGTGGGGATCTAGGATACTGTACAGCTGTGGTGGGGGGATCTAGGATACTGTACAGCTGTGGGGATCTAGGATACTGTAAAGCTGTGGGGTGGGGGATCTAGGATACAGTACAGCTGTGGGGATCTAGGATACTGTACAGCTGTGGGGATCTAGGATAATGTACAGCTGTGAGGATGGGGATCTAGGATACTGTACAGCTGTGGGGATCTAGGATAATGTACAGCTGTGGGGATATAGGATACTGTACAGCTGTGGGGATGGGGATCTAGGATACAGTACAGCTGTTCAGATCTAGGATACTGTACAGTTGTGGGGATGGGGGATCTAGGATACTGTACAGCTGTGGTGATCTAGGATACTGTACAGCTGTGGGGATCTAGGATACTGTACAGCTGTGGGGATCTAGGATACTGTACAGCTGTGGGGATGATACTGTACAGCTGTTGGAGGGTGGTGACTCTTGGATACTGTACAGTTGTGGGGGTGGAGGCTCTTGAATACTGTACAGCTGTGTGGGATAGGGGCTCTTGGATACTGTACAGATGTGTGGGATAGGGGCTCTTGGATACTGTACAGATGTTTGGGAGTGGGGGCTCTTGTATATTGTACAGCTGTGGGGGATGGGGGCTCTTGGATACTGTACAGCTGTTGTGGGTGGGGCCTCTTGGATACATCACAAC
Source organism: Archivesica marissinica (assembly GCA_014843695.1). NCBI lineage: Eukaryota > Metazoa > Mollusca > Bivalvia > Venerida > Vesicomyidae > Archivesica > Archivesica marissinica. Next base: position 13,565,454 of record CM026399.1, on the reverse strand, counting down.
CGCTCAAGTCTTATTTAAAAGAGCTCTGTAACAGATATTCGGAACAGTTGTCCTTTTCAGAATATCTCAAGTAATAAAAATGTTACGACATTCTTAATGTTCTTAGAAATCAAAACGATTCCTGTTCAGAATGGAAAGAAGTCTATGTTAGATCAGACATCTATTTCTACTGTCAATTAGCAGGATTCCCCATTAAGGAAGGGAACTGTAGTAGAACCAATCAGTCAATTGAAACTTGGAACATACCTGATTTGCCAATGGGAGGTCAGCTTTACCAGATAAATTACTGTGGAGAGTTTCAGTTCCCTGGTATATCCACAATAACGTCATAATCAACGAACCAATCACAAATGGGATTACCATTCGCAAATAGTCTCAAAATAGTAACACAGATTACCCTGTGTCTAAAAATATATACTTGGGGCATGTCAACATAAATTTAATATTTAAATTTATGTTTGGAAGGCAGCTCGACATATATTGGATTTATAATGAAAAATATAAAATAAAAATATTTAATAGTTTAAAATGAAAGTTTAAAGATATGCCATACAAATAGACTTACTTTCTAATTAACGTTTTTAATATTGAGCCGACCCCTCATAATTGTTGCTAAAATTAGACAACGGAAGTTGGTATATTATCTACTGTTTGTGAGGATCTGTCGCCATTTTGGAATACAAAAGAGAAACAAGTTAATAATTGTTGGCCATTTTGGTCGGTATATTCTCATTATAGGGGTCCCCTATCATTTAGAAAATGACATCTCTTAGTCCAACATACGGTGGTATAAAGACCATAGGTGGGAATGGCGGATTTCACAAGAATTCAAACAATTTGTTTGCGGAAATTCATAAACACTGGGGACTCCTACCCGGAAACCAAGGATTGAACAACATCAACCAGGAAACTCAAACTACAGGGTCTATGCTATCTCCTCTTGAAAATGTCAGAAAACAGGCTGAAATTATTGCGTCGGATGTGGTCATCAACTTTGATGTAGAGAACCGAAAGAAATGCCCCGATAGATTTTGTAAAACCATGCGAAAAACTGTGTTGGAAGTTTCGGAAAGACATACCATTGCTTTAAAATCTATGGTCAATAAGCTAAATCTTGATGATAGTAATATGTTTCAGACATTTGTTAATGTTGCTGATGAAATATTCGAAGACGGACAGATAAATTGGGGACGTGTCATAGTCGTTTATGCTTTTGCTTCAAGACTGATGGCTTACTTCAGAAAGAGCAATCCTGTTTACGAGGAAAAAATATCGCTTTACGTTGGAAAATATGTGGGAAATAAACTTGGCAGATGGATTCTTGACAATGGTGGATGGGTAAGATCATAAAGTGGCTAACTTGTTATTCTGATATTCATTATCTTGACTTTCGTAGCGTCCGTGGTCCAGTGTAGTGGTAGAGCGTCGGATTTGGAATCAAACGGTCCCGGGTTCGATGTGTAGTATTTTTGAGCAAGATACCTCACACACATTGCTTTGTATAGGTTGTCTGCTTAGGTCGGCTAAGTTTGCCTAGGAAAACATGTCTAGGTCCCCGCAAGGGGTTTGACATTAATTGAACATACATGTACATCTCGCACACTTAGTCTTACATGTATTTATAAGTTATACTAATCATCAATTCTGATTATGATTGTTTTATTACAGAGTTATTTATATTTTGGGACACATTCAATTCAGAGGTAACCACCCTGAAAGAGAGCTTAGCGATGTGGAATTAAAAATCTTGCCTATGATCTCAATCATGGCTACATCTGGGTGCCAATGTGCTATCACACCTTCTGTTGTGTAGCGTATGTTCCGACATTCAATCATCAATGCTAGACTCCTTTCAAGGATTTCTGCTTGTTTTTCGGAGCAGGCTTATATTTAATGGTGGGGACTGACCGACATCAACAATAATGGATTTATAGCAATGGATATGAAGAATTATTTCAGTTGTTGGGACACCTTGTGGGCATTAGTATACTATACAGTTTGCTCCTCAAAAATAAATAATATGCTTCTTTATCTTGCATGTTACAATACATATGTGTTAACATATATGTTGCATACATATTGTATACTAGAAATATGTAGTAAACTGAACTATTCAAGATTCATAAGTGTGTATTTAAATTTGCAATTGATATAAATTAATACAAAAATCAAATTTATCAATTAATTGTCTGTGGGAATATTGTGTAAATGTTTTAAAATCATTATCAATTTAAAATTTCAATAACTGCATGTACAATGCGAGTAGTAACTTACTGAAATGCAGTTGTTTCGTCTCTCATTTGATCAGGTCTATGATTTGTTACCTTTGTAGTAACTGTAATGTGTATACATGTACATACATGTACAGGGCTGAAGCTAGACCCAAATTTTTGGGAGAAGGGAGAAAGCACATGATTGCGTCATCTTATGGTATTATTTAATAAATTTCAACATATGGTTAAAATACAAAATATGACCATTAAATTAAATACAATATTTGAATAGAAGGAAAATAAATATATGTCATTTGGCTAGTAGTTAAAAAGTGAAAAATTGACCGACTGGAACACAGGCTAGGCCGGTGTATCTTACTGTTGGGCAATATTTTGTCTGAAAATTGTAAAAAAAAAATTATTTAGGGAGAAGTGGGCCCTCAGGGGGCGAAGTCAGGGTTTCTAGGGTGACTACTTCGCCACATGTCGCCCTCTAGAATGAACCCTGATGTAGAAAGATGGATAGTACTAGTACATGTATGTAGTTACAATGTAAAGCAGCTGAGCTCAATGAGTTACGCGTGATATTTTGCTTCTGGTGTAACATTATTTAGTTTTGTTTTCTTACACATGTAATTGTTATTGTATACATGTAATTGTTATTGTATACATGTATGTAATTGTTATTGTATACATGTATGTAATTGTTATTGTATACATGTAATTGTTATTGTATACATGTATGTAATTGTTATTGTATACATGTATGTAATTGTTATTGTATACATGTAATTGTTATTGTATACATGTAATTGTTATTGTACACATGTAATTGTTATTGTATACATGTAATTGTTATTGTACACATGTAATTGTTATTGTACACATGTAATTGTTATTGTATACATGTAATTGTTATTGTATACATGCTATTTTTCAGGATGCTTTTGCAGACTTTTTCTCTGATGAAAATGATGTGGAAGACAAGATTTGGAAAGGACTTCTGTTTACTGCAACTCTTGGGGGACTTGGTGCATTGGCGGCAGTGATGGCTCGATGATCCACGACAGAACTGCAATCTTCATCATCATGGAAGAGTAGAATCAACTATTATTGTGTTTACTACTGTTAGCAATCTTTCTTTCTTGTGTTTTGAAAAACAGTTTTATGAACAGTTGGATAGTAACTAACTAATTTTTATTCCTATAAAACTAAAGAGTGCTGTAAAATCCAATCCAAGTGAAATATTTTGCAATTTGTTTGTTGATTGTGGTGAAAACCGTTCAGTAATTATGTGTTTATGTATTTGACAGATTTATCATTATTTTGATATAGATAATGGTTCATTTTACCTTTTCAATCTCATTCATCACATATATTAATAAGTCTTTAAATATATACATGACTGCACACTTTAGTTTTTGATTCTTAGATTGATGTCCAGTATGAACATTATATCATTTGCGATGCTTAAAGCAGCATTACATCGTATGAAATAAAATATATTTGGAAAATTCAATTTTTACGTATAGGTACATGTCAAAGTTCACCGTTTTGTAATAAAAATGCGAGATACTTGGTTCCGAAAGATGATTTTGGTATCAAAATAATTCTGGAATCGTGTACTTTATAATGATCTTTTATTTTTAAAAAAATGTTAACTTTTATGGGAATTCATCTTCAACTTTCGGGGACTATATCTCAGCGTAGGACTATCGCATGCAAATAATTTAAACAGTTTCTGAAAGCTTATCCAATCAGCTTTCATTTGATCATAAATTAATGAATATTAATTAATGAGATTTCTATCGCTCGCAAATTAACTGTAATGACATGCATACAATAGGTCGTTACACCAAGATTAGAATTTACGGATTAGTGTCAAAATGATAATTAGTCTGCAAATATATTGGCGTGTTTGAAAAGCAGTAAATGCTATAACCAAATAAAAAAGACAACATCAAAGATAATTTTATTAGCTTTTATAAGATATAATTGAATTTGCAATATCTTAATAAATAAATAAACAGGAGCCAAAAAGGTTCAGTGGGTATTGGAAATCTGTAAAATTCCAGCTGATTAGCCATTGATTTATCTATCAGTGGTGGTTGCTATAGGTAGCAATGCTGCTACACATTCTAACATTATACTTTGTATGCTTATGTTCATTTGGTAAACAGTGTTTTTTTGCAATAAAACAAACTCGAAACCGAAAGTAGGACTTTTCAAGTCGATCGGTCACGCACTTGTTTACAACCAGAACGCATCGTCCGCACTTGTTTACATTCAGAATGCATCGACCCAATTTGTCCCATGTTGTCTTTTTTAATTAAATTACTTGATATGTTGATTCATACCTCTGTTAGCTAAGTCTTTTAGGGACATTTCTACATCCCCGCGAGGGGTTCGACATTAGAGGAAGATAGATAGTATTTCATGTTCAAAATATATACGTTGTATTCTACATCCTCTGTTGTTTCACGCATGCACGCTGTGCTTGTTTACATTTCGTGTGTTGATAAACAAATTCGCGTATACAACGGTTTAAATTTATTGGAATTTTATCGTTTCTGAGCGACTATTTAGATTTTTGTAAACACATACACATTTATATTTTACCCAAATCATCCTTTATTACGATGTAATGCTGCTTGAAGTTTGTCTTCCACAATAGGCAGTACTGTAGCCAGAGGCAAGTTTCAACTGAGGCAATCTATGTGGGTCATGTGATAATTATGTACTGACCTTTCAGCTCTAGCATTTTATACAGCAAAGGGATATTTTTTGCAGTTCCTTTTTTTTTGCTTTGGAAATTTTAACAGAGAGACAGCTGCCTTAGTGTGGCTACGGGCCTGTTGGGTAGAAGTTTAAGACATACATGTACGAGGAGAAGTCTGTTGACTCAGCCAAGTGTTCAACTTCTGTGTATAGTGTATGTGACGCATTTCTCCCATAGCTTAACCCATTCAACACCAAGTAACTCACATGGACTGGTCCATGATATTTTTAGACCAATAAATTAATAACAAAATTACATTTGGATCAGTTCATTTATCAAAATGGGTATTTTTTCTCTCTAAAAATAGTTATATTACTTGAAAAAGGTGCAGATCCTGATGAGACGGCTCGTCACGAGCCAGCTCATCTGGATCTACACTTTTTGTAAGCCTGTTTAGAGGTCTGCGGTGTTGAAAGTGTTAAAATAGGGAGATGAGGGAGACTTATTTCAGCGTTTCGTCTGTCTGAATATTTGTTTGCGCCACTTCTGTCGCCAATTTAAAAAAACTGGAGCCAATTTGAAAAACTTGGAACAAACTAACTTAGTCTAAGTCTTAGTAAGAGTCATATTGTTCACATATTTGAAGACGTGTTGCAGCCCAAAAAAAGGTTGCGACAAATATTTTCGCCAATTCACAGAATTTAGCATCAGTATTTGTTTTTGGCGCCGTTGGCGAGACAGCAGGAACCCTGTCTCATTGGCTCTACTGTTTATATTATGCATAGTGAATGTTAGCCCTGCAATATCGTGCATATGTATACGTAAAGGCAAAAGAAACGCAACATTTTTGAATTTATTTGCTATGTACATACCGTACTCTTCTAGCGATACACTTGTGAATTATTACATGAAACTGTGAGAAATGGATTTTAGACAATTGTCTAGTGCATAGACTGGCTTAATTAAATTAATAATTATATGCGTTGAGATCCAATGTTGATTATTATATACACATTCGTATGTATATGGTTGCGTTTCTATTGCGTTTAAGTGTGCATGTTAAATGCATGAAGTCTTGCTCCATTTAAGCTTCATGCGTCCAGGATCTTTTAATAGCAGAAGGGTTTTACTGAAGGATCTGGACCTGTTAAAAAATAAGGGTTCCATAAAAAGCTGCAATATATTAAATATTCTTCGAATAATTGTGTCCGTTTAGATTCCTTACAACTGGCAGATTGTAATACTGTGCATCTTGTTTGAAGAAACCTGGAGATTATAAAGATGTTTCTGAAAGCTCCATGTGTCCATATCAGACACTATAGATCCAGACACAGTGAAGACACAATGTGGCTCGAGATCAGACACAGTGTAGACCCAGATCAGACAGTGTGGATTGAGATTGATCTAGATCTCTAGACACTGCCTAGATCCATATCAGACATGTTGTGAATTCAGATCAGACACATTGTAGACCAAGATCAGACACAGTATATCCATACAGTGTAGACCAAGATCAGACACAGTACATTGTATATATCTATACACAGTGTAGACCAAGATCAGACATATTATATATCCATACACAGTGTAGACCAAGATCAGACACAGTATATATCCAGACAGTGTAGACCAAGATCAGACACAGTATATCCATACACAGTGTAGACCAAGATCAGACACAGTATATATCCATACACCGTGTAGACCAATATCAGACACAGTATATCCATACACAGTGTAGACCAATATCAGACACAGTATATCCATACACAGTGTAGACCAATATCAGATGTTTTGTGTGTTGGTTTTGGTGTGGTGGTTTTGTGTGTTGGTGTTTTTTGTGTATGTTTTTGTGTTAATTTATACATACACAGTGTAGACCAGATCAGACACAGTATATATCCAGACAGTGTAGACCAAGATCAGACACAGTATATCCATACACAGTGTAGACCAATATCAGACACAGTATATATACACAGTGTAGACCAAGATCAGACACAGTATATCCATACACAGTGTAGACCAATGGTTTTGTGTGTGACACAGTATTTCTATACACAGTGTAGACCAAGATCAGACCAGTATATATCCAGACAGTGTAGACCAAGATCGGTTTTGGTGGTGGTTTGTGTGGTGGTTTTGTGTGGTGGTTTTTAGTGTGGTGGTTTTACACAGTGTAGACCAATATCAGACACAGTATATCCATACACAGTGTAGACCAAGATCAGACACAGTATATATCCACACAGTGTAGACCAATATTAGACACAGTATATCCATACACAGTGTAGACCAATATCAGACACAGTATATATCGTGTGTATGACACAGTTTTACACAGTGTAGACCAAGATCAGACACAGTATATATCCAGACAGTGTAGACCAAGATCAGACACAGTATATATCTATACACAGTGTAGACCAAGATCAGACACAGTATATATCTATACACACTTACACAGTGTAGACCAAGATCAGACACAGTATATCCATACACAGTGTAGACCAAGATCAGACACAGTATATATCCATACACAGTGTAGACCAAGATCAGACAGGATATAGATCGTCACCGTGTAGACCCAGATCAGACACTGTATATATCTATACACACTTACACAGTGTAGACCAAGATCAGACACAGTATATCCATACACAGTGTAGACCAAGATCAGACACAGTATATCTCCATACACAGTGTAGACCAAGATCAGACACAGTATATATCCATATACAGTGTAGACCAAGATCAGACACAGTATATATCCATACACAGTGTAGACCAAGATCAGACACAGTATATATCCATACACAGTGTAGACCAAGATCAGACACGATATAGATCCAGTCACCGTGTAGACCCAGATCAGACACGATATAGATCCAGACACCGTGTAGACCCAGATCAGACACAATATTGATCCAGACACCGTGTAGACACAGATCAGACACAATATACATCCAGATACAGTGTAGGCCCAGATCAGACACAATATACATCCAGACACCGTGTAGACACAGATCAGACACAATAGACATCCAGATATCGTGTAGACCCAGATCAGACACAATATAGATCCAGTCACCGTGTATACCCAGATCAGACACCTTGTAGACCCAGATCGGACACAATATAGATCCAGACACCGTGTAGACCCAGATCAGACACAATATAGATCCAGTCACTGTGTAGACCCATATCAGACAAAATATTGATCCAGATACAGTGTAGGCCCAGATCAGACACAATGTAGGTCGATATACAGTGTAGGCCCAGATCAGACACCATGTGGATCCAGATCACACATTGTTGATCCAGATCAGACATGGTGTAACTATAAACCCAGATCCGACACAGTGCAGATCGTTATCAGACAGTGGATCCTGATCAGTCATAATGTGGCTCCAGTTCAGACATAGTATAGATCCATATTAGACACTAGATCCAGATCAGACTTAGTGTGGATCCAGATGAGACACGTTGTAAATCCAGATCAGACACAGTGTAGAACCTGATCAGACACAGTATTTACGAAGATCAGACAAAGTGTATATGCAACGCAGACACATTATTTACGAAGATCAGACTGTAAATCCAGATCAGACAAAGTGTAAATCCAGATCAGACACTGCATATCCAGATCAGGCAAAATGTAGAATTAGTATGCAGATCTCTATATAGAGTCTCCTCTGGTTCTTTTACGTGCACGGTGTAAAGCACAGACACAAGACCTCGGTTTACTGTCCCATCTGAAAGACTGTTAATTTTATTAGGGTTAAATTGGTGATGGAACCTGCAATCCCTGGATTATCAGTCCAGCGTGTTACCACTGGACTACAGATCCGTCTGTAAATGTTGTTTCATGTAGTAACAAGTGTTTAAATAATAAAATACTGAAACTACGTGAATCGAAACAATAATTATTATTGTGAAGGTTTTCTTGTATTGATGTCCTGTACAGAAGTGGGAGTCATGTCTGACTCTGATGTCCTGTGCAGAACTGGGAGTCATGTATCTGACTGATGTCCTGTGAGAACTGGGAGTCATGTATCTGACTGTGATGTCCTGTGCAGAACTGGGAGTCATGTATCTGACTCTGATGTCCTGTGCAGAACTGGGAGTCATGTCTGACTCTGATGTCCTGTACAGAAGTGGGAGTCATGTATCTGACTCTGATGTCCTGTGCAGAACTGGGAGTCATGTCTGACTCTGATGGCCTGTGCAGAAGTGGGAGTCATGTATCTGACTCTGATGTCCTGTGCAGAAGTGGGAGTCATGTCTGACTCTGATGTCCTGTGCAGAACTGGGAGTCATGTCTGACTCTGATGTCCTGTGCAGAAGTGGGAGTCATGTATCTGACTCTGATGTCCTGTGCAGAAGTGGGTGTCATGTCTGACTCTGATTCCTGTGCAGAAGTGGGAGTCATGTCTGACTCTGATGTCCTGTGCAGAAGTGGGAGTCCTGTATCTGACTCTGATGTCCTGTGCAGAACTGGGAGTCATGTATCTGACTGATGTCCTGTGCAGAACTGGGAGTCATGTCTGACTCTGATGTCCTGTGCAGAAGTGGGAGTCATGTATCTGACTCTGATGTCCTGTGCAGAAGTGGGAGTCATCATGTATTTGACTGATGTCCTGTGCAGAAGTGGGAGTCATGTATCTGACTCTGATGTCCTGTGCAGAAGTGGGTGTCATGTCTGACTCTGATGTCCTGTGCAGAACTGGGAGTCATGTATCTGACTCTGATGTCCTGTGCAGAACCGGGAGTCATGTATCTGACTCTGATGTCCTGTGCAGAAGTGGGAGTCATGTATCTGACTCTGATGTCCTGTGCAGAACTGGGAGTCATGTATCTGACTGCTGTCCTGTGCAGAACTGGGAGTCATGTCTGACTCTGATGTCCTGTGCAGAAGTGGGAGTCATGTATCTGACTCTGATGTCCTGTGCAGAAGTGGGAGTCATGTCTGACTCTGATGTCCTGTGCAGAACTGGGAGTCATGTATCTGACTGCTGTCCTGTGCAGAAGTGGGAGTCATGTATCTGACTCTGATGTCCTGTGCAGAAGTGGGAGTCATGTATCTGACTCTGATGTCCTGTGCAGAACTGGGAGTCATGTATCTGACTGATGTCCTGTGCAGAACTGGGAGTCATGTCTGACTCTGATGTCCTGTGCAGAAGTGGGAGTCATGTATCTGACTCTGATGTCCTGTGCAGAAGTGGGAGTCATGTCTGACTCTGATGTCCTGTGCAGAAGTGGGAGTCATGTATCTGACTCTGATGTCCTGTGCAGAACTGGGAGTCATGTATCTGACTCTGATGTCCTGTGCAGAAGTGGGAGTCATGTATCTGACTCTGATGTCCTGTGCAGAAGTGGGAGTCATGTATCTGACTGATGTCCTGTGCAGAAGTGGGAGTCATGTCTGACTGATGTCCTGTGCAGAAGTGGGAGTCATGTTCTGACTCTGATGTCCTGTGCAGAAGTGGGAGTCATGTATCTGACTCTGATGTCCTGTGCAGAACTGGGAGTCATGTATCTGACTCTGATGTCCTGTGCAGAAGTGGGAGTCATGTATCTGACTGCTGTCCTGTGCAGAACTGGGAGTCATGTCTGACTCTGATGTCCTGTGCAGAAGTGGGAGTCATGTATCTGACTATGATGTCCTGTGCAGAAGTGGGAGTCATGTCTGACTCTGATGTCCTGTGCAGAAGTGGGAGTCATGTATCTGACTGCTGTCCTGTGCAGAAGTGGGAATCATTTGTCTGAATGATGTCCTGTGCAGAAGTGGGAATCATGTCTGACTCTGATGTCCTGTGCAAAAGTGGGAATCATGATTGTGTCTGACTCTGATGTCCTGTGCAGAACTGGGAGTCATGTATCTGACTCTGATGTCCTGTGCAGAAGTGGGAGTCATGTATCTGACTGATGTCCTGTGCAGAAGTGGGAATCATGTATCTGACTGATGTCCTGTGCAGAAGTGGGAGTCATGTATCTGACTCTGATGTCCTGTGCAGAAGTGGGAGTCATGTCTGACTCTGATGTCATGTGCAGAAGTGGGAGTCATGTATCTGACTGATGTCCTGTGCAGAAGTGGGAGTCATGTCTGACTCTGATGTCCTGTGCAGAAGTGGGAGTCATGTATCTGACTGTGATGTCATGTGCAGAAGTGGGAGTCATGTATCTGACTCTGATGTCCTGTGCAGAAGTGGGAGTCATGTGTCTGACTCTGATGTCCTGTGCAAAAGTGGGAATCATGATTGTGTCTGACTCTGATGTCCTGTGCAGAAGTGGGAATCATATATCTGACTGATGTCCTGTGCATAAGTGGGAGTCATGTATCTGACTGATGTCCTATGCATAAGTGGGAATCATGTCTGACTTGATGTCATGTGCAGAAGTGGGAGTCATGTATCTGACTGATGTCCTGTGCAGAACTGGGAGTCATGTCTGACTGATGTCCTGTGCAGAAGTGGGAGTCATGTATCTGACTGCTGTCCTGTGCAGAAGTGGGAGTCATGTATCTGACTCTGATGTCCTGTGCAGAAGTGGGAATCATGTATCTGACTGATGTCCTGTGCAGAAGTGGGAGTCATGTCTGACTCTGATGTCCTGTGCAGAAGTGGGAGTCATGTATCTGACTCTGATGTCCTGTGCAGAAGTGGGAGTCATGTATCTGACTCTGATGTCCTGTGCAGAAGTGGGAGTCATGTATCTGACTGATGTCCTGTGCAGAACTGGGAGTCATGTCTGACTCTGATGTCCTGTGCAGAAGTGGGAGTCATGTATCTGACTCTGATGTCCTGTGCAGAAGTGGGAGTCATGTATCTGACTGATGTCCTGTGCAGAAGTGGGAGTCATGTATCTGACTCTGATGTCCTGTGCAGAAGTGGGAGTCATGTCTGACTCTGATGTCCTGTGCAGAAGTGGGAGTCATGTCTGACTCTGATGTCCTGTGCAGAACTGGGAGTCATGTATCTGACTCTGATGTCCTGTGCAGAAGTGGGAGTCATGTATCTGACTCTGATGTCCTGTGCAGAAGTGGGAGTCATGTATCTGACTGATGTCCTGTGCAGAACTGGGAGTCATGTCTGACTCTGATGTCCTGTGCAGAAGTGGGAGTCATGTATCTGACTGATGTCCTGTGCAGAAGTGGGAGTCATGTCTGACTCTGATGTCCTGTGCAGAAGTGGGAGTCATGTATCTGACTGCTGTCCTGTGCAGAAGTGGGAGTCATGTATCTGACTCTGATGTCCTGTGCAGAAGTGGGAATCATGTATCTGACTGATGTCCTGTGCAGAAGTGGGAGTCATGTATCTGACTCTGATGTCCTGTGCAGAAGTGGGAGTCATGTCTGACTCTGATGTCCTGTGCAGAAGTGGGAGTCATGTATCTGACTGCTGTCCTGTGCAGAACTGGGAGTCATGTCTGACTCTGATGTCCTGTGCAGAAGTGGGAGTCATGTATCTGACTGATGTCCTGTGCAGAACTGGGAGTCATGTATCTGACTGCTGTCCTGTGCAGAAGTGGGAGTCATGTATCTGACTCTGATGTCCTGTGCAGAAGTGGGAATCATGTATCTGACTGATGTCCTGTGCAGAAGTGGGAGTCATGTCTGACTCTGATGTCCTGTGCAAAAGTGGGAATCATGATTGTGTCTGACTCTGATGTCCTGTGCAGAACTGGGAGTCATGTATCTGACTCTGATGTCCTGTGCAGAAGTGGGAGTCATGTATCTGACTCTGATGTCCTGTGCAGAACTGGGAGTCATGTATCTGACTCTGATGTCCTGTGCAGAACAGGGAGTCATGTATCTGACTCTGATGTCCTGTTCAGAAGTGGGAGTCATGTCTGACTCTGATGTCCTGTGCAGAAGTGGGAGTCATGTATCTGACTGATGTCCTGTGCAGAAGTGGGAGTCATGTCTGACTCTGATGTCCTGTGCAGAAGTGGGAGTCATGTATCTGACTCTGATGTCCTGTGCAGAAGTGGGAGTCATGTATCTGACTCTGATGTCCTGTGCAGAAGTGGGAGTCATGTATCTGACTCTGATGTCCTGTGCAGAAGTGGGAGTCATGTATCTGACTGATGTCCTGTGCAGAAGTGGGAGTCATGTCTGACTCTGATGTCCTGTGCAAAAGTGGGAATCATGATTGTGTCTGACTCTGATGTCCTGTGCAGAAGTGGGAGTCATGTGTCTGACTCTGATGTCCTGTGCAGAAGTGGGAGTCATGTATCTGACTGATGTCCTGTGCAGAAGTGGGAATCATGTATCTGACTGATGTCCTGTGCAGAAGTGGGAATCATGTATCTGACTGATGTCCTGTGCAGAAGTGGGAGTCATGTCTGACTGATGTTCTGTGCAGAAGTGGGAGTC
>CM026399.1:13508182-13551145 GCA_014843695.1 Archivesica marissinica | reverse complement strand
GACGGGCATGCTGTGGAGGAAAGACCTGGATGCATATGCTGCACTGTGTGTTTTACGTTTTATTTATCATCGCTACCGGTTGCCATATGAGCGACGCCTCCTGAAGAGATTAGTCATTTTAGATTTTGGAGAATAGTGCAATGATACAGACAGAGACCCATTCCAGAGTCTCCTCTGGTTCTTTTACGTGCATGTTGTAAAGCACCGACATGAGACCTCGGCTTAACGTCCCATCTGAAAGACTGTTAATTTTATTAGGGTCAGACGGATTACCACTGGACTACAGATCCGTCTGTCATATGCTTCACATTTCTGTTGCCTATAAATATATATGTGCGATTCTTTGCATCATTGGATTTATAAATTTATATATATGTTTGCATCACATTCTGTTGCCTCTTCTTCATATTTATGCTGCCTATCTATCAATTCCGCACATAGAGATACATTGTATATTATGTGTTGGGAACTTACCTAGCCCCCCCCCCCCCGCACATTAATTGAACATACATACATACTGTAAGGGAATCCGGGTCAAAACGGCCCACTTCCTAAAAGGCTTAGTACCAGAACGGCCCATAACCAAAACGGCCCGGTCCAAAAAGGCCCACTCTAGAAAGGCCCACATTTCAGTTAAATGTCAATATTCTAGTTTGTTGAATATGAATTTAAAAGCGACAGAATATAAAGATTTTAATTGTTTTAATTAGTTGATAACATGAACGAAATTGAAGCGACATGAGATTACAAAGAATAACAAATCGTAACACATATTTAACAAACTGTCATAACAAAACAACAGACGAATGAACGAACATGGACTATTCGAACAATATTAAGAAAGTAAATATCAAAACAATATGAATGAAAAACATTATCAAATAAGACGTGACATGAGATTACGTACCTTAGAACAATTGGATTTACAAAACATAATTTCGGTAATTGATGTCAAATTTGCCGAAAATCCAGATCAAAATGTTTGATCTGAAATTCTGACATAATATAATAAAAACTATTGCTATAAATTAAAGTCATTTCGGGGAAAAGTTTAAGTGTCTTACCTAAGATACGTTAAGTTATGGCACGTTTCTTAATCAACACAATATACAGAACAACAAATCATAACAGCAGATATTTAACAAACAGTCAAAACAAAACAACATATTCTGATGCACGGACGCACGGACATGCACTCGCTATCGCTATATCCCGTTTCCGTTATACGAGGGTTAAATAATAATAAAGTAATAGCCTAGCAAATACCAAAACCGTCAAGTTAGCGTAATGTATAGAATGGACGGACGTACAGACGCATGCACAGATATGGACTATTATCATTAACAAATACTTAACAAACGGTCAAAACAAAAGAATCATAAATTTAACAATAATAACAAAACACCATAAACAATTATATAACAAATCTAACACCGGATGGTGTAGAAGTCGCCGACACCCTGCAGGAATCGCACAGTAATAAAACAGTAATAATCATTAACAAATACTTAACAAACAGTCATAACAAAACAAAAGAATCATAAACAAAATAATTTAACAATCATAACAAAACACCATAAACAAATCTAACACCGGATGGTGTAGAGGTCACCGACACCCTGCAGGAATCGCGATGTCTTCCATTCTCCGGATGTGTACCGATCCCAGCAGGTGCCGATGGCCCGGTCTATCCGGCCTGATCGGACGCTGGTCCCCCTCTCTAGGTCGCCTGTCTCGACCGCCAGCTGCACCAACTCTGCCTCCCGTCGTAAAAGGGGGACGAGTCGGTAGAAGCCGAGACAGGAGCTCCCGGCCTTGCTGTTGAGACGGCGGTGCCATCCTAGAATACAAAACGAACAGTTATAGTTTCTAAATATGATGTTGGAGAAAATTATAGAGCACATGCAGATTAAAATTGCGGATTAAAATTGAACATCAGTTCTACAAAGATCGATTAGAATGAATACAATTTAGTATATCGTCGTAAATAGATAAATGGACTCGGCATAGGACACGGATGGCCCACTTGATATTGAGTGGCAGCTGTGCATGGCGAAGAGATGCAGTCGTTAGAATTTCTTTAAACTCATGTAACATCGGGGAAGCGGCAACACTAAATGCCCCCTATCATGGTGGGGCATACACATTTTAATTTACCTTCAACATCGTTGTTCGTCCTTATCGTCTGACGAAAGACAGACCAATCTTCCGGCTTGAAGATGGTGTGTTCGAACCACTGGCGTCGCACGTACCCAACCAGAGCCACCGTTTCTGGTGTAGTGGCACGCTCCGCCAGTGTCTCGAAGGCCCGTCGGATGTGCGCTGCAGGCAGGAATTGCAGAGCCAGCAACATCCGGACGAACGTGTGGATACCTAGTCTTCGCCGGTATGTCTCCGCCAGACCCAGCTGCTGCACTTGTCGCCACACAGCCTGCGACCAGTGAAAGGCGCATCCCGTCACCTCCACGCCGCCGAATACATCTCTTACTGCTAACCACGCAGCTGAAAATAGAATGTAGAATGATTGTTGCCGGTCGGATACGACTGAGTGAATAAGATAATCGTAATCGACCTTAGCGCCTGCAAGATTTTCTGATTTGATATGAATTACAGGTCTACAAACTTAAATAACAAAATATGTAGAATAACAACGCGAATATAAAACTAAAACGTTTTAACCCGGGCCTTTTAGGACCGGGCCGTTTTGGAAGTGGGCCTTTTTGACCCGATACCCTGTAAGGTACGGAGAATATACTGGAATAGAATATAACCGTTTCTTCGGCATTTTTCGCCGGTACAGTACAGTACACTGATTTAATTACGTGGTCACGTGGGACGCGCGAACCAGGAAGTTTTCCGAATTGAGATTTCAATTGATAGAATTTCTCAATGTAAATTGTAGTTAATGTAAAGGCCGTGATAACATTATTTATCTATGTTGGTGATAAAAAGGTATGTAGAGATATTTATTTGTTGCACAATGTTAATATTTTCACAAATAAAATCTATATCGTCAGCCTAGTTTATACGAATTTATTATAGCTTGATTGTGGAACAAGTTCCTACAACTTATATTAATCGCTCACGAGACCTCATTCCTGATGGAATCCATTGCGGGCTGTTGCTAATGTTGTCAAAACTTGTAGCCTGATCCTTTTGCACTTTTGAAAATGTTATATATATCATTGAAGGTCCTCATTCCGTGACTGTCCTAATTCCGGTGATATTTGTTTAAATCTCGTAACGCGCGATATTTGCTGACGTCATACACGCGCTCCGATGTAAATATTTACTAAAGCTGTAGCTATCTGTCAAATGTCAAACAAGAGTAAAATGAGACAAAAACAGGTAAACATTTGTTGAAACATGTCACGCATATAAAATAATACCTTTTCTACTATTACCAAATAAATGTTCATTTAAATACCCTTTTTTGGCCCCAAAAACATTGTTCAGAAATGTTACCATCCGTCTGCTCTGAAACCAGGCTTTGATTGACAGATCTAATTCGGAAGTGGACTTTTTCTATAAGGCGAAGCCTAATTTATTTATTTTGTTTTCAGTCCTATCCCTTATAAACAATTTTAGTTTTTTTAGGCTAATCCTAGGCAGATGAGGAGAAAGAACAGACACTAACGAGATTTCCAAGTGTGTATCTCTAATATTTGCAAAGTGGAGATTGTGTGAGTTAATAGGGGCAAACTCTGTAACCACTGGGTGCAGTTGACATATTGCACCACAGTCAGGGTACTTAGAATAGGAGACAGTCATGTGTCCTTGCTGTGACACTAGAGAGGAGTAGAATAAAACAGTTACATAAAACAACAGTTAATAATTTAGTGTTTTAACAGTTATTAGTGTTAACAAAGTTAAAAATAGATTTTGGAATTATATCTTATATTTGAACTGTTTGGGAAAACACCACATAATTAATTAAGAGTGCCTAATTCACTGTTACCCAAGAGTTACCGGAATTGGGTCACATGTAAAATTACGGACAACTTTATAGTAGTTCAGAACAAATCGTCATTACTCTTTGGAAACACATGCATTTATGTTGAAATTTGATGCAACATGTTGGAAACGGATTTGTTGACTAAGATATGTATACGTCTTTGTATATTTTACAAACTATTATGCAACTTTTAATGAGTGTTTCGTATCCTACCGGAACGAGGACCCTCGAGGCTATGTAAGGAACAATTGTCATGATTTATGTATGTGTAAATTTGATTGTATTGATGAAATGATATTGTGAAATGTAAATTGTGTTGTACATGCTGTGGAAAAAAGTTGCAATAAAATATTATTAAATAAAAATCCATTGCATGAATGAGAGAGAATAGACAATGTGGAATGTAAAGCATTGCCTAGGGGCACACTCATAGCAGCTACAGCTGGGAACTCCAGACCCCGAGGTTATAAAACTTTTATCAGATCTCAAACTCAAGAAATTTGATTGGTTGATTGTGAGTTTCACACTCAGCTGAACCAATCCAAAGCTTGAGACTGAGTTTGAGATTGGAGAAAAGTTTTATAACCTCGGGGCCCGGCCTTTCGCTCCTGCAGCTATCAAGCTATCATTGTCGGCCTACGATAAGGGGCAAGTGATTGTTTGCTGATATTAGAAACGACAATCGGCAATATACAAATGAAAATCGTAGAATTGTTCTTTTTGTCTTATATAATCAGGGGCCACGCTGTCAGTCGCCACAAGAGCCAAATGGCGATTTTGCGATAGAAATGGCTCCTAAAATTTCAATTTGGCGATTTTCAGAAAATTGCACAAAAAATCGGCATAAATAACGTTTGTGCCATATTTTAACCTTTCATATTCGACTGGTTTTATTTACCATTGACGACGGCGGTTTCCAGTTAAAGAAAAATCGATACACAGTCTGTGTTCATTGTATCTTTGACAGGTTACAATTTTTTTGCTCTGATATAGGCTATTGTTTGGCGAAACAATCGATTCACAGTCAAAACAGCTGTGTGCATGTGCTGGAGGCATATTCCCATCATAAATTGCAATCAAAACCAAACAAACTTGTAAATTAGCGGTATATGATCACGCATTTACAGTTTTGTATAATGGGAATGATATGATAATTGAGGTCCTTTATGAAAACGGCAGTACTTGATCGGTGAAAGACATTGTTTGAAGATTATGTAAACATGATCGGATGACCGAATCAGGCGAATGACTGTAACTTGTGTACATAATTAGGTAATAATTTCACAAATAAGATCAAAGGTAGTAGTTGTGAAAAATATGATTTTCGTGTCCTCAACTATAAAAAGTGAATGAAACGTGTCCAAATCGCCGATAAATAAACGTAAAAAAAAAAATCCAAATCGTCACTTGTCAAAATGGCTACTTTCGGTTTTAAACGTCCGAAATGGACCTAGTGAATGAAACCTAGACAGCCTGATGAAAATTTCCATTGACGGCCCAGACAAGTTCAACTTCAAATTGGCATTTGTAATGTGGTCCAAGAAGAACAGACGCATTTTGAACTGAATGTTGTGCAATTTGTTAGACATAATGGATACTTGTACATGTATGTAATTCTGATGTATTTTTAAATTATTATGACCAAGAAAATAATTAAAGTTGTAAAAGTTCATTGGATTGTCTTCAAAAATGAATAGTATGCATGTCTTTTTGAGCTTAATGTTTATTTGAAATGTAATCCTGTGTTGGCTTCCATTATTAATCATTGTCACAGGGCTACATTGTAAAATAAACTTTTAGCCGTAACAGGTATGCATTCTAATTTCTATATTAATACTTCTTCCAGAAAAAAACGGGCTAGAATCTCACCATTTACAAATAAAAATACTAACAAAATCAAACCAGGGAGGGGACTACACCCCTCCCGGAGGGGACGACACCGCTCCCGCACACACCCCATCTTTCAAACAGATAAGTGGCCCCAACTTTTTTCGGCCCAGTGTGGGCCCTGATAATAAACAAAATTTTCTATTTTAACCTGCAATAAACCAAAACAGAACAGATATCGCATGTTTATATTATTTTTGATATATAAAACATCACTTTCATGCTTTGTATCATGCAGGCACTTTCTAGAACTAGTGGGCATTTCCAGTTGAGTGAAATTTCATTCTATAGGACAGTTCAATATTAGGGCAGCTATTAAAATATTTCAATTCTTCTTGTTCATTTTTAGCAATCTGTTAAGCATATGCTTTCATTTTCTTATTCAATCTAAACAATAATTTTCTTCAAAAACTTACTTATATTAGTACTACATACATAGGAACAAATTGATAGCAAATTTGACCTTTTGGAAAGGGCTGTTGATAATAATAACTCATAAATAAAACTTGTAGCACAATCCTTTTGCACTTTGAAAATATCATGTATATATATGTATATGGATATTATCAGGTTTTATGTATGGTATAAAGGTGACAGTAATGTTATTGTGATATGTAATTGTAAATTGTATTCGTCATTATGAAAAAAGTTATAAAATATTATTAAATAAGTAGCAATAAAACATTATTATCCTTTTGCACTTTGAAAGTGTGTGTGTGTTTTTACGTTTATTTATCGTCGCTACCGGTTGCCCATATGAGCGACGCCTCCTGAAGAGATAAGTCATTTTAGATTTTGGACAGACAGAGACCCATTCCAGAATCTCCTCTGGTTCTTTTACGTGCACAGTGTAAAGCACCGACACGAGACCTCGGTTTAACGTCCCATCTGAAACTGTTAATTTTATTAGGGTCAGACGGAGGGATCGAACCTGCGATTCCTGGATTACCAGTCCAGCGTGTTACCACTGGACTACAGATCAGTCTATATCCGAATACTCCCCAAATCCTCAACCCTCTATATATCCATCAACAACTATACATGTACGTATGTATGTTTCCATTAATGTCAAACCCATTGCGAGGACATAGACATGTTTTCCTGAGCATGCTTATCCGACCATAGCGGTTAACCATTACTAAGCAATGTGTGTGAGGTGCTCTCAATGACACTAAATGTACATACGTGGCCTGACTGAGTATCGAACCCGGACCGTTTGATTCCAAATTCGACGCTCTACCATTGGACAACGGACACCACACTATTCACACCTCTGTAGATTATTTATCAGTTTGATTCACCATTACATATATGTAGCGAAATTGGTATTTATGTATTTCGCAGGGCTTGATTGAAGTCTGGTCCCCGCGATTCCAGTCCTGTTTACTCCGTTGGATTACTCCTTCCATGAATTGCTCCTTCCATGGATTGCTCCTTCCATGGACTCTCCTTCCATGGACTGCTCCTTCCATGGATTACTCCTTCCATGGATTGCTCCTTCCATGGATTGCTCCTTCTGTGGATTGCTCCTTCCATGGATTGCTCCTTCCATGGATTGCTCCTTCTATGGATTGCTCCTTCTATGGATTGCTCCTTCCATGGATTACTCCTTCCATGAACTGCTCCTTCTGTGGATTGCTCCTTCTGTGGATTGCTACTTCCATGGTTGGCTCCTTCTGTGGATTGCTCATTCCATGGACTGCTCCTTCCATGGACTGCTCCTTCTGTGGATTGCTCCTTCCATGGACTGCTCCTTCCATGGATTACTCCTTCCATGGATTACTCCTTCCATGGATTGCTCCTTCCATGGACTGCTCCTTCTGTGGATTGCTCCTTGCATGGATTACTCCTTCCATGAACTGCTCCTTCTGTGGATTGCTCATTCCATGGACTGCTCCTTCTGTGGATTGCTCCTTCCATGGACTGCTCCTTCCATGGATTACTCCTTCCATGGATTACTCCTTCCATGGATTGCTCCTTCCATGGACTGCTCCTTCTGTGGATTGCTCCTTCCATGGACTGCTCCTTCCATGGATGGCTCCTTCTATGGACTGCTCCTTCCATGGATTACTCCTTCCATGGATTACTCCTTCCATGGATTGCTCCTTCCATGGACTGCTCCTTCCATGGACTGCTCCTTCTGTGGATTGCTCCTTCCATGGACTGCTCCTTCCATGGACTGCTCCTTCTGTGGATTGCTCCTTCCATGGATTACTCCTTCCATGAACTGCTCCTTCTGTGGATTGCTCCTTCCATGGATAGCTCCTTCTGTGGATTGCTCCTTCCATGGACTGCTCCTTCCATGGACTGCTCCTTCTGTGGATTGCTCCTTCCATGGATTGCTCCTTCTGTGGATTGCTCCTTCCATGGATTGCTCCTTCCATGGATTGCTCCTTCCATGGATTGCTCCTTCCATGGATTGCTCCTTCTGTGGATTGCTCCTTCCATGGATTGCTCCTTCCATGGATTGCTCCTTCCATGGACTGCTCCTTCCATGGACTACTCCTGTGGATTGCTCCTTCCATGAACTGCTCCTTCTGTGGATTGCTCCTTCCATGGATGGCTCCTTCCATGGACTGCTCCTACTGTGGATTATTCCTTCCATGGATTGCTCCTGTGGATTGCTCCTTTCATGGACTGCTCCTTCTGTGGATTACTCCTTCCATGGATGGCTATTTTCATGGACTCCTCCTTCTGTGTATTATTCCTTCCATGTACTCTCCTTCTGTGGATTGCTCCTTCTGTGGACTACTCTGTTCATGGACTGCTCCTTTCACGGACTGCTCCTGTGGATTACTCCTTCCATGGACTGCTCCTTCTGTGGATTGCTCCTTTCATGGACTGCTCCTTCTGTGGATTGCTCCTTTCATGGACTGCTCCTTTCATGGACTGCTCCTTCTGTGGATTGCTCCTTTCATGGACTGCTCCTTCTGTTGATTACTCCTTCCATGGATGGTTCCTTCCATGGACTGTTCCTACTGTGGATTACTCCTTCCATGGACTGCTCCTTCTATGGATTGCTCCTTCTGTGGATTACTCCTTCTGTGGATTACTCCTTCTATGGATTGCTCCTGTGGATTACTCCTTCTGTGGATTGCTCATTCCATGGATTGCTCCTTCTGTGGATTACTCCTTCCATGGATGGCTCCTGTGGATTGCTCCTTCCATGGATTGCTCCTTCTGTGGATTACTCTTTCCATGAACTGCTCCTTCTGTGGATTGCTCCTTCTGTGGACTACTCCTTTCATGGACTGCTCCTTCTGTGGACTACTCCTTTCATGAACTGCTCCTTCTGTGGATTGCTCCTTCTGTGGACTACTCCGTTCATGGACTGCTCCTTTCATGGACTACTCCTTCCATGGACTGCTCCCTCTGTGGATTGCTCCTTTCATGGACTGCTCCTGTGGATTGCTCCTTTCATGGACTGCTCCTTTCATGGACTGCTCCTTCCATGGATTGCTCCTGTGGATTGCTCCTTCCAAGGACTGCTCCTTCCATGGACTGCTCCTTCTGTGGATTACTCCTTCCATGGACTGCTCCTTCTGTCGATTGCTCCTTTCATGGATGGCTCCTTCCATGGACTGTTCCTACTGTGGATTACTCCTTCCATGGATGGCTCCTTCTGTGGATTGTTCCTTCCATGGACTGCTCCTTCTATGGATTGCTCCTTCTGTGGATTACTCCTTCTGTGGATTACTCCTTCTATGGATTGCTCCTTCTATGGATTGCTCCTTCCATGGATTGCTCCTTCTGTGGATTACTCCTTCCATGGATGGCTCCTTCTGTGGATTGCTCCTTCCATGGATTACTCCTTCCATGAACTGCTCCTTCCATGGACTGCTCATTCCATGGACTAATCCTTCTGTGGATTACTCCTTCCCTGGATTGCTCCTTCCATGGATGGCTCATTGCATGGACTGCTCCTACTGTGGATTACTCCTTCTGTGGATTGCTCCTTCCATGGATTGCTCCTGTGGATTACTCTTTCCATGAACTGGTCCTTCGATGGATTGCTCCTTCCATGGACTACTCCTTCTGTGGATTACTCCTTCCCTGGATTGCTCCTTCCATGGATGGCTCCTTCCATGGACTGCTCCTTCTGTGGATTGCTCCTTTCATGGTCTGCTCCTTCTGTGGATTATTCCTTCCATGGATGGCTCCTTCTGTGGATTGCTCCTTCCATGGTCTGCTCCTTCTGTGGATTACTCCTTCCCTGGATTGCTCCTTCCATGGATGGCTCCTTCTATGGACTGCTCCTTCTGTGGATTGCTCCTTTCATGGTCTGCTCCTTCTGTGGATTATTCCTTCCATGGATGGCTCCTGTGGATTGCTCCTTCCATAGACTGCTTCTGTGGATGGCTCCTTCCATGGACTGCTCCTACTGTGGATTACTCCTTCCATGGATTGCTCCTTTTGTGGATTGCTCCTTTCATGGATTGCTCCTTCTGTGGATTGCTCCTTCCATGGATTGCTCCTTCCATGGACTGCTCCTTCTGTGGATTGCTCCTTCTATGGATTGCTCCTTCTATGGATTGCTCCTTCCATGGATTACTCCTTCCATGAACTGCTCCTTCTGTGGATTGCTCCTTCTGTGGATTGCTACTTCCATGGTTGGCTCCTTCTGTGGATTGCTCATTCCATGGACTGCTCCTTCCATGGACTGCTCCTTCTGTGGATTGCTCCTTCCATGGACTGCTCCTTCCATGGATTACTCCTTCCATGGATTACTCCTTCCATGGATTGCTCCTGCCATGGACTGCTCCTTCTGTGGATTGCTCCTTGCATGGATTACTCCTTCCATGAACTGCTCCTTCTGTGGATTGCTCCTTCCATGGATGGCTCCTTCTGTGGATTGCTCATTCCATGGACTGCTCCTGTGGATTGCTCCTTCCATGGACTGCTCCTTCCATGGATTACTCCTTCCATGGATTACTCCTTCCATGGATTGCTCCTTCCATGGACTGCTCCTTCTGTGGATTACTCTTTCCATGAACTGCTCCTTCTGTGGATTGCTCCTTCCATGGATGGCTCCTTCTGTGGATTGCTCCTTCCATGGATTGCTCATTACATGGATTGCTCCTTCCATGGATTGCTCCTTCCATGGATTGCTCCTTCTGTGGATTGCTCCTTCCATGGACTGCTCCTTCCATGGACTGCTCCTTCTGTGGATTGCTCCTTCCATGGATTGCTCCTTCTGTGGATTGCTCCTTCCATGGATTGCTCCTTCCATGGATTGCTCCTTCCATGGATTGCTCCTTCCATGGATTGCTCCTTCTGTGGATTGCTCCTTCCATGGATTGCTCCTTCCATGGATTGCTCCTTCCATGGACTGCTCCTTCCATGGACTACTCCTGTGGATTGCTCCTTCCATGAACTGCTCCTTCTGTGGATTGCTCCTTCCATGGATGGCTCCTTCCATGGACTGCTCCTACTGTGGATTATTCCTTCCATGGATTGCTCCTGTGGATTGCTCCTTTCATGGACTGCTCCTTCTGTGGATTACTCCTTCCATGGATGGCTATTTTCATGGACTCCTCCTTCTGTGTATTATTCCTTCCATGTACTCTCCTTCTGTGGATTGCTCCTTCTGTGGACTACTCTGTTCATGGACTGCTCCTTTCACGGACTGCTCCTGTGGATTACTCCTTCCATGGACTGCTCCTTCTGTGGATTGCTCCTTTCATGGACTGCTCCTTCTGTGGATTGCTCCTTTCATGGACCAATGCTCCTTCTGTGGATTGCTCCTTCCAAGGACTGCTCCTTCCATGGACTGCTCCTTCTGTGGATTGCTCCTTTCATGGACTGCTCCTTCTGTTGATTACTCCTTCCATGGATGGCTCCTTCCATGGACTGTTCCTACTGTGGATTACTCCTTCCATGGACTGCTCCTTCTATGGATTGCTCCTTCTGTGGATTACTCCTTCTGTGGATTACTCCTTCTATGGATTGCTCCTGTGGATTACTCCTTCTGTGGATTGCTCCTTCCATGGATGGCTCCTTCTGTGGATTACTCCTTCCATGGATGGCTCCTGTGGATTGCTCCTTCCATGGATTGCTCCTTCTGTGGATTACTCTTTCCATGAACTGCTCCTTCTGTGGATTGCTCCTTCTGTGGACTACTCCTTTCATGGACTGCTCCTTCTGTGGACTACTCCTTTCATGAACTGCTCCTTCTGTGGATTGCTCCTTCTGTGGACTACTCCGTTCATGGACTGCTCCTTTCATGGACTACTCCTTCCATGGACTGCTCCCTCTGTGGATTGCTCCTTTCATGGACTGCTCCTGTGGATTGCTCCTTTCATGGACTGCTCCTTTCATGGACTGCTCCTTCCATGGATTGCTCCTGTGGATTGCTCCTTCCAAGGACTGCTCCTTCCATGGACTGCTCCTTCTGTGGATTACTCCTTCCATGGACTGCTCCTTCTGTCGATTGCTCCTTTCATGGACTGCTCCTTCTGTTGATTACTCCTTCCACGGATGGCTCCTTCCATGGACTGTTCCTACTGTGGATTACTCCTTCCACGGATGGCTCCTTCTGTGGATTGTTCCTTCCATGGACTGCTCCTTCTATGGATTGCTCCTTCTGTGGATTACTCCTTCTGTGGATTACTCCTTCTATGGATTGCTCCTTCTGTGGATTACTCCTTCTGTGGATTGCTCCTTCCATGGATTGCTCCTTCTGTGGATTACTCCTTCCAAGGATGGCTCCTTCTGTGGATTGCTCCTTCCATGGATTACTCCTTCCATGAACTGCTCCTTCCATGGACTGCTCCTTCCATGGACTAATCCTTCTGTGGATTACTCCTTCCCTGGATTGCTCCTTCCATGGATGGCTCATTGCATGGACTGCTCCTACTGTGGATTACTCCTTCTGTGGATTGCTCCTTCCATGGATTGCTCCTGTGGATTACTCTTTCCATGAACTGGTCCTTCGATGGATTGCTCCTTCCATGGACTACTCCTTCTGTGGATTACTCCTTCCCTGGATTGCTCCTTCCATGGATGGCTCCTTCCATGGACTGCTCCTTCTGTGGATTGCTCCTTTCATGGTCTGCTCCTTCTGTGGATTATTCCTTCCATGGATGGCTCCTTCTGTGGATTGCTCCTTCCATGGTCTGCTCCTTCTGTGGATTACTCCTTCCCTGGATTGCTCCTTCCATGGATGGCTCCTTCTATGGACTGCTCCTTCTGTGGATTGCTCCTTTCATGGTCTGCTCCTTCTGTGGATTATTCCTTCCATGGATGGCTCCTGTGGATTGCTCCTTCCATAGACTGCTTCTGTGGATGGCTCCTTCCATGGACTGCTCCTACTGTGGATTACTCCTTCCATGGATTGCTCCTTTCATGGACTGCTCCTTCTGTGGATTACTCCTTCCATGGATGGCTCCTTCCATGGACTGCTCCTTCTGTGGATTACTCCTTTCATGGATTGCTCGTTCTGTGGATTGCTCCTTCTGTGGACTACTCCTTTCATGGACTGCTCCTTCTGTGGATTACTCCTTCCATGGATTGCTCCTACTGTGGATTACTCCTTCTGTGGATTACTCCTTCCATGGATTGCTCCTTCCATGGATTACTCCTTCCATGAATTGCTCCTTCTGTGGATTACTCCTTTCATGGATTGCTCCCTCTGTGGATTGCTCCTTTCATGAACTACTCCTTCCACGGATTGCTCCTTCCATGGATTGCTCATTCTTTGGATTGTTCCTTCCATTGACTGCTCCTTCTGTGGATTACTCCTTCCATGGACTGCTCCTTCTGTGGATTGATCCTACCATGGACTGCTCCTTCTGTGGATTGCTCCTTTCATGGACTGCTCCTTCCATGGATTGCTCCATCTGTGGATTACTCCTTCTCTGGATTACTCCTTTCATCGACTGCTCCTTCTGTGGATTACTCCTTCCATGGATTACTCCTTCCATGGATTGCTCCTTCCATGTATTGCTCCTTCTGTGGATTGCTCCTTCCATGGACTGCTCCTTCTGTGGAATGCTCCTGTGGATTGCTCCTTCCATGGACTGCTCCTTCTGTGGATTGCTCCTTTCCTGGACTGCTCCTTCTGTGGATTACTCCTTCCATGGATTGCTCCTTCTGTGGATTCCTCCTTTCATGGACTGCTCCTACTGTGGATTGCTCCTTCCATGGATTGCTCCTTCTGTGGATTGCTCCTTTCATGGATTGCTCCTTTCATGGATTGCTCCTTCTATGGATTGCTCCTTCTGTGGATTGCTCCTTCTGTGGACTACTCCTTTCATGGACTGCTCCTTCTGTGGACTACTCCGTTCATGGACTGCTCCTTTCATGGACTGCTCCTTCTGTGGATTACTCCTTCCATGGACTGCTCCTTCTGTGGATTGCTCCTTTCATGGACTGCTCCTTCTGTGGATTGCTCCTTTCATGGACTGCTCCTTTCATGGACTGCTCCTTCCATGGATTGCTCCTGTGGATTGCTCCTTCCAAGGACTGCTCCTTCCATGGACTGCTCCTTCTGTGGATTACTCCTTCCATGGACTGCTCCTTCTGTGGATTGCTCCTTTCATGGACTGCTCCTTCTGTTGATTACTCCTTCCATGGATGGCTCCTTCCATGGACTGTTCCTACTGTGGATTACTCCTTCCATGGATGGCTCCTTCTGTGGATTGTTCCTTCCATGGACTGCTCCTTCTATGGATTGCTCCTTCTGTGGATTACTCCTTCTGTGGATTGCTCCTTCCATGGATTACTCCTTCTATGGATTGCTCCTTCTGTGGATTACTCCTTCTGTGGATTACTCCTTCTGTGGATTGCTCCTTCCATGGATGGCTCCTTCTGTGGATTGTTCCTTCCATGGACTGCTCCTTCTATGGATTGCTCCTTCTGTGGATTACTCCTTCTGTGGATTGCTCCTTCCATGGATTACTCCTTCTATGGATTGCTCCTTCTGTGGATTACTCCTTCCATGGATTACTCCTTCTATGGATTGCTCCTTCTGTGTATTACTCCTTCTGTGGATTGCTCCTTCCATGGATTGCTCCTTCTGTGGATTACTCCTTCCATGGATGGCTCCTTCTGTGGATTTCTCCTTCCATGGATTACTCCTTCCATGAAATGCTCCTTCCATGGATTGCTCCTTCCATGGACTGCTCCTTCCATGGACTAATCCTTCTGTGGATTACTCCTTCCCTGGATTGCTCCTTCCATGGATGGCTCATTGCATGGACTGCTCCTACTGTGGATTACTCCTTCTGTGGATTGCTCCTTCCATGGATTGCTCCTGTGGATTACTCCTTCCATGAACTGCTCCTTCGATGGATTGCTCCTTCCATGGACTGCTCCTTCCATGGACTACTCCTTCTGTGGATTACTCCTTCCCTGGATTGCTCCTTCCATGGATGGCTCCTTCCATGGACTGCTCCTTCTGTGGATTGCTCCTTTCATGGTCTGCTCCTTCTGTGGATTATTCCTTCCATGGATGGCTCCTTCTGTGGATTGCTCCTTCCATGGTCTGCTCCTTCTGTGGATTATTCCTTCCATGGATGGCTCCTTCTGTGGATTGCTCCTTCCATGGTCTGCTCCTTCTGTGGATTACTCCTTCCCTGGATTGCTCCTTCCATGGATGGCTCCTTCTATGGACTGCTCCTTCTGTGGATTGCTCCTTTCATGGTCTGCTCCTTCTGTGGATTATTCCTTCCATGGATGGCTCCTTCTGTGGATTGCTCCTTCCATAGACTGCTTCTGTGGATGGCTCCTTCCATGGACTGCTCCTACTGTGGATTACTCCTTCCATGGATTGCTCCTTTTGTGGATTGCTCCTTTCATGGACTGCACCTTCTGTGGATTACTCCTACCATGGATGGCTCCTTCCATGGACTGCTCCTTCTGTGGATTACTCCTTTCATGGATTGCTCATTCTGTGGATTGCTCCTTCTGTGGACTACTCCTTTCATGGACTGCTCCTTCTGTGGATTACTCCTTCTGTGGATTACTCCTTCCATGGATTGCTCCTTCCATGGATTACTCCTTCCATGAATTGCTCCTTCTGTGGATTGCTCCTGTGGATTACTCCTTTCATGGATTGCTCCTTCTGTGGATTGCTCCTTTCATGAACTACTCCTTCCACGGATTGCTCCTTCCATGGATTGCTCATTCTTTGGATTGTTCCTTCCATTGACTGCTCCTTCTGTGGATTACTCCTTCCATGGACTGCTCCTTCTGTGGATTGATCCTTCCATGGACTGCTCCATCTGTGGATTGCTCCTTTCATGGACTGCTCCTTCCATGGATTGCTCCGTCTGTGGATTACTCCTCTGGATTACTCCTTTCATCGACTGCTCCTTCTGTGGATTACTCCTTCCATGGATTACTCCTTCCATGGATTGCTCCTTCCATGGATTGCTCCTTCTGTGGATTGCTCCTTCCATGGACTGCTCCTTCTGTGGAATGCTCCTGTGGATTGCTCCTTCCATGGACTGCTCCTTCTGTGGATTACTCCTTCCATGGATGGCTCCTTCTGTGGATTGCTCCTTTCATGGACTGCTCCTTCTGTGGATTACTTCTTCCATGGATTGCTCCTTCTGTGGATTTCTCCTTTCATGGACTGCTCCTACTGTGGATTGCTTCTTCCATGGATTGCTCCTTCTGTGGATTGCTCCTTTCATGGATTGCTCCTTCTGTGGATTGCTCCTTTCATGGATTGCTCCTTCTATGGATTGCTCCTTCTGTGGATTGCTCCTTCTGTGGACTACTCCTTTCATGGACTGCTCCTTCTGTGGACTACTCCGTTCATGGACTGCTCCTTTCATGGACTGCTCCTGTGGATTGCTCCTTTCATGGACTGCTCCTTTCATGGACTGCTCCTTCCATGGATTGCTCCTGTGGATTGCTCCTTCCAAGGACTGCTCCTTCCATGGACTGCTCCTTCTGTTGATTACTCCTTCCATGGACTGCTCCATCTGTTGATTATTCCTTCCATGGACTGTTCCTACTGTGGATTACTCCTTCCATGGACTGCTCCTTCTATGGATTGCTCCTTCTGTGGATTACTCCTTCTGTGGATTACTCCTTCTATGGATTGCTTCTTCTGTGGATTACTCCTTCTGTGGATTGCTCCTTCCATGGATTGCTCCTTCTGTGGATTACTCCTTCCATGGATGGCTCCTGTGGATTCTCCTTCCATGGATTACTCCTTCCATGAACTGCTCCTTCCATGGATTGCTCCTTCCATGGACTGCTCCTTCCATGGACTAATCCTTCTGTGGATTACTCCTTCCCTGGATTGCTCCTTCCATGGATGGCTCATTGCATGGACTGCTCCTACTGTGGATTACTCCTTCTGTGGATTACTCCTTCCATGAACTGCTCCTTCGATGGATTGCTCCTTCCATGGACTGCTCCTTCCATGGACTACTCCTTCTGTGGATTACTCCTTCCCTGGATTGCTCCTTCCATGGATGGCTCCTTCCATGGACTGCTCCTTCTGTGGATTGCTCCTTTCATGGTCTGCTCCTGTGGATTATTCCTTCCATGGATAGCTCCTTCTGTGGATTGCTCCTTCCATGGTCTGCTCCTTCTGTGGATTACTCCTTCCCTGGATTGCTCCTTCCATGGATGGCTCCTTCTATGGACTGCTCCTTCTGTGGATTGCTCCTTTCATGGTCTGCTCCTTCTGTGGATTATTCCTTCCATGGATGGCTCCTTCTGTGGATTGCTCCTTCCATAGACTGCTTCTGTGGATGGCTCCTTCCATGGACTGCTCCTACTGTGGATTACTCCTTCCATGGATTGCTCCTTCTGTGGATTACTCCTTCTGTGGATTGCTCCTTCCATGGATTGCACCTTCTGTGGATTACTCCTTCCATGGATGGCTCCTTCTGTGGATTGCTCCTTCCATAGACTGCCTCTGTGGATGGATCCTTCCATGGATTGCTCCTACTGTGGATTACTCCTTCCATGGATTGCTCCTTTTGTGGATTGCTCCTTTCATGGATTGCTCCTTCTGTGGATTACTCCTTCCATGGATGGCTCCTTTCATGGACTGCTCCTTCTGTGAATTGCTCCTTCCATGGATGGCTCCTTCCATGGACTGCTACTTCTGTGGATTACTCCTTTCATGGATTGCTTGTTCTGTGGATTGCTCCTTCTGTGGACTACTCCTGTCATGCACTGCTCCTTCTGTGGATTACTCCTTCTGTGGATTACTCCTTCCATGGATTGCTCCTTCCATGGATTGCTCCTTCTGTGGATTGCTCCTTCTGTGGATTACTCCTTTCATGGATTGCTCCTTCTGTGGATTGCTCCTTTCATGAATACTCCTTCCACGGATTGCTCCTTCCATGAATTGCTCCTTCTGTGGATTGCTCCTTCTGTGGATTACTCCTTTCATGGATTGCTCCTGTGGATTGCTCCTTTCATGAACTACTCCTTCCACGGATTGCTCCTTCCATGGATTGCTCCTTCTTTGGATTGTTCCTTCCATTGACTGCTCCTTCTGTGGATTACTCCTTCCATGGACTGCTCCTTCTGTGGATTGATCCTTCCATGGACTGCTTCTGTGGATTGCTCCTTTCATGGACTGCTCCTTTCATGGATTGCTCCGTCTGTGGATTACTCCTTCTCTGGATTACTCCTTTCATCGACTGCTCCTTCTGTGGATTACTCCTTCCATGGATTACTCCTTCCATGGATTGCTCCTTCCATGGATTGCTCCTGTGGATTGCTCCTTCCATGGACTGCTCCTTCTGTGGAATGCTCCTGTGGATTGCTCCTTCCATGGACTGCTCCTTCTGTGGATTACTCCTTCCATGGATGGCTCCTTCTGTGGATTGCTCCTTTCATGGACTGCTCCTTCTGTGGATTACTTCTTCCATGGATGGCTCCTTCCATGGATGGCTCCTTCCATGGACTGCTCCTTCTGTGGATTGCTCCTTTCATGGTCTGCTCCTGTGGATTATTCCTTCCATGGATAGCTCCTTCTGTGGATTGCTCCTTCCATGGTCTGCTCCTTCTGTGGATTACTCCTTCCCTGGATTGCTCCTTCCATGGATGGCTCCTTCTATGGACTGCTCCTTCTGTGGATTGCTCCTTTCATGGTCTGCTCCTTCTGTGGATTATTCCTTCCATGGATGGCTCCTTCTGTGGATTGCTCCTTCCATAGACTGCTTCTGTGGATGGCTCCTTCCATGGACTGCTCCTACTGTGGATTACTCCTTCCATGGATTGCTCCTTCTGTGGATTACTCCTTCTGTGGATTGCTCCTTCCATGGATTGCACCTTCTGTGGATTACTCCTTCCATGGATGGCTCCTTCTGTGGATTGCTCCTTCCATAGACTGCCTCTGTGGATGGATCCTTCCATGGATTGCTCCTACTGTGGATTACTCCTTCCATGGATTGCTCCTTTTGTGGATTGCTCCTTTCATGGATTGCTCCTTCTGTGGATTACTCCTTCCATGGATGGCTCCTTTCATGGACTGCTCCTTCTGTGAATTGCTCCTTCCATGGATGGCTCCTTCCATGGACTGCTCCTTCTGTGGATTACTCCTTTCATGGATTGCTTGTTCTGTGGATTGCTCCTTCTGTGGACTACTCCTGTCATGCACTGCTCCTTCTGTGGATTACTCCTTCTGTGGATTACTCCTTCCATGGATTGCTCCTTCCATGGATTACTCCTTCCATGGATTGCTCCTTCTGTGGATTGCTCCTTCTGTGGATTACTCCTTTCATGGATTGCTCCTTCTGTGGATTGCTCCTTTCATGAATACTCCTTCCACGGATTGCTCCTTCCATGAATTGCTCCTTCTGTGGATTGCTCCTTCTGTGGATTACTACTTTCATGGATTGCTCCTTCTGTGGATTGCTCCTTTCATGAACTACTCCTTCCACGGATTGCTCCTTCCATGGATTGCTCCTTCTTTGGATTGTTCCTTCCATTGACTGCTCATTCTGTGGATTACTCCTTCCATGGACTGCTCCTTCTGTGGATTGATCCTTCCATGGACTGCTCCTTCTGTGGATTGCTCCTTTCATGGACTGCTCCTTTCATGGATTGCTCCGTCTGTGGATTACTCCTTCTCTGGATTACTCCTTTCATCGACTGCTCCTTCTGTGGATTACTCCTTCCATGGATTACTCCTTCCATGGATTGCTCCTTCCATGGATTGCTCCTGTGGATTGCTCCTTCCATGGACTGCTCCTTCTGTGGAATGCTCCTGTGGATTGCTCCTTCCATGGACTGCTCCTTCTGTGGATTACTCCTTCCATGGATGGCTCCTTCTGTGGATTGCTCCTTTCATGGACTGCTCCTTCTGTGGATTACTTCTTCCATGGATGGCTCCTTCCATGGATTGCTCCTACTGTGGATTACTCCTTCCATGGATTGCTCCTTCTGTGGATTGCTCCTTTCATGGACTGCTCCTACTGTGGATTGCTCCTTCCATGGATTGCTCCTGTGGATTGCTCCTTTCATGGATTGCTCCTTCTGTGGATTGCTCCTTTCATGGATTGCTCCTTCTATGGATTGCTCCTTCTGTGGATTGCTCCTTCTGTGGATTGCTCCTTCTGTGGACTACTCCTTTCATGGACTGCTCCTTCTGTGGACTACTCCGTTCATGGACTGCTCCTTTCATGGACTGCTCCTTCTGTGGATTACTCCTTCCATGAACTGCTCCTTCTGTGGATTGCTCCTGTCATGGACTGCTCCTTCTGTGGATTGCTCCTTTCATGGACTGCTCCTTTCATGGACTGCTCCTTTCATGGACTGCTCCTTCCATGGATTGCTCCTTCCATGGATTGCTCCTTCCAAGGACTGTTCCTTCCATGGACTGCTCCTTCTGTGGATTACTCCTTCCATGGACTGCTCCTGTGGATTGCTCCTTTCATGGACTGCTCCTTCTGTTGATTACTCCTTCCATGGACTGCTCCTTCTGTTGATTACTCCTTCCATGGACTGTTCCTACTGTGGATTACTCCTTCCATGGACTGCTCCTTCTATGGATTGCTCCTTCTGTGGATTACTCCTTCTGTGGATTACTCCTTCTATGGATTGCTCCTTCTGTGGATTACTCCTTCTGTGGATTGCTCCTTCCATGGATTGCTCCTTCTGTGGATTACTCCTTCCATGGATGGCTCCTGTGGATTCTCCTTCCATGGATTACTCCTTTCATGAACTGCTCCTTCCATGGATTGCTCCTTCCATGGACTAATCCTTCTGTGGATTACTCCTTCCCTGGATTGCTCCTTCCATGGATGGCTCATTGCATGGACTGCTCCTACTGTGGATTACTCCTTCTGTGGATTGCTCCTTCCATGGATTGCTCCTGTGGATTACTCCTTCCATGAACTGCTCCTTCGATGGATTGCTCCTTCCATGGACTGCTCCTTCCATGGACTACTCCTTCTGTGGATTACTCCTTCCCTGGATTGCTCCTTCCATGGACTACTCCTTCTGTGGATTACTCCTTCCCTGGATTGCTCCTTCCATGGATGGCTCCTTCCATGGACTGCTCCTTCTGTGGATTGCTCCTTTCATGGTCTGCTCCTTCTGTGGATTATTCCTTCCATGGATGGCTCCTTCTGTGGATTGCTCCTTCCATAGACTGCTTCTGTGGATGGCTCCTTCCATGGACTGCTCCTACTGTGGATTACTCCTTCCATGGATTGCTCCTTCTGTGGATTGTTCTTTCATGGACTGCTCCTTCTGTGGATTACTTCTGTCATGGATTGCTCCTTCTGTGGACTACTCCTTTCATGGACTGCTCCTTCTGTGGATTACTCCTTCTGTGGATTACTCCTTCCATGGATTGCTCCTTCCATGGATTACTCCTTCCATGAATTGCTCCTGTGGATTGCTCCTTCTGTGGATTACTCCTTTCATGGATTGCTCCTTCTGTGGATTGCTCCTTTCATGAACTACTCCTTCCACGGATTGCTCCTTCGATGGATTGCTCCTTCCATGGATTGCTCCTTCTTTGGATTGCTCCTTCTTTGGATTGTTCCTTCCATTGACTGCTCCTTCTGTGGATTACTCCTTCCATGGACTGCTCCTTCTGTGGATTGCTCATTCCATGGACTGCTCCTTCTGTGGATTGCTCCTTTCATGGACTGCTCCTTCCATGGATTGCTCCTTCTGTGGATTACTCCTTCTGTGGATTACTCCTTTCATCGACTGCTCCTTCTGTGGATTACTCCTTCCATGGATTACTCCTTCCATGGATTGCTCCTTCCATGGATTGCTCCTTCCATGGATTGCTCCTTCTGTGGATTGCTCCTGTGGATTGCTCCTTCCATGGACTGCTCCTTCTGTGGATTTCTCCTTCCATGGATGGCTTCTTCCATGGACTGTTCCTACTGTGGATTACTCCTTCCATGGATGGCTTCTTCCATGGACTGTTCCTACTGTGGATTACTCCTTCCATGGATGGCTCCATCTGTGGATTGTTCCTTCCATGGACTGCTCCTTCTATGGATTGCTCCTTCTGTGGATTACTCCTTCTGTGGATTACTCCTTCTATGGATTGCTCCTTCTGTGGATTACTCCTTCTGTGGATTGCTCCTTCCATGGATTGCTCCTTCTGTGGATTACTCCTTCCATGGATGGCTCCTTCTGTGGATTGCTCCTTCCATGGATTACTCCTTCCATGAACTGCTCCTTCCATGGACTGCTCCTTCCATGGACTAATCCTTCTGTGGATTACTCCTTCCCTGGATTGCTCCTTCCATGGATGGCTCATTGCATGGACTGCTCCTACTGTGGATTACTCCTTCTGTGGATTGCTCCTTCCATGGATTGCTCCTGTGGATTACTCTTTCCATGAACTGGTCCTTCGATGGATTGCTCCTTCCATGGACTGCTCCTTCCATGGACTACTCCTTCTGTGGATTACTCCTTCCCTGGATTGCTCCTTCCATGGATGGCTCCTTCCATGGACTGCTCCTTCTGTGGATTGCTCCTTTCATGGTCTGCTCCTTCTGTGGATTATTCCTTCCATGGATTGCTCCTTCTGTGGATTGCTCCTTCCATGGTCTGCTCCTTCTGTGGATTACTCCTTCCCTGGATTGCTCCTTCCATGGATGGCTCCCTCTATGGACTGCTCCTTCTGTGGATTGCTCCTTTCATGGTCTGCTCCTTCTGTGGATTAATCCTTCCATGGATGGCTCCTGTGGATTGCTCCTTCCATAGACTGCTTCTGTGGATGGCTCCTTCCATGGACTGCTCCTACTGTGGATTACTCCTTCCATGGATTGCTCATTTTGTGGATTGCTCCTTTCATGGACTGCTCCTTCTGTGGATTACTCCTTCCATGGATGGCTCCTTCCATGGACTGCTCCTTCTGTGGATTACTCCTTTCATGGATTGCTCGTTCTGTGGATTGCTCCTTCTGTGGACTACTCCTTTCATGGACTGCTCCTTCTGTGGATTACTCCTGTGGATTACTCCTTCCATGGATTGCTCCTTCCATGGATGGCTCCTTCCATGGACTGCTCCTTCTGTGGATTGCTCCTTTCATGGTCTGCTCCTTCTGTGGATTATTCCTTCCATGGATGGCTCCTTCTGTTGGTTGCTCCTTCCATGGTCTGCTCCTTCTGTGGATTACTCCTTCCCTGGATTGCTCCTTCCATGGATGGCTCCTTCTATGGACTGCTCCTTCTGTGGATTGCTCCTTTCATGGTCTGCTCCTTCTGTGGATTATTCCTTCCATGGATGGCTCCTTCTGTGGATTGCTCCTTCCATAGACTGCTTCTGTGGATGGCTCCTTCCATGGACTGCTCCTACTGTGGATTACTCCTTCCATGGATTGCTCCTTTTGTGGATTGCTCCTTTCATGGACTGCTCCTTCTGTGGATTACTCCTTCATGGATGGCTCCTTCCATGGACTGCTCCTTCTGTGGATTACTCCTTTCATGGATTGCTCGTTCTGTGGATTGCTCCTTCTGTGGACTACTCCTTTCATGGACTGCTCCTATGGATTACTCCTTCTGTGGATTACTCCTTCCATGGATTGCTCCTTCCATGGATTACTCCTTCCATGAATTGCTCCTTCTGTGGATTGCTCCTGTGGATTACTCCTTTCATGGATTGCTCCTTCTGTGGATTGCTCCTTTCATGAACTACTCCTTCCACGGATTGCTCCTTCCATGGATTGCTCATTCTTTGGATTGTTCCTTCCATTGACTGCTCCTTCTGTGGATTACTCCTTCCATGGACTGCTCCTTCTGTGGATTGATCCTTCCATGGACTGCTCCTTCTGTGGATTGCTCCTTTCATGGACTGCTCCGTCCATGGATTGCTCCGTCTGTGGATTACTCATTCTCTGGATTACTCCTTTCATCGACTGCTCCTTCTGTGGATTACTCCTCCTTCCATGGATTACTCCTTCCATGGATTGCTCCTTCCATGGATTGCTCCTTCTGTGGATTGCTCCTTCCATGGACTGCTCCTTCTGTGGAATGCTCCTGTGGATTGCTCCTTCCATGGACCCTGTGGATTGCTCCTTCCATGGACTGCTCCTTCTGTGGAATGCTCCTGTGGATGCTCCTTCCATGGACTGCTCCTTCTGTGGAATGCTCCTGTGGATTGCTCCTTCCATGGACTGCTCCTTCTGTGGATTGCTCCTTTCATGGACTGCTCCTTCTGTGGATTACTTCTTCCATGGATGGCTCCTTCCATGGATTGCTCCTACTGTGGATTACTCCTTCCATGGATTGCTCCTTCTGTGGATTTCTCCTTTCATGGACTGCTCCTACTGTGGATTGCTCCTTCCATGGATTGCTCCTTCTGTGGATTGCTCCTTTCATGGATTGCTCCTTCTGTGGATTGCTCCTTTCATGGATTGCTCCTTCTATGGATTGCTCCTTCTGTGGATTGCTCCTTCTGTGGACTACTCCTTTCATGGACTGCTCCTTCTGTGGACTACTCCGTTCATGGACTGCTCCTTTCATGGACTGCTCCTTCTGTGGATTACTCCTCTCATGGACTGCTCCTTCTGTGGATTGCTCCTTTCATGGACTGCTCCTTCTGTGGATTGCTCCTTTCATGGACTGCTCCTTCCATGGATTGCTCCT
The DNA here is from genome assembly GCA_014843695.1 of Archivesica marissinica. NCBI lineage: Eukaryota > Metazoa > Mollusca > Bivalvia > Venerida > Vesicomyidae > Archivesica > Archivesica marissinica. Next base: position 13,526,266 of record CM026399.1, on the reverse strand, counting down.
GTGGATTGCTCCTTCCAAGGACTGCTCCTTCCATGGACTGCTCCTTCTGTGGATTACTCCTTCCATGGACTGCTCCTTCTGTGGATTGCTCCTTTCATGGACTGCTCCTTCTGTTGATTACTCCTTCCATGGATGGCTCCTTCCATGGACTGTTCCTACTGTGGATTACTCCCTCCATGGATGGCTCCTTCTGTGGATTGTTCCTTCCATGGACTGCTCCTTCTATGGATTGCTCCTTCTGTGGATTACTCCTTCTGTGGATTGCTCCTTCCATGGATTACTCCTTCTATGGATTGCTCCTTCTGTGGATTACTCCTGTGGATTACTCCTTCTGTGGATTGCTCCTTCCATGGATGGCTCCTTCTGTGGATTGTTCCTTCCATGGACTGCTCCTTCTATGGATTGCTCCTTCTATGGATTGCTCCTTCTGTGGATTACTCCTTCTGTGGATTGCCTCCAAACCCTTCTATGTATTGCTCCTTCTGTGGATTACTCCTTCCATGGATTACTCCTTCTATGGATTGCTCCTTCCATGGATTGCTCCTTCTGTGGATTGCTCCTTCCATGGATTGCTCCTTCCATGGATTGCTCCTTCCATGGATTGCTCCTTCCATGGATTGCTCCTTCCATGGATTGCTCCTTCCATGGACTGCTCCTTCTGTGGATTGCTCCTTCTGTGGATTGCTCCTTCCATGGATTGCTCCTGTGGATTACTCCTTCCATGGACTGCTCCTTCCATGGACTGCTCCTTCTGTGGATTACTCCTTCCATGGACTGCTCCTTCCATGGACTACTCCTTCTGTGGATTACTCCTTCCCTGGATTGCTCCTTCCATGGATGGCTCCTTCCAGGACTGCTCCTTCTGTGGATTGCTCCTTTCATGGTCGTGTGGATTATTCCTTCCATGGATGGCTCCTTCTGTGGATTGCTCCTTCCATGGTCTGCTCCTTCTGTGGATTACTCCTTCCCTGGATTGCTCCTTCCATGGATGGCTCCTTCTATGGACTGCTCCTTCTGTGGATTGCTCCTTTCATGGTCTACTCCTCTGGATTATTCCTTCAACCCCACCCAACCCACCCCCCCCAACCCATGGATGGCTCCTTCTGTGGATTGCTCCTTTCATGGACTGCTCCTTCTGTGGATTACTCCTTCCATGGATGGCTCCTTCCATGGATTACTCCTTTCATGGATTACTCCTTTCATGGATTGTTCGTTCTGTGGATTGCTCCTTCTGTGGACTACTCCTTTCATGGACTGCTCCTTCTGTGGATTACTCCTTCTGTGGATTACTCCTTCCATGGATTGCTCCTTCCATGGATTACTCCTTCCATGAATTGCTCCTTCTGTGGATTGCTCCTGTGGATTACTCCTTTCATGGATTGCTCCTTCTGTGGATTGCTCCTTTCATGAACTACTCCTTCCACGGATTGCTCCTTCCATGGATTGCTCCTTCTTTGGATTGTTCCTTCCATTGACTGCTCCTTCTGTGGATTACTCCTTCCATGGACTGCTCCTTCTGTGGATTGCTCATTCCATGGACTGCTCCTTCTGTGGATTGCTCCTTTCATGGACTGCTCCTTCCATGGATTGCTCCTGTGGATTACTCCTTCTGTGGATTACTCCTTTCATCGACTGCTCCTTCTGTGGATTACTCCTTCCATGGATTACTCCTTCCATGGATTGCTCCTTCCATGGATTGCTCCTTCTGTGGATTGCTCCTTCCATGGACTGCTCCTTCTGTGGATGCTCCTGTGGATTGCTCCTTCCGTGGACTGCTCCTTCTGTGGATTACTCCTTCCATGGATGGCTCCTTCTGTGGATTGCTCCTTTCATGGACTGCTCCTTCTGTGGATTACTTCATCCATGGTGGCTCCTTCCATGGATTGCTCCTACTGTGGATTACTCCTTCCATGGATTGCTCCCTCTGTGAATTGCTCCTTTCATGGACTGCTCCTACTGTGGATTGCTCCTTCCATGGATTGCTCCTTCTGTGGATTGCTCCTTTCATGGATTGCTCCTTCTGTGGATTGCTCCTTCATGGATTGCTCCTTCTATGGATTGCTCCTTCTGTGGATTACTCCTTCTGTGGATTACTCCTTCTATGGATTGCTCCTTCTGTGGATTACTCCTTCTGTGGATTGCTCCTTCCATGGATTGCTCCTTCTGTGGATTACTCCTTCCATGGATGGCTCCTTCTGTGGATTGCTCCTTCCATGGATTGCTCCTTCTGTGGATTACTCCTTCCATGAACTGCTCCTTCCATGGACTGCTCCTTCCATGGACTACTCCTTCTGTGGATTACTCCTTCCCTGGATTGCTCCTTCCATGGATGGCTCATTGCATGGACTGCTCCTACTGTGGATTACTCCTTCCATGGACTGCTCCTTCTGTGGATTGCTCCTTTCATGGACTGCTCCTTCTGTTGATTACTCCTTCCATGGATGGCTCCTTCCATGGACTGTTCCTACTGTGGATTACTCCCTCCATGGATGGCTCCTTCTGTGGATTGTTCCTTCCATGGACTGCTCCTTCTATGGATTGCTCCTTCTGTGGATTACTCCTTCTGTGGATTGCTCCTTCCATGGATTACTCCTATGGATTGCTCCTTCTGTGGATTACTCCTGTGGACTACTCCTTCTGTGGATTACTCCTTCCCTGGATTGCTCCTTCCATGGATGGCTCATTGCATGGACTGCTCCTACTGTGGATTACTCCTTCCATGGACTGCTCCTTCTGTGGATTGCTCCTTTCATGGACTGCTCCTTCTGTTGATTACTCCTTCCATGGATGGCTCCTTCCATGGACTGTTCCTACTGTGGATTACTCCCTCCATGGATGGCTCCTTCTGTGGATTGTTCCTTCCATGGACTGCTCCTTCTATGGATTGCTCCTTCTGTGGATTACTCCTTCTGTGGATTGCTCCTTCCATGGATTACTCCTATGGATTGCTCCTTCTGTGGATTACTCCTGTGGATTACTCCTTCTGTGGATTGCTCCTTCCATGGATGGCTCCTTCTGTGGATTGTTCCTTCCATGGACTGCTCCTTCTATGGATTGCTCCTTCTATGGATTGCTCCTTCTGTGGATTACTCCTTCTGTGGATTGCTCCTTCCATGGATTACTCCTTCTATGTATTGCTCCTTCTGTGGATTACTCCTTCCATGGATTACTCCTTCTATGGATTGCTACTTCTGTGGATTACTCCTTCTGTGGATTGCTCCTTCCATGGATTGCTCCTTCTGTGGATTACTCCTTCCATGGATGGCTCCTTCTGTGGATTGCTCCTTCCATGGATTACTCTTTCCATGAACTGCTCCTTCCATGGATTGCTCCTTCCATGGACTGCTCCTTCCATGGACTAATCCTTCTGTGGATTACTCCTTCCCTGGATTGCTCCTTCCATGGATGGCTCATTGCATGGACTGCTCCTACTGTGGATTACTCCTTCTGTGGATTGCTCCTTCCATGGATTGCTCCTGTGGATTACTCCTTCCATGAACTGCTCCTTCGATGGATTGCTCCTTCCATGGACTGCTCCTTCCATGGACTACTCCTTCTGTGGATTACTCCTTCCCTGGATTGCTCCTTCCATGGATGGCTCCTTCCATGGACTGCTCCTTCTGTGGATTGCTCCTTTCATGGTCTGCTCCTGTGGATTATTCCTTCCATGGACTGCTCCTTCCATGGACTACTCCTTCTGTGGATTACTCCTTCCCTGGATTGCTCCTTCCATGGATGGCTCCTTCCATGGACTGCTCCTTCTGTGGATTGCTCCTTTCATGGTCTGCTCCTGTGGATTATTCCTTCCATGGATGGCTCCTTCTGTGGATTGCTCCTTCCATGGTCTGCTCCTTCTGTGGATTACTCCTTCCCTGGATTGCTCCTTCCATGGATGGCTCCTTCTATGGACTGCTCCTTCTGTGGATTGCTCCTTTCATGGTCTACTCCTTCTGTGGATTATTCCTTCCATGGATGGCTCCTTCTGTGGATTGCTCCTTCCATAGACTGCTTCTGTGGATGGCTCCTTCCATGGACTGCTCCTACTGTGGATTACTCCTTCCATGGATTGCTCCTTTTGTGGATTGCTCCTTTCATGGACTGCTCCTTCTGTGGATTACTCCTTCCATGGATGGCTCCTTCCATGGATTACTCCTTTCATGGATTACTCCTTTCATGGATTGTTCGTTCTGTGGATTGCTCCTTCTGTGGACTACTCCTTTCATGGACTGCTCCTTCTGTGGATTACTCCTTCTGTGGATTACTCCTTCCATGGATTGCTCCTTCCATGGATTACTCCTTCCATGAATTGCTCCTTCTGTGGATTGCTCCTGTGGATTACTCCTTTCATGGATTGCTCCTTCTGTGGATTGCTCCTTTCATGAACTACTCCTTCCACGGATTGCTCCTTCCATGGATTGCTCCTTCTTTGGATTGTTCCTTCCATTGACTGCTCCTTCTGTGGATTACTCCTTCCATGGACTGCTCCTTCTGTGGATTGCTCATTCCATGGACTGCTCCTTCTGTGGATTGCTCCTTTCATGGACTGCTCCTTCCATGGATTGCTCCTTCTGTGGATTACTCCTTCTGTGGATTACTCCTTTCATCGACTGCTCCTTCTGTGGATTACTCCTTCCATGGATTACTCCTTCCATGGATTGCTCCTTCCATGGATTGCTCCTTCTGTGGATTGCTCCTTCCATGGACTGCTCCTTCTGTGGATTGCTCCTGTGGATTGCTCCTTCCGTGGACTGCTCCTTCTGTGGATTACTCCTTCCATGGATGGCTCCTTCTGTGGATTGCTCCTTTCATGGACTGCTCCTTCTGTGGATTACTTCATCCATGGATGGCTCCTTCCATGGATTGCTCCTACTGTGGATTACTCCTTCCATGGATTGCTCCCTCTGTGGATTGCTCCTTTCATGGACTGCTCCTACTGTGGATTGCTCCTTCCATGGATTGCTCCTTCTGTGGATTGCTCCTTTCATGGATTGCTCCTTCTGTGGATTGCTCCTTTCATGGATTGCTCCTTCTATGGATTGCTCCTTCTGTGGATTACTCCTTCTGTGGATTACTCCTTCTATGGATTGCTCCTTCTGTGGATTACTCCTTCTGTGGATTGCTCCTTCCATGGATTGCTCCTTCTGTGGATTACTCCTTCCATGGATGGCTCCTTCTGTGGATTGCTCCTTCCATGGATTGCTCCTTCTGTGGATTACTCCTTCCATGAACTGCTCCTTCCATGGATTGCTCCTTCCATGGACTGCTCCTTCCATGGACTACTCCTTCTGTGGATTACTCCTTCCCTGGATTGCTCCTTCCATGGATGGCTCATTGCATGGACTGCTCCTACTGTGGATTACTCCTTCCATGGACTGCTCCTTCTGTGGATTGCTCCTTTCATGGACTGCTCCTTCTGTTGATTACTCCTTCCATGGATGGCTCCTTCCATGGACTGTTCCTACTGTGGATTACTCCCTCCATGGATGGCTCCTTCTGTGGATTGTTCCTTCCATGGACTGCTCCTTCTATGGATTGCTCCTTCTGTGGATTACTCCTTCTGTGGATTGCTCCTTCCATGGATTACTCCTTCTATGGATTGCTCCTTCTGTGGATTACTCCTGTGGATTACTCCTTCTGTGGATTGCTCCTTCCATGGATGGCTCCTTCTGTGGATTGTTCCTTCCATGGACTGCTCCTTCTATGGATTGCTCCTTCTATGGATTGCTCCTTCTGTGGATTACTCCTTCTGTGGATTGCTCCTTCCATGGATTACTCCTTCTATGTATTGCTCCTTCTGTGGATTACTCCTTCCATGGATTACTCCTTCTATGGATTGCTACTTCTGTGGATTACTCCTTCTGTGGATTGCTCCTTCCATGGATTGCTCCTTCTGTGGATTACTCCTTCCATGGATGGCTCCTTCTGTGGATTGCTCCTTCCATGGATTGCTCCTTCCATGGACTGCTCCTTCCATGGACTAATCCTTCTGTGGATTACTCCTTCCCTGGATTGCTCCTTCCATGGATGGCTCATTGCATGGACTGCTCCTACTGTGGATTACTCCTTCTGTGGATTGCTCCTTCCATGGATTGCTCCTGTGGATTACTCCTTCCATGGACTGCTCCTTCCATGGACTACTCCTTCTGTGGATTACTCCTTCCCTGGATTGCTCCTTCCATGGATGGCTCCTTCCATGGACTGCTCCTTCTGTGGATTGCTCCTTTCATGGTCTGCTCCTGTGGATTATTCCTTCCATGGATTGCTCCTTCTGTGGATTGCTCCTTCCATGGTCTGCTCCTTCTGTGGATTACTCCTTCCCTGGATTGCTCCTTCCATGGATGGCTCCTTCTATGGACTGCTCCTTCTGTGGAGTGCTCCTTTCATGGTCTACTCCTTCTGTGGATTATTCCTTCCATGGATGGCTCCTTCTGTGGATTGCTCCTTCCATAGACTGCTTCTGTGGATGGCGCCTTCCATGGACTGCTCCTACTGTGGATTACTCCTTCCATGGATTGCTCCTTTTGTGGATTGCTCCTTTCATGGACTGCTCCTTCTGTGGATTACTCCTTCCATGGATGGCTCCTTCCATGGATTACTCCTTTCATGGATTACTCCTTTCATGGATTGTTCGTTCTGTGGATTGCTCCTTCTGTGGACTACTCCTTTCATGGACTGCTCCTTCTGTGGATTACTCCTTCTGTGGATTACTCCTTCCATGGATTGCTCCTTCCATGGATTACTCCTTCCATGAATTGCTCCTTCTGTGGATTGCTCCTGTGGATTACTCCTTTCATGGATTGCTCCTTCTGTGGATTGCTCCTTTCATGAACTACTCCTTCCACGGATTGCTCCTTCCATGGATTGCTCCTTCTTTGGATTGTTCCTTCCATTGACTGCTCCTTCTGTGGATTACTCCTTCCATGGACTGCTCCTTCTGTGGATTGCTCATTCCATGGACTGCTCCTGTGGATTGCTCCTTTCATGGACTGCTCCTTCCATGGATTGCTCCTTCTGTGGATTACTCCTTCTGTGGATTACTCCTTTCATCGACTGCTCCTTCTGTGGATTACTCCTTCCATGGATTACTCCTTCCATGGATTGCTCCTTCCATGGATTGCTCCTTCTGTGGATTGCTCCTTCCATGGACTGCTCCTTCTGTGGATTGCTCCTGTGGATTGCTCCTTCCGTGGACTGCTCCTTCTGTGGATTACTCCTTCCATGGATGGCTCCTTCTGTGGATTGCTCCTTTCATGGACTGCTCCTTCTGTGGATTACTTCATCCATGGATGGCTCCTTCCATGGATTGCTCCTACTGTGGATTACTCCTTCCATGGATTGCTCCCTCTGTGGATTGCTCCTTTCATGGACTGCTCCTACTGTGGATTGCTCCTTCCATGGATTGCTCCTTCTGTGGATTGCTCCTTTCATGGATTGCTCCTTCTGTGGATTGCTCCTTTCATGGATTGCTCCTTCTATGGATTGCTCCTTCTGTGGATTACTCCTTCTGTGGATTACTCCTTCTATGGATTGCTCCTTCTGTGGATTACTCCTTCTGTGGATTGCTCCTTCCATGGATTGCTCCTTCTGTGGATTACTCCTTCCATGGATGGCTCCTTCTGTGGATTGCTCCTTCCATGGATTGCTCCTTCTGTGGATTACTCCTTCCATGAACTGCTCCTTCCATGGATTGCTCCTTCCATGGACTGCTCCTTCCATGGACTACTCCTTCTGTGGATTACTCCTTCCCTGGATTGCTCCTTCCATGGATGGCTCATTGCATGGACTGCTCCTACTGTGGATTACTCCTTCTGTGGATTGCTCCTTCCATGGATTGCTCCTGTGGATTACTCCTTCCATGAACTGCTCCTTCGATGGATTGCTCCTTCCATGGACTGCTCCTTCCATGGACTACTCCTTCTGTGGATTACTCCTTACCTGGATTGCTCCTTCCATGGATGGCCCCTTCCATGGACTGCTCCTTCTGTGGATTGCTCCTTTCATGGTATGCTCCTTCTGTGGATTATTCCTTCCATGGATGGCTCCTTCTGTGGATGGATCCTTCCATGGATTGCTCCTACTGTGGATTACTCCTTCCATGGATTGCTCCTTCTGTGGATTACTCCTTCCATGGATGGCTCCTTCTATGGACTGCTCCTTCTGTGGATTGCTCCTTTCATGGTCTGCTCCTGTGGATTATTCCTTCAATGGATGGCTCCTTCTGTGGATTGCTCCTTCCATAGACTGCCTCTGTGGATGGATCCTTCCATGGATTGCTCCTACTGTGGATTACTCCTTCCATGGATTGCTCCTTTTGTGGATTGCTCCTTTCATGGATTGCTCCTTCTGTGGATTACTCCTTCCATGGATGGCTCCTTTCATGGACTGCTCCTTCTGTGAATTGCTCCTTCCATGGATGGCTCCTTCCATGGACTGCTCCTTCTGTGGATTACTCCTTTCATGGATTGCTTGTTCTGTGGATTGCTCCTTCTGTGGACTACTCCTGTCATGCACTGCTCCTTCTGTGGATTACTCCTTCTGTGGATTGCTCCTTCCATGGATTGCTCCTTCTGTGGATTACTCCTTCCATGGATGGCTCCTGTGGATTGCTCCTTTCATGGATTGCTCCTTCTGTGGATTGCTCCTTTCATGAATTTTATGTCATACACTCGACAATAAACATAACTTTAATGCGCGCTACATGACCTTAGATGTCGATGTGCCGTAAAACACCATTCATTCATTCATTCATTCTGTGGATTGCTCCTTCCATGGATTGCTCCTTCCATGGATTACTCCTTCCATGGATTGCTCCTTCTGTGGATTGCTCCTGTGGATTACTCCTTTCATGGATTGCTCCTTCTGTGGATTGCTCCTTTCATGAATACTCCTTCCACGGATTGCTCCTTCCATGAATTGCTCCTTCTGTGGATTGCTCCTTCTGTGGATTACTCCTTTCATGGATTGCTCCTTCTGTGGATTGCTCCTTTCATGAACTACTCCTTCCACGGATTGCTCCTTCCATGGATTTCTCCTTTGGATTGTTCCTTCCATTGACTGCTCCTTCTGTGGATTACTCCTTCCATGGACTGCTCCTTCTGTGGATTGATCCTTCCATGGACTGCTCCATCTGTGGATTGCTCCTTTCATGGACTGCTCCTTCCATGGATTGCTCCGTCTGTGGATTACTCCTCTGGATTACTCCTTTCATCGACTGCTCCTTCTGTGGATTACTCCTTCCATGGATTACTCCTTCCATGGATTGCCCCTTCCATGGATTGCTCCTTCTGTGGATTGCTCCTTCCATGGACTGCTCCTTCTGTGGAATGCTCCTGTGGATTGCTCCTTCCATGGACTGCTCCTTCTGTGGATTACTCCTTCCATGGATGGCTCCTTCTGTGGATTGCTCCTTTCATGGACTGCTCCTTCTGTGGATTACTTCTTCCATGGATGGCTCCTTCCATGGATTGCTCCTACTGTGGATTACTCCTTCCATGGATTGCTCCTTCTGTGGATTGCTCCTTTCATGGACTGCTCCTACTGTGGATTGCTCCTTCCATGGATTGCTCCTTCTGTGGATTGCTCCTTTCATGGATTGCTCCTTCTGTGGATTGCTCCTTTCATGGATTGCTCCTTCTGTGGATTGCTCCTTCTGTGGACTACTCCTTTCATGGACTGCTCCTTCTGTGGACTACTCCGTTCATGGACTGCTCCTTTCATGGACTGCTCCTTCTGTGGATTACTCCTTCCATGGACTGCTCCTTCTGTGGATTACTCCTTCCATGGACTGCTCCTTCTGTGGATTGCTCCTTTCATGGACTGCTCCTTCTGTGGATTGCTCCTTTCATGGACTGCTCCTTTCATGGACTGCTCCTTTCATGGACTGCTCCTTCCATGGATTGCTCCTGTGGATTGCTCCTTCCAAGGACTGCTCCTTCCATGGACTGCTCCTTCTGTGGATTACTCCTTCCATGGACTGCTCCTGTGGATTGCTCCTTTCATGGACTGCTCCTTTTGTTGATTACTCCTTCCATGGATGGCTCCTTCCATGGACTGTTCCTACTGTGGATTACTCCTTCCATGGATGGCTCCTTCTGTGGATTGTTCCTTCCATGGACTGCTCCTTTTATGGATTGCTCCTTCTGTGGATTACTCCTTCTGTGGATTACTCCTTCGATGGATTGCTCCTTCTGTGGATTACTCCTTCCATGGATGGCTCCTTCTGTGGATTCTCCTTCCATGGATTACTCCTTCCATGAACTGCTCCTTCCATGGATTGCTCCTTCCATGGACTAATCCTTCTGTGGATTACTCCTTCCCTGGATTGCTCCTTCCATGGATGGCTCATTGCATGGACTGCTCCTACTGTGGATTACTCCTTCTGTGGATTGCTCCTTCCATGGATGGCTCCTTCTATGGACTGCTCCTTCTGTGGATTACTCCTTCCATGGACTGCTCCTTCTGTGGATTGCTCATTCCATGGACTGCTCCTTCTGTGGATTGCTCCTTCTATGGACTGCTCCTTCGATGGACTGCTCCTTCTGTGGATTGCTCCTTTCATGGTCTGCTCCTGTGGATTATTCCTTCCATGGATGGCTCCTTCTGTGGATTGCTCCTTCCATAGACTGCCTCTGTGGATGGATCCTTCCATGGATTGCTCCTACTGTGGATTACTCCTTCCATGGATTGCTCCTTTTGTGGATTGCTCCTTCCATGGACTGCTCCTTCCATGGACTACTCCTTCTGTGGATTACTCCTTACCTGGATTGCTCCTTCCATGGATGGCCCCTTCCATGGACTGCTCCTTCTGTGGATTGCTCCTTTCATGGTATGCTCCTTCTGTGGATTATTCCTTCCATGGATGGCTCCTTCTGTGGATGGATCCTTCCATGGATTGCTCCTACTGTGGATTACTCCTTCCATGGATTGCTCCTTCTGTGGATTACTCCTTCCATGGATGGCTCCTTCTATGGACTGCTCCTTCTGTGGATTGCTCCTTTCATGGTCTGCTCCTGTGGATTATTCCTTCAATGGATGGCTCCTTCTGTGGATTGCTCCTTCCATAGACTGCCTCTGTGGATGGATCCTTCCATGGATTGCTCCTACTGTGGATTACTCCTTCCATGGATTGCTCCTTTTGTGGATTGCTCCTTTCATGGATTGCTCTTCTGTGGATTACTCTTCCATGGATGGCTCCTTTCATGGACTGCTCCTTCTGTGAATTGCTCCTTCCATGGATGGCTCCTTCCATGGACTGCCTTCTGTGGATTACTCCTTTCATGGATTGCTTGTTCTGTGGATTGCTCCTTCTGTGGACTACTCCTGTCATGCACTGCTCCTTCTGTGGATTACTCCTTCTGTGGATTCTCCTTCCATGGATTGCTCCTTCTGGATTACTCCTTCCATGGATGCTCCTGTGGATTGCTCCTTCAACCCCACCCCAAAACAACACCACAAAAACAAACAACCCACAACCAACACCAAAACACCACACACACATTCTGTGGATTGCTCCTTCCATGGATTGCTCCTTCCATGGATTACTCCTTCCATGGATTGCTCCTTCTGTGGATTGCTCCTGGGATTACTCCTTTCATGGATGCTCCTTCTGTGGATTGCTCCTTTCATGAATACTCCTTCCACGGATTGCTCCTTCCATGAATTGCTCCTTCACCCCAACCCCAACCCCACCCCAAACACCCCCACACCCCCAACCCTTTGGATTGTTCCTTCCATTGACTGCTCCTTCTGTGGATTACTCCTTCCATGGACTGCTCCTTGTGGATTGATCCTCCATGGACTGCTCCACTGTGGATTGCTCTTTCATGGACTGCTCCTTCCATGGATTGCTCCGTCTGAACCCCAACCCCAACCCCCAACCCCCAAACCCCCAACCCCCAACCCCACCCCCAACCCCCAACCCACCCCCAACCCCCAACCCCCAACCCCACCCCAACCCCCAACCCCAACCCCCAACCCACAACCCCCAACCCCACCCCACCCCACATTGCTCCTTCCATGGATTGCTCCTGTGGATCTCCTTTCATGGATTGCTCCTTCTGTGGATTACTCCTTTCATGGACTGCTCCTTCTGTGGATTGCTCCTTCTGTGGACTACTCCTTTCATGGACTGCTCCTTTCACGGACTGCTCCTGTGGATTACTCCTTCCATGGACTGCTCCTTCTGTGGATTGCTCCTTTCATGGACTGCTCCTTCTGTGGATTGCTCCTTTCATGGACTGCTCCTTTCATGGACTGCTCCTTCCATGGACTGCTCCTTCCATGGACTGCTCCTGTTGATTACTCCTTCCAAGGACTGCTCCTTCCATGGACTGCTCCTACTGTGGATTACTCCTTCCATGGACTGCTCCTATGGATTGCTCCTTCCATGGACTACTCCTTCTGTTGATTACTCCTTCCATGGATTGCTCCTATGGACTACTCCTACTGTGGATTACTCATTCCATGGATTGCTCCTTCTGTGGATTACTCCTTCCATGGACTGCTCCTATGGATTGCTCCTTCCATGGATTACTCCTTCTGTGGATTACTCCTTCCATGAACTGCTCCTTCTGTGGATTACTCCTTCCATGGATGGCTCCTTCTGTGGATTCTCCTTCCATGGATTACTCCTTCCATGAACTGCTCCTTCCATGGATTGCTCCTTCCATGGACTAATCCTTCTGTGGATTACTCCTTCCCTGGATTGCTCCTTCCATGGATGGCTCATTGCATGGACTGCTCCTACTGTGGATTACTCCTTCTGTGGATTGCTCCTTCCATGGATGGCTCCTTCTATGGACTGCTCCTTCTGTGGATTACTCCTTCCATGGACTGCTCCTTCTGTGGATTGCTCATTCCATGGACTGCTCCTTCTGTGGATTGCTCCTTCTATGGACTGCTCCTTCGATGGACTGCTCCTTCTGTGGATTGCTCCTTTCATGGTCTGCTCCTGTGGATTATTCCTTCCATGGATGGCTCCTTCTGTGGATTGCTCCTTCCATAGACTGCCTCTGTGGATGGATCCTTCCATGGATTGCTCCTACTGTGGATTACTCCTTCCATGGATTGCTCCTTTTGTGGATTGCTCCTTTCATGGATTGCTCCTTCTGTGGATTACTCCTTCCATGGATGGCTCCTTTCATGGACTGCTCCTTCTGTGGATTGCTCCTTCCATGTATGGCTCCTTCCATGGACTGCCCCTTCTGTGGATTACTCCTTTCATGGATTGCTTGTTCTGTGGATTGCTCCTTCTGTGGACTACTCCTTCCATGGACTGCCCCTTCTGTGGATTACTCCTTTCATGGATTGCTCGTTCTGTGGATTGCTCCTTCTGTGGACTACTCCTTTCATGGACTGCTCCTTCTGTGGATTACTCCTTCTGTGGATTACTCCTTCCATGGATTGCTCCTTCCATGGATTACTCCTTCCATGGATTGTTCCTTCTGTGGATTGCTCCTGTGGATTACTCCTTTCATGGATTGCTCCTTCTGTGGATTGCTCCTTTCATGAACTACTCCTTCCACGGATTGCTCCTTCCATGGATTGCTCCTTCTTTGGATTGTTCCTTCCATTGACTGCTCCTTCTGTGGATTACTCCTTCCATGGATTGCTCCTTCCATGGATTGCTCCTTCCATGGACTGCTCCTTCTGTGGATTGCTCCTGTGGATTGCTCCTTCCATGGACTGCTCCTTCTGTGGATTACTCCTTCCATGGATGGCTCCTTCTGTGGATTGCTCCTTTCATGGACTCCTCCTTCTGTGTATTACTCCTTCCATGGACTCTCCTTCTGTGGATTGCTCCTTCTGTGGACTACTCCGTTCATGGACTGCTCCTTTCACGGACTGCTCCTTCTGTGGATTACTCCTTCCATGTACTGCTCCTTCTGTGGATTGCTCCTTTCATGGATTGCTCCTTCTGTGGATTGCTCCTTTCATGGACTGCTCCTTTCATGGACTGCTCCTTCCATGGATTGCTCCTTCTGTGGATTGCTCCTTCCAAGGACTGCTCCTTCCATGGACTGCTCCTTCTGTGGATTACTCCTTCCATGGACTGCTCCTTCTGTGGATTGCTCCTTTCATGGACTGCTCCTTCTGTTGATTACTCCTTCCATGGATGGCTCCTTCCATGGACTGTTCCTACTGTGGATTACTCCTTCCATGGATGGCTCCTTCTGTGGATTGTTTCTTCCATGGACTGCTCCTTCTATGGATTGCTCCTTCTGTGGATTACTCCTTCTGTGGATTACTCCTTCTATGGATTCTCCTTCTGTGGATTGCTCCTTCTGTGGATTGCTCCTTCCATGGATGGCTCCTTCCATGGACTGCTCCTTCTGTGGATTGCTTCTTTCATGGTCTGCTCCTTCTGTGGATTATTCCTTCCATGGATGGCTCCTTCTGTGGATTGCTCCTTCCATGTCTGCTCCTTCTGTGGATTACTCCTTCCCTGGATTGCTCCTTCCATGGATGGCTCCTTCTATGGACTGCTCCTTTCATGGTCTGCTCCTTCTGTGGATTATTCCTTCCATGGATGGCTCCTTCCATAGACTGCTTCTGTGGATGGCTCCTTCCATGGACTGCTCCTACTGTGGATTACTCCTTCCATGGATTGCTCCTTTTGTGGATTGCTCCTTTCATGGACTGCTCCTTCTGTGGATTACTCCTTCCATGGATGGCTCCTTTCATGGACTACTCCTTCCATGGATGGCTCCTCCCATGGACTGCTCCTTTTGTGGATTACTCCTTTCATGGATTGCTCGTTATGTGGATTGCTCCTTCTGTGGACTACTCCTTTCATGGACTGCTCCTTCCATGGATTGCTCCTTCTGTGGATTACTCCTGTGGATTACTCCTTTCATCGACTGCTCCTTCTGTGGATTACTCCTTCCATGGATTACTCCTTCCATGGATTGCTCCTTCCATGGATTGCTCCTTCTTTGGACTGCTCCTTCTGTGGATTACTCCTTCCATGGATTACTCCTTCCATGGATTGCTCCTTTCATGGACTGCTCCTTCCATGGACTGCTCCTTCTGTGGATTGCTCCTGTGGATTGCTCCTTCCATGGACTGCTCCTTCTGTGGATTACTCCTTCCATGGATGGCTCCTTCTGTGGATTGCTCCTTTCATGGACTGCTCCTTCTGTGGATTACTTCTTCCATGGATGGCTCCTTCCATGGATTGCTCCTTCCATGGATTGCTCCTACTGTGGATTACTCCTTCCATGGATTGCTCCTTCTGTGGATTGCTCCTTTAATGGACTGCTCCTACTGTGGATTGCTCCTTCCATGGATTGCTCATTCTGTGGATTGCCCCTTTCATGGATTGCTCCTTCTGTGGATTGCTCCTTTCATGGACTGCTCCTTCTGTGGACTGCTCATTCTGTGGATTGCTCCTTCCATGGATTGCTCCTTCCATGGATTGCTCCTTTCATGGACTGCTCCTTCTGTGGACTGCTCATTCTGTGGATTGCTCCTTCCATGGATTGCTCCTTCTGTGGATTGCTCCTTCCATGGATTGCTCATTCCATGGATTGCTCATTCCATGGATTGCTCCTTCTGTGGATTGCTCCTTTCATGGACTGCTCCTACTGTGGATTACTCCTTCTGTGGATTGCTCCTTCTGTGGATTGCTCCTTTCATGGACTGCTCCTACTGTGGATTACTCCTTCTGTGGATTGCTCCTTCTGTGGATGGCTCCTCTCATGGACTGCTCCTTCCATTGTATATGTTGAATGTTCATACCTGTTTTGTTTAGTATCATGATGTTTTCATGATTTACATGCATATTAATTCAGAAGGAGCATGCCTACCATATATATACTCTCGCATTGCATTATGTGGGGGAGATTGAGTTTGTGTGTAGCAGTAAGTGTGTGTGAGGAATAAATTGATAAGTAGCAGAATCGTGTTGTATTCAAAAGAGAAACGGCTAGCACTCGTTACATATATATATATATATAATTTCAGGTTGAAAGAGTTTGTTTGGCTGGGTATAGCTAGAACCGTTATACATGTAGCTAGAGCTGCCACCTTAGGTGTGTTCTGCCTATAGCTATCGCCGCTCCTGAGATGTGTTCGGCCTGTAACCGTGTATAGCTAGAGCCGCTTGTTTGATGGGTAGAAGATTGTTAAGTATTGTTCCTATACAGTGTAGAGCATGAACAGAATGTTGAGTGGATCACATCTAAATACATTGGATCTTTCAAGTACATGCAGGATGATCCAAACAGTTTATAGTTCATGTTCAAGAAATGCTGGACAAATTTATTAAATACGATGAGATAAGAAACAATTATTAGCCCAATAAAGGACCATCACTGTCAATTTCAATTATTTACTTCACATATAAAGGGGATCATAAGTGTTTTATAGTTCAAGTCATGTCTGACATTTACCAGTCGATATATATATATATTGTCTATAGAGCCAATTGTTAATCTCTAAATGAATGAGAATATAAATTATGGTACTATACACTCAGAGAGCCATCTGTAGATGTACACTGCTGTTCCTAACAAGCAAGGAAGCACACTGCTGTTCCTAACAAGCAAGGAAGTACACTGCTGCTCCTAACAAGCAAGGAAGCACACTGCTGCTCCTAACAAGCAAGGAAGTACACTGCTGCTCCTAACAAGCAAGGAAGCACACTGCTGCTCCTAACAAGCAAGGAAGTACACTGCTGCTCCTAACAAGCAAGGAAGCACACTGCTGTTCCTAACAAGCAAGGAAGTACACTGCTGCTCCTAACAAGCAAGGAAGTACACTGCTGCTTGGAGGGATGGGTTTAACTCACCATTCTCAGAAATTACTGACTGTTTTGTTACAATAGAGAACTATGCACAAGTTGATGGTTTCAAGGTTATATCGATACATTCGTGAATATATTGTACGTCCGTGAATATATTGTACATTCGTGAATATATGGTACATCCGTGAATATATGGTACATCCGTGAATATATGGTACATCCGTGAATATATTGTACGTCCGTGAATATATTGTACGTCCGTGAATATATGGTACATCCATGAATATATGGTACATCCGTGAATATATTGTATGTCCGTGAATACATTGTACATCCGTGAATATATTGTACATCCGTGAATATATTGTACGTCCGTGAATATATGATACATCCGTGAATATATAGTACATCCGTGAATATATGGTACATCCGTGAATATATGGTACATCCGTGAATATATGGTACATCCGTGAATATATTGTACGTCCGTGAATATATGGTACATCCGTGAATATATGGTACATCCGTGAATATATGGTACACCAAGCAAGATGTGAAGGTAGTTAACCTAAGTACATACATATATTATGGCTGACTGGTCTGGTGACCTAGTGACCTTTATTGATGAGGAAAACAAAGATGGCATCCTGTCAGTGTTGCAGAGGCTGCCCAACATTCCCGGAGCTATTGAGAGGCTGGGCCAGAACTGTGGGCATCTTGTACTGACATCATGCAAGAACGGCTATGCAGACATCTTGCAGTTCATGACAGAACACGGCATTGACATCAATAACACTGACACGAAGGTAAAACTTTACTTGCCTTTAAATATTTATAGGGAACTTGCCTCAATTTCCATAATTTTGTGCAGTGTTTTCTTAAAGTGACATTACATCGCAAAAAGCCAAAACAATACATTGTTCACGTATAAATGCATTGCTACTACAAATTCTTCCGAATACATTCGAACACAAATATTGAATCAATAAACGGTGTTTTGTATAGGATTTCATATACTGGTCATCCACGCTCCTGAATTTACAGTTCTTTGTTATTGTAGTCAATACTAAACGCTTGATACTGTCGCTTAGAGATAATAAATTTAACTAAGATTAGTCTCCAAATAAATATGCAAATGTGAGATATAACGGTAAATCTGTACCATAAATCTCGATATTCGGGATGCACAGGTTGTATTATGTATGTATGTCGACCCTGTTTACATTATTTTGTTTTGTCAACAAACCGCGTATCGACGCTTGTTTATTAGTTGAAATACTCAGTTTTTGAGGCAAATATTTGGGAAAAAATTATACCATATAATAGGAAATTACATTCTG